>JABWTJ010000012.1:3699637-4909974 GCA_016801875.1 Solanum sitiens | reverse complement strand
AACTATTTGGAGTATGATCTCTTCAAGTGTTGATGTCTCATGGAATCATATGATGATTTATTTGATGCTTCTAGTATTTCTGAGTGGTCTAGTTGATCACAGTATGCAAATCCTTGAAAGTTTATGCCAAATGGTTGATTCATATGAGAATTAGAAATTGGCAGAGACAAAGCACGAATTAGTGATAATTCGTGTGCTATTTCTAAGATTTTAATTTATTTATTTATTCACTTTGGTAATGCGAGCCCCGTGATGAGAAAGTGTTTTGATTCATTCATTTCTTGTTGCCTGCAATTAACATACCTTCATTCCTTAAATGCATATTTGATTTAGCACTCATATTTGATTTAGCACTCTATAGAAATGTTTTTATGATCAATCATCCTGCTATTTGCTTTTCTCATAATTAATTTCTTATGAATATTTTGTCTGTTGTTTGGCATGTAAAAATCGCCCGAACTCCCCGTGAGCTCTCGTTTTCCCCTCATCGCATTTCGTGGAAGAGCCATAAAGGCTCAAAATTCTAGTCATCGAGTCAAGCATTAAAAATTGACGTACAGGTTCCAAGGTTTAAAGGATTGAAGAAAGTCGGAAAAGACGGATTGGAAGACCCATTTTTATTTTTTTTGCATTTCGTATTGTATTTATTTTAGGGCATAAGCCTTGTCGTCTTTCATTTGTTCGTATTTATTAGTGGTATTGTATTATTTTATTAGAACTTAGGACAGGTGGAAATGGGTCGAAAACCCAAAAAGAAATGGGCCTAAGACCAAAAGATAAATGGGTCAAAGGCCCAAAAGCAGGCGGGTCCAAATTTTTGGTCAAGGCGAACAGAACTTAACCGCTTCCGTCTTTCTCGGATCAACCTATATACCCTCACTTGAGATAATATGACCAAGAAACGCAATTGATCTCTACAAAAATTCACACTTGCTATACTTAGCAAAGAGCTGATATTCCTTAAGGACTTCAAATACCACCCTCAAATGGCCCATATGCTCATCCTTACTCTTAGAATATACCAAGATATCAACAATGAAGATAATTACAAAAGCATCAAGGTAATTTCAGAACAATCTATCTACAAGGTCCGTAAAAGTTGTTGGGAATTCATTAACCCAAAAGACATAACTAGGAACTCATAATGACCATACATAGTTCGAAAAACCATTTTTTGAATGTCTACACCTCTCACCCTAAGTTGGTGATATCTCGACCTCAAATCAATTTTCAAAAAGTAGCTTACCCCAGGGAGTTGATCACATAAATCATCAATCCTAGGGAGAGGATACTTGTTCTTTATGGTGACCTTATTTAGTTGACGGTAATCAATGCACATCCAAAGGTAACCATCCTTCTTTCTCCCAAACAACAAAGGAGCACCCCATGGAGAAATACTAGGTTGTATGAAATCTTTGTATAGTAAATCTTTGAGTTGAGCCTTTAACTCTTTCCATTCGGCCGGAGCCATCCGATTGGGAGGAATTTAAATGGGATTCGTGTCTGGCAATAAGTCAATATCAAAGTCTATTTCCCATTTGGGAGGAATTTCGGGCAAGTCATCAGGAAAGACTTCCAGAAAATCCTTCACTACGGGGACCAACTCTAAAGTAGAAGCTTCGGATTCTAGGTTCTTAACCCTCACTATTGGTATAAACACCCTTTATAGATTATCTTACAAGCCTTTAGACACAAAACGATACAACCTCTAGGGATTGAATTTCCCCCCTTCCAGTTTAACACAGGTTCATTTGGAAAATTAAACTTAACCACCCTGGTTCTACAATCTATGGAAGCAAAACAAACATTGCAACCAATCCATTCACAAGATATCAAAATTGACCATATCAAGTTCTTCAAAATCTACCATAGTAACTCTATTGGGCAATATTATAGGACAATTCCTATAGACACTTTTAGCAATAACTAAGTTACCCACCGGGGTAGTAACCAAAGATGTTTCAATTAAGATATCGGGTAATATATCAAACATCATGGTTGTCACATCCGAGGAGCACCCCCTAGACGTAACCGGCGTCCTCGTCCTCGAAGAGGACTAAGACTAGCCTCTTAGCATTTATCATTCCATTCATAGGTTAAAAAGTGCGTAAAATTAAAACTTTTTATCTACAATTACTTCATGAGGCTTACTTAGACCTCTCGCTCACACATAATATATTCATAGCGAGTATACATAGACTCCTAATATAATAATATTACATTGTCTTTTATTTTTATGCCACATATAGATAACATATATAATATAGTCTTATAAGGAAGTCTAATATTAAACCATCTAAATGGAATAGACCAATATAGGTAAAGCCCTTACACCAATGTATAAATTCCACTTAGGTCTTACAACAATATCTTTCATCAACATGGATGAAATGATTGATTTTAGACTATAATAATGTAATATAGGTAGAGTGATAGAAATGCATCATCCTCGGAATATGAGGACATACCCACACTTGGTGAAATGATCAAACCCTACATTCAAAGTTGTCACGAACTCTTCAACGAATGGAACCTAAAAGATTGGCGAAAAAGGGAGAAATGGGGTTAGCATATCACTTGTACTAAGTATGCAATCATATGCACACACAACATAGAAATCATGCTAGAAAGGGATATTCATTAAAAGCATGCAAAGTCACTTTGGAAATACCTTATCCACATTCAAGAACCAACACAAGTCAATAAGCACATATTCCTTAAGTCAAGAGCATGTGCAACACAAGACCAACAATATCAAGTCTAATCAAGTCAACATGTGTATCAACATAATTAGCACATAATCAAGACAATTCTATCATCAAGTCATATTATCAACAAGCATGCACATGAGTTCATGGCATCATAACATAAGAAAGACCATTACTCATAAACCCCCATTAAGTCCACTAGTGCAATGACTAAGTACGGCCCCTTAACCTTACTCAATAAAGCAAACCAAACAAGGACCATAATAAATGCATAACTTTACATACCATAACATCAAGAATAATCATCATCATATCAAGCAATGGAGACCAACAAGATACTCATAAGTGAAACCAATATTACATTTTGTCATTAACATGCAAGATCAACATATACATATCATTTACATTTATAACCATATAAGTACATAGGAACATCTCCCTAAGACTTCCCTTAAGTCTAACTAGTGCAATGTATAGGTAGAGTCCCATACCCCTACCTAGACTAGGCCAAACCCCCTAGGTCATCCTAGTTAGAGTTCACTTTATTACTTCATTTTACTTTTGGGAACATCTTGCCCTAACCGACATAGACCACATGAGCTAATGTGGAATCCGGTGTCATGGAAACCTACACCAAAAGAAGGTTGACTACTTGCCAAGGTAGTACCAAAATATGATCATAGCATCTATGTGGATCCACTAGCTAGTATTCCTATGGCGGCAACATAGTTCAAGAACTAGGAGATGTGTTTGGGAACCCTCTTTATGCTACATGCATTATAGTCTCCAATATCATGAGTACAATAGTGATCCTACCTTCCCTATGTTGGAAGGGACATTCTTCACATATAGTTCAGTCGGTGCTAAGCTAGAGTCGCTTTTGAAACGTCTTTCATTAATTATCATAACTTAGTTTAGGTCATAGGACTCTTCTCCTTATATAGTCAAAGTCTTTATCTCAATAGGAATTACATGAGAACATTACTTTCAATGCAATTCACACATGTGAAGTTTGAACACTCTCATCACCATACCATAATAATGTACAAATATGCTAAGGCACACTAGCACCTTTTGCACTCGTCTCTAGACGTCGTGGATGTTCCTTGACGTTTTGACTCTAAAACTTCCTAAATGACTTTTATACATTAACATTGACCTTAAAACAGTGTTATAGACCTTAGACACTCATGTGAGGCTCTATATTAGGTTTTAGACTCTTGGAGTGTTACATTATGCCACCCCCCCCCCCTTAGGAACATTCGTGCCCGAATGACACTAAAAATCTTTTGAAGGGAAAGGGTAGACTCAATACTAGCAGCCCAAGCAACAACATGCAAAATCAATATGAATTACAAATCAAGACATAACAACATGGCATTTGCACAAAGTAACTCCAAAATATTAATCATAACAATTATGAGCTAAACATCACAACATGAGGAATTCCTTCTCACAACAACATGGGATCGACATATCATTAACGAGTCAACTATGACAAAATTCATCCTACCATCATGCTTAATATAATTTCATGAAGGCAACAACATAACTAGTACAGAGTAAGTGCAACAACAAGCAAAAGAGAATTTTCACATGAAACTTCTTTTTAGAAAAAACGTTTTCATAAATATGCATATCTTTTCAAAAGAAGTCAAATTCAATAATCTCATTATTATCATTATTAATAGGAACAACTAACCTTAATTATCAACGAGATGAGGGCAACGGGACTTCATATTGGCTTCGTCCTCCCATGTTGCTCCTACAATTAGGTGGTTCTTCCATAACATCTTTACGGAAATCACCTCCTTGTTCCTTAACTTCTCTACTTGTATATCAAGGATTTCAAACGGAACCTCCTCTTAAAAGAGGTTCTCTTGCACACCTAGACCCTCAATGTGAAGAATGGACTCAGGATCACCGACACACTTCTTAAGCATGGTGACATGGAACATTGGATGAACCGAAACCAATTACCTAAGTAATCTCAACTCAGATGAAACCTTACAAACCCTTTGCAAAATTTCATACGGACCCACATAACGAGGTCTCAACTTCCCTTTCTGTCCAAATCATACCACTCATTTCATGGGTGAAATTTTTAGATATACTTTATCACCCTCTTCAAATTCTAAGTCCCTCCTCCTATGGTCGGCATAAGACTTTTGCCGACTATAGGCCATTTGCAACCAGTTCCTTATTATGTGAACTTTCTCCAAGTTATTATAAATCAATTCGGGACTCAAGAGTGAAGACTCGCCCACTTCAAACCATCTAATTGGAGATCTACATATCCTACCATACAAGGCCTGAAAAGGAGCCATATATATAGTTGAATGGTAACTATTGTTATAAAAGAATTCAACCAAAGGCAAATGTTTATCCCAATTTGTCACATCCCGGGAGAACCCCCTAGACGTTACCGGCGGCGGCGTCCTCTTTGAGGACTAAGACTAGCCTCTTTGTTTACATCATTACATTCATAGGTTAGAATGCAAAAAAAAATTTAAACTTTTCATTAATTCCACATTGAGGTTTACATAGACCTCTATATACACATAATATTCATATTGAGTATACATAGACCGTTCGTATAGAAAGATTAAATGGTCTTCTACTTTTATTGCACACACACACACACACATATATATATATATATATATATATATATATATATATATATATATATATATATATATAAAAGCTATATTGTAGTCTTAAAAGTGTGTCTCATCTCATAACCATCTAAACAAGAGTATATCAATTGGGTATATCTCATACATCAATGTAATAAATCCACATATACGCTATACAAGTCGTACTCAAATGAAAAGGAAAGAACATAGAATTCTTAAAAGTAAAACAACTACATAAACTCGATATTGGCATTTTCCTAGGAAAGTGAGGACCTACCGAACTTGGATTATTAAGAATTCGAAGTCTCCCTTCAAAGTCGTCTCAAAAGCCCTTCAACGACCGCAACCTAAAAATGTTGGGGGAAAAGGGATAAAATGGGGTTATCACATCACATGTACTAAGTATGAGACCATATGCACATATAATATCAAACCATGATAAAAATGGACATTTCATTAAAGTATGTAATTTACTTTGAAAAGTCTTATGCACATTCAAGAAGGCCATACCAATCAATAAGACATATTCATCAAGTCAAGACCATGTTCATCATACTAAGTCTAACCAAACAAATCATGTATACTAACATACTTGAACATATAATCAAGACAACTCTATCATCAAGCTATGATCTCAACAAGCATAGATAAGACTTCATTACAACATAACCAAAGCAAGACCATTACTCATGACCTTCATTAAGTCCACTTGTGCAATGACTAAGCAAAGCCTCATAACCTTACTAAATCAAGTAATCCTAACAAGAACCATAACCAATGTCGAACTTCACATATCATGCCATTAGGAGTACCATCGTCATACTTTAGCAATATCAACCAAACGTGCATTTATAAGTGAGTTCAACATCATATGATACCATCAACATGTAAGGTCATCATATACATAACATTTACATTTAAAAGCATATGCATGCATAAGAACATCCTCCTGAGATTCCCTTTAAGGCTAACTACTGCGATGTATAGGTAGAGTCGCATACCCCTACCTAGACTAAGCTAGACCCTTAGGTCATCCTAGATAGAGTTAATTAATTACTTCATTTTTTTTACCTTTTTGGGAACATATTGCCTTAATCAACATAGAACACATGAGTTAATATGGAATCGGTTTCATGGAATTCTACATCGAAGAAAGGCGGAGTACTTGCCAAGGTAGTACCAAAACATGAACATAGTAACTACGTGGATCCACTAGCTAGTATTCCTATGGGGGCAACATAGTTCAAGAACTAGGAGATATAGTTGGGACCCTATTTTTCCAATATGCATTATGGTCTCCAATCTCAAGAGTACATTAGTGATCCTACCTTCCCTATGTGGGAAGGGACACTCCTCACTCTAGTTCACTCGGTGCTAAGCTAGACTCCCATTTTTGAAATGTCTTTAAGCCTTTATTAACAATCATAGCTTAGTGTAGGTCATAGGGTCTATCCCTTATATCATCATCATCATAGCTCAATAAGAATGGCATGAGTACTTTCCTTTCTTTACAATTTATACATGTGAGGTTAGCACATTTACATAATCATTCATGATAAGGAACATTGGTAAGTTGACACCATCCTTATAACATTTACATCTTAGCCAACACCTCAGAAACCATAGTCAAGACATTTCAATTCAACATCATACCAACCCTATCAATCCTAATATAAGGTATACTTTAATACAACATCATCACTTAATCACATGTAACCATAGTTGAAGTCAAGAATTGAGATCACAAGACTTACCACATATCCTTCACAAGTCATCTTCCATGGTTTTAACCTCAACCATTAAATTCAACCCAATAGTGGGTATAACATCATCATACAATACTAATTAACACAATAGAAACATCAATTACATCATCACTATCCCATTTGACTTCAATTAATAACCTAGGTTTAAGGGAATAGATTTCATCATGAATTCTTAAAGAAATAGATCCAATCCCAACAATACATTACCCTAGGCAGCCCATTAATGAATTAGAATAGATAAAACAAGTCTAACAATCAATGCATTCTTCAATTCCCATCAATTCATAAGCAAGGTCTACATGAATTGCATCAATTAACATCAATTACTCAACAATCTACACTTAAGTAGTCATAGTAAATCACAATGTATCATCAATTTGAAGTTTAGAAGAAAACTCATTAGAATAGAAAAACCCTTGGAATTGGGTGTTTTAGAAATCAACTTTGAGAGGACCTCTTGGGGAAAGTAATCCCAAGAGTAAAGAACCTATACCTTAATGAATATTAATCCACGAAATGAAGTGAAATCCTAGACAAATTGGTTTTCTTCTTCCAGCTTTCTTCTTCCTTCAAACTAGAGCGAGGTGAAAGCTTTTGGGTATTGATTTGGGGATTTGATTTGAGTGAGTAAATGTGAGGGAAAACAGATTGGAAATCAATATATAGACCCCCAATGAAAAACCCAAAAGACCCCTCACTTAATTTGACCCTTTAATGAAGTCAAACTTCAAATCCAAATTTCAAAATTTTGGTGGGGATCAAGTCCGCGACGCGGAGCTTTTCCCGTATAATTTTCCAATTTAAATTTCAAGACAGTGAAGTCCGCTACCTTCACGAGTTGAGAACTTTAAATTTGACCAAAAGCTACCCAAGTCCTCCACGCGGACTTATTTCACCTATGTGCATTTTAAGTCATTTTACAAGTTTTGGACTTCATACACAACTCCTAAACCTTTACGAAACCTAAGGATGTTTCACTAGTTCAATTTGACTAGCTTCTGGACGTCTTGGACGTTTCTTGTCATTTTTATTCCTAATCTATCTAAATGACTTATATTCATTATTTATGACTTTAAAACGGTGTCTAAATCTTTTGACACCTATGTTAGGATCTAGAACATGTCTTAGACTTTCGGAGTGTTATATTATCCCCCCCTTAGGAACATTCGTCCCCGAATGTCACTAAAATCTTTTGGAAGTAAGGAATAGACTCAAGACTAGCAGCCCAACCAACAACAACACATAACAACATGATTTACAATTCAATAATGGTATTTCAACACATAGCAATTCAAAAACTTCGATTACCACACATAAGGCTCAACATCAAATTATGAGAAATTTCCTTCTCACAAAAACATGAGCTCAACATACCATATATGAGTCAATTATGCCTAAACTCAACTTAACAACATGCTCAACATCATTTCATAAAGATTGACCATATCAAAATACATAAAATAACTCAAAACAATAGGATTTGCAATTTTTTCAAGTCAAAAAGCACACTTCACTGTACTTCACTATAACATAAGCATTTTTGCAAAACTTCACAAAAAATCAAACCAACTTCAAATTTAGTCATTATTAGCAAGAACAACCAACCTTCATTAGGAAAGAGATGAGGATAACGGTACTTCATGTCGGCCTCGGTCTCCCTTGTTGCTCCCTCAACTAGGTGGTTTCTTCATAAAACTTTTACGGAGGCCACCTCTTTGTTCCTCAACCTCTTCACTTGACAATCAAGGATTTTAACCGGAACCTCCTCATTGGAGAGGTTATCCTTCACACCAAGACCCTAAATAGGAAGAATAGAATCGGGATCACCGATACACTTCTTAAGCATAGAAATATGAAAAATCGGATGAACCGAAGATAGTTCACTAGGTAGTTTCAATTCATAAGTAACCTTACCAATCCTTTTCAAGATTTCATAGGGACCCACATAACGAGGACTCAACTTCCCTTTCTTTCCAAATCTAACCACCCCTTTCATAGGCGAAATATTCAAATACACCTTATCACCTTCTTCAAACTCTAAATCTCTTCTCCTATGATCGGTATAAGACTTTTGCGGACAATAGACTTTTTGCAACTAGTTCCTTATGATATGAACTTTCTCCAAAGTCTTATCAATCCAATAGGGACAAAGAAGTGAAGACTCACCAACTTCAAAGCATCCAAAAGGAGACCTACACCTCCTACCATACAAAGTATCATAAGGAGCCATAGAGATGGATAAATGAAAACTATTATTATATAAGATCTCCACCAAACGCAAATTCTCATCCCAATTTCCCTTAAAGTCAATGATGCAAGTTTATCTTCAAGAGTTTGAATATTTCTCTCCGCTTGACCATTTGTTTGGGATGAAAAGTGATGCTTAACTTCACTTGTGTACCCAAACCCTTTTGAAAAGATCTCCAAAATCTAGATGTAAATTGAGCACATCTATCTGATATGATGGAAAAAGTAACCCCATGAAGACTCACTATTTTGTCAATATAAATTCTTGCATAATCTTCCGCCGAATAAGTAGACTTAACGGGAATAAAGTGAGTGGATTTGGTCATTCTATACACTACCACCCATATGGAGTCATATTGCTTTCTAGTGCGAGGAAAACCTACTACAAAATCCATATTAACATCTTCCCACTTACAAGTAGGAATTTGGATTTCATGTTGTAGACCACTCGGCTTTTGGTGCTCGGCCTTCACTAGTTGAAAATTGAGACACTTTGCAACAAACTCCACAGTATCCCTTTATAGGCCATCCCACCAAAAAATTTCTCTAAGGTCATGGTACATCTTTGTAGAACCCGAATGAATAGAGTAACGGGCTCCATGAGCTTCTTCAAGGATCCTACTCCTCAAATCATCCATATTAGGCACACACAATCTACCTTGATACCTAAGAAACACCTTTCCCCCATGGGAGAGTGACTCATTCATCTTCCGAAGAACCGATTCTTTCAACTCCATCAACAATTTATTAAGGTGTTGCTTAGACTTCACCTCAACCACCAAAGACGACTCGGAGTTATGATGTACCACCATAGAACCATTTGGACAATCTTCAATTTGAACCCCTAAACGAGCCAACCTATAACATCTTTCACTTGGTTTCTCTTGGATTCTTCCACATGGGACACACTTCCCATGGACAATCGACTTAGAGCATTCGCTACCACATCAGCCTTGTCGGGGTGATAGAGAACACTCATGTCATAGTCTTTCAACAACTCTAACCATATCCGTTGCCGGAGATTCAACTCCATTTGAGTGAATACATATTGAAGACTTTTATGATCTATATACACATCAACATGGACCCCATAAAGATAATGCCTCCATATTTTCAAGGCAAATACGATCGCTAACTCGAGGTCATGAGTCGGATAATTCTTCTCATGAACTTTAAGTTTCCTAGAAGCATAGGCTATAACTTTGCCATGTTACGTAAGTACACATCCCAACCCAACTCGGGATGCATCACAATAAACCACAAAACCCTTAATATCCTCCGGTAGAGTAAATAACGGAGCGGAAGTAAGCCTATCCTTCAACATTTGGAAGCTCTTTTCACATGCCTTCGACCACTCAAATTTTACATTCTTTTGAGTCAAGGTTATCAAGGAGGAAGAAATGGATGCAAACCGGTCGACAAACATTCTATAATAACCGGCTAAGCCTAAGAAACTCCTAATATCCTAGGATCTAAAGGTCCTACGGATATTAGGACCATATCTAGTTCGAAGGCCGTTTTGGGAATATACTCACCTATCACCCTAAGTTGTTGATATCCCAATCTTAAGTATATCTTAGAAAAATAGCTTGCCCCTTGGAGTTGATCAAACAAGTCGTCAACCCGAGGGAGAAGATACTTTTTCATTATTGTGACTTTGTTGAGTTGACGGTAATCGATGCATATTCAAAGGGACCCATCCTTCTTCTTCACAAACAAAACCGGAGCACCTCATGGAGAAATACTAGGTCTAATGAATCCTTTGTCGAGTAGATCTTTTAGTTGAGCCTTCAACTCTTTCAATTCGGACAGAGCCATCTGACAAGGAGGAAGTAATTACAGTCATTAGGCCTCTTAGAGTATAGAGGAGCTGACTTTACCGCTCATCAGTTTCATGGGCCAGCCAGGCAGTGGTGGCGCACTTATCAAGAGTCCATGCCAGTTGGATCTCGTCCTTTATCTTGGAGTCAGTTCTTAGAGGCTTTCTTGTCCCGGTTCATGCCACGGAGCATCAGAGATAGGCTTCGTGATTAGTTCTCTAGATTGGAGCAAGGCCCTATGACCGTTTAAGAGTATGAGGCGAGGTTCCATGAGTTGTCTCTCCATGCTACTATGATCTTGCCCACATAGAGGGAGAGAGTTCGTTGTTTTGTACATGGGTTGCGATACCGTTTGAGGGTCAACACAGAGCATATGGTTTCAGCTGGCCGTTAATTTCTCAATGTTGTCGATCATGCCCGATACATGGAGCATATTCATCATGAGGCCCAAGGGGGCAGCGATAAGAGGGCACACTACCAGGGTAGCTATAGCGGGTCCCAGACTAGGGGAGGGACTCATATGATAGGCCCCGTCAGAGGTTCTAGCAGGGTCAGTCCAGTCGGCCTATTCAGGCGGAATTACCTGCTTTTGAGGGAGGCCAGTATCAGCAGAGTGGTCCTAGTACAGGCTAGAGTTCGAGGGGATCAGATTTCCTTCCTTCATGCCGCGGTCGGGTTACTACAGGGTGTTCACCTTCGGGGTGTTATGATTATGGTGATCTTGACCATTGGTCTAGAGAATTCCCCTTGCGAGGTCGGGGGGCGATTGTACCAGCTCCACTTAGACCTAGACCAGTTTCAGCAGTGTCTTCTCCGTCTAGAGGTGGTCGTCAGGACCAGGACCGTCATGACAGCCGACAGGGTACCAGGGGTGGAGATCGGGAAGGCAGGTCAGGTGGTAGATCGGGTGCACCAGGGAGAGGTTCTCAGGGCCATTTCTACGCAGCCCCGGTGAGGGTTGCGGCTGAGGCATCTGACGATGTCATCTCAGGTACGCTATTATTATGCCATCAGCCTACTACAATATTATTTGATCTCAGGTCCACATTCTCGTATGTATCTATTTGTTTTCCTCCCCGGTTGGGTATGAGGTCTGAGTTTTTGGCAGAGCTGGTTCATGTTTCGACCCCGGTGGGTGAGTCCTTAGTAGTGGATCAGGTATTGCGATCTTTCTTAGTGACTATCCAGGGTTATGATACTTGAGTTGATCTTATTATGCTAGATATGATTGATTTTGATGTGATTTTGGGCATGTACTGGTTATCCCCTTACCATGTGGTCTTGGATTGCTACGCGAAGACTGTTACCTTATCCATGCCTGGCATTCCCCCGGTGTTGTGGCAGGGTGCTTATAGTCACACACCGACGGGGATCATCTCTTTTATATGGGCTAGGCGGTTGGTTGCTTCTAGGTGTTTAGCTTATTTGGCCCACGTCAGAGATGTGAGTAGGGAGGGCCCTTCAGTTACTCAGTTCCTGTGGTTAGAGAGTATGCAGATATGTTCCTTACAGATCTACCTGGCCTATCCTAGAGAGTGACATTGATTTTGCTATAGATTTGGAGCCCGGCACCCGTCCTATTTCTATTCTGCCTTACTGGATGGCTCCTGCAGAGCTCAGAGAGCTTAGTGTTCACTTAGAGGACTTCTTAGGAAAGGGGTTCAATCATCCGAGTGTGTCGCCTTGGGGTGCTCGTGTTCTTTTTGTGAAAAAGAAGGATGGGACTATGAGGATGTGTATTGACTATAGGTAGGCAACTGAACAAGGTGACTGTTGACACCCAATTTTGGCCTAACATTTTAAAAATTCGTAATTTTAAAGTTTTATTTATTTAATAGCTTAGAATAATTTTTTTTATATATAATTTTTAATAATTTTATCGATAACTATCTTTATTTATCAAAATTTAGGATTTTTTGTTAGTTAATTTTTAAAATTGCATTTCACATGTCATTAGTTACGTTTATTATATTATTTTAAAAATTCATTTTATTTATTACATTTGTTAATATTTATGTTGAATTTAGCACAATCTAAAATTTAGCCAAATACGGAAAAAAAAATATAAATTAAAATTTAGGAATTCTATTAATAATTTTGGGCCTACAATTTCATGCCCACACATTTGGATCCATTGCATTTTATTTGTTTAGGTTAAAATTGGTGGTGGATAAATGAAAATTGGGGAATTAATTTGAGGAGGAGGGGGAAAACAACCCTAATCTCTCTCTTCCCCTCCCTTTGGCAGCCGCTTCCCTCATTCTCTTCCTCCCCTCTCCAGCCGCCTCTCCTCCCTCCTCCCTTCTTCTCCTCCTCTTTCTCTCCTCTCGTGCCCTCCCTCCTCTTCCACCAACAACCATCACCAAATCGCCACAAATCGGACCCAACATTCCAAAGATTCTCTCTTCCTGGCAGACCAGCGAACCAAACCCAAGACCCCTTCTTTTTCTCCCTTTTCCGATGAAAAGGCCACTGGAAACGACACTGAAACAACAACTCCAAACAACAACATCAAACCAAAAGCGAATCATTCCCTATCCCATTTCCCCTTTACGAGTTTTTCTCTTATTTTGCAGGTAATTAACTTGTTGCCATTCTAATGAGCTCGGGGCTCCATTTCATCACCCATTTTCTCACCTGAAACCAACAGCTCGGACAGCGAATAACAACTCCGGCGAGGAAACCACGATGCGAACAACCACAAACTCCGGAGCAAAGCAAATACCCGAAACAATAAGCAATCAACGATCTCCGATCTCCTCTGGCGAACGAAACCCCTTTCAAGCCGACAAGGAACTACCGCATCCCGCTGGTTTCATAATCACTACTGATTCCAACAAGATTTGGCCGGAAAACTATCATTCCAGTAAACTTAACTCTCTTAGTATAATTTATTTATTTTCGTTATGTCTATTCCTTGTTCGAAATATGAGTTGACTTGAGTGTAAATTCATATTTAGATTTTTTTTTCTTTCTTTGGTGGATTTATTCAATGTTATTGTGGTTTAGTGTTACTGTTACATCATTATAATGTTGGTGGTTGATTGTTATTATTATTTTATTATTTTGGTGATGATGTTATTATTGTTTGTGACTTTTTTTTTTTTGAATTGATTTTTCTTTATTTAGATGTTTTGTAAATATAATTTTGTGATACACTACTCTTTTTTATATTAGTGTTGTTTGGTGTCATACATAAGTGTTATTTTGGTTCTTCATATCATTAATGATTTTGAGTCTATTTGTTTTAGTTTAGTCGTTGTTTGTGATGTTTGTTCCTATCCAATCGCTTGTAATTTGTTTGAAATGAATTTTGTTGACTTTCAAAAAAGGGATTTTCACCAACTTTTATTGTTATTATATTGAGTGTTTTGTCAATCATATTTAGTATTCTTTGTTCTAGTTGTTTGTTAAATAGTAGTTCTCATTTTTATTTTTTTGATATTTTCCATAACAATGAGTCAAAGTTCAGTGTAGAGTTTTATTCTTAATTGAATTCATCATCTTTATTTTAATAATTTATCAATGTTTGTTGGATAACGAGTCATCATTTTTTGTGTGTTGGTGTTGTCACTGTCGCCTAAGAATTATTGTTATTATTTTTTTTCTTTTCTTATTATATATTTTATATGTTGAAATTGGCAAATGATAAAATCTCTCCGTCGGTTTTGGAGGCCTCCCCATTTTAAAAAGACGGAATTTTAATCTAAGTTTATATATTTTATATGTTGAAATTGGCAAATGATAAAATCTCTCCGTCGGTTTTGGAGGCCTCCCCATTTTAAAAAGACGGAATTTTAATTTAAGTTTATATATTTTATATGTTGAAATTGGCAAATGATAAAATCTCTCCGTCGGTTTTGGAGGCCTCCCCATTTTAAAAAAGACGGAATTTTAATTTAAGTTTATATATTTTATATGTTGAAATTAGCCAATGAAAAAATCTCTCCGTCGGTTTTGGAGGCCTCCCTATTTTAAAAAGACGGAATTTTAATTTAAGTTTATATATTTATATGTTGAAATTGGCCAATGAAGAAATTACCGCCGATTTCCAAGGCCTCCAATTTTAATAAAACGGATTTTTATTTTGAAGTTATTATTTTATATATTTAATTTTATTCATATTTATTTATTACTAACACTTTTACTGAGTGTATTTACAGGTACCCAAGACTTGCTTCCTTGAAGCTATTCGAAAGGAGTTCGAATTATAATTTTTATTCAATATTTTGTATACATCGACGTTAGGCAAACCTTAGGCCGATATTATTATTTTATTTTTATTGTGTATATTGCATGTTATTATATTTGTGTATTATTTTATTTTTCCTCCTCAATTTGAAAAAAATGAACTCAGTCGGGAAACACATTTGTGGATTCCGAAGGATGCCTAATTCCTTCCCTTCGGAATAATTTGAACCCCCTACCTAGAATCAAATTGGTTTCGTAGATCATTTAATGGTTTCCTATTTTTTTTCCCTAAAATTAGGTGGCGACTTTTTTTTAAAACTCATTTATTCTTAAAATTCATTAAAATTGAATCAATTCATTATTTTTTGAGTTGCCGCGACGTTTTGCCCTATTTAAATAGAGTGGGGATGTAAACAGAATGGCGACTCTGCTGGGGAGTATATAGGTTTTAACCAATATGAATATAATTTTTTTCAAATTGAGGAAATTTTGTGTTATTATTATGTTATACCTTGTATTTTTATATTTCGCTGATTATTTGTTTATTGTATTTATTCATTATTTATTTTATTGTGTGTATATTATCATTGCATTCATGGCATAATATTTTCCGTCAAACGACAATTATTTCATTTCCACTAAAGGACGATTATGCGGGTTCGCAGTCGTTCATTAACCAAAATTTTCTTGGGGCACCGTGACGAGTGTAGTTGGCTACTTGATAGTCAACGATCGTTAACTGTCCAAGCCCAAATAGTCCATTTGGGTTACCTTTTCCACTCTAAATACAACCACTCCTAGTAAACTAGCGTAGAGCCGAGACAAATCCAAATTTAAGCATCAGCCTAAGATGACCCCACACCCAAGGCGTGTTGAGTCCATTAGAAAGACCACCTTGAGTCCATAATGGCCTCTAGCCTAAAAGGACGATCATAATTGTGTGTAATTTAAGGGATGTATACGTCGTTTGACAAACCACTGTCCATTTGAATTAGAAGGTTATTTAATAGTTTACTTTTGTCAAACTCGGGTTTTCAGAAACTATCATTCCATCCAAAAGTGGTGGCAATCGGAGATGACGAGAATTTCAAGAGGAAGACCCTTCCGCAAAGGCTTAGAATAGGATGGTACCCCTACGTGGGATTGAATATTTGTAATTTTTTCCTTCTTTCTTTTTTCCGTAACTTCATAATTCTATTTCATTCATTCATAAAATTGTACTAAGTGTTTTGGGGGACAATGGAAAGTTGTCAAATGGCGTAATACATCCTTCAAATCGATAGGCCTACCCTAGGCATAAAAGGGTCACATATTTGTGTAGAACGCGCAATAATTATTTGTATGCTATGTGATATATTTCAATTGTCTTTAATTAAAACAGTGTTTATGTGTTTAATTCATTATTTGTGTGATATTTTGCGTTATCCATTATGAACAAGAACTAACACTCTTACCTTTTGAGTTGTTCTTCTTCAAAATGAAATGTTGATTTATGTCCGAATTCAGAAATGATTATTTATCCGAAGTTACAAGAGACAAGAGGATTACCGAAATTAGAGCCCTTGCATTTCCCAATTATATCAAGTCAAAACGATAAATTAGGGGAGTATTTGACTATGAGGTGGCACCCACTTATTTTTATTATTATTTTGCATGATGGTCCTGCTCTCACATGTTTCTCATATTTTTGTAGGAATACCGTCCCCGACATCAGTCGGGGATGGTCATAACAATGTCTGGATCTCGTGAAAATTGGGAGGAGACAGTTTCAAGAAAACATCCAAAAAGAGTATACGTAGAAATTACTGTGGAAATTCGCAGGTTACATTCAAATGACAGTATAAAGATTGACGATTAAGAGACTATAAAACATATTGGTGCAGAAAAATGGGGGTCAAAAACACTTCATGACTACAAATTTTAGTGGCGCTAGACTACGGAAATTCCTTTGAGTTTGTCTAAAACTTTAGATTATTATACGCCTTATCTGGACGAACTACGCATACCTGATTCTCATTTTAATGAGATACGTAGGCAACCCTTCTTGGGTTCGGTATTATCTTCTAAAAAAGAAAAAAAATATAAAATAAAATAGTTTGTGCGTATTTTCCAAGTCAAATCTGGACGAACTACGCGTACATGATTCTCATTTTAATGAGATACGTAGGCAACCCTTCTTGGGTTCGGTATTATCTTCTACAAAAGAAAAAAATATAAAATAAAATAGTTTGTGCGTATTTTCCAAGTCAAATCTGGATGAACTACGCGTACCTGATTCTCATTTTAATGAGATACGTAGGCAACCCTTCTTGGATTCGGTATTATCTTGTCCAAAAATAAATAAAATAAAATAAAATAAAATAGTTTGTGCATATTTTCAAAGTCATATTTGAACGAAATACGCGAACCTGATTCTCATTTCGGTGAGATACGTAGGCAACCCTTCTTGGGTTTGGTATTATCTTTTCCAAAAGTAAAAAAAAAAATTAAATAAAAAAAAATAGTTTGTTAATATTTTCAAAGTTATACCTACATGAACTACGCACACCTGAGTCTCATCTTAATGAGATACGTAGGCAGCCCTTCTCGAGTTCGGTAATCATTCTTTCAAAAAAAAACAGTTACTTGTACTTACCGTAAGAGTCATGTCTTCAGCTCGGTTGGGACCTATGTTGTTAAGAGCATGTAAATATATTTGATATGATGGAAAAGACTGACTTTGCGGTAAACTATAGATTCTCGTGGTACCTCTTATCTGTACTTTTGTGATGCTTGAAAATTCTCTTGCATGCAATCAACATAAGAATAAAACTAACCTTATGTTTCATGTGCATTGTGTGGTGAGCTTTTGTTCAAAGTTCAAATTGTGTTAAACTGTTGATCTAGAACTTGACCTGAATATATTTCGAGGCGAAATCCTGAGTAATGTTTGGTTTGAGAAAGGATTGTAGGCCTTTTTTGACCCGATTGTGCCTTTCAAAGCCTACCAAATTATATTAATCCCTAGTTTTCCATTTTGAGCCTTAAACCTTTCTTTGGACAACCACATCTTAACCACTACCCTTTTGAGTGCTTACAAGCACTATCCTCTCTTGGACCAACCTTCTTGAGTGCACCAAAAATGTGCAAATTATAAAAGGAGATCCATGTTTGAAATTTTCAAAAGCAAAGATATTGAGTCTCCCAAAATCAAGGAAGCAAAGACTCTAGAGAAAAAAG
Source organism: Solanum sitiens (assembly GCA_016801875.1). Classification (NCBI taxonomy): domain Eukaryota; kingdom Viridiplantae; phylum Streptophyta; class Magnoliopsida; order Solanales; family Solanaceae; genus Solanum; species Solanum sitiens. The sequence continues at coordinate 4,891,384 of JABWTJ010000012.1, read as the reverse complement.
AAAAAAGGAAGAAGAAAAAAAAAGGTGAAAGAAATAAAGAAAGATAAAACATACCTTTACAGAGTCAATGAAAAGTGGGAAGGAAAATACTCCAACAAAGAAAGGAAAAAATTATTATAATAAAGAAGTGAATAAAAGAAAAGCTCCAAGCAATAAGGACTCAAAAGAAGAAGAAGAAAGAGAAGAAGATAAAAGCTCAAAAAAAAATGAAAAAAAGGGAAGGGAAAAGCGTTAAAAAATGAGATTTCAAAAGAATTTGAGAGGGCAGAGAATAATGAAGAGGATGTAACGCAAAAGGCGTACCAATCATTAAGAGCACAAATTCTGTCTGACGCTCAAGGAGGAATTCAGTCACTTTTATCCCAAATAAATATCCTAACCGTTCCTAAGCCTACTTTACAAGTCAATGACAAGCCCTACATGATCTCATTCCGAATGTTCTCACATTAGTGGAGATTTACATAAGGGTCAAGCCTATGGTATCACAGTTGTATGCATTGAACATTCTTGTGAGTGTGAGTGCACTTTCAAAATGTCCTAAAATCAAATGTTTCAAATACGTGTGAAATAGGACAAGTTTTTTTCGTGAGGGCACTTGAAACATGAGGATTGATACAATTCAAAACCTTTGTTTGAAGCAAGATGAACAGATCATGTTGATCCGTAAGTATATTGGAGGTACAACTTGAAGCTGTAGGAATTACCTTAAATTCAATCTTAAAAAAAAAAAAAAAGGGAATGAGAGATTTACCTGCAATCTTAACTGTTGGTAACAATTGTAGTGAAGGTTTAACTATCTCATCCTATTATTTATTTTTCAAAAAGAAAAGAAAAAGTGAACAAACACTCATTCTTTAATATTTTAAAACCTTTTTAAGAATCTTTCAATTTAAAAAAAAAAATTGCCTTTTGAGTTGCTCATTGTAAAAAGTGTCATCGGGTTATTCTTGTATGTGTGAGAGTCCTATTTTACCGCATGGATTGTCTGTCCAAAAATGTGACATGTTTTTTTTATATCTCTAGGCTTTGGATATCACATGCAATATTATTTCCCTATTTTATCATATTCATATTGTACATTTTCTACTGATGATCTTCTTTCAGATTCATTGCAGTATTCATCATCTACAAGTTTGGAACTACATTTGACCTGATTGCTGGATCAACAGGATATGTAGCCGCCACGACTGCTCGGTCATATACCCAGTGTGATTATTATTTCTCCTTACAATAAAAATTGGGACAGAATTTTTGAAAATATCTCAAAAATTCTAAATAGAGGTGTTATCGCCAACAAGTCAAGATTGAAGATCATTTTGAGATTAGCCAAAATTCTAACTGGGACAGAATTTTTGAGGAAGGCCTCAAAATTCTGATAGGTACTGCGAGAAGCTTAATAGCAACTACAAAAATCATGTATCGCGAGTCAATATTCATGCATTGCAAAAAATCATGCATCGCGAGTCAATATTCATGCATTGCGAAAGATCATGCATCGCGAATTAATATTCATGCATCGCAGAAAATCATGCATCGAGAGTCAATATTCATGCATCGCGGAAAATTATGCATCGCGAGTCAATATTCATGCATTGCAAAAGATCATGCATCGGAAGTTAATATTCATGCATCGCAAGTTAATATTTACGCATCGCGAGAAGATTTCATACCTCGCAGAAATTTTATGCATCGCAAGAAGATTTCATACCTTGCGGAATTTATGCATCGCGAGAAGATTTCATCCCTCGCAAAATTTGCTCATCTCGGGAAGATATTCATGGCCCGCAGAAAATCATGCATCGCGAGTCAATATTCATGCATTGCAAAAGATCATGCATCGCGAGTTAATATTCATGCATCGAGAGTTAAGATTCATGCATCGCGAGTCAATATTCATGCATTGCAAAAGATCATGCATCACGAGTCAATATTCATGCATTGCAAAAGATCATGCATCGCGAGTCAATATTCATGCATAGCGGAAAATCATGCATCGCGAGTCAATATTCATGCATTGCAAAAAATAAAATAAAAAAATAAAAAAAATCATGCATCGCGAGTCAATATTCATGCATTGCAAAAAAAGAATTAAAAAAAATCATGCATCGCGAGTCAATATTAATGCATCGCGAGTCAATATTAATGCATTGCAAAAAAAAAAAATCATGCATCGCGAGTCAATATTCATCCATTGCAAAAAAAAGTCATGGATCGCGAATCAATATTCATGCATTGCAAAAAAAAAAAAAATCATGCATCGCGAGTCAATATTCATGCATTGTAAAAAATCATGCATCGCGAGTCAATATTCATGCATCATGGAAGATCATGCATCGAGAGTCAATATTCATGCATCACGAGTTAATATTCATGCATCGCGAGTTAATATTCATGCATCGCGAGTTAATATTCATGCATCGCGGAAGATCATGCATTGCGAGTTAATATTTATGCATCGCGAGAAGATTTCATGCCTCGCAGAGATTCATACATCGCAAGAAGATTTCATACCTTGCGGAATTTATCCATCGCGAGAAGATTTCATCCCTCGCAAAATTTTATACATCGCAAGAAGATTTCATACCTTGCGGAATATATGCATCGCGAGAAAATTTCATCCCTCGCAAAATTTTATGCATCGCTAGAAGATTCCATCCCTCGCAAAAGTTTATACATCGCCAAGAAGATATTTGCATTTGCATCTTTTCAACGTTCAAGTCGGTGGAAACTTGCGTTGAAAGATATTTGCATTCAAGACGCATCTATTCAGAGGTGAAGGATGTGCACCATATCTTTTCAACGTTCAAGTCGGTGGAAACTTGCGTTGAAAGATATTTGCTTTTAAGACGCATCTATTCGGAGGTGAAGGATGTGCACCATATCTTTTCAACGTTCAAGTCGGTGAAAACTTGCGTTGAAAGATATTAGCATTTAAGACGCATCTATTCGGAGGTGAAGGATGTGCACCATATCTTTTCAACGTTCAAGTCGGTGGAAACTTGCGTTGAAAGATATTTGCATTTAAGACGTATCTATTTGGAGGTGAAGGTTCTGCACCCTATCTATTCAACGTTCAAGTCGGTGGAAACTTGCGTTGAAAGATGTTTACATTTTGTCCTACCGATGGACAGACATTCAAAAGCCTACCGATGGATAATCTTTTCATTTGTCCTACCGATGGACATACATTCAAAATCCTATCGATGGATAATCTTTTCATTCGTCCTACCGATGGACATGCATTCAAAATCCTACCGATGGATAATCTTTTCATTTGTCTTACCGATGAACATACATTCCAAATCCTACAGATTGATCATCATCTTCATTCGTCCTACCAAGGGACCTGTATTTATCTCTATTTATCGTATCATAAGAGATGCTACCCTTTTTCTTTTAGTTTTGCCTATAATAATGAGTTTTATCTTTGTTTTTTTTTTAACATTCTAGAGGATGCACTCTCAGAGGAGCCACATGTGCGAATTACTTCAACAAAGACGCAACAAAGCGTGAAACCTTTTATATGCAAGTTCGCGATTGACTTCCACTATATTTTCACCGAACTTCTCTAGAAAGGTCATGTGTTCGGTCAAAATTGGGTCGGTCAATTTTCGTTGTCCACAATTTCTTTCATCAATCATACACAACGAAAGGGACAGCTGTTGACACCCAATTTTGGCCTAACATTTTAAAAATTCGTAATTTTAAAGTTTTATTTATTTAATAGCTTAGAATAATTTTTTTTATATAATTTTTAATAAGTTTATCGATAACTATCTTTATTTATCAAAATTTAGGATTTTTTGTTAGTTAATTTTTAAAATTGCATTTCACATGTCATTAGTTACGTTTATTATATTATTTTAAAAATTTATTTTATTTGTTACATTTGTTAATATTTATGTTGAATTTAGCACAATCTAAAATTTAGCCAAATACGAAAAAAAAATATAAATTAAAATTTAGGAATTCTATTAATAATTTTGGGCCTACAATTTCAAGCCCACACATTTGGATCCATTGCATTTTATTTGTTTAGGTTAAAATTGGTGGTGGATAAATGAAAATTGGGGAATTAATTTGAGGAGGAGGGGAAAACAACCCTAATCTCTCTCTTCCCCTCTCTTTGGCAGCCGCTTCCCTCATTCTCTTCCTCCCCTCTCCAGCCGCCTCTCCTCCCTCCTCCCTTCTTCTCCTCCTCTTTCTCTCCTCTCGTGCCCTCCATCCTCTTCCACCAACAACCATCACCAAATCGCCACAAATCGGACCCAACATTGAAACGATTCTCTCTTCCTGGCAGACCAGCGAACCAAACCCAAAACCCCTTCTTTTTCTCCCTTTTCCGATGAAAAGGCCACTGGAAACAACACTGAAACAACAACTCCAAACAACAACATCAAACCAAAAGCAAATCATTCCCTATCCCATTTCCCCTTTACGAGTTTTTCTCTTATTTTGCAGGTAATTAACTTGTTGCCATTCTAATGAGCTCGGGGCTCCATTTCATCACCCATTTTCTCACCTGAAACCAACAGCTCGGACAACGAACCATAACTCCGGCGAGGAAACCACGACGCGAACAACCACAAACTCTGGAGCAAAGCAAATACCCAAAACAATAAGCAATCAACGAGCTCCGATCTCCTCTAGCGAACGAAACCCCTTTCAAGCCGACAAGGAACTACCGCATCCCGCTGGTTTCATAATCACTACTGATTCCAACAAGATTTGGCCGGAAAACTATCATTCCGGTAAACTTAACTCTCTTAGTATAATTTATTTATCTTCGTTATGTCTACTCCTTGTTCGAAATATGAGTTGACTTGAGTGTAAATTCATATTTAGATTTTTTTTTCTTTCTTTGGTGGATTTATTCAATGATATTGTGGTTTACTGTTACTGTTACATCATTATAATGTTAGTGGTTGATTGTTATTATTATTTTATTATTTTGGTGATGATGTTATTATTGTTTGTGACTTTTTTTTTTTTGAATTGATTTTTCTTTATTTAGATGTTTTGTAAATATAATTTTGTGATACACTACTCTTTTTTAGATTAGTGTTGTTTGGAGTCATACATAAGTGTTATTTTGGTTTTTCATATCATTAATGATTTTGAGTCTATTTGTTTTAGTTTAGTCGTTGTTTGTGATGTTTGTTCCTATCCAATCGCTTGTAATTTGTTTGAAATGAATTTTGTTGACTTTCAAAAAAGGGATTTTCACCAACTTTTATTGTTATTATATTGAGTGTTTTGTCAATCATATTTAGTATTCTTCGTTCTAGTTGTTTGTTAAATAGTAGTTCTCATTTTTATTTTTTTTGATATTTTCCATAACAATGAGTCAAAGTTCAGTGTAGAGTTTTATTCTTAATTGAATTCATCATCTTTATTTTAATAATTTATCAATGTTTGTTGGATAACGAATCATCATTTTTTGTGTGTTGGTGTTGTCACTGTTGCCTAAGAATTATTGTTATTATTTTTTTTCTTTTCTTATTATATATTTTATATGTTGAAATTGGCAAATGATAAAATCTCTCCGTCGGTTTTGGAGGCCTCCCCATTTTAAAAAGACGGAATTTTAATCTAAGTTTATATATTTTATATGTTGAAATTGGCAAATGATAAAATCTCTCCGTCGGTTTTGGAGGCCTCCCCATTTTAAAAAGACGGAATTTTAATTTAAGTTTATATATTTTATATGTTGAAATTGGCAAATGATAAAATCTCTCCGTCGGTTTTGGAGGCCTCCCCATTTTAAAAAAGACGGAATTTTAATTTAAGTTTATATATTTTATATGTTGAAATTAGCCAATGAAAAAATCTCTCCGTCGGTTTTGGAGGCCTCCCTATTTTAAAAAGACGGCATTTTAATTTAAGTTTATATATTTATATGTTGAAATTGGCCGATGAAGAAATTACCGTCGATTTCCAAGGCCTCCAATTTTAATAAGACGGATTTTTATTTTGAAGTTATTATTTTATATATTTAATTTTATTCATATTTATTTATTACTAACACTTTTACTAAGTGTGTTTACAGGTCCCAAGACTTGCTTCCTTGAATCTATTCGAAAGGAGTTCGAATTATATTTTTTATTCAATATTTTGTATACATCGACGTTAGGCAAACCTTAGGCCGATATTATTATTTTATTTTTATTGTGTATATTACATGTTATTATATTTGTGTATTATTTTATTTTTCCTCCTCAATTTGAAAAAAATGAACTCAGTCGGGAACCACATTTGTGGATTCCGAAGGATGCCTAATCCCTTCCCTTCGGAATAATTTGAACCCCTACCTAGAATCAAATTGGTTTCGTAGATCATTTAATGGTTTCCTAGTTTTTTTTCCTAAAATTAGGTGGCGACTTTTTTTTAAAGCTCATTTATTCTTAAAATTCATTAAAATTGAATCAATTCATTATTTTTTGAGTTGCCGCGACGTTTTGCCCTATTTAAATAGAGTGGGGATGTAAACAGTGACGGTGAAGAACCGTTACCCCATGCCTCGTATAGATGATTTATTTGATCAGGTTCAGGGTGCCGTTGTGTTTTCTAAGATTTATTTGAGGTCCGGGTACCATCAGCTGAGGATTAGAGAAGCGGTACAAAAATCAATTTATCATTTGGGAGGAATACCGGGAAGAGCATTACGAAAGACCTCCGAAATTTCCCTCACTACGGGGACCGACACAGAGGGAGGAATTTCGGAGTCTAAAACGTGGACTCTTACTATATAGTATAAACACCCTTTAGAGATCATCCTACAAGCTTTCAAACAAGAAATGATACAACCTCTAGGAATAGAATTTCCCCCCTTCAACTCTAAAACGGGCTCATTTGGAAAGTTAAACTTCACCACCCTTGTTCTACAAACTATAAAGGCAAAGCAAGCATGCAACCAATCCATACAGAAAATGACATCGAAATCAAACATATCAAGTTCTACTAGTTCATCATGAGTAACTCTATTGGGCAACATTATAGGACAATTTCTATACACCCTTTTTGCAACCACTGACTCACCCACCGGGGTAGACACCATGAAAGGTTCATTCAAGATATCGGGCAAAATGTCAAACTTTTTAGCTACTAGAGGAGTAACAAATGACAAGGTAGCACCTAGATCAAGTAAGGCATATACATAAATAGAAAAGACTTTCAACGTACCGCTCCCCACATCGGGAGAAGTCTCTTACTCACTTCTAGAGAGGAGAGCAAAAAAGTGGTTCTTCGTCGGAGCATCCACATTCGAACCACTTGCTTGTCCACTCTCCTTGTCTTGCCCCTTCACATTTGGACAATCTCTAACTTTGTGACCACATTTACCACAACAAAAACAATTGTCCGTCCCTTTAAGGCAGTCACCATAGTGCTTCTTGCCAGACCTTCCACAAGTTGGCTTCTTAGTTCGTGAGTGCTTCTTCCATTTTGAGACTTAGTGTTAGACACCCTATCATCAGGAGCCTTAGGGAACTTGGAAGGAACTTGGATAGAGGACCTCTTCTTTGTCATATCCCGAGACCACACTCTAGAAGATATGGCACTCTCAGAGTGCAACCGGAGTACTCGACCTTTTGGAGGTCTTATACAAGCCCTTTTATATCTTTCATCGCATATACATAGTGAAAAATATTGCGAAATTAAAACTTTTCATAAATCATTTCATAGTCTTTAAAAAATCTTTCATATAAGTCTCATAGAAAATACTAAGTCTTATTTCATCAAATCTTAGACACAAGAATACTTGGGACACGGCCCATACAATACGTATATAGAAATACACACAAGAATACGTGGGACACGGCCCATACAATACATATATAGAAATACTTAGTCTATTAAAATACTTCAATATAAGAATAAAAGACATCTATGCCTTCGAGTCAAATGAGGACATACTTCAACTTCACTATGAATGATGCCCAAGTCTTGCTTCCCAAATGCTCCTCAACTACCAACCACTGTAGAGATAGATAAAAGCATGGAATTAGTACAACCACATGTACTAAGTATGGCATAATGCATAAAAATCATGAAAACGGACATTTATTGGAGATATGCATCTTTTCATTTAAATATCATAATATAATCACAAGAACAACATTTATCAACTTATAAACTCATAATATAACATTTAAACCATTTATCATATTTTTGGAAGCACATTACAGTAACTTCACTTCACTGTACAGTGAATTCCTTCACTGTTACAGTGAAGTTGCTTACCTTCACCTAAGACACCTTCTAGCATGTAATCTTCCCACTAAAAGCCATACTAAGACTCACTTAAGCAACACAAGGAGAGACCGCCCATACACCCTCTCTAAGCATGCCTAAACGATCCTCAACACTACTCCTAATGAGACACATACACACTTACAATACACCAATACATAACATGCATAATATGACATTGTCTTGACCAAGTCTATCAAAAGACTTACTTAAGTACTCCTAGAAGAGAACGCCCATACATTCTCTTCAAGGTTACCTAAATAATCCTTAAGACTACCTAAGTTTAGATCATGCCTAAAGAATCAACCAAATTCCCTAACTAGAGTCATTCTCAAGACTTCCCTAGATAAGACATGAAGAGATCATCCCTTATGCCCTCTTCACACTTTCACTAAGGAATCCTTAAGTCACTCTAGATTAGGTACTCATTCATTTACATACATTCTAAAATAAATCATTATTTCTTTAGTTCATTAAGAGACATTCATCACATAGATGCATTCAAGTAATGGTATTGTACAAGACCTAGGGACTCTCACTAACATCTTTAAAGCCTATTGTGCAATGTGTAGATAGCGTCCCATACCACCACCTAAACTTCTGAGAACTTCTCTAATGCTAATGGGTATACACATTATGAGAATAGGCAATAACCGACATAGACCATGGTAGAAAAACATGGAATCCGGAGTTCTAACCTATTCCGATGAGGGTGTTCTACTTTCCAATGGTATAACTTAGACACATCCCATGAAGGCACATGGTTAAGGAATATGAATGGCTTACTTCGTATTGTAGCTTCATCCTTTAATAGAACTACTTCCCTTACCATACTCACTCGGTGCTAGCCTTTGTTCTCATAGAGTAATTCACATCAAGCTTCATACAAAGGGGTTCCATATCAAGTTCATAACCCAATTACATATACCCTACCAAAGAGTTCCCCTAGGGATGTGTTACAATGGCGACAAGAAGCTCATCATGAATTTCCTAAGGAATGATATGATGTCGTTCCATCCAATCAACCTTAAGTCCATCATTCATTACAATAAAAATACCATTACGGCTCTATACTTCAAGATTAATAACCTTACCACTAGGTTCAAGGTTTCACATAAAGGACCCTCTTAACATCAATCAAGGTGACCCGACCCGAAAGCACCCCGTAGAATCTAGGGAGAACCCTTGGGTCGTAACAAGGCGCACTTGACCCTTTGGGGTCTTGTACAAGCCCTTTAACCATCTTTCATTACATAAGACATGAAAAGTAGTGCGGAATTTAAAACTTTTCACGAATAAATTAATTAAAGGAAATCTTTCATAAATACTAAGAAACTATCATCTTCACAAGCAAAACTTAAAGACACGACATAATATCTTAGGGACAAACCACTTTACATTAAAAGAAATACATAAGAAGCAAAGAAAAGGAATATGCCCTCGTATATGTGAGGACATACTTAATCTTGAGAGAATCTTTCCCAAGCTTTTCCTTCTAGCCTTCAATCTTGCTTCCAAAGACCTATAATTATAAAGTATAGAAAGTATGGGGTTAGTACAAAATAATGTACTAAGTATGGCATATGCAAAATCATGTAAAAAGGTACATTTTAGTATAAGTAGACTTTCATGCCAAATAAGTAAAACATTCATGAATTTAGAAACAAAACAACATAAAAAACATCATTTAACACTTAGAAAAGGGTTTCCATAATTTTTTTTCAAAAGAAAGCATTTTACAGTAACTTTCCAACTTTACAGTGAACTATTTAGAACATTACAGTGAACCCATTTCGACTACAAAAATAGTGAACTCCCAAGGTATTGCCAATGAGGAAGTGAACTCATTTCCATACAAGTTTCCCTAACCAAGTTTATCCTAAGACTCTTCAAGGTAAGACATGAAGGAAACGTCGAAACACCTCATTCAATACAAACCAAGAAGATCCTTCAGACTACCAACCATATCCTTACTCCACTCGGGAGAACAAGTCACCACTCAATCACAAGACATTAGAAGAACACTCTATAACACACCAAAGACATCCCTTTCAGAATGCCTACTTAGTGCAATGAGTAGGTAGCCTCCCATACCACCACCTACCCTAAGTAGTACACTCTTTTAGAAGGTTTGGCACCAAGACTTCCCTTTTGGAAGGTCTACTTAGTTCAATGGATAGATAGCGTCCCATACCACCACCTACCCTAAGTAATAGTTCTTTTAGAAGACTTATTTCATTCAATTCATATAAGACTCACCAAGGCTCCCCTTTCGGAATGCCTACCTAGTGCAATGGATAAATAGCGTCCCATTCCACTACCTACCCTAAGTAGAACACTCGTTTAGAAGACTTGTGACATTCATTACTTTTGTGGGAAACAACTTAACCGACATAGACCATGTGATCTAGACATGAAATCCCGATATTAACCCCTATCGGATGAAGGATCCTCACTTGCCTACAGTAAGGTCATTCTTTTATCTTTTACATGGATTTCCCAATATCTATACGTATGTTTGAACATAGTTGAGGGATAAGAAGATTGCTACTAAGTAACTTATTCTCTACTAACGAGGAATACTTATCTCAAGTGGTACATTGGAATACAATATCTCAACTCACGAAGTGTAACCACCCCTTATTCATATCCTCTCGGTGCTAAGCATAATTCCCCATGAATTCTCAACATTTTATAATATAGGTTAACGATAACTAGTGAACACCACATATCAACTCACGAAGGGTATTCATCCTCCGACCTATCTTACAAAGCTCTTAGGAGGTAGTAAGGTTGCTACTAAACACTTCATCTCAACTCACGAAGAGTGTTCACCTCAAAACTCCCCTTTTTACTCAACTTAGCTTCATTCATTCAATTAAGTATGTGTGTGTACATGTGATCACACCTTGCACATAAACATCATTTCATTTACATTACTTCTATACATGATTTAGACCTTCACATCAAATCACGCACTTTACATGCTTCACATAATCATAACTTTATTTAGGCATAATCTAAGTCAAACATTCAATTCAAGCTTCACAAAACACAATACAAGACTCATCTTCAATATCACTTCATTTCACATATTAGGCCTTCAAAGCCACACTCACAATACAAACTAAGTATAATCAAGTTCATCAAGTAAACACCGCCACCAAAAATGTGGACCATACCACTTAAGAGAAATTTATAATAAGAATTATACAATATAAGCAACTCACCATTTAACCAATCCATCACCACCTACCAATTTCTCATTATTTCGTCATAATACGGACCTTAGGGCAGTAGCTAAATCATAATAACAACACAAGAAAACCAAAGTTCAGACCCTACACAAACATGTTCACTTAACCCATTTCTTAAGCTACAAGTTTGAAATATGCATAAACATGAGTTCATTAGGGTTTTGACGTTAAAATCATTAATTAATACTAGATGAAACACATTTGAATCATTAAAACACTTTTACAAGAAGATCCATGCCTAGAATCAAATATAGAAGAAAGTAGAGTATGAAAACCCTTTTTGATATCTTTTAGAAAGGACTCCTTGAATGGAAGAGGGTTCAAGGATGGATATACCTTAGATAAGAGAAATACAAACGATTTTGATGAAGAACTTGGCCACCAACAGACCTCCTAGCTCTTCTTGACTTCTAGCTTCCAAAGAGACTTGAGAGAGAATTCTAAGGGAGAGGGGTTTTGGGGTTTTAGGAAGTGAGGTCTAAAATTAGGTCTTAGGGTTTAAAACATCTTAATATAAACCCTAAAAATAAATTCCTAGGTTCATAAAAGACTTTTGGTGAATTTAAACACCCCTAGCCTTCCCAGGAAAAGACAGTTTTTACAGGGAGCACCTACGACCGTGTGCCAACCAACGCACCATCAATGGGGGTTTGTTGGTTGGGTCTGAAACCCTAAAACCATGTAGACATGCAGGTCCAATCGATGGACCAAATCGACGAGCCATCGATTGGTTAACTGGCCGTTGACTGGTCCCGTTGGTGGACACTGCCAGGTAGTTTTGGACCAAAGTCTTGGGCCCTCCTCTAGGGCCGCTTGTGGGTCCTAGGTTGGGTCGTTCCACAGAATTAAACCTCTATACTAAGTCACCTAGGTCTTAGTAACATTCAACATCAATTTCGATTAAAACGAACACGTAAAACTCACTCAAACACATCAAGACACATGAACACTTTCTAAGACACACCTTCCAAACGTCATGGACGTTCTTGGTCGTTTGACCTCCAAACTTCATAAACTTCCTAAGAACACTAATGTAACTCATTTTATCTTAAAATTAACTCTAGAAACCATCACAAAACTCTAGTTCACCTTAGTTCATTTTAGGGCGTTACACAAGGTCTCATGTATCATTCATGCATACAAGACTTGGAGGGTTTATCATCCTAATAAAGACACTCACATATTCACTTTCATACATGCATCAAGTAAGGTACACAAGTCTACCAAAACAAGACACAACATTTTTTACTTTAGTACATATTCGTGTCATTTTAGAAGCACATAGGAACAACCATTATCATATTTAAGTAACCTTATATACTACTATATCATCATCAATATAACCATCATAAACTCATATAGTCAAGTAGGAACAACCATGCATCAACTCTACGACTACACACATGAACACATAGTCATAGTCAAACATGATCACCTAAACAACATCAATAGAAGAAACACATACTTTCACATTACTCAAAATATAGATAGATATGATAACACTTCACATAATCAACTACACAAATCATCATATTACTGCAAATAATTGCCGACAAGGCCATAATCATCATAATACTTTAAAAACGCCGACAAGGCCACATTAATCACATAACACCGCCACCATAAGTGGACCATACCAATCACAACATAATTGAAGTCTAATTAACATAAAATAAAGGGAATTAGGGCAGCGTACCACCACTCCATCCTCAACACTTCAATCCAATGTTAAATCATCCAATTCAATATCGTAAGGCCCTTACCCATGGCCATGAACATCAATTCAATACATAAATCATAATACTCAATGAATCTAAGTCAATTATATATAGATTTATCAATCTAAGAAAAATTAGACATCAATTGAGTACAATTCGTATATCATTAGATAGCCCATAGAAAACTATACCACAATTCATAAACATTAAGACAATATCACTTAACTCATAAAGTAGTCAAAAACTAGGGTTCATCAATTACATATGTTCATATGTTATTTAAGTTAAAATAATCTAATTAACAACAATTCAATCTCTATTAAACAATTAAAAACCTTTAATGCAAGAACCCATGGTTAGATCATGAAATTGGTCAACTTCATCTTTGAAAACTATAGAAAACTTCTTTGAAATTTGGCCTCCTTAATGAATAGAGTTTCAAGGATCAAATACCATACCAAAATAATGGTAATCCTCCAATTTGATGAAGAATATCCACTCAAATCTCCAATCCAAGCTCTTCCTTGAGTTTTGGCTTCTATGGAGTCTTAAGGAATTTCTAAAGGGATTTTGGGGTTTTGATTTGGAAGAATGAATTCTTCTAAGTGTTAAAGACTTATATACATGTCTAAAATACCCAAAAGACCCTTTAGGAACCTCCAAACTTCTTATTTGTACGTGGGGTGAATTTACAACTTCACCCCTCAGCTTACAGTGACTGCACGCAGGAGACAATCCTCATAGATGGAGGACCATCGACGGCCCATCCCTTGACCAACGGACCATCCTGCTAGTCCGTGGTCTGGGACTGACGCTGGTCTTTCGCCTATCCTTTACCATTACTAAGTACCAATCGATGAGACCTAACCAACAGGGTGTCGACTGACCCACTGGGCGTCGATTTCCATCCGTTAGTGGGTTGTCTTGGGCAGTCTTGGGCACTCTTGAAGGGTCCTTCCTCAAGGACCCTTGGATGGTCCTTGGGGATGTTTACCCGGATGTTTCCAACCCAATCATTCTAGTATAAGAGTTTAGGACCTCTCACATGAATTTCAACCAAAACGAACACGTAAAACTCGACGAAATATGCCTAGACACACAAGGCCATTTCATGGAACATCTTCCGAACGTCATGACAGTTCTTGGACGTTTGACCTCCAAACTTCACGAAACTTGACACACTGCCTATATACACCATAATAACTCATTTAAGGACCTTATAACCTCATGAATCACACATAAACACATAAAACCACATTGAGTCACATAGGTGACTTAGTCGTCGAACGTCTTAGTCGTCCCTTGATGTTTGACTTCCAATGCACCTAACCTCTTAGACACTGCCTCAATACCACATTATATACCAATTTAAGACCTTATACCTTATGAAAAACATGTTAGGATCTAAATTCACCTAAGTAATTTTCAGTATCTTACATTCTTGAACCTAGGCTTGTCTTGGATATCAAGCGTACCCCTTGAAGCACCACCATCAAAAGACCTTGCCCCTTGGGCATCCCTAGTCTTTATCTTAGTCCTTGTATCTTCCACTTGTTGGGAACGAACCATGAGATGAGAATGTTCATATTGTCATGTATCGTAGTCGAATGACATTCTTCTTCCAAGTCATCTGACAACCCCGTCACAAAGCGGCTCATTTCATCCCTAGGATCGAAAACCAAAGAAGAAGTATACTTTGACAATTTAGTGAATTCCAAAGAGTATTAATTGCCTATAATCACAATAAAAGAATTAGATGAAAAAGGCACATAGAGTGCAAGACTTCGAGGCATGACATTGAATTTCCAAGAAAGTGATAGTTTCCTAAGCATCATATAGTTTCCTATTCATAAGTGTGGCGCGCTTCACAATTATGAGTAAGCATCTACATACACGTGGTTGAGAGAGACATCGACTCTAAAGATATTCAACCTCATACTTTGATACCAAGTTTGTCACATCCGGGGAACACCCCCTAGACGTAACTGGCGTCGTCGTCCTCTTTGAGGACTAAGACTAGCCTCTTAGCTTACATCATTACATTCATAGGTTAAAATGCGGAAAAATTTAAAACTTTTCATTACTTCTACATTGAGGTTTACATAGACCTCTATATACACATAATATTCATATCGAGTATACATAGACCCTTCGCATAGGAAGATTACATAGTCTTCTACTTTTATTGCACATAGATATATATAAGCTATAACGTAGTCTTAAAGGTGTATCTCATCTCATAACCATCTAAAACAAGAGTATATCAATTGGGCATATCCCATACATAAATGTAATAAATCCACATATAGGCTATACAATTCTTGCTCAAATAAAAAGGAAAGAACATATAAGTCTTAAAACTAAAACTACTTCATAAGCTAGATATTGTCATTGCTCTCGGAGAGTGAGGACATACCCAACTCGGATGATAAAGAATTCCAAGTCTCCCTTCGAAGTCATCTCAAAATCCTTCAACGACCGGAACCTAATAATGTTAGGGGAAAAGGGAGAAAATGGGGTTAGCACATTACATGTACTAGTATGAGACCATATGCACATATAATATCAAATCATGTTAAAAGGGACATTTCATTAAAGTATGCAATTTACATTGAAAAGTCTTATGCACATTCAAGAAGACCATACCAATCAATAAGACATATTCATCAATTAAAGACAATGTTCATCATGCTAAGTCTAAACAAAAAAATCATGTATACTAAAATACTTGAACATATAATCAAGACAACTCTATCATCAAACTATAACCTCAACAATCAAAGATAAGAGTTCATTAATAAAACCAAAGCCAAACCATTACTCATGATATTCATTAAGTCCACTTGTTCAATGACTAAGCAAAGCCCCATAACCTTACTAAATTAAGTATAACAAGAACAATAATCCAACTTCACATATCATACCATTAGGAGAACCAAATATCATACGTTAGCAATATCGACCAAACATGTATTCATAAGTGAGTTCAACATCATAAGATACCATCAACATGTAAGGTCATTGTCACACCCGGAATCTAGACTCCAGATGCAACCGGCGTCGTTAACCTCTGAGAGGTCGCAGACAAGCCTCCTCTTAGCTTTCATCACAATCATACAATTAAATTTGCGGAATATTTATAACTTTTTAATACTTATATAAGTATACATAGACTTCATATGGTGATGGTGCTAGCATGCGGGTCTTGGACCCTAAGTAGTCTAGAGGATTCATTTTGGTGAAATCTCTCAGTCTACTAGCCATGGTGCTAGCATGCGGGTTCTCTTTAAGAGCACCCTCTCCAGTGGCTTGGGCCGTGATAGCCTGTGCCTAAACAGTGATGGCTTGGTCCATCTGAACCAGTGACGCTCTCACTTCTCGATCCGCCAACACAGCTGGGTTAACAGGCACTTGCTCTCCAGCAGCTGGGGCTTGAGGAGGAGCTTGTTTCCCCCAGCGGCTGCTTCTTCAACTCTCCTGCCTGGGTTTCTCATTGTGTTCATGTTTTACACATACACACAAGAAGGAAGTTAGATGCTAGAATGACACAAAATGTCAAAGCTCTAGAGAACACGATAAAGAGTAGAAGAAGGGAAGATTCTTAACATCACTTAATCTCTAGATCATGATTGTGGTGCACTTCACAACAATAAGCTAGAAACTACGCAACATGGTTGTTTTGAGCTTTAGTTCCTAGGTAATTTAACCTCATTCTCTGATAACAAGTTTGTCACACCCAGAATCTAGACCCCAGATGCAACCGGCGTCGTTTACCTCTCAAAGGTCGCAGACAAGCCTCTTCTTAGCTTTCATCACAATCATACAGTTAAAGTTGCGGAAAATTTAAAAGTTTTTAATACTTATTGAAGTATACATAGACTTCATATGGTACTGCACAAGAGTGATATTCTAATAAGGTCAGACTAAGCAACCATCTATCAATAGATTAAACAATTGAAATAGAGAATCATAATAATAATAATAGTTTGCCAAATCGGCCTTGTTACAAACGCTTGAACAAATGTTTGAAATGAAATTCTAGGGACTACATCCACCAGCTATGTCTAATGTACTAAAGCTAGAATCATAAATGTAGTATCCTCGAACTCAAGAGGACCTACTAAAGTCTGGTGATTTCTAATCCAAACTGCTTCGTCGAATCTTCAATCTTCTCTAGAACCTGCACCTATAAAAATAATAATAATATAAGGGGTTAGTACACACTTGTACTAAGTATGGGTGTATGCACATAAACATATAAGGATTATTCATGATCAAGGAAAGCTCTCCCTAAAGCAATATGCCATTTCTGGAAAGTGAAGTCACTATACTTTCCTAATTCGTTATTCGTGAATTATGCTATGAATATGACATGTTCTCATGCATTTAAGGCACACAACTCATTTTCTATATGAACATAAGACCTTGGAATCATGAACATAATTTTAGAACAACTCAAGCAAAGTTTATTATTTTTGCTACCTTAGGCCGAGAGCTCAGCTCTCCATCTTTAGTTTATTGTTTGGTCTTTTCTTCTTTTTGTTGTGTAGTTCTATGATCTCCTTTGATCTTATGTTTTACTTACAAGTGCAATAATTCATTGTAGTCCCATACCTACAATGAATCGAGTAAGTAATCCAAAAGACTAAACAAATGATTTGGCTACCCTACTCAGAAGTTATATTTCTCATTCTTGTTAAATTGGGTATGAATGTATTTATAAGCCAATATTTATTGGCTATGCCCATTATTTGATTATTTGCATAATATATAGATCTTGAGGCATATATTCATACTCTAATATTGGCATAAACCACTAACTTGTTAAAACTTCATTCTTATCAAAATTGATGATTGACATTCTTAAGCTCTTGCTTACTTAGTTCACTTTGAACTTGCATTCTTCTTCTTTGATCTGTTGTTCACTTTGAACATGCTACTTTCATTATTTCTTACTTTCTTTAAAGAAAGTTTTAGCATTAACTGATATAGTTCATGTGAGCTAACATGAAATTCAGTGTCTTCCCAACACCGAAAAGAGGTGGTTCACCGGCTAAAGTGAAGCCAAGTTCAGTGTCTTCCCCATACCGAAAAGAGGTGGTTACGTACCAGGTATGGTCATTACAAGTTTCTTGTCATGGTTGGTGCGTTAGTAAGACCGAATGACATGACAAGAAACTTTTAATGACCATACCTAGTACGTAAGGCAGTCTTTGGAACGTCCTCTTGTCTCACTCTAAGTTGGTGATAACCTGACCGAAGATCTATTTTAGAAAAGAAACTTAAACCTTGAAGATTATAAAATAGATCATCAATTCTGGGATGAGGGTACTTGTTCTTTATAGTGACTTTGTTGAGTTGCCGATAATCGATACACATTTTAAGAGTTCCATACTTTTTCTTAACCAACAACACATGAGCACCCCATGGGAATATGCTCGGCTGGATGAAGCCCTTATCAAGTAAATCTTTTAACTGCAACTTAAACTCTTTGAGTTCGGCTGATTCCATTCTATATGAAGGAATGGAAATTGGTTTGGTGTTGGGATCTAAGTCAACACCGAAATAAATTTCGCGTTCAGGAGGGATTCCTGGTAAATCCTCCGGAAAGAAATCTTGAAACTCATTTACTATGGCGACAGAGTCTATGGAAGGAACTTCCTGTTCTAAGTCATTGACTTTTACTAAGTGGCATAAATACCCCTTAGATAACATCTTATTGGCTTTAAGATTGGCAACTATTTGGCCTGTTGGATTTGAACCACGCCCTTCCCATTTGAACTCTAACTCATTTGAAAACTGAAACCTTACTACCCTATTTCGACAGTCTATGGTAGCATAGCATTCATGGAGCCAATCCATACCCAAAATTATATGAAAATCAAGCATGGCTAATTCTATTAGGTCAGCATATGTAACTCTATGAAGAACCATTATTGGGCAATCTCTATATACTCTTTTGGCCGTAATGCTGTCTCCTATAGGAGTACTAACTAGAAATGGCTCATGCAAGATCTCAGGAAGCAATTCAAATTTACTAGCTACTAAAGGAGTAACAAAAGACAAGGTAGATCTTGGATCCAACAAGGCATACACAGGAAAAGAAAATACAAGCAAGTTACCAGTGACCACATCAGCCGATTCTCTTGCTCTTCTCTACCTTTCAACACATAGAATCGGTTCCTCTTGGGAGGCTCGGCTGCAGCAGTAGGATTAGGCCAAGGCTGAGTATCTGCCTTGTCCTAATTCTTCGCATGTGGGAAGTCCATGATCATTTGCCCACTCTTGCCGCACCCATAGCATGCATTTGTACCTACCATGCACTCTCCTCCATGCGAACGACCACACTTATCACACATCTTTCGGTCACGCTGGGCATTTCTATCATTGCCCTTCTTGGAATTAGTGTTGTTGTAAGGAGTAGGTTTACATGAGTGTTGGTGCCCCTTCTTGAACTTGGGCCTATCCTGGACACCGAACGAACCCCTACTAGTGCTCAAACCAGACTCATCTGAGCTGCTAGATTTCTTGCTCTCTCGGTCTCTCTTTCTCCGACGACTCTCCTCAACCTGCTGTGCATGAACCATCAACCTACCAAGGTTCATGTTATCATGCAACATGGTTTCCCAACATTCCTCCTCCAAATCCTCCGATACACCAGTCACAAACATGCTCATCTCATCCCTGCTATTGGACACCAGAGAAGAAGCATATTTGGAAAGCTTAACAAACTTCAAGGAGTATTCCTTGACTGACATACCTCTCTGATGTAAGTTAATGAATTACTCAACCTTAGCCTCTATCTGCTCTCTGGGAAAGAACCTTTCCAGGAATGTAGTCTTGAGAACGTCCCAAGTGATGGGGACTTCTCCTGGTGCTCGGCCATCTCCCCACATCCTGTGCCACACCTGAGCCATATCTTTGAGCTAGTATGCAGCCAACTCAGCCTTCTCCTCTTCACTAACACCCATAGCACAGAGAATCTTGTGAACCTCGTCCACAAACTCTTGGGGATCCTCATTGGTCTTGGACCCGAAGTAGACTAGAGGATTCATTTTGGTGAAATCTCTCAGTCTACTAGCCATGGTGCTAGCATGCGGGTTCTCTTTAAGAGCACCCTCTCTAGTGGCTTGGGCCGTGATAGCCTGTGCCTGAACAGTGATGGTTTGGTCCATCTGAAACAGTGACGCTCTCACTTATCCATCCGCCAACACAGCTGGGTTGACAGGCACTTGCTCTCCAGCAGCTGGGGCTTGAGGAGGAGCTTGGTTTCCCCCAGCGGCTTCTTTTTCAACTCTCCTGCCTGGGTTTCTCATTGTGTTCATTTTTTACACATACACACAAGAAGGAAGTTAGATGCTAGAATGACAGAAAATGTCAATGCTCTAGACAGCACGATAAAGAGTAGAAGAAGGGAAGATTCTTAACATCACTTAATCTCTAGATCATGATTGTGGTGCACTTCACAACAATAAGCTAGAAACTACGCAACATGGTTGTTTTGAGCTTTAGTTCCTAGGTAATTTAACCTCATGCTCTGATAACAAGTTTGTCACACCCGGAATCTAGACCCCAGATGCAACCGGCGTCGTTTACCTCTCAGAGGTCGCAGACAAGCCTCTTTTTAGCTTTCATCACAATCATACAGTTAAATTTGCGGAAAATTTAAAACTTTTTAATACTTATTGAAGTATACATAGACTTCATATGGTATTGCATAAGAGTGATATTCTAATAAGGTCAGACTAAGCAACCATCTATAAATAGATTAAACAATTGAAATAGAGAATCATAATAATAATAATAGTTTGCCAAATCGGCCTTATTACAAACGCTTGAACAAATGTTTGAAATGAAATGGTAGGGACTACATCCACCAGCTATGTCTAATGTACTAAAGCTAGAATCATAAATGTAGTATCCTCGAACTCAAGAGGACCTACTAAAGTCTGGAGATTTCTAATCCAAACTGCTTCGTCAAATCTTCAATCTTCTCTAGAACCTACACCTATAAAAATAATAATAATATAAGGGGTTAGTACACACTTGTACTAAGTATGGGTGTATGCACATAAACATATAAGGATTATTCATGATCAAGGAAAGCTCTCCCTAAAGGAACATGCCATTTCTGGAAAGTGAAGTCACTATACTTTCCTAATTCGTTATTCGTGAATCATGCTATGAATATGACATGTTCTCATGCATTTAAGGCACACAACTCATTTTCTATATGAACATATGACCTTGGAATCATGAACATAATTTTAGAACAACTCAAGCAAAGTTTATTATTTTTGCTCCCTTAGGCCGAGTGCTCACCTCTCCAGCCTTAGTTTATTTTTTGGTCTTTTCTTCTTTTTGTTGTGTAGTTCTATGATCTCCTTTGATCTTATGTTTTAATTACAAGTGCAATAATTCATTGTAGTCCCATACCTACAATGAATCGAGTAAGTAATCCAAAAGACTAAAGAAATGATTTGGCTACCCTACTCACAAGTTATATTTCTCATTCTTGTTAAATTGGGTATGAATGTATTTATAAGCCAATATTTATTGGCTATGCCCATTATTTGATTATTTGCATAATATATAGATCTTGGGGCATATATTCATACTCCAATATTCGCATACCACTAACTTGTTAAAACTTCATTCTTATCAAAATTGATGATTGACTTTCTTAAGCTCTTGCTTACTTAGTTCACTTTGAACTTGCATTCTTCTTCTTTGATCTGTTGTTCACTTTGAACATGCTACTTTCATTATTTCTTACTTTCTTTAAAGAAATTTTTAGCATTAACTGATATAGATCATGTGAGCTAACATGAAATTCAGTGTCTTCCCAACACCAAAAAGAGGTGGTTCACCGGCTAAAGTGAAGCCAAGTACAGTGTCTTCCCCACACCGAAAAGAGGTGGTTACGTACCAGGTATGGTCATTACAAGTTTCTTGTAATGTTTGGTGCGTTAGTAAGACAGAATGACATGACAAGAAACTTTTAATGACCATACCTAGTACGTAAGGCAGTCTTAGGAACGTCCTCTTGTCTCACTCTAAGTTGGTGATAACCTGACCGAAGATCTATTTTAGAAAAGAAACTTAAACCTTGAAGCTGATCAAATAGATCATCAATTATGGGAAGAGGGTACTTGTTCTTTATAGTGACTTTGTTGATTTTCCAATAATCGATACACATTCTAAGAGTTCCATCCTTTTTCTTAACGAACAACACATGAGCACCCCATGGGAATATGCTCGGCTGGATGAAGCCCTTATCAAGTAAATCTTTTAACTGCAACTTAAACTCTTTGAGTTCGGCTGATTCCATTCTATATGGAGGAATGGAAATTGGTTTGGTGTTGGGATCTAAGTCAACACCGAAATAAATTTCGCGTTCAGCAGGGATTCCTGGTAATTCCTCCGGAAAGACATCTTGAAACTCATTTACTATGGCGACAGAGTCTATGGAAGGAACTTCCTGTTCTAAGTCATTGACTCTTACTAAGTGGCATAAATACCCCTTAGATAACATCTTATTGGCTTTAAGAATGGAAACTATTTGGCCTGTTGGATTTGAACCACGCCTTTCCCATTTGAACTCTAACTCATTTGAAAACTGAAACCTTACTACCCTATTTCAAGAGTCTATGGTAGCATAACATTCATGGAGCCAATCCATACCCAAAATTATATGAAAATCAAGCATGGTTAATTCTATTAGGTCAGCATATGTAACTCTATCAAGAACCGTTATTGGGCAATCTCTATATACTCTTTTGGCCGTAATGCTGTCTCCTATAGGAGTACTAACTAGAAATTGATCATGCAAGATCTCAGGAATCAATTCAAATTTACTAGCTACTAAAAGAGTAACAAAAGACAAGGTAGATCTTGGATCCAGCAAGGCATACACAGGAAAAGTAAAGAAAAGACAAGCAAGTTACCAGTGACCACATCAGCCGAATTCTCTTGCTCTTATCTTCCTTTCAATGCATAGAATCGGTTCCTCTTGGGAGGCTCGGCTGCAGTAGTAGGATTAGGCCAAGGCTGAGTATCTGCCTTGGCCTGATTCTTCGCATGTGGGAAGTCCATGATCATGTGCCCACTCTTGCCGCACCCATAGCATGCATTTGTACCTACCATGCACTCTCCTCCATGCGAACGACCACACTTACCACACATCTTTCGGTCACGCTGGGCATTTCAATCATTGCCCTTCTTGGCATTAGTGTTCTTGTAAAGAGTAGGTTTACGTGAGTTTTGGTGCCCCTTCTTGAACTTGGGCCTATCCTGGACACCGAACGAACCCCTACCAGTGCTCAAACCAGACTGATCTAAGCGCCTAGATTTCTTGCTCTCTCGGCCTCTCTTTCTCCGAAGACTCTCTTCAACCTGCTGTGCATGAACCATCAACCTACCAAGGTTCATGTTATCATGCAACATGGCTTCCCAACATTCCTCCTCCAAATCCTCTGATACACCAGTCACAAACCTGCTCATCTCATCCCTGCTATTGGACACCAGAGAAGAAGCATATTTGGAAAGCTTAACAAACTTCAAGGAGTATTCCTTGACTGACATACCTCTCTGATGTCAGTTAATGAATTACTCAACCTTAACCTCTCTCTGCTCTCTGGGAAAGAACCTTTCCAAGAATGTAGTCTTGAGAACGTCCCAAGTGATGGGGACTTCTCCTGGTGCTCGGCCATCTCCCCGGCCACATCCTGTGCCACACCTAAGCCACATCTTTGAGCTAGTATGCAGCCAACTCAGCCTTCTCCTCTTCACTAACACCCATAGCACAGAGAATCTTGTGAACCTCATCCACAAACTCTTGGGGATCCTCATTGGTCTTGGACCCGAAGTAGACTAGAGGATTCATTTTGGTGAAATCTCTCAGTCTACTAGCCATGGTGCTAGCATGCGGGTTCTCTTTAAGAGCACCCTCTCAAGTGGCTTGGGCCGTGATAGCCTGTGCCTAAACAGTGATGGCTTTGGCCATCTGAACCAGTGACGCTCTCACTTATCCATCCGCCAACACAGCTGGGTTGACAGGCACTTGCTCTCCAGCAGCTGGGGCTTGAGGAGGAGCTTGGTTTCCCCCAGCGGCTTCTTCAACTCTCCTGCCTAGGTTTCTCCTTGTGTTCATTTTTTACACATACACACAAGAAGGAAGTTAGATGCTAGAATGACACAAAATGTCAAAGCTCTATACAACACGATAAAGAGTAGAAAAAGGGAAGATTCTTAACATCACTTAGTCTGTAGGTCATGATTGTGGTGCACTTCACAACCATAAGCTAGAAACTACGCAACATACTTGTTTTGAGCTTTATTTCCTAGGTAATTTAACCTCATGCTCTGATAACAAGTTTGTCACCCTCGGAATCTAGACCCCAGATGCAACCGACGTCGTTTACCTCTCAAAGGTCGCAGACAAGCCTCTTCTTAGCTTTCATCACAATCATACAGTTAAATTTGCGGAAAATTTAAAACTTTTTAATACTTATTGAAGTATACATAGACTTCATATGGTACTGCATAAGAGTGATATTATAATAAGGTCAGACTAAGCAACCATCTATCAATAGATTAAACAATTGAAATAGAGAATCATAATAATAATAATAGTTTGCCAAATCGGCCTTATTACAAACGCTTGAACAAATGTTTGAAATGAAATGCTAGGGACTACATCCACCAGCTATGTCTAATGTACTAAAGCTAGAATCATAAATGTAGTATCCTCAAACTCAAGAGGACCTACTAAAGTCTGGAGATTTCTAATCCAAACTGCTTCGTCGAATCTTCAATCTTCTCTAGAACCTGCACCTATAAATATAGTAATAATATAAGGGGTTAGTACACACTTGTACTAAGTATGGGTGTATGCACATAAACATATAAGGATTATTCATGATCAAGGAAAGCTCTCCCTAAAGCAACATGCCATTTCTGGAAAGTGAAGTCACTATACTTTCCTAATTCGTTATTCGTGAATCATGTTATGAATATGACATTTGCTCATGCATTTAAGGCACACAACTCATTTTCTATATGAACATAAGACCTTGGAATCATGAACATAATTTTAGAATAACTCAAGCAAAGTTTATTATTTTTGCTCCCTTAGGCCAAAGCTCACCTCTCCAGCCTCAGTTTATTTTTCAGTCTTTTCTTGTTTCTGTTGTATAGTTCTATGATCTCCTTTGATGTTATGTTTTTCTTACAAGTGCAATGATTCATTGTAGTCCCATACCTACAATGAATCTAGTAAGTAATACAAAAGACTAAGGAAATGATTTGGCTACCCTACTCACAAGTTATATTTCTCATTGTTGTTAAATTGGGTATGAATGTATTTATAAGCCAATATTTATTGGCTATGCCCATTATTGGATTATTTGCATAATATATAGATCTTTGGGCATATATTCATACTCTAATATTGGCATAAACCACTAACTTGTTAAACCTTCATTCTTATCAAACATTGATGATTGACATTATTAAGCTCTTGCTTACTTAGTTCACTTTGAACTTACATTCTTCTTCTTTGATCTGTTGTTCACTTTGAACATGCTACTTTCATTCTTTCTTACTTTCTTTAAAGAAATCTTTAGCATTAACTGATATAGATCATGTGAGCTAACATGAAATCCAGTGTCTTCCCCACACCGAAAAGAGGTGGATCACTGGTTAAAGTGAAACCAAGCTCAGTGTCTTCCCCATACCGAAAAGAGGTGGTTCACCGCCTAAAGTGAAGCCAAGTTCAGTTTCTTCCCCACACATAAAAGAGGTGGTTCACAGCTGAAGTGAAACCGAATACTTTCTTCAGCTTTTAACCGACATAGATCATGTGATATAAACATGAAATCCAGTGTCTTCCCCACACCGAAAAGATGTGGTATCACCGACCAAAGTTAAACCGAATACTACCTAGCATTCTTGGGTGGAGTCATCCACTAGCTAGTCCCTATGCTCGCAACTTAGTTCAAAGACTAGGAGTCTTCCTAGACCCTGGTCCACCTGGGTGGTGATCTCATCTCATGAGACTTACATGTGCTGGCACAAGCTCATTGCTAGTCTATCGGTGCTTAGCTCAGATTTATTTTTCCTTACAACTTTTAGAGTTGACTCAAACATAATAGAAGCTTTCTTCTAGTGTGAGGTATACTTATGTCAATGGATGACTGGTCATCCCTTTTCTGTACTTGATGGATATGAACTTAAATCTTACATTATCATCATGGTGCAAGTAAGACTTGTCTCACTTCCTTTAACACTCTATATTATGTCAATTTCATAACTTATGCTTTTAGTTATTTCATTACTCACCTTATCTTGTTCAATGTTAATTGATAGCCTTGTACCATTCTTTATGAAAGTTGTAAGGACATTATTGAATGTGTTACTATATTAACAAGTTCATTCAGATAGGGTATGTTGGGACTTGTCCCAATTGTTGGTATACCCTTGGTTATGAGTTCATTGAGTTACATCTTGTCAATTATATTCTTAACATGTATTTGGCATTTCAATACATTGGCCATATAAGATTGGTATGATTTAGTATTGACCAATTCTAATAATATTTTGGACATAATTTTTCTAGCAAATTTGTTGGCATAATTCAAACTTTCACTAAATACTTATCATAATATTATCACTAGCCATGTCAATTACTTCATGAATGTATTATAGTAATCTATCATGTTAAACAAGCCAACTTTTAACCTTTGATTAGCCTATGAAACAATTCAATGAACAACTTATCACAATTTCATCTTCTCGAACAGAAGTAGGCATTACAACATTTATGATCTCATGTAAATAATACCCTAAGTATACGGATCTAACATGTAGGTTTATAAATCACGGAAACATACACATAATGATCAGTTAGCATCACGTACCAACAACATGCTCGAGATTTACATTATACATACTACAAGAATCGTAAATCGGGAGAATTAGGGAGGTGAATATGCAATTCATTGGGAACAACCCTAGTTTCGATATTCTTGATTTCAAAACGTTTGAAAAGCCTCTTAGGGAAAGGAATCCAAGAGAGAAAACCCATACCTTACTGTAGAATTGAACCTACGAAGACCACCTTGCACTTTTCACGAAAACCTTGAAGAAATATTTGAAATCGCTAGGGTTTTTCTTATGTTGTTCACTTGTTTTTAGTCGTAAGGTTTACTGATGAATAATGTGAGTCTACCTCTTTAGGAACTAAATATTAACTAATTCAACTTAGACTAATTAACTTAATTAAGTAACTCAATTAGCTAATCACCAAAACGCCCTTCCTAAATTGACTAAAAATAGGAGAACATTTGACTTAACTGAATATGGAAATTGCTTAGGGGTTTCGGTTTGACCATTTAAATTAATTAATTAAGTTACTAATTTAATTAATTAAGTAACCTAGGGTAATTACTAAAGTACCCCTAAGTTGTTATGACCATAACTAACCCTTTGGACCATCCTAGGTTTGGTACTAGGATGTTTCTTTAGTTAGTTACTCGGCTTAGTGTCACCCGGTTAGGTCTTATGTTGTCGGGTCCACTAGTTAGTTATTTTTGGTTAGTACTAGGTTAGTTACCTAGTTAGGTCAGTTAGTTAGAGCCTAGGACCGGTTAGTGAGCTTGGCCCCACGTGGCTTGACCCGGACGCGCGCCTGTCCCCTAACCGCTCTAACCAAATCGGTTAGCTTGGTCTCTCGGTCGGTTGCACATGTGCTTGCACATGTGTTGCCGTGCACTTTCCTAACTAACCATTCTGTAAGGTTCATTTGGAATATTCACTTATTGTCCCAAGGATCCTCACTATGTTATTGGGGCACTGCTTATTCTACATGATCATTTTAAGTGATCATGTGCTATGGTACCTAGGCTTGACACTTGGATGTCTAGTCCTAATGAGGGTGATAAGCGACAAAAATAAAAAATTTTGCTTAGGGTCTTCATTGAAGATACAATTTCTAAACAATCTTGGATTGGAGTATATGACATCGACGTATATTTTAATTTACTTGTGTAGACATTGTCTAACACCCTTAAGCCAATATTCTCTAACATGCTCAATATTTCTCAATGTTGGGCATTGGATGCCTATGTACACCAATACATATTCTTAAAGTCTAATGGGCTCTTCACTAGACAAGTACATTTTTTGGAATGTTACAGTCATCATATACATCGCATTTATATTTATAAGCATATACATACATAAGAACATCCTCCTAAGATTCTCTTCAAGGCTAACTAGTGCAATGTATAGGTAGAGTCCCATACCCCTACCTAGACTAAGCTAGACCCCTTAGGTAATCCTAGTTATATTTCATTCATTAGTTCGTTTTTTTACCTTTTTGGGAACATCTTGCCTTATCCGACATAGACCACATGAGGTAATGTGGAATTCGGTGTCATGGAATTCTACACCAAAGAAAGGCGGAGTACTTGTCAAGGTAGTACCAAAACATGAACATAGCAACTATGTCGATACACTAGCTAGTATTCCTATGGGAGCAACATAATCCAAGAACCAGGAGATATAGTTGGGACCCTCTTTATGCTACATGCATTATGCTCTCCAATATCAAGAGTACATTAGTGATCCTACCTTCCCTATGTGGGAAGGGACATTCCTCACTCTAGTTCACTCGGTGCTAGGCTAGAGTCCCATTTTTGAAAAGTCTTTAAGCCTTTATTAACAATCATAACTCAGTTTAGGTCATAGGGCCTATCCCTTATATAATCATCATCATAGCTCAATAAGAATTGCATGAGTACTTTCCTTTAATTACAATTCATACATGTGAGGTTAGCATATTTACATAATCATTCATGATAAGGCACATTGGTAAGTTATCACCATCCTTATAACATTTACATCTTAGCCAACACCTCACAAACCATAGTCAAGATATTTCAATTCATCATCATACCAACCCTATCAATCTTAATATAAGGTACACTTAATACAACATCATCACTTAATAAAAAGTACCATAATTGAAGTCAAGAGTTGAGATCACAAGACTTAACACATCTCCTTCACAATCCATCATCCATGGTTTTACCCTCAACCATTCAATTCAACACAATAATTGGTATAACATCATCATACAATAGTAATTAACACAATAACAAGTTCAATTGCATAATCACTATCCCAATTAACTTCAACTCATAACCTAGGGTTAGGGGAATAGGCTTCATCATGAATTCTTCAAGAAACAGATCCAATTCCAACAATACATTACCCTAGGCAGTCCAAGAATGAATTTCAATAGATAAAACAACTCTAACAATCAATCCATTCTTCAATTCCAATCAATTCATAAGTAAGATCCAAGATTTGGAGAATTGGGGAAAAGAGACATGGTCTACATGAAATTGCATCAATTAACATCAATTACTCAACAATCTACACTTAATTATTCGTAGGAAATCACAACTTATCATCAATTTGAAGTTTAGAAGAAAATCCATTAGAATAGAAAAACCCTTGGAATTGGGTCTTTTAGAAATTAACTTTGAGAGGACCTCTTGGTGAAAGGAATCCCAAGAGTAAAGTACCCATAACTTAATGAAGAAATTGAAATTAAATCCTAGAGAAATTGGTCTTCTTCTTCAAGCTTTCTTCTTCCTTCAATGGAGGATGAATAGAGAGAGAAACTAGAGAAAGGTGAGAGCTTTTGGGTTTTGATTTGGGGATTTGATTTGAGTGAGTAAATATGAGGTAAACCTGATTGGAAATCAATATATAGACCCCCCATTAAATACCCAAAATACCCCTCACATAAGTTGACCCTTTAATGAAGTCAAACTTCAAATCCAAATTTCAGATTTTTTGTGGGGAACAAGTCCGCGACGGGGAACTGTTCCCGTATGGTTTTCCAATTTAATTTTCAATACAGTGAGTTCGCTACATTTCCGCGATGCGAACTTGATATTTGACCAAAATCCACCCAAGTCCGCGACGCGGACTTGTTTCACCTACGTGCGTTTTGGCTGCTTCTTTGGTAGCTTGCCAAGCCATGTTTGGGGTCCTTTCGTGGACCTCTAAAGCGACCCTTAGGGGGTCGTACCTGGATGTTTTTACTCTATATATATGTTTTTACCTATTAAAGTCATTTTATAAGTTTTAGACTTCATACACCACTCCTAAACCTTCGCGAAACCTAAGGACGTTTCACTAGTTAAATTTGACTAGCTTCCGGACTTCTTGGACATTTCTTGTCGTTTTGATTCCTAAACTTCCTAAATGATTTATATTCATTATTTATGAACTTAAAACAATTTCTAAACCTTTTGAAACCTATTTTAGACTCTAGAACATGTCTTAGACTTTCGGAGTGTTACACAATTCCCTTGTAATCAATTATACAAGCTCTAAGCATATCCTCAAGGGTTTGAATAGTACGCTCCGCTTGACCAACCCTTTTTGGAAGGATCACCTTTGTACCCAACCCGTTTTGGAATGACCTCCAAATCCTAGATGTGAATTGTGCACCCCTATCCGATATGATGGATAACAAAATAAAATGGCAACACACAATTCATCTATGAAGATCCTTGCATAATCCTCCGCCGAGTACGTGCACTTGACGGGAATAAAATTAGCAGATTCGGTCAACCTATCAAAAACCACCCATATGGATTCATGTTGCTTTTGTGTCTGAGGAAAACCTACCACGAAGTGCATATTAATATCTTCCCACTTACAATTGGGAACATGTATTTCTTGAAGTAATCCACTTGGATTTTGGTGCTCGGTTTTCCCTTGTTGGCAATTCAGACATTTTGTAACAAATTCCGCTATGTCCCTTTATAAGCCTCCCCACCAAAAAACTTTTCTAAAGTCATGATACATCTTTTTAGAACCCAGATGAATGGAATAATAGGAACAATGAGGTTCCTCAAGAATCTGGTTTCTCAATTCGTAAACATTGGTCACACACAACCTTCCTTGATACCGCAAGACCCCCTAAGAAGAATGACTCATTGATCTTACCAAGAACCAATTCCTTCAACTCCATAAATGGTTGATCAAGGTGTTGTTTAGACTTTACCTCAACCACCAAAGATGATTCAGAGTTATGATGGACCATAAAACCACCATTTGGAGAATCTTCCAATCTAACACCCAAACGGGCGAACCTATGAACATCTTTCACTAGGTCTTTCTTTGATTCCTCCACATGGGACACACTACCCATGAAACCAAATTAGCTTTGCCAGGGTGGTAGCCAATATTCTTGTCATAATCTTCCAACAATTCCAACCACCTTGTTTGTCGGAGATTTAACTCCTTTTGAGTAAACACATATTAAAGACTCTTGTGGTCGGTATACACATCAACATGGACACGATATAAATAATTCCTTTATATTTTCAAGGCAGATACCACGGGCGTTAAATCTATATCATGAGTTGGATAATTCTTCTTATGCACCTGTCTAGAAGCATAATCTACTACTTTCACATGTTGCATAAAGACACACCCTAAGACCACTTGGGATGCATCACAATATACAACAAAGCCCTTGGTACCCCCCACTAAAGTCAACACCAGAGCGGAGGTAAGCCTCTCTTTTAAGATTTGGAAGCTTCTTTAACATGCCTCCGACCACTAAAATTTCACAATCTTTTGGGTCAAGGTAGTCAAGGAAGAAGTAATGGACGCAAAACCATCCACAAACCTCCTATAATATCCCACTAAACCAAAGAAGCTTCTAATGTTGGTTGGAGTCAATAGTATAGGCCAATTCTTGACCACCTCGACTTTCCTTGGATCAACCTCAAGCCCCTCACTAGAGATGATATGACCAAGAAATGCCACAGACCTCAACCAAAACTCACATTTTCTATACATGGAAAATAATTTGTGTTCCTTAAGCACTTGAAACACCACTCTCAAATGGTCCATGTGTTCACCCTCATTTTTCGAAGATACCAAGATGTCGTCAATGACGACAATGACAAATGAATATAGGTAACTTTGAAATAGCCTATTCATGAGGTCTATAAATGCCACTGGGGCATTAGTGAGACAAAAGGACATTACTAAGAACTCATAGAGACCATATCTAGTTCGAAATTTTGTTTTTGGTATATCCTTTCCTCTCACCCTAAGTTGGTGATACCCCGATCTCAAGTCAATCTTGATCAAACAAGTCGTCAATCGAAGGGAAAGGATACTTATTCTTAATAGTGACTTTATTGAGTTGGCGATAATCAATGCACATTCTAAGGGACCCATCCTTTTTCTTCACAAATAATATCGGTACACCCCATGAAGAAATACTAGGACTAATGAAACCTTTGTCTACCAAATCTTTGAGTTGAGCCTTCAACTCTTTTAATTTGGTCGGAGCCATCCGATAAGGAGGAATTGAAATAAGTTTAGTATTCGGTAGCAAGTCAACACCAAAATCAATTTCCCATTCGGGTGGATTCCTAGAAGATCATTGGGAAAGACCTTCGTAAATTCCCTCACTATGGGGACTAACTCAATGGGAGGATTTTCGGAGTCTAAATCTTTGACTCTTACAATATGGTATAAACACCCTCTTGAGATCATTTTTCAAGCCTTAAGACAAGAGATACGACCTCTAGGAATAGAATTTCCCCCTTCCATTCTAACACGGGTTCATTTGGAAAATTGAACTTGACAATTCTTGAAGTAAGGTTTGAGAGCACAAGACTTACCCCAATCTCCTTCACAAGCCATAATCCAAGGTTTTACCATCAACCATCCAATTCAACCCAAAAATGGGTGTAATATCATTAAACAATATAAATTAACACAATAATGAAGTCCATTCAATCACTACACATCAATTCATTACTAGTTCATAACCTAGGTAAAGGACTTGGGTCAATTTCATTATCTACTTCACAAACTGGGTTAAATAATCAAGAACTAGCATAATTGAATCATAATACATCATAATCTAAGCATAATAATCAAAAGAAACCATATACAACACAATTTAGAAAAGTCAATTTCGTAATAGGAAGAAACCTATAAGAATTCATATTTTTTAAAACTAATTTTTGGAAGAACCCTTTGGGGAAAGAAATCCCAAAGGTGAAAGGATCCAATACCTTTTCAATTGTTTAATAATAATGGAGAAAAGCACCCTACTTGCATCCCTAATGACCTTGACCTATCCCTTCAGTGGTGTTCTTTTTTTTGGGAGAGAGAAAGTAGAGAGAAGCAAGGAGGGCTTTATAAAGATTTATGTGGTATTTATTTTTCTGATATCCTTGGGCTTTATACAGATTCTTTCTTCAATTTATATTTTTGATAACATCTGTTAGAGCATAGTAGAAATAAATCTATTAAAATATTAAAATATTTTGATCTAATAATGTGGAAAGCTTGTCGTGGTAAAGAAGATAGAAAAGTTCACTTTACAACAATTATATTCTCTCCTGTCATTTTCAATCTGTTTTGAAAAAACGTATGCTTTCAAATTATAAATAATAATGCCTCTTATAAAGTCAAAGGATGATCTAGAAAGATTTTGTCGTATATATTCTTGTGATATATCTTTGCAGCTACAGTAAGGTTGATCTGCACCTGAATACATCATTTGAAGTTGGGACACATCTTACAACTTTTAGTCTTTTTGGTTGTCTCTTAATATTAATCGAATAGTTATAGCTTGTGGTATATTTCCTTGTTACTAGATGTGACCAAATTCTTTACACATTTCTTACTATTATGTTTAAGTTATTGCTATTTCGAAGTAATTGACTAATTGGAAACATGTCTTATCTGAATGATTAAATATGTGGTTTTGTGCTTGAAGTAACTATGGCCAGGAACAATCACTATGTTCTAATATGTTGTGTTATCTGAGAACTCTATTTGAGAATGTGTTTCATGCAACTTATAAGAATTCTTGAAATCAATGAGATTATTTATGCAATGACATTATTTATCTTCTTTTGTTAGGTTTCGAAAATGAAGGAAGGGCAGAAGAAAGTAGTGAGGATGATGTTAACTAATTACTTTAGAAGTTATTTAGGTTGTGATAGATAGATATCTTCTAATATTTCATTTTGCTATCAAACGTAATGAAACTTATTGTAATTCTTGAAATCATGTAAAACTTTACATGTTTTATTTTAAATTATCAATTAATATGAATTTTTAGTTTTGTAATTAATATAATTTGTAGTTAATTATAATTTTTTAATATATGAAAACTACTAACTAGTATTGCTATTTATCCTAACCGTTGCAATAATAGGACATTGGAGCTGTTGCAAAAAGGTCAAGTTAACCGTTGTAATATGTCTTCCAAACTATTGCAATAGTGTGCTATTGATAGTTTGTTCATCCCAAAACAACTGTTTCAATAAAAAATACGTTGTTGCAATAGATGTCTATGGCGACGGTTATCCCCGTTGCTATTATCATATATTTTTAATTGCAACAGTAGAAAGAATAACCGTTGCTATAGATGTATCTACAACAATGGCTATAGAGACCCGTTGCCAAAATCGTTGCAATATATCTATGGACACGCAAGCTGATGTAACGCATGGCAAAGCGTTGCGGTAGCGCTATGGCAAAGGTTATTGTGTCTATGCCAACAGTTTTACTTGTGTTGCCATAGGTCTATTTTCTAGTAGTGAAGGAAGAGCAATTGTGTTTTGGAATTCTGGGAGTTAGATTATATTAATTAGGCTTAGGTCTTTATATAAGTCATTAAATAACTTAACTATACCTCCAGTAACCCCTAACTAATTAGCTAACCGTCGATTGCCTTACGCCTTGTCGCCTTCACCTCGTTGATGGCTACTGTCTGAAGACAACTTTTAGCCAAATTGGAAGGGTCCTCTTCAAGGACCCTTTGGATGGTCCTTGGGGAGTCTTACCTGGACGTTTCATCCCTAAACCAACTTTAATACATGTTATACACCTTACCACCAAATATCATCAAATTCCGACTCCTGAAACCCGTCAAATAGGCTAAGACACACTAGCACATTTTGCACTCGTCTCCGAACGTCGTGGACGTTCTTGGCATTTTGACTATAAAACTTTCTAAATGAGTTTAATACATTATTATTGACCTTAAAACAGTGTTATAGACCTTAGAAACTCATGTGAGGCTCTAGATTAGATTTTAGACTTTTGGAGTGTTACAATGGACACTATAGGAGTCACAAAAGATAATGTGGCACCAGGATCAAGATTTCACGACCGGGTAGCACCCCCTAGACATAACCGGCATCGTCGTCCTTGTAGAGGACTAAGACTAGTCTCTTAGCATTCGTCATTACATATAATAGGCTAAAAATGCGGAAAAATTAAAACTTTTCATATACATCTACATAGTGAGGTTTATATAGACCACTCACATACTTCTTAGGGAATTTACATAAACACCTCACATAAGAATCTTACATAGGCTTCTAATTTTACATAACATAGTTGATACATACGAATTAGTCTAATACTTCATCTCATATTGTACCATATAAACGAATACAAATCTTGACATAACCAATACGAAGTAAAAGTGCCAATCTAGGCTTACATCAATATCAAAATGAAAAAGGAAAGAAAAATGTCTTTATGATAACGGAAAAGGGCCTAAAATACCCTTGAAGTATTGAAAATGGTACAAAATTACCCTCCATCCACCTATTGGCTCCAAAATGCCCTTTTCATCCACCTATTGGCTCCAAAATACCCTTGTCATCCACCTTTGTGTTCAAAATTGACCACTTCTTTAATTGTTTTAAAATTAAACTCTTTAAATATTTTTTAAAATACTTGGCGTTCAACTATTGGTTGTAATTTAATTTATTAATATAATTTATAAATCAACCCACTACCCACTCATTACTAACTAAACCCCACCCAATTAATAATCCAATTATAATATCAAAATCGTCATAAACACTACTAAAACACGATGAAATTATAGAATCCTGAAAATGACATTCAAAATTATTTGAGTCAGAATTGAAGCCCCAATTAAATATAGGTTGAGCCGCTTATTTAGGAGGACACTTTCAATAGGATTCTCTTTCAAGATTGAATTAGAAATTTATGATTAAAGGTAAAGAAGTAATACATCCCGAATTAATTCATGCACTTTTTTAAAATATAATTTTATAAATATTTATGATTTGTTTTAAAACCTTTAATATATTATTTTGAAAAAAAGTTACCTATGAAGTAACATCACATAATTGAGACGTAAGAATAATTAAGATGGACATAGTCAGACTTTTAAGTTTATCGGTAATTTTTATTTAGACACTTAACGTATGATAATTTACTTCTATAGATATTTTCGCCTTAAATTTTTAAAAACACTCAATTAGCAGTAGCTTTTCCGTTGTTGCATTAATAATGTGACGGGTGTATTAATTCGGAGGGGTTTAATTAGTAATGGGTGGGTAGTGAATTGATTTATAAATTATACTAATAAGTTAAATTATAACAAATAGTTGCGTGCCACGTATTTAAAAAAATATTTAAATAGTTTAAATAATACTACTTTATATTTAGAATGTGGAACAAGGCAACATCCCGAACATGAGGACCTACCAATACTTGGGAATAGGATACAAGTCTTCTTCAATTGTCCTTCTAAGAACTCAATGACCGAAACCTACATAATTATAGAAATATAAAGGAAATCATTTAGTACATCCACTTGTACAAAGTATGGAAACATATGCACATAAACATTTTAATCATGTTAAAAGGGACATTTGTTCAAAACCATGCTAATTACTTTGAAAATCCTTATGCACAACCAAGAACGCATATAAGTCCATATTCATATATCAGATAATATCATATTAAACAAAAGACCAACATCATCAAGTAAAGTCAATTCAACTTATATAATTACATATTTGGCACATGACCAAAGACACTACAAGATCATGTTATAACAACAAGGCATGTAAAAGAGTTCATAACATTACAACATAGTCAAGAACCTTACTCATAACCCCTTACCAATCTTGGAAGGGCAATGACCAAGTAAAGTCCCATAACCTCACTCAACCAAGCCAACCAACCAGAGAATCACAAGTAATGTCCAACTTCATATAACATAGCATCATGAGTAGTCATTATCATGTATAGCAATATATACCAATAACATGTTCATAAGTGAAACCAACATCATATAGGATTATCAACATGTAAAGTCAACATACGCATAACATTTACTTTATAAGAACATAAGAACATCCTCCTATGACTTCCCTCAAGGCCAACTAGTTCAATGTATAGGTAGAGTCCCATTCCCCTACCTAAACTAAGTCAAACCCCTAAGTCACCCTAGTAAGAGTTCACTTTATTAATTCATTTTAGTTTCAGGAACACTTGCCTTAACCGACATAGACCACATGATCTAATGTGGAATCTGGTGTCATGAAACCCTACACCAAAAGTAGGTGGACTACTTGCCAAGGTAGTACGAAAGAAGAACATAGCATCTAAGTGGATCCACTAGCTAGTATTCATATGGGGGCAACATAGTTCAAGAACTGAGAGACATGCTTGAGACCCTCTTTATGACATTGGGATTGTAATCTCTATCTCATGAGTTCAATAGTGAACCTGTCTTCCCTACTTGGAAAAGGACACTTCTCACTTCTAGTTCACTCGGTACTAAGCTACAGTCCCTTTTTGAAAACGTCTTTAAGCCTTTATTAATCATCATAGCATAGTATAGGTCATAGAGGACTACCCTTTTTATGTAATCATCATTAACTCATTAGGAATTGCATGAGAATGTCCTTTCATGGCAACCCTTCATTTGTGAGATTAACACATTATCATCATCATATCATAGTAAGGCACACAGGTACTTCATAACCAACCTTATATCAATACATCTTAATCATAATCTCACAATCCATATAGTCAAGATATTTCAATTACATTAGTCATACCATCGCCTATATAATCTAATTATAATCAACACTTGAATTGACATCATCATTATGTATAAGTCATCACAATTAAAGTAAGGATTCAAGATCATATGTCTTACCAATCACCTTCACAAGCCTTCTTTCATGGTCTTACCATCAACCAATCATATTCATCCATTAATGGACTTAATATCATCATTGAATAGTAATTAACACAAGAACTAAGTCAATTGCATCAACACTAATCAATTCAACACCAATTCATAACCTAGATTTGGGAAATAGGGTCAATTCATGATCTTCTTCATAAAACTAGGTGTAAATAACTACCTTAATTTACCAATAATAAATCATAATACAACCATAATAATCAAAAAAATCAAGAACAATATAATTTACAAGATCAATTTCAGATTAGGAATAAAACCCATGTTCTCTTATCTTTTGGAAATCAATTTTGAAAAAACCTTTGGGGAAAGGAATCCCAAATGTGAAGAGTTCCCACACCTTGTTAATCCTTGAATATTGATCGAGAAAAGTGATGTTCTTGAAGACCTAATTCTCTTGACCTTGGTATTCTATGGAGTCTTCTTTGGGAAAGAGAAAGTAGAGAGAAGGAAGAGAATTTGAATTTGGGAATTGTGGGTGTTGGGTTAGTTTAATTAGGCTTAGGTCTTTATCTAGGTCTTTAATAAACTTAATTATACCTTCTCTAACCCTTAATTAACCAACTAAACAACTAGCTAATTATATGAACCCACTTAAAACGACCAGCCAAAACAGAGGCCAAACCTACAAGACCCCACCTACGGTCTGTAGGTCAGTCGACGAGCCCTGCACCCACCGTCCTGCAGGTCTACTGATAGTGTCAGATACTATAAATTTTGGCCATTTTTGGAAAATGGCTTACTGTTAGTCTACTAAGGCATCGAGACCCCGTCGTTTTGGCATCCATTGATGCTGCTGTCCATAGACAACTTTTGGGTCATTTTTGAAGGGTCTTTTAGTCCTCGGGGATTCTTACCCAAACGTTTCGACCACAAACATATTATAACACTAGTTTGACACCTTTACATAAATTTTCATCAATTTCCGACTCCTAAAACCCCGTGAAATAGGCTAAGGAACACTAGTACATTTCTCACAAATTTCCGGATGTCATGAACATTTCTTGACATCTTGACTCTAAAACTTCCTACAAACATTATAAAATTTATTTTAGGTCTTAAAACAGTGTTTCAAAACTTGAATACTCATGTGAGGCTCTAGATTAGGTCTTGGACTTTCGAAGTGTTACATTATCCCCCGCTTAGGAACATTCATTCCCGAATGACACTAAAATCTTTTTAAGGGAAAGGAAAGACTAAATACTAGAAACAAACCCAACAACATACATAATAAACATGGTTTACAACTCAAATAAACATAACAACATGGCATTTACACATAGCAACTCAAATCACAATTTACTACATATAAGAGCTCAACATCACAACATGAGGAATTTGCTTCTCAATATCTACATGAGATCAACATGATAATCAAGTCACTTATACCAAAACTTCTTACAACACATCAACATGCTCAATATAATTTCATGAAGGCAACAATACATCAAATACACAAAAGTGCAAATCAAGCAAAAGAGCATTTTTCCATGAAAACTCATTTTAGCATAAAACCTTTACCATAATCATGCACATTTAGCAAACAGTTCAAATTCAAATTTGACTCTTTATTTTCATTATTAATACGAACAACTAACCAGAGTTAGGAAATAGATGAGGATAACATAACTTCATGTCGGCCTCGGACTCGAATGTTGCCCCTTCAATAGGTTGTTTCTCCATAACACTTTTAGGGATGCCACCTCCTTGTTCCTCAAATTCTTAACTTGCATGTCAAGGAACTCCACTGGAACCTCTTCATAGGAGAGGTCCTCATCGCAAGTATTTTATGTTATTAAATTAGTGCTTGATCTGGACTAATCTTCCGCCAAGGATCGTAGCATTCACCTAATCTGCCAAAAATAAATTGCTAGACCAAAAGTAGAAGGTAGGAACATGCCACCTCTACATAAAGGCAAAGGAATTAAAATCAATGAGGATGAAGCGGTATTAAAAGGGAAGGCTACAAAGAATTCCACAACTGATGGAAAGGGTAGAGGAAAAAGTAAAGCACCGACATTACTAGAGGTCAGCTCTGACAGCAAGGGCATCCATGATTCGCGTATGAGAGTGAGGGTGAACAACAAAAAAAACAAAGTGCAACCTTTGATTATGATGAGTTGATAATGGCACAGATAGCAAAATTGCGGTCTAAGATACTGAATTATCCATCTAGAATCCGGAGGCCTCTGCTGACTACTCTTACTCCCCAGTCCTAGAGTAGGCAATAATGCTTGCACATCCAATACAGAGTCCTCTTCCCGATTCAATGAATAAATTGACAAAAGAGGGATCGAGGACAATTCTTGAGGAAAAAAATCTCCATGAATGGAAAGACTGACAGATACCCCAAGATTATGAAATGTCTAACATCTCGTAACTTACAGAGTTTCACAAAGCTCCGAGGCCCGTAAATTCAAAGAAAGGTCCGAATGTTCTACACTACATACAGTGCATTGAACTCATGTGGAGGAATCTGACAGCTAAATTTAAACCGATTTACTATGTAGTTGCCAGGGAAAGAAAGTGCAATATTGCACGTCTGCTATAAACATTGTTTTAGGGTGCACCGCAACTGTAAGACCTCAAAAATGACTTAGGTTAACTAGAGCCTAACATGTTGATATTGATGGTCTTAGGTCCTAAATATGTTTAATATATGGTATAGAGTCAGTAGCAAAAGTATTAGAGGTGTTGGAAGTCAAACGTCAAGGGATGACTAAGACATTCGACGACTAAGTCACCTAAAAGCCTTGTATGTGGTTCTATGTGTTTATGTGTGTTTAATGATGTTTTAAGATTCTTATTTGAGTTATTATAGTATGTATAGGCATTTTGTTGAGTTTCGAGAAGTTTGGAGGTCAAACGTCCAAGAACGTCCAAGGCGTTCGAAAGATATACCTTGAATCGACCTTGTGTGTCTATGCATGTTTCATCGAGTTTTATGTGTTCATTTTGTATGAAATTTATATGAGAGGTGTTAAAATAATAGACGATCGTATTTGGGTTAGAAACGTCTGGGAAATTATCCCCAAGGACCATTCAAGGGTCCTTGAGAAAGGACCCAAAATCAGTGTGCAGGCTGTCCCAGGCAGACCTTGGTGACGGAGCAGTCAACGGCCCACTGGCCTAATGATGCCCCATCGAGGGCCCGTCATGGGGGACTTAACCAAGGGTGAAGTTTGTAACTTTGTCCAGCCACTGTAGCCACCAACGGAGGGCTGTGACGCCCTGTCAAGGACAGGCGTCGCACGCACCTGTGTTCCTGCGCAGGCTGCTGTCCACTTAGGGGTGAATTGGTAAATTCACCCCACTTCCAAATAAGATTTTAGGCGGTTTGTAAGGGCATTTTGGGTATTTTAAATGAGTATAGAAGTGTTTAACACTTAGAATAATTCATTCTTCCAAAAACAAAACCCCAAAGTCCCTTAGAAATCCCAAAGACTCCATTGAAGTCCAAATTGAAGAAGCATCTTGGTGTGGCGTTTTGAGTGGAAATTCATCATCAAAGTGACCAATTATCATCCTTGAGGTATGGTTTTTGATCCTTGAAACTTGTTTCATCAAGGAGCCCGACTCTCAAGATTTTTTTCAAAGTTTTCTAAAGTGAATTGTCCAATTTCGGGATTCTACCATGGGTTCTTGCATAAACGATTTCTAAACATTGAATTATGATCTAATTTATATTGTATTGATGATTTTAACAAAAATTACCTATGAACCCATGTAAATTGATGAACCCTAGTTTTGACTATTTATTGGGTTAATTGATATTAAGCTAATATTATTGAATTGTTATGTAGTTTCTTATGGGCTTTCTAATGATATAAGAATTGTATTCAATTGATATCTAATTGATATTATATTGTTAAACCTAGATTGAATTGATGTAGATTCATTGAGTCTTATGGTTATTGCTTTGAATTATTGTTCATGGCCATGGGTAAGGGCCTTGTGATGTTGAATTGGTTGATTTGGCATTGAATCGAAGTGTGGATGAGGGGATGAAGGTATGCTGCCCCATTTTCTTTAATTTGAATTAATTATACTTTGATTCTATTGTTCTTGGTATGGTCCACTTATGGTGGCGGTGTTAGGTGTTTTACTTGCAATTGACGTGGCCTTGTCGGCGTTACTTTATGCAATATGATGAGCATGGCCTTATTGGCAACTACTTGAAGTAATGTGGCTATATGTGTAGTTTATTATGTGAAGCATGACATTATCTATCTACATGTGAAGTCATATGTGTGTTCTTCTACTTATGTTGCCTTAAGTGATCATGTTAAACTATGACTTTGACATTATGGGTATAGTGTTAGGGTTAAGTCTTGGTTATTCCTACTTGACTTTGTGATTCTATGTGGAGTATATTATTGATGTTATGATGATATATAGGATGACTTGAAGATGAAGGTTGTTTCTAGGTGTTTCTAGAATGACTTGCATTATGAGTTCAAGTGAAGTATGTGATGTCTTGTCCTGGTTGACTT
Organism: Solanum sitiens; assembly: GCA_016801875.1. Lineage (NCBI taxonomy): Eukaryota > Viridiplantae > Streptophyta > Magnoliopsida > Solanales > Solanaceae > Solanum > Solanum sitiens. The sequence continues at coordinate 4,848,555 of JABWTJ010000012.1, read as the reverse complement.
GTATATCTTGCTTGATGCTTATATGAATATGATTATGTGATGATTTGACTTAGTATGTTAACAGTCTTGAATGTGTGAATGACATGTGACCTTGAATGATGAAAAGAAGGTCTTTATGTGAAACCTTGAAACCAAGGGTAAAAGTAATGTAAATTGAAGTCGAACGCCGTAGGGGTATCCTTCATGTGGGATGATGGACCTAGGTTGATTAACTGGAACGGCATCATATCTCCCTAGCAAAAGTCATAATGAGCTTCTTGTCGCCATTGGAAGGAAATACCTAGAGATCCTCTTTGATAGGGTAAATGTAATTGGGTTATGAACTAGATATGGAACCCTATTGTATGAACCTTAATGTGAATTAATCTATGAGAACAAAGGCTAGCACCGAGTGAGTATGGTAAGGGAAGTAGTTCTAATTAAGCATGAGGCTAGAATACAAAGAAACCTTTCATATTCCTTAACCATGTGCCTGCATGGGATGTGTCCAAGTTCTACCATTGGCAAGTAGAAAAACCTCATCGGAGTAGGATAGAACTCCGGATTCCATGTCTTTCTACCATGGTCTATGTCAGTTATTGCCTTTTCTCATCATATAGTATACTTGCTAGCATTAGAGAAGTTCTATGAAGTTTAGGTGGTGGTATGGGACGCTATCTAGACATTGCACAATAGGCTTTGAAGATGTTAATGAGAGTCCCTAGGTGATTCTAAGACCATTACTTGAATGTTCTTATGTATTGTATGAGTCTCTTAATGAATTACTGAATAAATGATTAATGAATTAATTAACCAATGACTTACGTTATGAAGTATGTAAGTGAATAAGTACCTAATCTAGAGTGGCTTATGGATTCTTTAGTTAAATTGTGAAGAGGGCATAAAGGATGATTTCTTCATGTTACCTATAGAAGACTTGAGAATGACTCTAGTTAGGGAAAAGGTTTGATGTTGTTGACATGATCTAAGCTTTAGGTAGTCTTAAGGACTATTTAGGTAATCTTGAAGGGGTCAATTATGGACGTTATCTTCTTGATTTACTTAAGTAGGTCTTTTGATAGCCTTTGCAAGAAGAGTGTCCTATCATCTAAGTGTTGGTGTGTTTAGTGAGAATTATTCTATTTTAGGTAGTCTATAGGATCCCTTGTGTGTGTGTGATAGAGATTGTATGGGCGGTCACTCCACACTCACTCAAGTGAACCTTGGAAATGACCTTTGGTAGATGAATCTTACCTTGATGTTTATGATTGCTTTGTAAGTATGTATGTAACTCATTATAGGTAATCTTAAGGGTCGTTTAGGTACATCTAGAGAGGGTGTATGGGAGGTCTTTCTTTGTGTGACTTAAGTGAATCTTAGGATGACTTTAAGTGAGGGAATTACATGCTAGAAGTTGAGTTTTAAGAGGATTTAGCAATTCACTGTAACAGTGAATTAATTCACTGTACAGTGAATATAGTTCACTGTAAAGTGATCTTTAAATTTGATATTGTTGATTAATTATTGTCTTATATATTTCTAATTTGATTAATGATGTTATTATGATTAAAATATGATTTGTAAAATGAAAAGATGCATATTTCCAAAAAAGTCCGTTTTCATGAGTTTTATGCATAATGCCATACTTAGTACATGTGGTTGTGCTATTTCCATGCTTTATTTTCTATCTATAGTTCTTAATAGGTGAAGAGCTTTGGGAAGTGAAGACTTGGACATAGAAGATCGTTCAAGAGAAGTTGAAGTATGTCTTCACCTGACTCGAGGGCATATATGTCTTTTATGTTTTCTTTGAAGTATTGTAATAGACTATGTATTTCTATTTTCGTATTTAAGTATGGGCCGTGTCTCAAGTATTCTTGTGTCTTATGATGATGAGATTGAGACTTAGTATTTCCTATTACTTTTATATGAAAGAGATTTTTAAAGACTATGTTATAGTTTGTGAAAAGTATTAATTCCGTACTACTTTTCATGATGCATATGCGATGAATGATATGAGAGTCTTGTCTTAGACCTCCGAGAGGTCGACGACGCCGTTTACAATCCAAGATTGTACCCTAACTTCTAGGGTATGGTTTCGGGTTGTGACAGCTTGGTATCATAGCATAGGTTGGTGAAAGTGGTCTTAGGAATCAAAAAGTCTCATCAAGTCACGTCTAGTAGAGTCTTGACCATCGGTGTGAGTCGCGACACATCTATGGGCGAGAGGCTATAGGACGATAGAGTTTTCCTTCTTTTCTACTCCTATGTCGTTCGGTAGAGTAAATGTTATGATTATCCTTCTTATGTGTTTCCTTGTGTTTCTAGGAGATGAATACTAGAAGGATGGCCGCTAGAAAGTTGGAAAAAGAGAGGGTGAATGAGGAAATTTCTCCTCAAGTTGAGCAAGTTCCTCAAGGTGCTCAAGTGCCTCCCCAAGTGGATTATGTTCCTAATGTGGGTGGAGGTAATGAGGTTCCGATGGTTCATCCGAAGTTGACTACTCAACAGATTAGAGAGGCTTTGATGGCCTTAGCTCAAGTCGTAACTACTAAAATAAATTTGAGTATGATGCCTAGGGTTGTGGAGAGCACTATGACTTCTAGGTTGATTGAATTTGTGAGGATGAATCCTCCTATGTTTCTTGGATCCAAAGTAGATGAGGATCCCCAAGAGTTCCTTGATGGTGTGTACAAGGTGTTGAGTGCTATGGGGGTTACATCTAGGGAGAAGGAGGAGTTAGCTTCATACCAATTGAGGGATGTGTCTCAAATTTGGTTTACTCAATGGAAGGACAATAGGCCAGAGGAAGCGGGTCCTATTGAATGGGAAGAGCTTAAGGAAGCTTTTCTAGGCAAGTACTTTCCTAGAGAAATGAGAGAGGTTAAGGTGGAGGAGTTTATCAATCTAAAGCAAGGCAATATGAGTGTTGAGGAGTACTCTTTGAAATTCTTGTCTTTGGCTAGGTATGCACCTTCTCTTGTGTCAAATCCAAGAGATGAAATGAGTCGCTTTGTTACCGGGGTAGCTGACATAGTGATGGAGGAATGTCGTACGGCTATGCTAAATGATGATATGACTTTAGCTAGACTCATGGTGTATGCACAAGCTATTGAAAAGTCTAAACTAAAGAGAATAGCTAGAAACTTGAAAAGAAGTGGTGCAAGTGATCAAGGGCAGCCTAGGTTCAAAAAGAGGCCTCAAACTCAATAGGGATCTAGTGTTCCTAGGGTGAAATTTGAGAAAGGAGGTGGTTCTCAAAATGACAAACCTACTTGTGCCAATTGTGGCAAGAAACATTTTGGTGAGTATCTTTTGGGTACCGGGAGTTGTTTTGGATGTGGAAAGAGTGGGCATAAGGTTAGAGATTGTCCAATGATTGCTTCTAGGGGTAGAGATGATAAGCAAGCTTCCCTAATGTTCCAAAGGAAGATGCTCCAACAAAGAGGCGTTTATATGCACTCCGGACTAGAATTGAGAAGCCGGGTGATGGTGATGATGATGTTGGTAAGTTCTCTTTCTTTTGTTAAGATATGAGTTCCTTCTAAGTGGGGGAGTATGGTTTGTAGATGGGACAGAATTCCTTGAATTGTTGCATGTGCATGATGTTTAGGAGTTTGGTTGAAATTGAATTTCATCAACTTCTTGCATTGTGTGTTTTATTGAGTTATGAGCATGTTGTAAGATATGTTTATATGATGTTACTTTGCATATTAGCATGTTCATATCATGAATTGCCAAAAAGTTGCATTTTTGAAAATTTGCCCAAAATCACTGTAGCATTAAGACAGTTTACGGTAATATTTTTGCAAAATTGACTATTTGATTCGTTGGTCTAAAGTTGTTGTAATATGGTTAGAACTGATGTGTATGAGTATAATATTGAATATAAAATGAGTTTTTGCTATTTGGATTGAAGCATGTGAGTTTCATAGCATAATGAGTTATAGAATTGTATTTGCCACGACCGGAATCTAGACCCCAGACGAGACCGGCGTCGTTGACCTCTCAGAGGTCGCAGAGAAGCCTACATATGTCATTCTTACTTCATCTAGGTTAATTTTAGCGGAAAAATTGAACTTTTTGTTTTCTTATTCCATGCAAAACATTTTTAAACTTAACATCATAGGCGTTCACAAATCAACCATCTAATATAGAGATAATCAAATGAAAGAAACAGTTCATAATTGCATTAAACGTATTTTTGCCAAAATGGTACCAATACAAAGTCTGAAATGAAAGTGGAAAGAAACACTAGTGGAACATGTTCCACTAGCTAAAGCCTACATCTAAGCTAGATAATAACGGTAGACATCCTCGAAAGCATGAGGGCCTACCAAGTCCGGATGAAAGATCCACGTCCGGATAGCTGCAACGTCTACGTGTAAGCTCTAGCGTCCACCTGTGCCTGCACCTAAAAATATAGAGTTGTATCGGATTAGTACACACTTGTACTAAGTATGGGTATATGCAAGCACACACCAAGGACATGCATGAGTAAGAATAGCTCTTTCCTAACAACATGATTTATGGAAAGTCAAATCAGTAGACTTGCCAAATTTGGATTAGGAAAGTTAGTGGACCTGCCAAATTTGGATTTGGAAAGTCAGTGGACTTGCCAAATTGGATTAGGAAAGTCATGCCATGAGAGTAACATACATCATCATACGAATCATATTGCACACAACACATAACATCTTACACATAGCACATAACATATTTCATATAGCACATAACATCTTTCATATCGTTCGTTCATATGCCATGAGAACTTGGAATCATGGACTTAATCATTAAGACTTCCCAAAATGAGGACTCAACATATGGGGCCTCAACTAGGGAGCCTTCTTTAGCAAACACAGAGTCTGCTTCATTCATTCATACGTACTTCATTTCATTTAATTAATAGGCTAGTGTAAACACCAGCTATACCTAGGATGTAGTTTAAGACTTTCAGCGGGTTCGCTTTGCAATGACCAAGAATGACCCAGTGTCATTACTTAAGTCTAACTCACCTCTTGATTATCCTATCCTAACACCTTCGGTATCATTCATTTCATTATGTGCATCATTTGAGGCTGGCCTCATTCATTCATTTGGGAACTTTAACTTTAACTGACATAGATCATGTGAGCATCATGAAATCCAGTGTTTCCCCCACACCGAAAAGAGGTGGAATCACTGGCAAAGTGACCCAAAACATGCTAGCGTACATGGGAATTGAACCCCGCCAGATTCCTATATTGCCAGTATAGGTTCGAAGACTAGGAGATATAAGGAGACCCACACCTAGCATGCCGGATAGTCTCATGTCGTGAGAGTTATGTCAACCTCCGCCCTTCCCGAAAGAAGGCATCACCAATCATAGCTAGCCTATCGGTGCTCAGTATAAAGGTCCATTACATTCAACTCATACGTCATGGAAGCTGACTTCTAGTATGAGGACATCATAGCTCAATAGATGATTTCTCATCTCATCATTAGTATTAAGTATACATTATTCTCAATACTATTATTAGAGTCTTCATAGAGACTGGTCTCTTTATTAACTTTGCACACTCATAGGTGAGTACGTGTTGGTAACATTTACTTAGGCTCATTTGAGATTGCTCTCATCTTTCATATTAGCCTCTTATCATGTTGTCACCACATTCATTAACTTTAGCACATTTGCTCTTCATATTTACTCACCCCATTTTACGTGAATGTTCACTTCATCATATGCCAATGCACTTGGCCATTTAGTGTGTTTCACACTCTTTCTTAACCCTTCTAGGGTCTCATCATTCATTGTTCATCTCATCATTTCATTACATACATCTTAGGTTCACTTACTTCTAAACGTATGCTAGACTTATGGGTCTATACATACAAGCCATGAGGCTTCATTCATAGTTCGTTTAAGTTATTCATATCTTCCTAAGATTATGTGGTACAAGACTTATGCATCTTGTAAGTATGCCAAGATTTCGATTTCGATCTATGTAGGCAACATTATTTTTGAACATTTATTCACGTATGACTTATGCATCAATACGGAATTTGGGCAAGGGAACCCGATTTCGAATCCCTTGGACAACACTTACATTTTTATTTATTTTGGTTTAATCCACATGGCTGGGGACCCAAGGTCGAGCCCCAAAACCTTCATTTCCTTTTAATTTCTTTTCTTTAGACTTTCTCTTTCTTGGCCGAGGGGTTGAGGGATCGAACCCCCACAGCCCCTTTTATTTTAATTTCTTTTTCCTTGACTTTTTCTGAGTTGACCATGAGGGTGTGGGATCGAATCCCCACAGCCTCACTTTAATTTTCTCTTTAATTCCCTTAATCAGCTTAGAGGTCGTGGGTTCGATTCCCACACGCCTCAACATTTATTTTCTTTTAATTTCCTTAAGTCTGACTGAGAGGTTGTGGGTTCGAATCCCACTCCTCTCATTTCTTATTTTTATAACTTCATTTTCCAGCCAAGACCACGGTTCGAATCCCCCTCACCACATTATTTTAACTTACTATTTTCATAATTTTTAACATGGTGAGGTCACGGGTTCGATCCTCGATGACCTCACTTGTTTTAATTCATTTTTCACATAATTTTGAACTAGTTCAACTTGACCGAAATTCATCAACTTGTAGCTGGAAATTTTGTAATTTTTCAGCATCCTATTCATCAAGTTACACGTTAGTTCTTAGGGAGATTTCATGGTTCATTTAGAATGTCTTTAGGTGCATATTCATGGATTCGTTTAGCCAAGAGTTTATCCCTAAAATCATCCATATTACACTTCATATGAACATCACGATTTACATAAGTTTGTGCACGTAAGAATACAACCATAAGATTACATTTTTTTTAGCTTTAAACCCGAGAGTCATAGGTCACGGCCAACATTTCACACACATGCACATATTTTCAGAAAACATAGATTGTCATTCATACGATTCCAAACACACATTCATGAACATATTCATCACGAAAACACATCACATGCCTAATATCTTCCAGCAAACATACCCAACCTACGAATCAATAGGAGCTAGTGACAGGGACATGCAACGGGGAACAATCCTAGTTTTCGAATTAGAATATACTGAACCTTAATAGGGTATCTTGGGAAAGGGAACAAGAGAGAAGAGAAACCATACCTTTTTGACGTTTAAACCTTGCCTTGCTGCCCAAAAACCTACTCCAAAGATCACGTCCAACACCGAAAGTCTCAACACCAACTCAACGGAAATCTCCCCTTTGCCTAATGTGATTGATTAGCCGTTTGTTTTTATCTTTCGTTGAGAGTTCTTCAAGTGTGAAGAACTTTGGTTTATTGTAAGACCTTGAAAATAGCTTAGGTCTTCTAGAGCCTAACATGTTATTCTTAGTGTTCTAAGGTCCTAAATATGTTTAATATGTTGTATATTGGCAGTAGCTAAAATATTAGAGGTGTTGGAAGTCAAACGTCAAGGGACGACTAAGACGTTTGACGACTAAGTCATCTAAATGTCTCTAGGCGAATTTCGTTGAGTTTTACGTGTTCGTTTTGGTTGAAATTCATGTGAGAGGTGTTAAACTCATAGATTATCATATTTGGGTTGGAAACGTCCGGGAAATTATCCCCAAGGACCATCAAAGGGCCCTTGAGGAAGGACCCAAAATAAGATGGCAGACTATCCCAGATAGCCTTGGCGACGGAGCTGTCAACGACTAGTCATGGCTGTGACGCCCCGTCACAAGGGTTTCGTCGTGGGGGTCTTGTCCAAGGGTGTAGGGGGAACCCTTGTCAAGCCACAGGAGCTTGCAACGGATGGCCATGACGGGTCGTTGCACCCGTGATGCCCCGTCACAAGCCAGGCATCGCAGCCAAGTCCCTGTGCGCAGACTTACTGCCAAGTTAGGGGTGAATTGGTAAATTCACCCCATGTCTAAATAAGAGTTTAGGCGTTTGCTTAGGGGTCTTATGGGTATTTTAATTAACTATTTAAGTGGTTAAGACCCTAGAGACTTCATTATTCTTCTAAAATCAAAACCCAAAGTCTCTTAGAAATCCCAAAACCTCCATTGAAGTCCAACTTGAAGGAGCAACTTGGTGTGGCGTTTTGAAGGAGAATTCTTCATCAAAGTGAAGAATTATCATCCTTGAGGTATGGCTTTTGGTCCTTGAAACTTATTTCATCAAGGAGCCCAATCATCAAAATGTTCTTCAAGGTTTTTCTAAAGTGAATTGTCCAATCTCTACTCTAAATCATGGGTTCTTGCATGAAACGTTTTCAATTGTTAAGATATGATATTATTGAAGTTTAATTGATGTTTTCCAATGAAATTCTCCATGAACCCTTGATCTTCTAAAATCTCTAAATTTCACTAAAATGTGGGTTATGTAATTATGCCTTGAGATTGATGAATTCATGTGTATATTGCTATGGGCTTTTGATTCATGTATATATTATGTATGAATGATGTATAGGATGTTTCAATTTGATTAATTGAATAATGAATACTCTTAGATCTATTGCATGTTAAGCTTGTTGAATCGATGTGAACTTAATGCTTACCAATTCTAGTGTAGTTTTCTATGGGTTTTATATTGATGTAAGTATTGTGTTCCATTGATGCATATTTGGTCTTAGATTGATAAATCTATATTTAATTGACTTAGATTCATTGAGTATTATTTTTTATACTTTGAATTATTGTTCATGACCATGGGTAAGGGCCTTGTGATGTTGAATTGGTTGATTTGGCATTGAATTGAGGTGTGGATATGGGTATGAAGGTATGCTGCCCCGTTTTCTTTAATTTGATATTAATTATACTTTGATTCTACTATTATTGGTATGGTCCACTTATGGTGGCGGTGTTATGTGAATTGATGTGGCCTTGTCGACGTTACTTTATGCAATATGATGATCATGGCCTTGTCGGCATTACTTGAAGTATATGATGATTATGTGATGTATGATAATGTCTATCTATATGTGAAAGTATATGTGTTCTTATATGAAGTTATGTTAGGTTATAAGATGTTATTCCTAAGTACTTCTAGAATGACTTGTATTGTATGTTAAAGTGAAATATGTCGTGTCTTGTTTAGGTAGACTTATGTCCCTTGCTTGATGCTTATATGAATATTATTATGTGATGATTTGACTTAGTATGTTAAGAGTCTTGAATAATAATATAAGTAAGTCCTTAATGATAAGAAGGTCAATGTTATGTGGAACCTTGTACTTAGTGGCGAGGTTATGAATTGTGAAGTAGTTAGCCGTAATGGTATCCTTCATGTTATGAGTGATGGACTTAGGGATGGTTGGCTGGAACGGCATCATATCATACCATAGGAAAGTTGATATGAGCTTCCTATCGCCATTGTGAGGTAGCCCTAGTGGACCTTCCTTGGTAGGGTGAATGTAATTGGGTTATGAACTAGATAAGAGACCTAATTATATGAACCTTATGTGAATTAATCTATGAGAACAAAGGCTAGCACCGAGTGAGTATGGTAAGGGAAGTAATTCTAGTGAAGTACGAGACTAGAATGCAAAGAAACCCTTCATATTCCTAAACCATGTGCCTACATGGGATGTGTCCATGTTCTACCATTGGCAAGTAGAACAACCTCATCGAAGTAGGATAGAACTTCGGATTCCATGTCTTGCTACCATGGTCTATGTCGGTTATTGCCTATTCTCATCATGTGGAATACCTATTAACATTAGATAAGTTTATGAGGTTTGGGTGGTGGTATGGGACGCTATCTAGACATTGCACAATAGACTTTGAAGGTGTTATGTGGAGTTCCTAGGTCTTGTCCAAAGACCATTATGTGATCCATTATGTGAGTGTCTTATGTGATGCTTTAGGTGAGTGTCTTATGTGATGCTTTAGGTGAGTGTCTTATGTGATGTAGGAGTCTTAATGAACTAATGATCTAATGACCTATGTAGTAACAATGTAAATAGTTGAGTGCCTAATCTAAAGTGACTTAAGCATTCCTTAGCTAAAGTGTGAGGAGGACATGAAAGGATGGTCTCTTCATGTCTTATCTTTGGAAGTCTTGAGGATGACTCTAGTTAGGGAAGTTGGTTAATCTTGTTGACATCATCTAAACCTTAGGAAGTCTTAAGGACTATTTAGGTAATCTTGGAGAGGTCATTGTACTATGGACATATCTTCTCGATTTACTTAAGTAGGTCTTTTGATAGGCTTTGAAAAGAGAATGTCTTCTAATCTAAGTGTTGGTGTGTTTAGTGAGAATGATTCTATTTGAGGTAGTCTATAGGATCTCTTATGTGTGTGTGATAGAGATTGTATGGGCGGTCGCTCCACACTCACTCAAGTGAGACTTAGAATCACCTTTGGTAGAAGAATCTTACATAGATGTTTATGATTGTTTTCTAAGTATGTATGTGACTCATTGTAGGTAATCTTAAGGGTCGTTTAGGCACATCTAGAGAGGGTGTATGGGCGGTCTCTCTTTGTGTGACTTAAGTGAATCTTAGGGTGACTTTAAGTGAGGGAATTACATGCTAGAAGATGTTAAAAGAGATGGCTAGGAATTCACTGTAACAGTGAAGGGACTTCACTGTACAGTGAAGGGAACTCACTGTAAAGTGAGCCTTTAAATTTTTTTTTTGGTTAATTGTTATGTTATGTGTTTCTTAATTGCTAAATGATGTTCTTATGTTTAAACTATGATTTCCAATGAAAAGATGCATATCTCCAATAAAGTCTGTTTTCATGATTTTATGCATATAGCCATACTTAGTACATGTGGTTGTACTAATTCCATGCTTTATTTTCTATCTATAGTCCTTGGTAGGTGAGGAGCTTTGGAGAAGAAGACTTGGGCTTAGAAGAATCGTCCGAGTAGAAGAATTGAAATATGTCCTCATTTGTATCGAGGGCATATATGTCATTTTATGTTTCTTTTATGAAGTATTGTAATAAGACTATGTTGTTTCTATTTTCGTATTAAAGTACTCTTGTGTCTTAAGATGATGAGATTGAGACTTAGCATTTCTATTACTTTAATATGAAAGAGGTTTTTAAAGACTATATTATGTTTTAGTGAAAAGTTTTAATTCCGCACTACTTTTCACTATGTATATGCGATGAATGATATGAATGAGGCTTGTCTTAGAACTCTGAGAGTTCGACGACGCCGGTCGCAATCCAAGAATGCACCCTATATTCTAGGGTATGGTATCGGGTTGTGACAAAGTTGGTATCAGAGCATAAGTTGGTGAAAGTAGTATTAGGTATCAAAAAGTCTCATCAAGTCACGTCTAGTAGAGTCTTGAACATCGGTGTGAATTGTGACACATCTATGGGTGAGAGGCTATAGGACGATAGAGTTTCCCTTCTTTTCTGCTCCTATATCGTGTGGTAGAGTAAATGTTATGATTATCCTTCTTATGAGTTTCCTTGTGTTTGCTAGGAGATGAATACTAGAAGGATGGCCGCTAGAAGATTGGAAGAGGAGAGGGTGAATGAGGAGGTTCCTCAAGTGGAGCAAGTTGCTCCAGATGAGCAAGGTGTCCAAGATGGGCAAGGTGATGAAGTGCCTCCCCAAGATGATCATGTTCCTTATGTGGATGGAGGTAATAAGGTGCCGGAGTTGCCTAATAGGGTGATTGGAGAGGCTTTGATGGCTTTAGCTCAAGCCGTAACTACTCAAATCAATTTGAGTATGGTGCCTAGGGTTATGGAGAGCACTATGACTTCTAGGTTGAGAGACTTTGTGAGGATGAATCCTCCTATCTTTCTTGGCTCTAAGGTGAATGAGGATCCCCAAGAGTTCCTTGATGGTGTGTACAAAGTTTTGAGTGCTATGGGGGTTACATCTAGGGAGAAGGCGGAGTTGGCTTCTTATCAATTGAGAGATGTGTCTCAAATTTGGTATACTCAATGGAAGGACAATAGGCCGAAAGATTCGGGTCCTATTGAGTGGGAAGAGTTTAAGGGAGCTTTTCTTGGCAAGTACTTTCCCCGAGAGAGAAGAGAAGTCAAGGTGGAGGAGTTTATTAATCTCAAGCAAGGCAATATGAGTGTTGAGGAGTACTCTTTGAAATTCTCGACATTGTCTAGGTATGCTCCTTCTCTTGTGTCCAATCCAAGAGACGAAATGAGTCGCTTTTGTACCGGAGTAGCCGATTTGGTGAAGGAAGAATGTCGTACCGCTATGCTTCATGATAATATGACCCTATCTAGACTCATGGTGTATGCACAATCTATTAAGGAGTCCAAACTTAGAAGAATGGCTAGAGGTTTGAAAAGGGGTGTTGCTAGTGATCAAGAGCAACCTAGGTTCAAGAAAAGATTTCAATCTCAAGATGTACCTAGAGTTCCTAAGAAGAAGTTTGAGAAAGGAGGTGGTTCTAAGGATAGCAAGCCTACTTGTGCCAATTGTGGCAAGAAACACTATGATGAGTTTTTATTGGGTACCGATAGTTGCTTTGGATGCGGAAAGGATGGGCACAAAGTGAGAGATTGTCCAAACAATGCTTCTAGGAAGGAGGGCAAGAGAGTTGAGCCTAGTGTTGCAAAGGATGATGCTCCAACTAAGAGGCGTTTCTATGCACTCCGTACTAGAGTTGAGAAGTCGGGTGATGGTGATGATGATGTTGGTAAGTTCTTGTTTCTCTTTTGATAGTATGAGTTCCTTCTAAGTGGGGGAGTATGGGTTGTAGATGGGATAGAATACCTTGAATTGTTGCATGTGCATGATGTTTAGGAGTTTGGTTGAAATTGAATTTCATTTACTTCTTTGTGTGTTGTATGAAACTTTGAGCATGTTGTATGATGTGTTTACATGATGTTATCTTGCATATTAGAATGTCTATATAAAGAATTGCCTAAAAATTGCATTTTTGGAAAAGTTGCTGAAATCACTGTAGCTGGATACACTGCTCACTGTAATTTTTTTTTGAGAAAATGACTATTTGATTATTTGGTCTAAAATTCTTGTTATGTGGTTAGAACTGATGTATATGAGTATGATGTTGAGTATAAAATGAGTTTTTGCCATTTGGATTGAAGCATGTGAGTTTTGTAGCATAACGAGTTATAGAATTGTTTTCTAGTTTCCTGTTGTGTTGTGAATCTCTCGATTATGTGAAACTGATGATTTCTTCTTAGATATGTGTTGTATGATTTGGTTATGTGCTTCTAGTTGAATCTCTAATCTTGGAAGTGTTCGGAGAGTGGCAAGTGTCATTCGAGGACGAATGTGTCCAAGTGGGGGTGATTGTAAGACCTTGAAAATAGCTTAGGTGTTATAGATCCTAACATGTTGGTCTTAGTGTTCTAAGGTCCTAAATATGTTTAATATGTTGTATATAGTCTGTAGCTAAAATATTAGAGGTGTTGGAAGTCAAACGTCAAGGGACGACTAAGACGTTTGACGACTAAGTCATCTAAATGTCTCTTATGTGGTTCTATGTGTTTATGTGTGTTTAATGGTGTTTTAAGGTTCTTAATAGAGTTAATATATCATGTATAGGCAGTGGTTAAAGTTTCGTGAAGTTTGGAGGTCAAACGACCAAGAACGTCCAAGGCATTCGAAAGATATGCCTTGAGTCGACCTTGTACGTCTAGGCGAGTTTCGTTGAGTTTTACGTGTTCATTTTGGTTGAAATTCATGTGAGAGGTGTTAAACTCTTAGATGATCATATTTTGGTTGTAAACGTCCGGGAAATTATCCCCAAGGACCATCAAAGGGCCCTTGAGGAAGGACCCAAAATAAGATGGCAGACTGTCCCAGACAGCCTTGGCGACAGAGCTGTCAACGGTCAGTCATGGCTGTGACGCCCAGTCACAAGGGTTTCGTCGTGGGGTACTTGTCCAAGGGTGTAGGGTGAACCCTTCGCAAGACACAGGAGCTTGCAATGGATGGCCATGACGGGCCGTTGCACCCGTGACGCCCCGTCACAAGCCAGGCGTCGCAGCCAAGTCCCTGTGCGTACACTTACTGCCAAGTTAGGGGTAAATTGGTAAATTCACCCCATGTCAAAATAAGAGTTTAGGAGTTTGCTTAGGGGTATTATGGGTATTTTAATTAACTATTTAAGTGGTTAAGACCCTAGAGACTTCATTATTCTTCTAAAATCAAAACCCAAAGTCTCTTAGAAATCCCAAAACCTCCATTGAAGTCCAACTTGAAGGATCAGCTTGGTGTGGCGTTTTGAAGGAGAATTCTTCATCAAAGTGAAGAATTATCATCCTTGAGGTATGGCTTTTGATCCTTGAAACTTATTTCATTAAGGAGCACAATCCTCAAAGTGTTCTTCAAGGTTTTTCTAAAGTGAATTGTCCAATCTCTACTCTAAATCATGGGTTCTTGCATGAAACGTTTTCAATTGTTAAGATATGATATTATTGAAGTTTAATTGATGTTTTCCAATGAAATTCTCCATGAACCCTTGATCTTCTCAAATCTCTAAATTTCACTAAAATGTGGGTTATCTGATTATGCCTTGAGATTGATGAATTCATGTGTATATTGCTATGGGCTTTTGATTCATGTATATATTATGTATGAATGATGTATAGGATGTTTCAATTTGATTAATTGAATAATTAATACTCTTAGATCTATTGCATGTTAAGCTTGTTTAATCGATGTGAACTTAATGCTTACCAATTCTAGTGTAGTTTTCTATGGGTTTTATATTGATGTAAGTATTGTGTTCCATTGATGCATATTTGGTCTTAGATTGATAAATCTATATTTAATTGACTTAGATTCATTGAGTATTATGGTTTATCCTTTGAATTATTGTTCATGGCCAAGGGTAAGGGCCTTGTGATGTTGAATTGGTTGATTTGGCATTGAATTGAGGTGTGGATATGGGGATGAAGGTATGCTGCCCCGTTTTCTTTAATTTGATATTAATTATACTTTGATTCTATTGTTATTGGTGTGGTCCACTTATGGTGGCGGTGTTATGTGAATTGATGTGGCCTTCTCGGCGTTACTTTATGCAATATGATGATCATGGCCTTGTCGGCATTACTTGAAGTATATGATGATTATGTGATGTATGATAATGTCTATCTATATGTGAAAGTATATGTGTTCTTATATGAAGTTATGTTAGGTTATAAGATGTTATTCCTAAGTACTTCTAGAATGACTTGTATTGTATGTTAAAGTGAAATATATGGTGTCTTGTTTAGGTAGACTTATGTCCCTTGCTTGATGCTTATATGAATATTATTATGTGATGATTTGACTTAGTATGTTAAGAGTCTTGAATAATAATATAAGTAAGTCCTTAATAATAAGAAGGTCAATGTTATGTGGAACCTTGTACTTAGTGGCGAGGTTATGAATTGTGAAGTAGTTAGCCGTAATGGTATCCTTCATATTATGAGTGATGGACTTAGGGATGGTTGGATGGAATGGCATCATATCATACCTTAGGAAAGTTGCTATGAGCTTCCTATCGCCATTGTGAGGTAGCCCTAGTGGACCTTCCTTGGTAGGGTGAATGTAATTGGGCTATGAACTAGATAAGAGACCTAATTATATGAACCTTATGTGAATTAATCTATGAGAACAAAGGCTAGCACCGAGTGAGTATGGTAAGGGAAGTAATTCTAGTGAAGTACGAAACTAGAATGCAAACAAACCCTTCATATTCCTTAACCATGTGCCTACATGGGATGTGTCCATGTTCTACCATTGGCAGGTAGAACAACCTCATCGAAGTAGGATAGAACTTTGGATTCCATGTCTTGCTACAATGGTCTATGTCGGTTATTGCCTATTCTCATCATGTGGAATACCTATTAACATTAGATAAGTTTATGAGGTTTGGGTGGTGGTATGGGACGCTATCTAGACATTGCATAATAGACTTTGAAGGTGTTATGTGGAGTTCCTAGGTCTTGTCCAAAGACCATTATGTGAGTGTCTTATGTGATGCTTTAGGTGAGTGTCTTATGTGATGCTTTAGGTGAGTGTCTTATGTGATGTAGGAGTCTTAATGAACTAATGATCTAATGACCTATGTAGTAACTATGTAAATAGTTGAGTACCTAATCTAAAGTGACTTAAGCATTCCTTAGCTAAAGTGTGAGTAGGACATGAAAGGATGGTCTCTTCATGTCTTATCTTTGGAAGTCTTGAGGATGACTCTAGTTAGGGAAGTTGGTTAATCTTGTTGACATGATCTAAACCTTAGGAATTCTTAAGGACTATTTAGGTAATCTTGGAGAGGTCATTGTACTATGGACATATCTTCTCGATTTACTTAAGTAGGTCTTTTGATAGGATTTGGAAAGAGAATGTCTTCTAATCTAAGTGTTGGTGTGTTTAGTGAGAATGATTCTATTTGAGGTAGTCTATAGGATCTCTTGTGTGTGTGTGATAGAGATTGTATGGGCGGTCGCTCTACACTCACTCAAGTGAGACTTAGAATCACCTTTGGTCGAAGAATCTTACATAGATGTTTATGATTGTTTTCTAAGTATGTATGTGACTCATTGTAGGTAATCTTATGGGTCGTTTAGGCATATCTAGAGAGGGTGTATGGGCGGTCTCTCTTTGTGTGACTTAAGTGAATCTTAGGGTGACTTTATGTGAGGGAATTACATGCTAGAAGATGTTAAAAGAGATGGCTAGGAATTCACTGTAACAGTGAAGGGACTTCACTGTACAGTGAAGTGAACTCACTGTAAAGTGAGCCTTTAAATGTTATTTTTGGTTAATTGTTATGTTATGTGTTTCTTAATTGCTAAATGATTTTCTTATGTTTAAACTATGATTTCCAATGAAAAGATGCATATCTCCAATAAAGTCCGTTTTCATGATTTTATGCATATAGCCATACTTAGTACATGTGGTTGTACTAATTCCATGCTTTATTTTCTATCTATAGTCCTTGGTAGGTGAGGAGCTTTGGAGAAGAAGACTTGGGCTTAGAAGAATCGTCCGAGTAGAAGAATTGAAGTATGTCCTCATTTGTATCAAGGGCATATATGTCGTTTTATGTCTCTTTTATGAAGTATTGTAATAAGACTATGTTGTTTCTATTTTCGTATTAAAGTACTCTTGTGTCTTAAGATGATGAGATTGAGACTTAGCATTTCTATTACTTTTATATGAAAGAGGTTTTTAAAGACTATATTATGTTTTAGTGAAAAATTTTAATTCCGCACTACTTTTCACTATGTATATGCGATGAATGATATGAATGAGGCTTGTCTTAGAACTCTGAGAGTTCGACGACGCCGGTCGCAATCCAAGATTGCACCCTATCTTCTAGGGTATGGTCTCGGGTTGTGACATTTATCTTCTGTTCTTGTACGTTTTTTGGCAGAGAGAACGTGAATGAGAGTTGGTTTGATCGTGAAAGTGAGAGATAGACGTGAGAGGTGCGAGTTTTCTTAGGCTTAGGAGTCTAGTTTAGGACTTAGTTAAATAAGGTTTTATTAAATGGTAAAAATCTGATTTCCCTTTTATTTTAAATCAGCTAATAAATAATAAATATTAATTAATTACATTAATTTACCAACTTAAATAAAAACAATTTAAATCATCGCTTCCACCTAGGTTCGAACCCGGGTGGAGCAAGACTTCACTCAAGAAGCCAATTTTCGGCCCTCTCTCTCCAAAATTCCTCTCCACCTTATTAATTAAATATTTAATTATATATTTAGGGTAATTACGATACTACCCTTAGCCTGGAAAAAGACAATTTTACCCCTAGACCCTCCAAACCTAATATTTTCCCTTTTTAAGTCCGATAAAGACTCCTTCGAGTAAATCTTCGTATTCGACAGCCCTACATGGCTGGACCCAACCTTTCCTAGCTCAACTAACTCCCCAAGTTAGTTGGCTTGGCTATAGCAAGGATTCAGAGGTCTGGTTCTACGCGCATCAATCCGTGTGAACCCGGTCTAATCGTAGGCATTCTAGACACATTAAGCATTACTTATCATATCCATTTTTAGGGTTGTTACATTATCCCCCCTTAGGAAACTTCGTCCCCGAATGACACTACTAACTATCTAGCACAATGCCAGTCATAACATAACATAATCACTATACACAGTCAAGCAATAGCAACAAAGAATGGAGAGATAAGGAAACTTAGACTTAAGAGCAGGAAGTCTAACCTCAAGAGCTAAAAACATAAGGGTAGCGGGATCTCATATCGGCCTCGGCCTCCCACGTAGCACCCTCAACAAGATAATTCCTCCACCATACCTTCACTGTGGCAATCTCCTTGTTCCTCAGCTGCTTGACATGTTTGTCTAAGATCTCAACAGGTACCTCCTCGTAGGACAAGTCTTCATCGACCCCCAAACCTTCCACAGGTAGAATCGATGCTGGATCACACAGGCACTTCTTTAACATAGAGACATGAAAGACTGGATGGACAAAAGTTGTCTCCGCAGGAAATGCTAACTCATAGGCCACCTCACCCACACGCTGTAGGATCTCATATGGCCCAACATACCTCGGACCCAACTTCCCCTTCCTGCAAAACCTCATCACCCCTTTCATAGGCGATATCTTCAAATAGACCTGGTCACCAACATCAAACTATAAGGGCCATTTTCTGTTATCTGTATATGACTTCTGCCAACTGTAAGTAGTATCCAACCTGTCCCTAATCACCCTGACCTTCTCTAAGGCCTCATGAATGATCTCTGGACCCAAAATGAATAACTCTCCAACCTCGAACCACCCAACTAGAGACCTACACCTTCAACCATACAGCGCCTCAAACGGTACCATCCCAATTCTGGAGTGATAGCTATTACTATACGAGAACTCTATCAAAGGCAGATGGTCATCCCATCTACCCCTGAAGTCAATCACACTCGCCCTCAACGTGTCCTCCAATGTCTGAATGGTGCGCTCTGCCTGCCTATCAGTCTGAGGATGAAAGGCAGTACTAAGCTTTATGTGCGTGCCTAAGCTCTTCTGGAAGGATCTCCAGAAATGTGAAGTGAACTGAGCTCCTCTATCTGAAATGATAGACAAAGGAATCCCATGCCATCTCACAATCTCATCAATGCAGAGTCTCGCATAATCCTCGGCTCTGTAAGTAGACTTCACAAGGATAAAGTGGGCAGACTTAGTTATCATGTCCACAATAACCCATATGGAGTCATGCTGTCTCCTAGTACTCGGAAGACCAACCACGAAGTCCATACTGATGGCCTCCCACTTCCAAGTCGGAACCTCAATAATCTGAGTAAGACCGCCAGGCTTAAGATGTTCAGCTTTAACCTGCTGACAATTAGGACACTTGGCCACATATTCTGCAATGTCCTTCTTCATGCCATCCCACCAATAAATCTGCTTAAGATCATGATACATCTTGGTGGAACCTGGATGTATGGAATATCTGGAACAATGGGACTCTACAACAATCCTAATCTGCAAATCATCCACATCTGGTACACACAGCCTGCCCTGGTATCTAAGTACGCCGTCACCTCCCAAAGCAAAAGACTCATTTATCTTTATCAACACTGAGTCCTTCAGCTCCATCAACACAGGTTCGAGATGCTGACCCTGCTTGACTTCAATTACCAAGGATGATTTAGAACTAGGATGAACTGAAACACCCCCACTAGTAGAGTCAACCAACCGCACACCCAGTCTGGCCAGTCTGTGTACATCCACCAACTCCTTCTTCTCATCCTCAATGTGGGCTGTACTTCCCATGCTCATCCTGCTCAAAGCATCAGCTACAATATTAGCCTTAACTGGATGGTAGTGGGCATTCATATCATAGTCCTTCAATAGCTCCAACCATCTCCGCTGACGTAGATTCAACTCCCTCTGCGTGAACACGTACTGGAGACTCTTGTGGTCTGTGAACACATCCACATGCACTCCATACAAGTAGTGCCTCCACAGCTTCAGTGCAAACACCACAGCTGCCAACTCCAGGTCATGAGTGGGATAATTCTTCTCATGAACCTTGAGCTGTCTGGACGCATAAGCTATCACCTTACCAACCTGCATAAGAACACAACCCAAACCAACCCTAGATGCATCACAATAAATAGTGTAATTCTCACCACACTTAGGCAAAGTAACCACGGGGCTGACGTGAGTCTGTCCTTGAGCTCCTGGAAACTCCTCTCACAAGTCTCCGTCCATTCAAACTTGGTCTTCTTCTTAGTCAAAGCTGTTAGTGGGGCAGCAATGGAAGAAAAACCCTCCACGAACCTGTGATAGTAACCAGCCAATCCCAGAAAGCTACGGATATCGGTAGGAGTAAGAGGTTTTGGCCAGTTCTTCACAGCTTCAGTCTTCCTGGGGTCCACCTCCACACCCTGATCGGACACAACATGACCCAGGAAGGTCACTGATCTAAGCCAGAATTCATACTTGCTGAATTTGGCATACAACTGATGTTGTCTAAGTACCTGAAAAGTTAGTCTCAAATGTTGTTCATGCTCTTCCTTGGTCCTAGAGTAGATGAGGATGTCATCAATGAATACTATGACGAAAGAATCAAGGTACTAACGGAAGACTCGGTTCATGAGGTCCATAAGTGCAGCTGGTGCATTAGTGAGACCAAATGACATGACTAAGAACTCATAATGACCATAACGGGTAAGAAAGGCTGTCTTTGGGATATTTCCATCCCTAACCCTAAGCTGATGATTCCCTGAACGGAGATCAATCTTAGAGAAGAAACTAGACCCTTGGAGCTGATCGAACAAGTCATCTATTCTGGGAAGTGGATACTTATTCTGTATAGTGACTTTGTTGAGCTGCCGATAATCGATACACATTCTAAAGGTTCCATCTTTCTTTTTCACAAACAACACTGGAATGCCCCAAGGGGATATGCTCGGCTGAATGAAACCCTTATCAGTGAGATCTTTTAACTGCAGCTTCAACTCTTTGAGTTCAGCTAGATCCATTCTGTAAGGAGGAATTGAAATTGGTTTAGTATCGGGTTCTAAGTCGATACCAAAGTCAATCTCTCGAGGGGGAGTAACACCAGGCAAATCATCAGGAAATACATCTAGGAACTCATTCACTACAGGCACTGAGTCTATGGAAGGAATGTCATGATCTAAATCCTTAACACTCACAAGATGACACAATAACCCCTTGGACATCATTTTATTGGCCTTAAGGTTTGAAATCAAGGGATTAGGACGACTCGAGTTGTACCCCTCCCAGGCCAGCTCTACCTTATTAGGGAAACAAAATCTCACAACCCTACTATGGCAATCCATACAAGCATAACAACTATGAAGCCAGTCCATGCCAAGAATGATGTCAAAATCGTTCATAGGTAACTCAACCAAGTCTACACACATAGTCCTACCACATACAACTATTGGGCAATCCTTGTACACTCTATCAGCTCTTACATTTTCTCCTAATGGTGTACTAACCACTATAGGATCATGCAAAACTTCAGGCAATATCTTAAAAGTGAGAGCAAGCAAAGGAGTTACAAAGGAAAGCATAGACCCTGGATCAAGTAAAGCATAAACAAAAGTTGAGAATACTTGCAGCATACCTGTGACCACATCAGCGGACTTCTCCTGCTCCTCCCTGCCCTTCAGGGCGTAGAACCTGTTCCTCTTAGGAGGCTCGGTTCCTGCTGCACCCTTTGGATTAGGCCTAGGCTGAGCATTACCTCCAGCCTGACCTCTGTTCTGTGGGCAGTCCTTAACCATATGCCCGCTCTTACCGCAACCGAAGCAGGCATTAGTGCCCTGTCTGCACTCTCCACTATGAGCACGGCCACACTTAGCACAATCCTTTCTGGGACGCTGCATCTCACCTCCATTGCGCTTTTTGTGCTCGAGTCTACCTCCTCTAGGTGTTGTACTCCTCTGAAAGTTAGAGTTCCCTGAACTCAGCTGCCCTTTTTTTAAATCTGGGTTGCTCACGGACACCAAAATTGTTCTTGTTGCCTCCATTTCTAGGACCTGTCTGATCATGAGGCTTAGGCCTCCTAGCACCACGGACGCCCCTCTTCTTCCGGCTGTCCTCCACCTGCTGGACGTGCACCATCAACCTAAAGAGGTCCATGTTATCGTGGAGCATCGCAGACCGACACTCCTTCTCCAGATCTCCGGTGATTCCTGTGAGGAACCTGCTCATCTCATCCCTGCTGTTTGATACAAGGGAAGTAGCATACCTGGATATTTTAACAAACTTCAGTACTCATCTCATCCATGTTGTTAGATACAAGGGAAAGTAGCATACCTGGATAGTTTAACAAACTTCAGGGAATACTCCCTGACTGTCATTGATCCCTGCTTAAGGTTGATAAACTCCTCAACCTTGTCCTCCCTCATCTCCCTGGGAAAGAATCTCTCTAGGAAGGCTATCTTAAACAGCTCCCAAGTGATCGAAACTCCGCCTAAAGATCGGGTATCCTGCCACATCTTGCACCAAGTCTGTGCTATATCCTTAAGCTAATAGGAAGCCAGCTTAGCCTTCTCAGTATCTGTGGCCCCCATAGCCACCAAAATCTTATGCACCTCGTCCACAAACTCATATGGGTCATCTGAAGTCTTAGACCCCGTGAAAATAG
This sequence comes from Solanum sitiens, assembly GCA_016801875.1. Taxonomy (NCBI): domain Eukaryota; kingdom Viridiplantae; phylum Streptophyta; class Magnoliopsida; order Solanales; family Solanaceae; genus Solanum; species Solanum sitiens. Next base: position 4,826,046 of record JABWTJ010000012.1, on the reverse strand, counting down.
GAGGATTCATCCTCGTGAAATCTCTCAGCCTGTCAGCCATGCTACGAATGGGTTCTCCCTCTAAACATTCTACCGGTTGACTTTGTCAGTCATGGCCTGAGCCTGCATAGTGATGGCCTGTGCCATCTGGGCCAGAGATGCCCGCACCTCCGCATTAGTCAACCCAGCAGGGTTAACCGGCATAGCCACTCCTTCAGCTGGAGCCTGGGGTGGAACCTTATTGTCCCCAGCAGCTGCTCCTCCTCTCCTCTGACCAATGGTTCTCCTAGTATTCATTCTCTTAAAACAACAAGGATTGATTTTAGACACGCTCATAACACCAAGAAAATCAGACATTATGAAAGCACGATAAGATCAGGAGAAGGGAAATTTTCCAACGCATTATGCAGTCTCTAATCCAGGATAGTGGTGCACTTCACTACCATGACTTAGAAACTACTCAATGTGCTTGATGTGAACTTATTAATCTCGAAATTTAGCCTAGTGCTCTGATACCAACTTTATCACGACCGAAATTTAGACCCCAGACGAGTCCGGCGTCGTTGACCTCTCAGAGGTCGCAGACAAGCCTACATACGTCATTCTTACTTTATCTAGGTTAATTTTAGCAGAAAATTTTAACTTTTTGTTTTCTTATTCCATGCAAAACATTTTTAAACTTAACATTATAGGCGTTCACAAATCAACCATCTAATATAGAGATAATCAAATGAAAGAAACAGTTCATAATTGCATTAAATGTATTTTTGCCTAAACAGCACCAATACAAAGTATGAAATGAAAGTGGAAAGAAACACTAGTGGAACATGCTCCACTAGCCTACCTCTAAGCTAGATAATAACGGTAGACATCCTCGAAAGCATGAGGGCCTACCAAGTTCGGATGAAAGCTCCACGTCCGGATAGCTGCAACGTCAACCTGTAAGCTCTAGCGTCCACCTGTGCGTGCACTTATAGAGTTGTATGGGATTAGTACACACTTGTACTAAGTATGGGTATATGCAAGCACACACCAAGTACATGCATGAGCAAGAATAGCTCTTTCCTAACAACATGATTTATGGAAAGTCAAGTCAGTAGACTTGCCAAATTTGGATTAGGAAAGTTAGTAGACCTGCCAAATTTGGATTTGGAGAGTCAGTGGACTTGCCAAATTGGATTAGGAAAGTCATGCCATGAGAGTAACATACATCATCATACTAATCATATTGCACACAGCACATAACATCTTACACATAGCACATAACATATTTCATATAGCACATAACATCTTTCAAATCGTTCGTTCATATGCCATGAGACCTTGGAATCATGGAATTAATCATTAATACTTCCCAAAATGAGGACTCAACATATGGGTCCTCAACTAGGGAGCCTTCTTTAGCAAACACAGAGTCTGCTTCATTCATTCATACTGTAAGCCCCCAAAAATGAGATAAGGTGTCTAGAGCCTAACATGTTCGTCTTAATGTTATAAGGTCCTAAAATTCCTTATTATTTGATATAGAGGCAGTGTGCAAAGTTGAAGTGATTTGGAAGTCGAACGTCAAGGGACGTCCAAGACGTTTGACAAATAGTCGCTTATGTGCCTCATGTGTGTACGCATGCCTAAATTGCATGAACTGAGTCTAATGAGTCTTGAAATGGTTTTAAATGATGTTTAATGTTATTGTATGAAGTTTCATGAAGTTTGGAGGTCAAACGCCTATGAACGTCCAAGGCGTTCGAAAGATAGCCCCTAAGATGTTCATCGTATGTCATGTTGGGGTTAAGGCTGTTTGAACGTCTTATAGCTGTTTGTTTTGGATGAAATTTATGTGGAAGGTCTTTAACATGTTAAGGTTGGTAATCGCATTGGAAAAGTCCGGGAAATTATCCCCAAGGACCATCGAAGGGTCCTTGAGGAAGGACCCAAAAGCTGATGGGCAGGCTGTCCCAGGCAGCCTTGGCGACGGAGCTTTCAATGGCCAGTCATGGCTGTGACGCCCCGTCACAAGGGTTCTGTCGTGGGGTACGTGTCCAAGGGTGTAGTTGGGAACCTTGTCAAGCCACTGTTGCTTGCAACGGAGGTCCATGACGCCCCGTGTCAGCCGCGACACCCCGTCATGGGCAAGTTGTCGTGGGCTGTTTTCCCTGCGAGCAGATTTTCTGCCAAGTCAGGGGTGAACTTGTAAAATCACCCCACGTCCTAACCTGACTATTAAGGGTTTATTTAAGTAATTTTGGGTTTTTATAATCAATCTAAAACGTGATCAACCCATTCATAAATCCTCTCACATGTTTTATGTCTTTCCCTCCAAAAATACTCTCTCTAGAAACCACCATTGTTGGTGAAGCTCAAGAACAGATTCAAGCTGGGTTTTCCATGGATGAATCACCGATTTTAAGAGGTTTTCAACTAATAAAAGTTATGGCAATCCTTCATCTTTAAGTAACCTTTCACTTGGAGAGTTCTTCTCAATGTTTTTCAAAGAAATCTTATGATCAAGTTTCCAATCTTGCAATCTAGCCATGGGTTCTTTATCAAAACGTTTTTAATGATTAAATCATGATTAATTAGAGTTAATACAGTGATTTGAATGTGATTTTACTCCAATTGTATGATGAACCCATGTTCCTTCCAAAATTTGTTTAGCTCTTGCATGGGCTTTCTGATTATGGCTTGTTCTTGATTAATTGGTGATTCTCTTACGTTGAATTGCTTGTGTTTATTGTTAATTACATTAATTGATGGTGAATTGATGATGATCAGTCCATGATGATAAATATATGAAGTTTTGAGCATGAATAGCCTATGTTTCTACATGTTGTCTTGAAATCGATTGTGAGATCGGTTGTGTAGACTCTTGATTATGTATGAACTGCTGTAGCTACTGTTTTAGGGTGATATAATGGATGAAGTTTTTAGGTATAAATCCTTAATGATCAAATTAAGAAGGGCTTGCATGAATGGATAAAGATTCCTTTAGGCTATGAAGTCAAGAGGCTAAGTGTGTGATATATCTTGAATTGTCATTAGATGAAGCATGATTTAGTCTTGATTTCTTATCTAATTAGCTACTGCCTAATAAGTATATTATTGATGAAATATGAATGATGATCAATCCCTTAGATAGTTCATAGTAATGGTAAAGTCTTCTACACTCTAGCAAATTGATAAGCCTAAATGCCTATGTTGTAACCCTAATCTTGAGAGTATGTAATCATTATTTCAATATGGTTAAATGTAGGTTTAGCTACTGCCTTAGACTGATACATGTATGAACTATGATCTAAAATCAATGTAAGGGAAGTTAGCTAATGATCTATGCCATCCTACTTTCCTAGTATGTTGATATGTTGTAGTATGTTATAGTATAATCTTGTAGCGACTTGTACATGGTTTCTTATATGTTTAAAGTACATTTAGCTACTGCCATATATGTGTTTTATTGATGAATAAGGTGTATTGATCAATGATGATAAAAGGGTGAGAAATTGGTAAGAACGCTTAAAGGAGGTCTATGATTGAGGAGCTTGATAGGTGATTTCCCAAGCTCAAGGAAAGGAATCCTTAAGTTCAAGGATGTCCTAATGTGTACTTATTGTAAAGTCTATTTAGTAATGTATAGCTTTGTATTATGTCTTAAGGGCTTTGTCCTTAATGTACAATAAAGTTATTGAGTCTAAGATGGCAAAGAGACTTAGAGTCTAAATATGTATTATGACTTATGTTTTATATATATATGATGTGATATTTCTACCATATGATGTGCTATGAAAAGTTTTAAATTTTCCGCTAAATTTACTATGCCAATGCAATGAATGATATGATAGGCTTGTCTTAGACCTCCGAGAGGTCGACGACGCCGGTTACAATCCAAGATTGTATCCTATCTTCTAGGGTATGGTTTCGGATTGTGACAAACTTGGTATCAGAGCATGAGGTTTATGTAGTGGTTTTAGGTTCTAAGAAGTCTCATATTGCCATGTCTAGTAGAGTCTTGTATCAATGGTGGTGAGTCGCGACACATCAAATGGTGCGAGAGGCTATAGGACTATAGAGTTTCCCTTCTTCATCAATCTCATATCGTGCCATAGAACTTAATTCTATAAGTTCTCTCTCTTATGTTTTCTTGTCCGGTAGTCTTTTAGATGTGATTGCTTGGATGCGATTGCTCTATGCTTGAGGGGGAAAAGGTGAGTTTTAAAATGTTTATATTTGTTTTATGGTTTGTATGAGTATGTGTGAAGGTGACACTTGTCCTTATTTGATGATGTATATACTAACTAAGGCGACTTGAAGAGTTAATTAGGCTTAGGTAGGGGTATGGGACTCTACCTATGTCTTGCACTAGTTTGCCTTGATGGAGACCTTAGGAGGTTAATACTATGTATGTGTATGATGATATATGTGAATGTCTTTATGTAATGATCTCTATGCTTATAATCATGTAAATAGCCTAGTGTGCTAAAGATATGGAGTTATCCATGCATGAAGGTTATAGATAAGTGGAGTATGGTGCTAATTGTAGTCCTTGTTGGGTTACTTGGTTTAGTGAAGTTATGGAGCTTTACTTGATCATTGCACATGTTAACTCTATGGGGATTATGATTGGTTATCTTACCTTGCTATGTATGAAATATCTCTTATTTGATGATGTGATGCCAATTATGGCAATATATGAAATCTATGTGCAATAGCAAGTTATGTCGAATGATGTATGTTATGATATAGTTGAAGCATGCTAGAAGTTATGGTGGTTAAAGTGAATTCTCTTAAATTGTTGTATTCCTATATGGTTTTGTATGATGGTATCCAAATATTAGGATTTGAACTTTGATTGTTTAATAACTACCTATGGAAGCATGCTCACTTTAAAGGCTAGGCAACTTATTGTATCATGTTTGGAAAACCTACTAAATTGTCATTTGATTGGATGTTGTTGAAATATTTGTAGAATTTATGAATATGAACATGATAAGGAATGTGGAAAAGAATTTTTGCTATATAGATTAAAGAATGAGAGTCTTATGGCATGATGAGTCGTAGAGTTATTTCTAAACTTCTTGTTGTGTTATGAACTTCCTTGTTGTTTCCCACTAATGATGTATGACCTTAGTGTCTATTGCATTGTAGGAAGACCTTATGTGAATTGAATAGTATGATCAAAAAAAAAATTGATGGTTGAGGATGATTTGCCTAAAATGATAAGGTTTAGAATGCCTTAGTGTTGCTAAATTGAATTAATGAAAATTCCCTCTAAAGTAGTAATCACTTTAAGTGATGAATATGAAGGTTGTGTAGTTAAGATCCTCTATATGTTGGGTTAAGTTGCTCTTAATTGGGTTTACCCTAAGTGGGGGATGGTGTTTGAGTAGTGAGATTGTAGAAATTGTCTACATTGTTCTTCTATTCTTACTTGAATTGGAAAAATATGAATTCTTGGTATGTTTGTTCATGAAGATAGTCTTGCATAAAGTGAAAATTGCATGATCTTTATACGACTGGTATGAACTGATTGACATCATCTTAGAGACATGGTGAATTTCCCAAAGAGCATGAGAGGAAAGTTTTGATAAAATCCATGTTTTCTCTTGTTGACTTGAATTTTAATGTGCTAATTGTGAAGTTGACTTCATGAGGTAAGACAAGGAACTTGGTAATAGTCACTTGTAGGGTAAATTGTTTAGCCTTGTAATGGAAGTTGAGTCTCTTTTACAATGAAATATGTTGACTCTCTTGAAGATTTAGTGACTTGATGATTTGTAATGCAAAATTGTAGGCTCATTCTTGAAAAGGTGAAATCATGTTTAGCTAAGTGTTAATGTGTGTGCCTATGATTTGCGATATTCTTCTCAAGTGATACTTACAGTGAAGGTAAGTACTATGTTAGAAATTGACGTTTTGTGAAACTTCTTCCTATTTGTTGTGATGTTTTTGGTGTGACCTACCATTTAGACTTCACTAGGAAGAATGCATGCTCATGTCTTGGTTTCAAAAGTTGAGAATTTCTCATTTTTAAAAGAAATTGACCTTGTGTTTTGCTAAGGTGTGAACTCATGATACATGTAATGTGTTGAGGAGCAAGACATTCCTCCATGTGCACCACTAAGCATGGTATGGTTGAGTATGACCTTCATGGTACTAGGTCTAACTAATGAAGATCTTTGTGAATTAACTAACTCAAGTTTATGTGCATTGAAGTATTAGTGATTAAGTGACTTTGAGTATGGGTTATGATCTGCCTATGAGTAGTTTTCAAGATTCTCTTGTAATGAATTAAGGCGTAATGATCATGTTATGATTAGGAGAAGGATGTTCCCCTATGAACATAAAAAGGGCCTTTGTGTTGGATGCATTAGAGAGTGAGTGAGTAATGGTTTTGCTTGCTTGTGTGCATTGAGTGCTAAAAAAAATGATTTGATGATATTTTAAATGTGATGAACTGCTTTTCTGTGCATTGAAGTCCTTGTTGTTATCAAAGAGTCCTAAGTGTCATTCGAGGACGAATGTTCCCACGTGGGGGATATTGTAAGACCCCGAAAATGAGATAAGTTGTCTAGAGTCTAACATGTTCGTCTTAATGTTATAAGGTCCTAAAATGTCTTATTATTTGATATAGAGGCAGTGTGCAAAGTTGAAGTGATTTGGAAGTCGAACGTCAAGTGACGTCCAAGACGTTCGACGAATAGTCGCTTATGTGCCTCATGTGTGTATGCATGCCTAAATTGCATGAACTGAGTCTAATTAGTCTTGAAATGGTTTTAAATGATGTTTAATGTTATTGTATGAAGTTTCGTGAAGTTTGGAGGTCAAACGCCTAAGAACGTCCAAGGCGTTCGAAAGATAGCCCCTAAAATGTTCATCGTATGTCATGTTGGGGTTAAGGCTGTTTGGACGTCTTATAGGTGTTTGTTTTGGATGAAATTTATGTGGAAGGTCTTTAACATGTTAAGGTTTGTAATCGCATTGTAAACGTCCGGGAAATTATCCCCAAGGACCATCGAAGGGTCCTTGAGGAAGGACCCAAAAGCTGATGGGCAGGCTGTCCCAGGCAGCCTTGGCGACGGAGCTGTCAACGGCCAGTCATGGCTGTGACGCCCCGTCACAAGGGTTACGTCATGGGGGACTTGTCCAAGGGTGTATTTGGGAACCTTGGCAAGCCACTTTTGCTTGCAACGGAAGTCCATGACGCCCCGTGTCAGCCGCGACGCCCCGTCATGGGTAAGTTGTCGTGGGCTGTTTTCCCTGAGAGCAGATTTTCTGCCAAGTCAGGGGTGAACTTGTAAATTCACCCCACGTCCTAACCTGACTATTAAGGGTTAATTTAAGTAATTTTGGGTGTTTATAATCCATCCAAAACGTGATCAACCCATTCATAAATACTCTCACATGTTTTAAGCCTTTCCCTCCAAAAATACTCTCTCTAGAAACCACCATTGTTGGTGAAGCTCAAGAACAGATTCAAGATGGGTTTTCCATGGATGAATCACCAAGTTTAAGAGGTTTTCAACTAATAAAAGTTATGGCAATCCTTCATCTTCATGTAACCTTTCACTTGGAGAGTTCTTCTCAATGTTTTTCAAAGAAATCTTATGATCAAGTTTCCAATCTTCCAATCTAGCCTTGGGTTCTTTCTCAAAACGTTTTTAATGATTAAATCATGATGAATTGAAGTTAATACAGTGATTTGAATGTGATTTTACTCCAATTGCATTTTCAACCCATGTTCCTTCCAAAATTGGTTTAGCTCTTGCATGGGCTATGTGATTATGGCTTGTTCTTGATTAATTGGTGATTCTCTTACGTTGAATTGCTTGTGTTTATTGTTAATTACATTAATTGATGGTGAATTGATGATGATCAGTCCATGATGATAAATATATGAAGTTTTGAGCATGAATAGCCTATGTTTCTACATGTTGTCTTGAAGTCGATTGTGAGATCGGTTGTGTAGACTCTTGATTATGTATGAACTGTTGTATCTACTGTTTTAGGGTGATATAATGGATGAATTTTGTAAGTATAAATCCTTAATTATCAAATTAAGAAGGGTTTGCATGAATGGATATAGATTCCTTTAGGCTATGAAGTCAAGAGGCTAAGTGTGCGATGTATCTTGAATTGTCATTAGATGAAGCATGATTTAGTCTTGATTTCTTATCTAATTAGCTACTGCCTAATAAGTATATTATTGATGAAATATGAATGATGATCAATCCCTTAGATAGTTCATAGTAATGGTAAAGTCTTCTACACTCTAGCAAATCGATAAGCCTAAATGCCTATGTTGTAACCCTAATCTTGAGAGTATGTAATCATGATTTCAATATGGTTAAATGTAGGTTTAGCTACTACCTTAGACTGATACATGTATGAACTATGATCTAAAATCAATGTAAGGGAAGTTGGCTAATGATCTATGTCATCCTACTTTCCTAGTATGTTGATATGTTGTAGTATGTTATGGTATAATCTTGTAGCGACTTGTACATGGTTTCTTATATGTTTAAAGTACATTTAGCTACTGCCATATATGTGTTTTATTGATGAATAAGGTGTATTGATCAATGATGATCAAAGGGTGATAAATTGGTAAGAATGCTTAAAGGAGGTCTATGATTGAGGAGCTTGATAGGTGATTACCCAAGCTCAAGGAAAGGAATCCTTAAGTTCAAGGATGTCCTAATGTGTACTTATTGTAAAGTCTATTTAGTAATGTATAGCTTTGTATTATGTCTTAAGGGCTTTGTCCTTAATGTACTCTAAAGTTATTGAGTCTAAGATGGCAAAGAGACTTAGAGTTTAAATATGTATTATGACTTATGTTTTATATATATATGATCTTATGTTTCTAGCATATGATGTGCTATGAAAAGTTTTAAATTTTCCGCTAAATTTACTATGCCTACGCAATGAATTATATGAGAGGCTTGTCTTAGACCTCCGAGAGGTCGACAACGCCGGTTACAATCCAAGATTGTATCCTATCTTCTAGGGTATGGTTTCGGGTTGTGACACATACGTACTTCATTTCATTTCATTCATAGGCTAGTGTAAACACCAGCTATACCTAGGATGTAGTTTAATACATTCATCGGGTTCGCTGTGCAATGACCAAGAATGACCTAGTGTCATCACTTAAGTCTAACTCACCTCTTGACTATCCTATCCTAACACCTTTGGTATCATTCATTTCATTAAGTGCATCATTTGAGGCTGGCCTCATTCATTCATTTGGGAACTTTAACTTTAACCGACATAGATCATGTGAGCATCATGAAATCTAGTGTCTCCCCCACACCGAAAAGAGGTGGAATCACCGGCCAAAGTGACCCAAAATATGCTAGCGTACATGGGAATTGAACCCCGCCAGATCCCTATATTGGCAGTATAGGTTCGAAGACTAGGAGATATAAGGAGACCCATACCCGGCATGCCGGAAAGTCTCATCTCATGAGAGTTACGTGAACCGCCACCCTTCCCGAAAGAAGGCATCACCGCTCATAGCTAGCCTATCGGTGCTCAGTATAAAGGTCCATTACATTGAACTCATACATCATGGAAGTTGGATTCTAGTATGAGGACATCATAGCTCAATAGATGATTTCTCATCTCATCATTAGTATTAAGTATACATTATTCTCAATACTTTCATTACAGTGTTCATAGAGACTGGTCTCTTCATTATCTTTACACTCTCATAGGTGAGTACGTGTTGGTAACATTTACTTAGGCTCATTTGAGATTGCTCTCATCTTTCACATTAGCCTCTTATCATGTTGTCACCACATTCATTAACTTTAGCACATTTGCTCTTCATATTTACTCACCCCATTTTACGTGAATGTTCACTTCATCATATGTCAATGCACTTGGCCATTTAGTACATTTCACACTCTTTCTTAACCCTTCTAGGGTCTCATCATTCATTGTTCATCTCATAATTTCATTACATACATCTTAGGTTCACTTACTTCTAAACGTATGCTAGACTTATGGGTCTATACATACAAGCCATGAGGCTTCATTCATAGTTCGTTTAAGTGACTCATATCTTCCTAAGATTATGTGGTACAAGACTTATGCATCTTGTAAGTATGCCAAGATTTCGATTTCAATCTATGTAGGCAATACTATTTTTGAACATTTATTCACGTATGACTTATGCATCAATACGGAATTTGGGCAAGGGAACCCGATTTCGAATCCCTTGGACAACACTTACATTTTTATTTATTTTGGTTTAACCCACACGGCTGGGGACCCAAGGTCGAGCCCCAACACCTTCAATTCCTTTTAATTTCTTTTCTTTAGACTTTCTCTTTCTTGGCCGAGGGGTTGTGGGATCGAACCCCCACAACCCCTTTTATTTTAATTGCTTTTTCCTTGACTTTTTCTGAGTTGACCATGAGGGTGTGGGATCGAATCCCCACAGCCTCACTTTATTTTTCTCTTTAATTCCCTTAATCAGCTTAGAGGTCATGGGTTCGATTCCCACACGCCTCAACATTTATTTTCTTTTAATTTCCTTAAGTCTGACTGAGAGATTGTGGTTCGAATCCCACTCCTCTCATTTCTTATTTTTGTAACTTCATTTTCCAGCCAAGACCACGGTTCGAATTCCCCTCACCACATTATTTTAACTTACTTATTTTCTTAATTTTTAACATGGTGAGGTCACGGGTTCAATCCTCCATGACCTCACTTGTTTTAATTCATTTTTCACAGCATTTTGACCTACTTCAACTTGACCAAAATTCCTCAACTTGTAGCTGGAAATTTTGTAATTTTTCAGCATCCTTTTCATCAAGTTACACGTTAGTTCTTAGGGAGATTTCATGGTTCATTTAGAACGTCTTTAGGTTCATATTCATGGATTCATTTAGCCAAGAGTTTATCCCTCAAATCAGCCATATTACACTTCATATGAACATCACGATTTACATAAGTTTGTGCACGTAAGAATACAACCATAAGATTACATTTTTTTTAGCCTTAAACCCGAGAGTCATAGGTCACGGCCAACATTTCACACACATGCACATATTTTCAGAAAACATAGATTGTCATTCATACGATTCCAAACACACATTCATGAACATATTCATAATGAAAACGTATTACATGCATAATATATACCAGCAAACATACCCAACCTATGAATCAATGGGAGCTAGTGACAGGGACATGCAACGGGGAACAATCCTAGTTTTCGGATTAGAATATACTGAACCTTAAGGGGTCTCTTGGAAGAGAGAAGAGAACCCATACCTATTTGACGTTTAAACCTTGCCTTGCTGCCCAAAAACCTCCTCCAAAGATCACGTCCAACACCGAAAGTCTGAACACCAACTCGACGGAAATCTCCCCTTTGCCTAACGTGATTGATTAGCCGTTTGTTTTTATCTTTCGTTGAGAGTTCTTCAAGTGTGAAGAACTTTGGTTTATCTTCTGTTCTTGTACGTTATTTGGTAGAGAGAACGTGAATGAGAGTTGGTTTGATCGTGAAAGTGAGAGATAGACGTGAGAGGTGACAGTTTTCTTAGGCTTAGGAGTCTAGTTTAGGACTTAGTCAAATAACGTTTTATTAAATGGTAAAAATCTGATTTCCCTTTTATTTTAAATCAGATAAAAAATAATAAATATTAATTAATTACATTAATTTACCAACTTAAATAAAAACAATTTAAATCATCGCTTCCATCTAGGTTCGAACCCGGGTGGAGCAAGACTTCACTCAAGAAGCCAATTTTCGGCCCTCTCTCCCCAAAATGACCCTCCACCTTATTAATTAAATAATTAATTATATATTTAGGGTAATTACGTTACTACCCTTAGCCTGGAAAAAGACAATTTTACCCCTAGACCCTCCAAACCTAAGATTTTCCCTTTTTAAGTCCGGTAAAGACTCCTTCGAGTAAATCTTCGTATTCGAGAGTCGTGCATGGCTGGACCCAACCTTTCCTAGCTCAACTAACTCCCCAAGTTAGTTGGATTGGCTATAGCAAGGGTTCAGAGGTCTGGTTCTACGCGCATCAATCTGTGTGAACCCGTTCTAATCGTAGGCATTCTAGACACATTAAGCATTACTTATCATATCCACTTTTAGGGTTGTTATAGTATTCTAGTTTCTTGTTGTGTTGAGAATCTCTTGATTATGTGGAGTTGATGTTTTCTTCTTGGTTATGTGTTGTATGGTTTGGTTATGTGCTGTTAGTTGAGTCTCTAATCTTGGAAATGTTCGGAGAGTGGCAAGTGTCATTCGAGGACGAATGTTGTCCAAGTGGGGGAGATTGTAAGACCTCCAAAATGACTTAGGTTAACTAGAGCCTAACATGTTGATATTGATGGTATAAGGTCCTAAATATGTTTAATATATGGTATAGAGTCAGTAGCAAAAGTATTAGAGGTGTTGGAAGTCAAACGTTAAGGGATGACTAAGACGTTCCACAACTAAGTCACCTAAAAGCCTTGTATGGGGTTCTATGTGTTTATGTGTGTTTCATAATGCTTTTAGATTCTTATTTGATTTATTATAGCATGTATAGTCAGTTTGTTGAGTTTCGAGAAGTTTGGAGGTCAAACGTCCAAGAACGTCCAAGGCGTTCAAAAGATATACCTTGAATCGACCTTGTGTGTCTATGCATGTTTCGTCAAGTTTTATATGTTCGTTTTGTGTACAATTTATGTGAGAGGTGTTAAAATCATATACGATCGTATTTGGGTTAGAAACGTCTGGGAAATTATCCCCAAGGACCATTCAAGGGTCCTTGAGGAAGGACCCAAAATCAGTGGCAGGCTGTCCCAGGCAGACCTTGGTGACGGAGCAGTCAACGGCCCGTTGGCCTGATGACGCCCTGTCAAGGGTCCCGTCGTGGGGTACTTAACCATGGGTAAAGTTTGGAACTTTGGCCAGCCACTGTAGCCACCAACGGAGGGCTGTGATGCCCCGTCGTGGCTGTGGCGCCCCGTCGAGGCCAGGCGTCGCACGCACCTGTGTTCCTGCGCAGGCTGCTGTCCACTTACGGGTGAATTGGTAAATTCACCCCACTTCCAAATAAGAGTTTAGGCGGTTTTTAAGGTCATTTTGGGTATATTAAATGAGTATATAAGTGTTTAACACTTAGAATAATTCATTCTTCCAAAAACAAAACCCCAAAGTCCCTTAGAAATCCCAAAGACTCCATTGAAGTCCAAATTGAAGAAGCAGCTTGGTGTGGCGTTTTGAGTGGAAATTCTTCATCAAAGTGAAGAATTATCATCCTTTAGTTATGGATTTTGATCCTTGAAACCTTATTTCATCAAGGAGCCCGACACTCAAGATGTTTTTCAAAGTTTTCTAAAGTGAATTGTCCAATTTCGGGATTCTACCATGGGTTCTTGCATAAACGATTTCTAAACATTGAATTATGATCTAATTGATATTTTATTGATGATCTTAACATAAATTACCTATGAACCCATGTAAATTGATGAACCCTATTTTTGACTACTTATTGGGTTACTTGATATTAAGCTAATACTGTTGAATTGTTATGTATTTCTTATAGGCTTCTAATGATATAAGAATTGTATTAAATTGATATCTAATTGATCTTGGATTGTTAAACCTATATTGAATTGATGTATATTCATTGAGTCTTATGGTTATTGCTTTGAATTATTGTTCATGGCTGTGGGTAAGGGCCTTATGATGTTGAATTGGTTGATTTGGCATTGAATCGAAGTGTGGATGAGGGGATGAAGGTATGCTGCCCCATTTTCTTTAATTTGATATTAATTATACTTCGATTCTATTGTGCTTGGTATGTTCCACTTATGGTGGCGGTGTTAGGTGTTTTACTTGCAATTAATGTGGCCTTGTCGGCGTTACTTTATGCAATATGATGAGCATGGCCTTATAGGCAACTACTTGAAGTAATGTGCTATGTGTGTACTTTATTATGTGAAGCATGACATTATCTATCTACATGTGAATTCATATGTGTGTTCTTCTACTTATGTTGCCTTAAGTGATCATGTTAGACTATGACTTTGACATTATGGGTATAGTGTTAGGGTTAAGTCTTGGTTATTCCTAGTTGACTTTGTGAGTCTATGTGGAGTACATTATTGATGTTATGATGATATATAGGATGACTTGAAGATGTAGGTTGTTTCTAAGTGTTTCTAGAATGACTTGCATTATGAGTTCAAGTGAAGTATGTGATGTCTTGTCTTGGTTGACTTGTATATCTTGCTTGATGCTTATATGAATATGATTATGTGATGATTTGACTTAGTATGTTAACAGTCTTGAATGTGTGAATGACATGTGACCTTGAATGATGAAAAGAAGATCTTTATGTGAAACCTTGAAACCAAGGGTAAAAGTAATGTAAATTGAAGTCGAACGCCATAAGGGTATCCTTCATGTGGGATGATGGACCTAGGTTGATTAGCTGGAACGGCATCATATCTCCCTAGCAAAAGTCATAATGAGCTTCTTGTCGCCATTGGAAGGAAATCCCTAGAGATCCTCTTTGGTAGGGTAAATGTAATTGGGTTATGAACTAGATATGGAACCCTATTGTATGAACCTTAATGTGAATTAATCTATAAGAACAAAGGCTAGCACCGAGTGAGTATGGTAAGGGAAGTAGTTCTAGTTAATCATGAGGCTAGAATACAAAGAAACCCTTCATATTCCTTAACCATGTGCCTACATGGGATGTGTCCAAGTTCTACCATGGGCAAGTAGAACAACCTCATCGGAGTAGGATAGAACTCCGGATTCCATGTCTTGCTACCATGGTCTATGTCGGTTATTGCCTATTCTCATCATATGGGATACTTGCTAGCATTAGAGAAGTTCTATGAAGTTTAGGTGGTGGTATGAGACGCTATCTAGACATTGCACAATAGGCTTTGAAGATGTTAATGAGAGTCCCTAGGTCTTCTCTAAGACCATTACTTGAATGTCCTTATGTATTGTATGTGTCTCTTAATGAATTAATGAATAAATGGATTAATGAATTAAGTAACCAATGACTTACGTTATGAAGTATGTAAGTGAATAAGTACCTAATCTAGAGTGGCTTATGGATTCTTTAGTTAAACTGTGAAGAGGGCATAAAGGATGATTTCTTCATGGCTTACCTATAGAAGACTTGAGAATGACTCTAGTTAGGGAAAAGGTTTGATGTTTTTGACATGATCTAAGCTTTAGGTAGTCTTATGGACTATTAGGTAATCTTGAAGGGGTCAATTATGGACGTTATCTTCTTGATTTACTTAAGTAGGTCTTTTGATAGCCTTTGGAAGGAGAGTGTCCTATCATCTAAGTGTTGGTGTGTTTAGTGAGAATGATTCTATTTTAGGTAGTCTACAGTATCCCTTGTGTGTGTGTGATAGAGATTGTATGGGCGGTCACTCCACACTCACTCAAATGAACCTTGGAAATGACCTTTGGTAGATGAATCTTACCTTGATGTTTATGATTGCTTTGTAAGTATGTATGTAACTCATTATAGGTAATCTTAAGGGTCGTTTAGGCACATCTACAGAGGGTGTATGGGCGGTCTCTCTTTGTGTGACTTAAGTGAATCTTAGAATGACTTTAATTGAGGGAATTATATGCTAGAAGTTGAGTTTTAAGTAACAGTGAATTAATTCACTGTAATAGTGAATTAATTCACTGTTACAGTGAATTAGTATATAGTTCACTGTAAAGTGATCTTCAAATTTGATATTGTTGATTAATTATTATCTTATGTGTTTCTAAATTGATTAATGATGTTATTATGATTACAATATGATTTGTAAAATGAAAAGATGCATATTTCCAATAAAGTCCGTTTTCTTGATTTTTATGCATAAGGCCATACTTAGTACATGTGGTTGTACTAATTCCATGCTTTATTTTCTATCTATAGTTCTTAATAGGTGAAGAGCTTTGGGAAGTGAAGACTTGGACATAGAAGATCGTTCAAGAGAAGTTGAAGTATGTCCTCACTTGACTCGAGGGCATATATGTCTTTTATGTTTTCTTTGAAGTATTGTAATAGACTATATATTTCTATTTTCGTATTGAAGTATGGGCCGTGTCCCAAATATTCTTGTGTCTTAAGATGATGAGATTGAGACTTAGTATTTCCTATTACTTTTATATGAAAGAGATTTGTAAAGACTATGTTATATTTTGTGAAAAGTATTAATTCCGCACTACTTTTCATTATGTATATGCGATGAATGATATGAGAGGCTTGTCTTAGACCTCCGAGAGGTCGACGACGCCGATTACAATCCAAGATTGTACCCTAACTTCTAGGGTATGGTTTCGGGTTGTGACAGCAACACTTGACAGAAATAGTCAAGTTATGGTCAAAAAAGCGTCACTAGATGATAAGAAAGAATGGTTAGCCCAATTAGTATCAGACGGCACACCCAAGTGGCTTGAGGCTGGGGAAGTTATCGAGAAAAAAGACCTGAATATGGCAGCAGGATTTTGGTGTGTCTTCATCAGCAACACGATCATGCCTTAAGATAATGAATGTATCATACGCCACACATCTTTCCTAGGTTGCCTCATTAACGGAACAACACTGAATTTGAGATGGATCATTGCCTCAGAAATGCTTATGCGTGCAAGGCAACACCTAACCTCACTTACCTTCCCGGTATTGATCATTGAGTTGTGCAAACAATCTCGACAACCTATAGATGCAAACAAAGACATGGAAGTGATTATCACATCCTCCACTGATATTCAGAGAATAAAACCTGAATATCTTAATGATTAGGCAGAAAATAAGCAGAAGGATACACATGTCGCTAAATCCAGACCCATTGTAGCTGCTATCTCCCAGACCCCGATCACCCAAGTATCATTGATCTGGATGGTATGACTTTCCAATTCTGAGGACCGCTAGGCAGCCAGACTCGAGACATCCATTCCTGGTATGATTTAGATGGCCTTAACAAAGGATATGACACTGATGAGAGTTACCATATAAACCATTGAGACTAGAATAGCAGTGTGTGATCATGAAAAAGGTGCCAGAGATGAAGTGATAGCATTAAAGACCTCTATTACTGCTCTAAGGACTGATGTAGATCAGCTTACCAGCATCGATATGTTCATGATCTTCGAAATGGGAGAGATGCCAAATGTTCCATAAATACCTCCGGCCACCACAGACAAACGAGAAAATGACTGAGGAAACTACTGAGGCTTCAATCAAAGACCTGACAAAGATAGAAGAGATGCTGATAGATGCAGTTGTAAAGGGCTCCATGGAAGACACTCATTCTATTGTCTCTAGTAGATTTAGTCCTACTGGTGTCTCCCCAGGCACTAACACACAGATCGATGGAGCGACCACTTAGACAAGATCCCTTCTTTTTCTTCCTCTCTGTCTTTCGTTATTTTGAAATTTCAGATAACTTTTATTTGCATTTGAGGACAAATATTTTAATTTGAGGTTGGGTGAGTCCCACCCTTATGTCCTACTTGTAATTCGTGTTTCATTTGGATATTTTTGTTGTGAGATATTGTCGTGTTAACGCTACTTTTTGTGGATGTTTGAGCTTACAGCTCCCTTTCGGTTTAAATTGAAAAATGATTTTGACCCTTCCAAAATATTCAAAATTATTTGCAAATTTCCACCTCTTATATGAACTTGAATGTGGTTGTTCCATATGAAATTTTAGTCTCGGTTTTGATCAATATCGATGTAATACCTCCATAAATGATTTTGGTGAAACTAGGGCCTAATGTGTGTGTCATGAAGTCTTAAAGTCCTAAGATGTTTTAAAATGATGTTTGAGATAGTGTATAAAGATTAGGGTTAAGTTTGAAGTCAAACGTCAAGGGACGACCAAGACGTTCGACGACTAGTCACCTATGTGGCTTATGTGTTTTTGGGTTTATGTGTCTGTAATGATTTAATGAGGTCCTTGTATGGTTCATAATAGTGTTTAAAGTTATCATGTTGATATTTGTAAGGTTTTGAGGTCAAACGTCCAAGAACGTCTGGTGACGTTCAAAAGATAGCCATTGGACGTCCTTGTGAGTTTGGATGTGTTTTAGCATGTTGTGTGGCTTGTTTGATGTTGAACTTCTTTGGAGATGTTCCTAATACCTAGAAGTGCACGTTTAGAGGCTTAACGTCTGGGTACGACTCCAACTAGGACCCACAAAGGGACATAAAAGAAGGACCACAACTTGGAGCTCAACACTACTTGGCAGTTGCAATCGATTGCCCCAAACGACGGCCAGTCGATCAGACGATGACACGTCTATGGGTGGCATCGATGGATCCATATAGATTGTAGGTTTTGGAGTTTCACACAACAAACAAACCCCATCGGTGGGACAGGGTTTCACCAACTGACCGTCGATGCTAGGCGTCGATGGTTCTGCATTTTTCTGCTAGTTTTCTGTTAATACTTGGGGGGGGGTTGGGAAATTCACCCCAAGTCTTATAAATTAGGACGACGGTTATTTTAGGTGTTTATGGGTATTTTAAGGGTATATAATTCATTAAACTCTCATTTATACCCTAGCACCTAGATCAAAACCCCTTCCCTGCCAAAGTTTCTCCAAAAACCTCCATTACAGCTCAAGGTGTAGATGGAGCTTGATGATGGATCTTCAATGGAGCGTCTTCTTCATTTATCATTGGGTTCTTCTAATAAGGTATTAGAGTTCTTCATCTAAGGCTTTCTATCATCATAGAGTCAATTTCAAAGATGATTTTCAAGTATTTCAAAAAGATGAAAAAGTCTAGTTTCTACTCAAAGTCTTGGGTTCTTGCATGAAACATTTTCAAACATTAAGATATTATGTTTTTGATATATGATTGATGTTTTCCAAAAAAAATTCTCCATAAACCCTTGACCTTCTCAATTCTCTAAAATTGGCTATGATATGGGTGATGTGATCATGCTTTTATATTAATGAATTCATGTGTAGATTGTTATGGGCTCTTAATTTATGTATAGATTATGATTGTATGGCTTATAGGCTGTCTCAATTTAATCCTATGAGTATTTTACATTATTAGATTCATTGTATATTAAGCTAATTGGATTGAATTGGTGATCATGGCGTATGGGTAAGGGCCTTTGAGTATGGTGTTGGTTGATTTGGCTATGGATGGAAGTTGTGAGATTGGATGGGTGGTATGCTACCCTAACTCTCTTAATATTATGTATAGCTTTTCTATTACAATGATGATTAGTATGGTCCACTTAGGTGGCGGTGCTTTATGTGTTAACTTTGTAAAAGATGTGGCCTCGTCGACATTACTTTATGAATTGTAATAGTATCATGTTTAGGACTTATATGAAGGTATAATGTGAAGTTGTTGATGTGAAGTAATGTAATCATGTCTAAGATGTTATGGATTGTATGAACATGTGGTTTGAAGCGTGATAGATAATATGTGTTATTTGTGAAGGTTAACAGTAAGGTACCTTATAGTGCTTGTATGATCTTGTGTGAGTGATTATTTTATGATTCCTCTTATGTGATGATATATGATGAAGTCGTATATGGATGTGTTAAGGTTAACATGTTGTACTCTTAAATGTCTATGTATGACTAAGGTAGTTCGTGAACACTTCTTAAATGTGTTATGAGAAAGTAGTGTCTTGATTTGGTAGACCTAAGTCCCTTTTCTTGATGCATGAAAGATATGTGAATATGAGATGTCTTCACTTAGGATTCTAAAGCCTCTTAGTCTTGTATGTATGAATGACATGAGACCTTAAATGATGATAAGAAGGTCCTTTATGTGAAACCTTAAACCTAGTGGTAAGGTTATGAACCTTAAAGTCGAAAGACGTAATGGTATACTTCTTTAACGAATGATGGACTTATGGTTGGTTGTGTGGAACGGCATCATATCATCCTTAGGAAATTCGTTAAGCTATCTTCGTCTACATTGAAAGGCAGCCCTAGGGGACCTATTTGTTAGGGTGAATGTTATTGGGTTATGAACTACATATTGAACCCCTTCATGTGATCCTTTAATGTGAATTACTCTATGAAAACAAAGGCTAGCACCGAGTGAGTATTGTAAGTGAAGTAGCTCCAGTTAAAGGATGAGGCTAGAGTGCAAAGAAACCCTTCATATTCCTTAACCATGTGCCTAAATGGGATGTGTCCAAGTTCTACCATTGGCAAGTAGAACACCCTCCATCGGAGTAGGTTACAACTCCGGATTCAATGCTTTGCTACCATGGTATATGTCGGTTATTTTATTCTAATCATATGGGATACCTACTAGTGTTTGAGAAGTCTATGAA
Organism: Solanum sitiens; assembly: GCA_016801875.1. Classification (NCBI taxonomy): domain Eukaryota; kingdom Viridiplantae; phylum Streptophyta; class Magnoliopsida; order Solanales; family Solanaceae; genus Solanum; species Solanum sitiens. The sequence goes on along the minus strand of JABWTJ010000012.1, from coordinate 4,805,769 downwards.
GTTTAGGTGGTGGTATGGGACGCTACCTAGACATTGCACCTTTAGGCTTTAAAGATGTTAGTTAGTGAGCCCCTAGGTATTCTCCAAGATATTACTTGAATGTCCTTACGTGATAAATGTCTCTTACTGAACTAATGAAGTAATGACTTATGTTAAAAAGTAGGTAAATGAATGAGTTCCTAATCTAGTGTGACTCTAAGGCTTTCCTAGTTAAAGTGTGAAGGGGGCATTGTCACGACCCGATAATAATAATAGAAGAAGTCTTTTCATAAATACTAGGAAATCTTATCGTCACAAGCCAACTTAAAGACACAACTTAGAATCTTAGGGACACGGCCCTTTACAATAAAGTAAATACATTTTTAAGTCTTAATAAAGAAATTAAGAAACAAAAAACTATGTCCTCGAATATATGAGGACATACCCAATTCTTGAGAGATAGAATTCCCAAGCTTCAACTCCGATCCTCCAAAAGGCTTCCAACCTATACTCATAAGGTATATAAAATTATAGGGTTAGTACAACAATGTACTAAGTATGGCATATGCAAATAAACATACAAAAAGGGACATTTTAGTAAGAATAGCTTTTCATGCAATTCAAGTATAACATTCATGAATCTAGAAACAAACCAACATAAAAATCGGCGATCAACACTTTATGGAAACTTTACCAAAACTTAGAGAAAACAAAGGAACTTTTCAATGAACTTCACTAAACTCACAACGAAAATTGAATAAAGCATCATAGTGAACATGTTAAATTCTTACAATGAAGACCTTACAGTGAATGGCACGGTCCAAGTCATATGAACTCTTTTCCTTTGAAGTTGCCCTAACCCAAGGTTATCCTAAGACTCCCTAAGGTGATACAAGAAGGGATTTTCATTACACCTCCCTTCAAAGCACACCAAAGTGACCCTTAAAACAACCAAATCTTAGGCTTACTTCGTTGGAAATCAAATCCATTCCCTTGGCTAACATATGCAAAACACTCATGGAAATATAGGTCACACCAAGTGTAATGTGAGAGTAGCATCCCATACTACCACTCCCACTTAGTGCTCCTAATGGATTCCATTTACTCAAGTACTCCACAATAGTCATCCATAACACTACACCATAGTACTCATTCACACGGATTTCATGAAGGTACTCTTCTCCCATAGTAGGTATAGGTCACACCAAGTGCAATGTGAGAATAGCATCCCATACTACTACTCCCACTTAATGCTCCTACTCGGTAACTAATGTGGATTGAGCACTTCACGACATACATACACAATATCAACAATATACAAGATAATTAGTTTCAAATCAATTCTTTTGTGGGAGTTAGCTTAACCGACAAAGACCATAAGAGCTAGACATGGAATCCCGATATTAACCCCTATCGGATGAGGGATCCTTACTTGCCTAGTGTAAGGTCATACTTCTTAGCGTTTACATGGCTTTTCCAATAGCTACACCTATGCGGGCATATTGTTAAGGGATAAGGAGATTGCTACTAAGTAACTCACTCTCTACTAACGAGGAGTACTCATCTCAAGAGGTACTTTGGATTACAACATCTCAACTCACGAAGTGCAATCTCGGTGCTAGGCATAACTCCCCACGGATTTCTCAACATAATAGTCTATCTTAGAAAGCTCACTAGGAATGGAGATGTTGCTACTAGACACTACATCTCAACTCACGAAGTGTGTCCACCTCAAGATTCCCCTTTTTGCTCAACTTGGCATAATACATTCTTTAAAGTGTGTGTGTGTGTACATGTGTACACCTTGCATATAAGCATCATTTCATTATCATCAATATCTACTCATACTTTAACCTTGATTCATCAAGTTACACACTTTACATGCTTCTCATTATCATATACTTCATTTAGACATAAACTAGGTCAAACATGAAATCAAACTACACAAAACACAATAAAAGACCCATATACAATATATCTTCATTTAACATATTAGACCTTCAAGATTACCTACTCAACACATACTAAACAACATCAAGTTCATCAATTAGCACCGCCACCCATAAGGTGGACCATACCACTCAAATAGCAATTCATAATAAGAAATATACAATGAGAACAACTCATCAACAAATCAAACCATCATTACCCATAAGAAAATTATCAACATTTCACCATATTAAGGCCCTTAGGGCAGTAGCTACACCAACATGACATACACAAGAAGACCAAGTTCATACCCTACTCAAATCATGCTCACATAACCCATTTTTAAGTCAAAAGTTGAAGTATGCATAAACAAGAGTTTCATAGAGTTTTAACATCAAAATCATCAATTCAAACCAAGATAAATACATTTAAACCATTAGAACTTAAATACAAGAAGACCCATACTAGAAATCAAAGTTAGAAGAAGATTGAGTTTAGAAACCCTTTTGAAAACCATTTTGGAAATTGGCTTCTTGAATGAAAATATATTCAAGAATGGATACCATATCTCACTAAGCAAGCCAAATCCAAGAGTTTGATGAAGAGACACGTCCAACCAGCCCTCCTATCCTTCCTTGATCTCTAGCTTCCAATGGAGTCTTGAGAGAGTTTCTTTAGAGAGAGAGAGAGAGAGTTGAATTTAGAAGTGAGGGCGGGTCTTGTCTAGGTCTAGGGTTTAAAACTCATTTAATATACCCAACAATCCCTAACAAACCGTCCAAACTCTTATTTAGATGTGGGGTGAATTTACAAGTTCACCCCTAACTTGGCAGAAAAATCTGTGCACAGGGACAAGACTTGCGATGACCTGCTTGTGACGGGGTTTCACGGGTGCAACGGCCCGTCCTGACCATCCGTTGTAAGCTTCAGAGGCTTGCCAAGGGTCCCCTCCACACCCTTTAACAAGTCCCCCATGACGGAACCTTGTGACGGGGCGTCACATCCATGACTGGCCGTCGACTGCTCCGTCGCCAAGGCTGCCTGGGACAGCCTGCTTACCAGGTTTTGGGTCGTTCCTAGGACCCTTCGATGGTCCTTGGGGATAATTTACCGGACGTTTCCAACACAAATATGATCATCTATAAGTTTAACACCTCTTACATGAATTTCATCCAAAACGAACACATAAAACTCGACGAAACTCGTCTAGACGTACAAGGTCGACTCAAGGCATATCTTTCGAATGTTGGACGTTCTTGGTCGTTTGACCTCCAAACTTTACGAAACTTTGCACACTGCCTAAGGACACTAAACTAACTCCGTTTGACTTAAAATCAACTCAAGAAACAATCATGAGGCTCTAGTTCACCTTAGTTCATTTTTGGGGCGTTATATTCTCCCGCACTTGGAATAACATTCGTCCTCGAATGACACTTAAATATTTAAGAACAACAAGGACTCTCTTAGCATCATATAATTCACTTAGATCATGATCAGAACATCAACAATCAAAGCATCAATTAGCAAGGAGCATCATTTCACACTTTCAACACTTATCAACATAGACAACTTTTGCCAAACTTCACAAAGTCAAAACTCAACCTTAAACTTCTTTTATAGAGGAACTACCTTCTCCAACATTAAACATGATCATATACAACAATTTTGCACATATTTAAACTTCAATTAAGGCAAGGCAAATTTTTCTCAAATTACAAATTTTTCACAGTGAACATTCACTGTAACACTGCCAAACATACAAAACTTTAAATATTCCACTCTTTGAGCAATTTATCAAGATTACATGATCATATGAACTATAAAACCATAAAAACTCATCTCATAACATAAAAGCAACAATAACAAAGAGTTGAGATTTACCAAAACCATCGATCCGGATTAATTATCCTTTCTAGCCCCCATCCCATAGGAAGGGTTCTTCTTGGGAGCATTAGGATCTAGGGAAGCTTGATTGACATCTCTCCCCCTTGATTTAAGGTTTGGGTAGTTACTCATTTGTGGCTTTATTAACACATGCAAAACAACCATCCGTTCTGGCAAGACACTTACCCCCATGTTGCTTGCCACAAGTAGGGCACCTAGCCCTTTCATAGGAATGACCACCACCTTGAGAAAGTTGATTTGGAGCCCTATCCTTGTTTCCCATAGAAGAATCTTGGGGATAAAACCTCTTCTTAGGCCTTTGGTGACTAGAATCATCCGACCTAGGTCTCTTACCCTCTTGCCTTATCTCCCTAATTTTGGACTCCTCAATTTGTTGTGCATAAACCATGAGCCTAAAGATGTCCATGTTGTTAAGAAGCATTGTTGTACGACACTCTTTTTCCACCAAGCTAGACACGCCCATCACAAACTTGTTCATCCTAGCCCTAGGGTTGGCTACCATGGTTGGGGCATACTTAGAGAGTTGGGTGAATTTGAGAGAGTACTCTTGCACACTCATTCCCCCTTGACGGAGGTTCATGAATTCAACCATCTTCTTCTCCCTTCACTCTAAAGGAAAGAATCTATCTAGGAAAACCTCTTTGAATTCCTCCCAATCAACCGGTCCTCTTTCTAAGGGTCTCTCACCCCTCCAATGCTCATACCACACTTGAGCAACATCCTTAAGTTGGTAAGCGGTCAATTCCGCTTTCTCCCTAGGGGTCACACCCATAGCATCTACCACCTTGAAGACCTCATCTATGAAGCCTTGTGGATCTTCATCCACCTTAGTGCCATGAAAGGTAGGAGGGTTCATCCTCATGAAATCCCGAATCCTTAAAGCGGGAGTACTAGCATTTGGTTGGGGCCTATGTCCTTGGTTAGCTTGGCCCACAAAGTGATTTTTGACAACTTGAGCTTGAGCCATCATGAGTTAGGTCAAGGTCGTTAGGGCAGCCCTCAACTCCGCATTAGTCATATCACCCTCAACAAAAGGAGCTTGAGGCACTTGAGGTCCTTCAGGTTCCGGAGGCACTTGAGGTTCTTGAAGAGGAACCTCCTCATTTTCCTCCCCTAAGCCAACAATAGGAACTTGGTCAACACGGGGAAGGACTCTCTCATTTGGTACACCTCCCTCCTCTCTTCTAGCGGTCGATCTCCTCGTATTCATGTCCTAAAAACACCAAAAAGAAGAGGCTGAGAATAGACACCTTATATACTCAACTCTAAGGCACGATACTAGAATAGAGAAGAAAGTGAAACTTCTAGCATCCTATAGCCTCTTGTCCATGGATGTGTCGTGACTCACACCAATGACCAAGATACTACTAGATGTGTCTTGTGAGACTTTCAGACCTTAAACTATTTCCCAAAACCTTATGCTCTGATACCAAGTCTGTCACAACCCGAAAGCACCCCTTAGAAGTTAGGGAAAACCTTCGAATCATGACCGGGCGTACTTGACCCCTTTGGGGTCTCATACAAGCCCTCTAACTAGCATTCATAACATAAAGCATGAAAAGTAGTGCGGAAATAAAACTTTTCACGATAATAATAATCGAAGAAGTCTTTTCATAAATACTAGGAAATCTTATCGTCACAAGCCAACTTAAAGACACAACTTAGAATCTTAGGGACACGGCCCATTACAATAAAATAAATACATTTTTATGTCTTAACAAAGAAACTAAGAAACATAAAACTATGTCCTCGAATATATGAGGACATACCCAATTCTTGAGAGATAGAATTCCCAAGCTTCAACTCCGATCCTCCAAAAGGCTTCCAACCTATACTCATAAGGTATATAAAAGTATGGGGTTAGTACAATAATGTACTAAGTATGGCATATGCAAATAAACATACAAAAAGGGACATTTTAGTCAGAATAGCTTTTCATGCAATTCAAGTATAACATTCATGAATCTAGAAACAAACCAACATAAGAATCGACGATCAACACTTTATGGCAACTTTACCAAAACTTAGAGTAAACAAAGGAACTTTTCAATGAACTTCACTAAACTCACAACGAAAATTGAATAAAGCATCATAGTGAACATTTTGAATTCTTACAATGAAGACCTTACAATGAATGGCACAGTCCAAGTCATATGAACTCTTTTCCTTTGAAGTTGCCGTAACCCAAGGTTATCCTAAGACTCCCTAAGGTGAGACAAGAAGGGATTTTCATTACACCTCCCTTCAAAGCACACCAAAGCGACCCTTGAAACTACCAATCTTAGGCTTACTTCGTTGAAAATCAAATCCACACCCTTGGCTAACATATGCAAAACACTCGTGGAAATATAGGTCACACCAAGTGCAATGTGAGAGTAGCATCCCATACTACCACTCCCACTTAGTGCTCCTAATTGATTCCATTTACTCAAGTACTCCACAATAATCATCCATAACACTACACTATAGTACTCATTCACACAGATTACATGAAGGTACTCTTCTCCCATAGTAGGTATAGGTCACACCAAGTGCAATGTGAGAATAGCATCCCATACTACTACTCCCACTTAATGCTCCTACTCGGTAACTAATGTGGATTGAGCACTTCACGACATACATACACAATATCAACAATATACAAGATAATTAGTTTCAAATCAATTCTTTTGTGGGAGTTAGCTTAACCGACAAAGACCATGAGAGCTAGATATGGAATCCTGATATTAACCCCTATTGGATGAGGGATCCTTACTTGCCTAGTGTAAGGTCATACTTCTTAGCGTTTACATGGCTTTTCCAATAGCTACACCTATGCGGGCACATAGATAAGGGATAAGGAGATTGCTACTAAGTAACTCACTCTCTACTAACGAGGAGTACTCATCTCAAGAGGTACTTTGGATTACAACATCTCAACTCACGAAGTGCAATCGACCTCCCCTTCATATACTCTCGGTGCTAGGCATAACTCCCCACGGATTTCTCAACATAATAGTCTATCTTAGAAAGCTCACTGGGAATGGATAGGTTGCTACTAGACACTACATCTCAACTCACGAAGTGTGTCCACCTCAAGATTTCCCTTTTTGCTCAACTTGGCATAATACATTCTTTAAAAAGTGTGTGTGTGTGTACATGTGTACACCTTGCATATAAGCATCATCTCATTATCATCAATATCTACGCATACTTTAACCTTGATTCATCAAGTTACACACTCTACATGCTTCTCATAATCATATACTTCATTTAGACATAAACTAGGTCAAACATGAAATCAAACTACACAAAACACAATAGAAGACCCATATACAATATATCTTCATTTAACATATTAGACCTTCAAGATTACCTACTCAACACATACTAAACAACATCAAGTACATCAATTAGCACCGCCACCCATAAGGTGGACCATACCACTCAAATAGCAATTCATAATAAGAAATATACAATGAGAACAACTCATCAACAAATCAAACCATCATAACCCATAAGCAATTTATCAACATTTCACCATATTAAGGCCCTTAGGGCAGTAGCTACACCAACATGACATACACAAGAAGACCCAAGTTCATACCCTACTCAAATCATGCTCACATAACCCATTTTTAAGTCAAAAGTTGAAGTATGCATAAACAAGAGTTTCATGGAGTTTTAACATCAAAATCATCAATTGAAACCAAGATAAATACATTTAAACCATTAGAACTTAAATAAAAGAAGACCAATACTAGAAATCAAAGTTAGAAGAAGATTGAGTTTAGAAACCCTTTTGAAAACATTTTGGAAATTTGCTTCTTGAATGAAAAGATATTCAAGAATGGATACCATACCTCACAAATCAAGCCAAATCCAAGAGTTTTTGATGAAGAGACACGTCCAACCAGCCCTCCTATCCTTCCTTGATCTCTAGCTTCCAATGGAGTCTTGAGAGAGTTTCTTTAGAGAGAGAGAGAGAGAGAGTTGAATTTAGAAGTGAGGGGGGGTCTTGTCTAGGTCTAGGGTTTAAAACTCATCTAATATACCCAACAATACCTTAACAAACCGTCCAAACTCTTATTTAGACGTGGGGTGAATTTTCAAGTTCACCCCTAACTTGGCAGAAAAATCTGCTTGTGACGGGGCGTCACGGGTGTAACGGCCCGTCCTGACCATCCGTTGCAAGCTTCAGAGGCTTGACAAGGGTCCCCTCCACACCCTTGAACAAGTCCCCCATGACGGAACCTTGTGACGGGGCGTCACAGCCATGACTGGTCGTCGACTGCTCCGTCGCCATTGCTGCCTGGGACAGCCTGCTTACCAGGTTTTGGGTCCTTCCTCAAGGACCCTTGGGGATAACTTCCCGGACGTTTCCATCACAAATATGATCATCTATAAGTTTAACACCTCTTACATGAATTTCATCCAAAACTAACACATAAAACGCGACGAAACTCGTCTAGACGTACAAGGTCGACTCAAGGCATATCTTTTGAATGCCTTGGACGTTCTTGGTCGTTTGACCTCCAAACTTCACGAAACTTTGCACAGTGCCTAAGGACACTAAACTAACTCCGTTTGACTTAAAATTAACTCAATAAACAATCATGAGGCTCTAGTTCACCTTAGGATATTTTTGGGGCGATATAGGCATAAAGGATGATATCTTCTTGTCTTATCTAAGGAAGTCTTGAGAATGTCACTAGTTAGGAAAGTTGATTGATAAGTTAGGCATGATCTAATATTTGGAGGTCTTAAGGATTATTTAGGTAACCTTGAAGAGGGTGTATGGGAGTTCTCTTCTAGAATTACTTAAGTAAGTATTTTGATAACCTTGGTGAGGTGAATGTCATATCATACATGTTATGTGTTTTGGTATATTATATGGGTATCTATCTCATTATAAGTAGTCCCAAGGATCATTTAGGTATGCTTAGAGAGGGTGTATGGGAGGTCTCTCTTTCTCTTACTTAAGTGATTCTTAGGATAAATTTTAGTGAGAAGGTTGCATGCTAAATTGGATTCACTGTGAAGTCGAAGTGGTTCACTGTAATATTGGAAATAGTTCACTGAAATATGTGGAATTTCACTGTAATGTTCCTAAAAAATGTGGTTAATTGCTTATGTGGTTTCTTATGTGTTTCTAAGGTGTTAAATGTTGTTCTTATGCTTATAGTATGATGTTTTAATCAAAATTCATGAAAAGCGTGTTATTTACTAAATGTCCCTTTTTCATGGTTTTTGCATGGCTTCCATACTTAGTGCATCTAATGTGCTAACCCCTTCTTTTCCCTTTTTGACTAATGTGTAGGGAATTGTAAGTCTAGATATGCCATGGAGGATGGATAGGTTTCTAAGGGTTGAAGATGAAGTATTTGTGAGTCATCATCTATTCGAGGACAATATCCACATGTTCATTTATATCTAGTCTTTATTTTATGTCTTGTATGGGCTTAGTCCCAAGTATTGTATACTCCAAAGTTTAGATGGTTCAATGAGATGTTGTAAAGGTTTAATGTTTTAATGAATGTTTCCCGTTTGCGTATTGGTTTTAAAGAGTTCTTAGTGAGTGAAGAATGTTTTAAATTCTTACTCATTTTAGAATGTTTATTATACAATGAATTATACGAGTGGCTTTAGTGAGACTTCTCGAAGTCTCATTTGCCGTGTGGCGACTCATTGATGCTCTAACTTCTAGGATGTACTTGTGGGTCATTACAAAGTTGGTATCTGAGCATAAGGTTTGGGAGTGTCTTAGTTGTCTAATGAACCACATCTAGTAGAGTCTTGTTCATAATGTGAAGCGCGCCACATTACGAGTAGGAGGCTATTGGGTGCTAGGAAAAGTTTCACTTCTTCATTCATTTAATCGTGCCTAAGAGCTTTGTATATGGTGTCTTTCCCTTGTTCCTTTATGTGTTGGTCCTTCGAGTGTGACTTTGTCTAGTTTGGGTTGAGGGAGAGAAAACATGAGATTTGACTTGTTAGATGAGATATGGAGGTTGTGATGGTAACCTTAGATTGGTGTAGTTACCTTTGTAAAGGGTAGTATAGTTGGGGAAACAATGGTAAGGTATAGTGTTAGAAATGTGAAGGAGTGGTTGTGGATATGGTTTGAAGTTGTTTAAGACCCAACCTTAGAAAGAAAGGTGATGATATTTGATAGAGTAAAGGTGAGTTTCTCCTTGTGAGGGTGATGTAGTGGTTAGATGGTTAGACCTTTGAGAGTCTTTAGTTTTCATGAGATAGACTTGGGTGAGAAAGTATTAGTAAGGTTGAAGGTGCCTTGAGGAAGTTCCTTTGTAGTAGATGTTATGTTGACCTTAGAATGGGTTTCTCTTAAGTGGGGGAGTGTGGTTGTTCGGAGTGAGGTACCCTTAAACTTTCTTTATGTGTTTATTCAAGCCTAAAACAAAGAGTTGTTAGTAACTTGATTTATGTAGGAGTGTTTTGTGAAAAATTGAGTTTCAAACATTCTCCTTATGATATGCATGTTTTGGTTGAAGTTTTGTTGAATGAGAAAATGAGTTTTCATACATGGTATCTTCCTCATGGTTCATGTGCATCTAGTGTAGGTTGCTAATTGTTTCATGAAGGTGAATAGTGAGAATGTCTAAATTGTTATATGAGATTGGTTTGTTGAGCATTTATAAGAAATTTCTTAAGTGTTGCATTGTTAGATTGTGAAGCATGTTCACTGTAAGGAAAATTATGGTCACTGTAAAGATTTTGTAAAAATTAATAATTGTTCTTTGGTGGAAAATGGTTGCATGGTTTCTATAATTGATGTATATAAGCATGATAATGTGTTGGAAATGAAGGTTCTCTTAATTAGAAATAAGTAATGTGAGTCTTATGACATGATGAGTCGTAGATTATTTTCTAGCTTCTTGTTGTGTTGTGCATCTCTTGTTTATGTGAAAGTGATGTTTCACCTATAATAGTATTGTGTGGTATGGTTATGTGCGGCTAGTTTTGAGTTAATCATCTTTTGATAATGTCTAAAATGAAGTAAGTGTCATTCGAGGACGAATGTTGTCCAAGTGGGGGAGAATATAATACCTCCAAAAATGACTTAGGTGAAACTAGGGCCTAATGTGTGTGTCATGAAATATTTGAAGTCCTCATATTCTATAAAATGATATTTGAGGTAGTCTCTAAAAATTTGGGTTAAGTTTGAAGTCAAACGTCAAGGGACGACCAAGACGTTCGATGACTAGTCACCTATGTGCCTTATGTGTTTTTATGTGCTTATGTGTGTGTAATGAGTTTATGAGGTCATTTTATGGTTCATAATAGTTTATAGAGTCAGAAAGTTGAGTTTTGTAAGGTTTGGAGGTCAAACGTCAAAGAACATCCGGTGACGTTCGAAAATAGTCATTGGACGTCCTTGTGAGTTTGGATTTGTTTTAGCATGTTGCGTGGCTTGTTTGATATTGAAATTTTTTGGAGATGTTCATAATACCTAAAAGTTTGTGCTTAGAGGTTTAACGTCCAAGTACGACTCCACCTTGGACCCACAAGGGTCCTAGAAGGAGGACTCCAGCTTGGAGCTCAAACTGCCTGGCAGTGTCTATCGACTGCCCCAAACGACGGCCAGTCGATCAGACGACGGCCCGTCGATGGGTGGATTCGATGGAGCTATGTATCATGCAGGTTGGGGAGTTTCAGACAAAACCATCAGACCCCATCAATGGGGCGTGGTTTCACCAACGGACCGTCGATGCTAGGCGTCGATGGTGCTGCATTTTGTACAAGTTTTCTGTTAAAACTTGGGGGTTTTCGGGAAATTCACCCCAAGTCTTATAAAATAGGAGGACGGTTATTTTAGGTGTTTATGGGTACGAGTATATAAGTCATTAAACTCTCATTTACGCCCTAACACCTAGGTCAAAACCCATTCCCTCCCAAAGTTTCTCCAAAAACCTCCATGACAGCTCAAGGTGAAGATGGTGCTTGATGATGGATGTTCAATGGAGTTTCTTCTTCAATTATATTTGGGTTCTTCTAATAGTGTATGGGAGTTCTTCATCTAAGGCTTTCGATCACCATATAGTCAATATCAAAGATGATTTTCAAGAATTTCAAAAAGATGAAAAAGTCCAGTATCTACTAAAAGTCTTGGTTCTTGCATGAAACGTTTTCAAACATTAAGATATGATATTATTGATGTATAATTGATGTTTTCCAATGAAATTCTCCATGAACCCTTCACCTTATCAATTCTCTAATATTGGCTATGCTATGGCTGGTGTGATCATGCTTTTATATTAATGAATGCATGTGTAGATTGTTATGGGCTCTTTATTTATGTATAGATTATGATTGTATGGTTTATAGGGTGTCTCAATTTGATCATATGAGTATTGTACATTCTTAGATTCATTGTATATTAACATAATTGGATTGAATTGGTGATTAAGGTCATGGGTAAGGGACTATAAGTATTGTGTCGGTTGATTAGGATATGGATGGAAGTTGTGAGATTGGATGGGTTGTATGCTGCCCTAACTCTCTTAATATTATGTATAGCTTTTGTATTACAATAATTATTGGTATGGTCCACTTATGGTGGCGGTGTTTATGTGTTACTTTTGTAAAAGACGTGGCCTCGTCGAGATTACTTTATGAATTGTATTAGTATCATGCCTGGACTTATATGAAGGTATAATGTGAAGTTGTTGATGTGAACTAATGTTATTATGTCTAATATGTTATGGATTGTATAAACATGTGGTTTGAAGAGTGATAGATAATATGTGTCATTTGTGAAGGTTAACAGTAAGGTACCTTATAGTGCTTTTATGATCTTGTGTGAGTGATTATTTTATGATTCCTCTTGTAAGACCTCAAAAATGACATAGGTTAAGTAGAGCCTAAAATGTTGGTCTTGGTGTTCTAAGGTCCTAAATATGTTTAATATGTAGTATAGAGGCAGTAGCTAAAATATTAGAGGTGTTGGAAGTCAAACGTCAAGGGACGACTAAGACGTTTGACGACTAAGTCACCTAAATATCTCTTATGTGGTTTTATGTGTTTATGTGTGTTTCATGGTGTTTTAAGGTTCTTAATACAGTTAATATAGCATTTATAGGCAGTGGTTAAAGTTTCTTGAGGTTTGGAGGTCAAACGACCAAGAACGTCCAAGGCATTCGAAAGATATGCCTTGAGTCGACCTTGTACGTCTAGGCGAGTTTCTTTGAGTTTTACGTGTTCGTTTTGGCTGAAATTCATGTGAGAGGTGTTAAAATTATAGATGATCATATTTGGGTTGGAAAATTCCTGAATATTATCCCCAAGGACCATCGAAGGGTCCTTGAGAAAGGACCCAAAACTGATTTGCAGGCAGTCCCAGGCAGCCTTGGCGACGGAGCTGTCAACGGCCAGTAGTGGCTGTGACGCCCCGTCACAAGGGTCTAGTCATGGGGTCCTTGTCCAAGGGTTTAGAGGGTACCCTTGTAAAGCTACTATTGCTTGCAATGAAAGGCCATGACGCCCCGTTTCACCCGTGATGCCCCGTCATGGGCAGGTCGTCATGAGTGGTCTCCTGCGTGCAGATGTTTCTGCCAAGTCAGGGGTGAATTGGTAAATTCACCCCACTTCCAAATAAGAGTTTAGGCGGTTTATTAAGGGTCTTATGGGTATTTATAAGTAGTTAACACCCTAAAGACTTCATTCTTCCAAATTGAAAACCCAAAACTCTTTGAAATATCCCAAAACCTCCATTGAAGACTCCATTGAAGAGGCAGCTTGGTGAGGGGTTCTTGAGTGGAAATTCTTCATCAAAGTGAAGTATTATAATCCTTTAGGTATGTCTTTTGATCCTTGAAACTTATTTCATCAAGGAGCCCAATCCTCAAAGTGTTTTACAAAGTTTTCTAAAGTGAATTGTCCAATTTCGGGATTCTACCATGGGTTCTTGCATAAATGATTTCTAAACATGGAATTATGATCTAATTGATATTGTATTGATGATTTCAACATAAACTACCTATGAACCCATGTGAATTGATGAACCCTAGTTTTGACTACTTATTGGGTTACTTGATATTATGCTAATGTTGATGAATTATTGTGTAGTTTCTTATGGGCTTTCTAATGATATAAGAATTGTATTCAATTGATATATAATTGATCTTAGATTGTTAAACCTAGATTGAATTGATGTAGATTCATTGAGTTTTATGGTTATTTCTTTGAATTGTTGTTCATGGCCATGGGTAAGGGCCTTGTGATGATGAATTGGTTGATTTGGCATTGAATTGAAGTATGGATATGGGGATGAAGGTATGCTGCCCCATTTTCCTTAATTTGGTATTCATTATACTATAATTCTATTATGTTTGGTATGGTCCACTTATGATGGCGGTGTTATGTGTTTTACTTGCAATTGACGTAGCCTTGTCGGCATTACTTTATGCAATATTATGAGCATGGCCTTATTGGAAATTACTTGAAGTTATGTGGCTATTTCTGTAGTTGATGATGTGAAGTATGGCATTGCCTATCTACATGTGAGGTTATATATTCATGTATGTATTCTTCTAGTTATGTTGCCTTAAGTGATCATGTTAGACTTTGACTTGATATTATGAATGTAGTGTTAGGTTAAGTCTTGGTTATTCCTACTTGACTTTATGAGTATATGTGGAGTATATTAATGATGTTATGATGATATATAGGATAACTTGAAGATGTTAGGTTGTTTTAGAGGTGTTTCTAGAATGACTTGTATTATGTGTTAAAAGTGAAGTATGTGATGCCTTGTCTTGGTTGACTTGTATCTCTTGCTTGATGTATATATGATTATGGATATGTGATGTCTTGATATAGGGTATTATAACTCTTGGTATTGAATGTATGAATGACATGTGACTTTAAATGATGTTATGAGAGTCTCTTATGTGCAAACCTTGACTTAAGGGTAAGGTTAAGATGGATTGAAGTGTAAGCCGTAATGGTATCTTTCAAAGTAAAAGAATGATGGACTTAAGGTTAGTTGGCTGGAACGGCATCATATTTGTCACGACTGGAATCTAGAACACAGACGAGACCGGCGTCGTTGACCTCTCAAAGATCGCAGACAAGCCTACTTACGTCATTCTTACTTTACATAGGTTAATTTTAGCGGAAAATTTGAAACTTTTTGTTTCTATATATAGCCATTTAAAAGTGCAACATGTTAACCTTAACACATCCATATACGACTTCATAATATATCATCACATAAGAGGTGTCACAACCCGAAACCATACCCTAGAAGATAGGGTGCAATCTCGGATTGCGACCGGCGTCGTCGAACTCTCAGAGTTCTAAGACAAGCCTCATTCATATCATTCATTGTATATACATAGTGAAAAGTAGTGCGAAATTAAAACTTTTCACAAAACATAATATAGTCTTTAAAAAAATCTCTTTCATATAAAAGTAATAGAAATGCTAAGTCTCAATCTCAATGCTAAGTCTCAATCTCATCATCTTAAGACACAAGAATACTTGGGACACTGCCCATACTTCAATACAAAAATAGAAAGACATAGTCTATTACAATACTTCAAAGAAAACAATAAAAGACATATGCCCTCGAGTCAATTGAGGACGTACTTCAACTTCTTCTTGAACGATTCTTCTAAGTCCAAGTCTTCACTTCACAAGCTCTTCACCTACCAAGATCTAAAGATAGAAAATAAAGCATGGAATTAGTACAACCACATGTACTAAGTATGGCTAAATGCATAAAATCATGAAAATGGACTTTATTGGAAATATGCATCTTTTCATTTGGAAATCATAGTTTAAACATAAGAACATCATTTAGCAATTAGGAAACACATAAGATAACCATTAACCAAAAATACCATTTAAAAAACTCACTTTAGAGTAAGCTATATTTACTGTACAGTGAATTAATTCACTCTTACAGTGAAGCACTTCATCCCTCACTTTAAGTCTTCCTAGCATGTAATTCCCTCACTTAAAGTCATCCAAAGATTCACTTAAGTCACACAAAGAGAGACCACCCATACACCCTAGATGTGCCTAAACGACCCTTAAGATTACCTACAATGAGTCACATACATACTTAGAAAACAATCATAAACATCAAGGTAAGATTCATCTACCAAAGGTCATTTCCATGGTTCACTTGAGTGAGTGTGTAGCGACAACCCATATAATCTCTATCACACACACACAAGAGATCCTATAGACTACCTCAAATAGAAACATTCTCACTAAACACACCAACACTTAGATTAGAAGACATTCTCCTTCCAAAGACTATCAAAAGACCTACTTATGTAAATCGAGAAGATAATGTCCATAGTGCAGTGACCTCTTCAAGATTACCTAAATAGTCCTTAAGACTTCCTAAGGTTTAGATCATGTCAACAAGATTAACCAACTTCCCTAACTAGAGTCATCCTCAAGACTTCCAAAGATAAAACATGAAGAGATCATCCTTCCATGACCTCCTCACACTTTAGCTAAGGAATGCTTAAGCCACTTTAGATTAGGTACATATTCATTTACATAGTTACTAACATAGGTCATTAATTCATTATTTCATTAAGACTCATACATCACATAAGACACTCACATAAAGCATCACATAATACACTCACATAATGGTCTTGGACAAGACCTAGGAACTCCACATAACACCTTCAAAGTCTATTGTGCAATGTCTAGATAGCGTCCCATACCACCACCTAAACCTCATAAACTTATCTAATGCTAATAGGTATTCCACATGATGAGAATAGCCAATAACCGACATAGACCATGATAGCAAGACATGGAATCCGAAGTTCTATCCTACTTTGATGAGGTTGTTCTACTTGCCAATGGTAGAACTTGAACACATCCCATGTAGGCACATGGTTAAGGAATATGAAGGATTTCTTTGTATTCTAGTCTCACACTTAACTAGAACTACTTTTCTTGCCATACTCACTCGGTGCTAGCCTTTGTTCCCATAGATTAATTCACATTAAGGTTCATATAATAGGGTTCCATATCTAGTTCATAACCCAGTCACATTTACCCTACCAAGGAAGGTCCACTAGGGCTACCTCACAATGGCGATAAGAAGCTCATAATGACTTTCCTAAGTGTTAATATGATGCCGTTCCAGCCAACTAACCTTAAGTCCATCATTCCATTACTTTGAAGGATACCATTACGGCTAACTACTTCAATCCATCTTAACCTTACCCTTAAGTCAAGGTTTGCACATAAGAGACTCTCATAACATCATTTGAAGTCACATGTCATTCATACATTCAAGACTAAGAGTTATAACACCCTATATCAAGACATCACATACTCATAACCATATATACATCAAGCAAGAGATAAAAGTCAACCAAGACAAGACATCACATACTTCTCCTTTAACACATAATACAAGTCATTCTAGAAACACCTCTAAAACAACCTAACATCTTCAATTCACCCTATATATCATCATAACATCATTAATATACTCCACATAGACACATAAAGTCAAGTAGGAATAACCAAGACTTAACCTAACACTACATTCATAATGTCAAGTCAAAGTCTAACAAGATCACTTAAGGCAACATAACTAGAAGAGTACATACATGACTATATAACTTCACATGTAGATAGGTAATGCCATGATTCACATCAACTACTACACAAATAGCCACATAACTTCAAGTAATTGCAAATAAGGCCATGCTCATAATATTACATAAGGTAACGCCGACAAGGCCACGTCAATTGCAAGTAAAACACATAACACCGCCACCATAAGTGGACCATACCAATCACAATAGAATCGAAGTATAATTAATATCAAATTAAGGGAAAACGGGGCAGCATACCTTCATCCCCATATCCATACTTCAATTCAATGCCAAATCAACCAATTCAACATCACAAGGCCCTTACCCATGGCCATGAACAACAATTCAAAGCAATAACCATAAAACTCAATAAATCTACATCAATTCAATCTAGGTTTAACAATCTAAGATCAATTATATATCAATTGAATACAATTCTTATATCATTACAAAGCCCATAAGAAACTACACAACAATTCATCAACATTAGCTTAATATCAAGTAACCCAATAAGTAGTCAAAACTAGGGTTCATCAATTTACATGGGTTCATAGGTAATTTATGTAAAAATCATCAATACAATATCAATTAGATCATAATTCAATGTTTAGAAATCATTTATGCAAGAACACATGGTAGAATCCCGAAATTGGACAATTCACATTAGAAAACTTTGAAAACATCTTTGAAAGTTGGGCTCCTTGAACGAGTTTCAAGGATCAAAAGCCATACCTCAAGGATTATAATTCTTCACTTTGATGAAGAATTTCCACACAAGAACCCCTCACCAAGCTTCCTCTTCAATGGAGTCTTCAATGGAGGTTTTGGGGATATTTCTAAGAGTTTTGGGTTTTCAATTTGGAAGAATGAAGTCTTTAGGGTGTTAACTACTTATATAGTTAATTAAAATACCAATAAGACCCTTAATAAACCGCCTAAACTCTTATTTGTAAGTCGGGTCAATTTACTAATTCACCCCTGACTTGGCAGAAAAATCTGCACGCAGGGAACAGCCCATGACGACCTGCCCATGATGGGGCGTCACGGCTGAAACGGGGCATCATGGCCTTCCGTTGAAAGCAACAGTAGCTTGCCAAGGGTCCCCTATACACCCTTGGACAAGGCCCCCACGACGAGACCCTTGTGACGGGGCGTCACAGCCACTACTGACCGTTGACAGCTCCGTCGCCAAGGCTGCCTGGGACTGCCTGCACATCAGACTTTGGGTCCTTCCTCAAGGACCCTTAGATTGTCCTTTGGGATAATTTCCCAGACGGTTCCAACCCAAATATGATATTCTATGAGTTTAACACCTCTCACATGAATTTCATCCAAAACGAACACGTAAAACTCAACAAAACTCGCCTAGACGTACAAGGTCGACTCAAGCCATATCTTTCGAATGCCTTGGACGTTCTTGGTCGTTTGACCTCCAAACTTCACGAAACTTTAACCACTGCCTATACATGCTATATTAACTCAATTAAGAACCTTAAAACACCATTAAACACACATAAACACATAAAACAACATAAGACACAATCAGGTGACTTAGTCGTCAAACGTCTTAATCGTCCCTTGACGTTTGACTTCCAACACCTCTAATATTTTAGCTACTGCCTTTATACCACATATTAAACATATTTAGGACCTTAGAACATCAAGAACAACATATTAGGATCTAGTTAACCTATGTCATTTTCGAGGTCTTACAATCTCCCCCACTTGGACAACATTCGTCCTCGAATGACACTTGCCACTCTCCGAATACTTCCAAGATTAGAGATTAAACTAGCAGCACATAACCAAACCATACAACACATTATCAAGAAGAAAACATCAATTTCACAAAATCAAGAGATTCTCAACATAACAAGAAACTAGAAAACAATTCTATAACTCATTATACTACAAAACTCATATGCTTCAATCCAAATAGCAAAAACTCATTTTATATTCAACATCATACTCATGTACATCAGTTCTAACCACATTACCACAATTTTAGACCAAAGAATCAAATAGTCGTTTTCTCCAAAAAAACATTACAGTGAGCAGTGTATCCAGCTACAGTGATTTCAGCAACTTTTCCAAAAATGCAATTTTTAGGCAATTCTTTATATAGACATTCTAATATGCAAGATAACATCATGTAAACACATCATACAACATGCTCAAAGTTTCATACAACACACAATGCAAGAAGTAATTGAAATTCAATTTCAACCAAACTCCTAAACATCATGCACATGCAACAATTCAAGGAATTCTATCCCATCTACAAACCATACTCCCCCACTTAAAAGGAACTCATACTATCAAAAGAGAAACAAGAACTTACCAACATCATCATCACCATCACTCGGCTTCTCAATTCTAGTCCGGAGTGCATAGAAACGCCTCATAGTTGGAGCATCTTCCTTTGGAACACTAGGCTCAACCCTCTTGCCCTCCTTCCTAGAAGCAATGTTTGGAAAATCTCTCACTTTATGCCCGTCCTTTCTACATCCAAAGCAACTACCGATACCCAATAAACACTCACCATAATGTCTCTTACCACAAGTGGCACATAAAGGTTTGTCATTGCTAGAACCACCTCTCTTCTCAAACTTCTTCTTAGGAACACTAGGTCCATCTTGAGTTTGAACCCTCTTTTTGAACCTAGGTTGCACTTGGTCACTAGCAACACTCCTTTTCAAGTTCCTTGACATCCTCCTAATTTTAGACTCTTCAATTTATTGTGCATACACCATGAGTCTAGCCAAAGTCATATTATCATGCAACATAGCCGGACGGCATTCCTCCTTTACTAAATCGGCTACACCCGTCACAAAGGGACTCATTTCATCCCTTGAATTAGTCACTAGGGAAGGTGCATACCTAGACAAAGTCAAGAATTTCAAAGAGTACTCCTCAACACTCATATTGCCTTGCTTGAGATTGATAAATTCTTCTACCTTCTCTTCCCTCTTCTCACGGGGAAAGTACTTGCCAAGAAAAGGTTCCTTGAATTCTTCCCACTCAATAGGACCCGACTCCACCGGTCTATTGTCCTTCCATTGAGTGTACCAAATTTGAGACACATCTCTCAATTGATAAGAAGCCAACTCTGCCTTCTCCCTAGATGTAACCCCCATAGGACTCAAAACTTTGTACACACCATCAAGGAATTCTTGGGGATCCTCATTCACCTTAGAGCCAAGAAAGATTGGAGGATTCAACCTCACAAAGTCTCTCAACCTAGATGACATAGTGCTCTCCATAGCATTAACCCTAGGCATCATATTCAAGTTAGCTTGAGCCGTTACGGCTTGGGCTAAAGCAAGCAAAGCCTCTCCAATCACCCTATTAGACAATTCCGGCACCTCATCACCTCCTCCTACATTAGGAGCATGATCACCTTGAGGAGGCACTTGAGCACCTTGAGCACCTTGTCCTCCTTGAGCACCTTGATCAACTTGCTCCACTTCATCAACTTGCTCAACTTGAGGAATCTCCTCATTCACCCTCTCCTCTTCCAACCTTCTAGCGGCCATCCTTCTAGTATTCATCTCCTAGCAAACACAAGGAAACTCATAAGAAGGATAATCATAACATTTACTCTACCGCACGATAAATGGGAGTAGAAATGAAGGGAAACACCATCTTCCTATAGCCTCTCGCCCATAGATGTGTCGCGATTCACACCGATGGTCAAGACTCTACTAGACGTGACTGGATAAGACTTTTTGATACCTAAGACTACTTTCACCAACCTATGCTCCGATACCAACTTTGTCACAACCCGAAACCATACCTTAGAAGATAGGGTGCAATCTCGGATTGCGACCGGCGTCGTCAAACTCTCAAAGTTCTAAGACAAGCCTCATTCATATCATTCATTGCATATACATAGTGAAAAGTAGTGCGGAATTAAACTTTTCACAAAACATAATATAGTATTTAAAAATCTCTTTCATATAAAAGTAATCGAAATTAGGAAAAACACTAAGTCTCAATCTCATCATCTTAAGACACAAGAATACTTGCGACACGGCCCATACTTCAATACGAAAATAGAAAGACATAGTCTATTACAATACTTCAAAGAAAACAATAAAAGACATATGCCCTCGAGTCAATTGAGGACATACTTCAACTTCTTCTTGAACGATCCTTCTAAGTCCAAGTCTTCACTTCAAAAGCTCTTCACCTACCAAGAACAATAGATAGAAAAAAAAGCATGAATTAGTACAACCACATGTACTAAGTATGGCTAAAAGCATAAAATCATGAAAACGGACTTTATTGGAAATATGCATCTTTTCATTTGGAAATCATAGTTTAAACATAAGAACATCATTTAGCAATTAGTAAACACATAAGATAACCATTAACAAAAAATACAATTTAAAGAACTCACTTTACAGTGAGCTATATTCACTGTACAGTGAATTAATTCACTGTTACAGTGAAGCACTTCATCCCTCACTTTAAATCTTCCTAGCATGTAATTCCCTCACTTAAAATCATCCTAATATTCACTTAAGTCACACAAAGAGAGACCGCACATACACCCTCTCTAGATGTGCCTAATTGACCCTTAAGATTACCTACAATGAGTCACATACATACTTAGAAAACAATCATAAACATCAAGGTAAGATTCATCTACCAAAGGTCATTTCCATGGTTCACTTGAGTGATTGTGGAGCGACCGCCCATATAATCTCTATCACACACACACAAGAGATCCTATAGACTACCTCAAATAGAATCATTCTCACTAAACACACCAACACTTAGAATAGAAGACATTCTCCTTCCAAAGACTATCAAAAGACCTACTTAAGTAAATCAAGAAGATAATGTCCATAGTGCAGTGACCTCTTCAAGATTACCTAAACAGTCCTTAAAACTTCCTAAGGTTTAGATCATGTCAACAAGATTAACCAACTTCCCTAACTAGGGTCATCCTCAAGACTTCCAAAGATAAAACATGACGAGATCATTCTTCCATACCCTCCTCACACTTTAGCTACGGAATGCTTAAGCCACTTTAGATTAGGTACTCATTCATTTACATAGTTACTAACATAGGTCATTAATTCATTAGTTCATTAAGACTCATACATCACATAAGACACTCACATAAACCATCACATAAGACACTCACATAATGGTCTTGGACAAGACCTAGGAACTCCACATAACACCTTCAAAGTCTATTGTGCAATGTCTAGATAGCGTCCCATACCACCACCTAAACCTCATAGACATATCTAATGCTAATAGGTATTAAATGATGAGAATAGGCAATAACCGACATAGACCATGATAGCAAGACATGGAATCCGAAGTTCTATCCTACTTCGATGAGGTTGTTCTACTTGCCAATGGTAGAACTTGGACACGTCCCATGTAGGCACATGGTTAAGGAATATGAAGGATTTCTTTGTGTTCTAGTCTCACACTTAACTAGAACTACTTTCCTTGCCATACTCACTCGGTGCTAGCCTTTGTTCCCATAGATTAATTCACATTAAGGTTCATATAATAGGGTTCCATATCTAGTTCATAACCCAATCACATTTACCCTACCAAGGAAAGTCCACTAGGGCTACCTCACAATGGCGATAAGAAGCTCATAATGACTTTCCTAAGTGTTAATATGATGCCGTTCCAGCCAACTAACCTTAAGTCCATCATTCCATTACTTTGAAGGATACCATTACGGCTAACTACTTCAATCCATCTTAACCTTACCCTTAAGTCAAGGTTTGCACATAAGAGACTCTCATAACATCATTTAAAGTCGCATGTCATTCATACATTCAAGACTAAGAGTTATAACACCTTATATCAAGACATCACATACATATAACCATATATACATCAATAAAGAGATACAAGTCAACCAAGACAAGACATCACATAGTTCTCCTTTAACACATAATCTAAGTCATTTTAGAAACACCTCTAAAACAACCTAACATCTTCAATTCACCCTATATATCATCATAACATCATTAATATACTCCACATAGACTCATAAAGTCAAGTAGGAATAACCAAGACTTAACCTAACACTCCATATTTATAATGTCAAGTCAAAGTCTAACAAGATCACTTAAGGCAACATAACTAGAAGAGTACATACATGACTATATAACTTCACATGTAGATAGGTAATGCCATACTTCACATCAACTACTACACAAATAGCCACATAACTTCAAGTAATTGCAAATAAGGCCATGCTCATAATATTACATAAAGTAACGCCGACAAGGCTACGTCAATTGCAAGTAAGACACATAACACCGCCACTATAAGTGGACCATACCAATCACAATAGAATCGAAGTATAATTAATATCAAATTAAGGGGAAACGGGGCAGCATACCTTCATCCCCATATCCATACTTCAATCAATGCCAAATCAACCAATTCAACATCACAAGGCCCTTACCCATGGCCATGAACAACAATTCAAAGTAATAACCATAAAACTCAATGAATCTACATCAATTAAATCTAGGTTTAACAATCTAAGATCAACTATATATCAATTGAATACAATTCTTATATCATTAGAAAGCCCATAAGAAACTACACAATAATTCATCAAGTTTAGCTTAATATCAAGTAACCCAATAAATAATCAAAACTAGGGTTCATCAATTTACATGGGTTCATAGGTAATTTATGTTAAAATCATCAATACAATATCAATTAGATCATAATTCAATGTTTAGAAATCATTAATGCAAGAACCCATGGTAGAATCCCGAAATTGGACAATTCACTTTAGAAAACTTTGAAAACATCTTTGAAAGTTGGGCTCCTTGATGAAAGGACTTTCAAGGATCAAAATCCATACCTCAAGGATGATAATTCTTCACTTTGATGAAGAATTTCCACACAAGAACCCCTCACCAAGCTGCCTCTTCAATGGAGTCTTCAATGGTGGTTTTGGGGATATTTCTAAGAGTTTTGGGTTTTCAATTTTGAAGAATGAGGTCTTTAGGGTGTTAACTACTTATATAGTTAATTAAAATACCAATAAGATCCTTAATAAACTGCCTAAACTCTAATTTGTAAGTGGGGTGAATTCACCCCTGACTTAGCAGAAAAATCTGCACGCAGGGAACAGCCCATCACGACCTGCCCATGACGGGGCGTCACGGCTGAAACGGGGCATCATGGCCTTCTGTTGCAAGCAACAGTAGCTTGCCAAGGGTCCTCTCTACACACTTGTACAAGGCCCCCACGATGATACCCTTGTGACGGGGCGTCACAGCCACTACTGGCCGTTGACAGCTTCGTCGCCAAGGCTGCCTAGGACTGCCTGCACATCAGACTTTGGGTCCTTCCTCAAGGACCCTTAGATGGTCCTTGGGGATACCTTTCCATACGTTTCCAACCCAAATATGATCTTCTATGAGTTTAACACCTCTCACATGAATTTCATCCAAAACGAACACATAAAACTCAACGAAACTTGCCTAGACGTACAAGGTCAACTCAAGGCATATCTTTTGAATGCCTTGGACGTTTTTGGTCGTTTGACCTCCAAACTACACGAAACTTTAACCACTGCCTATACATGCTATATTAACTCTATTAAGAACCTTAAAACACCATGAAACATACATAAAAACATAAAACCACATAAGAGACAATTAGGTGACTTAGTCGTCAAACGTCTTAGTCGTCCCTTGACGTTTGACTTCCAACACCTCTAATATTTTAGCTACTGCCTATATACCACATATTAAACATATTTGGGACCTTAGAACATCAAGACCAACATATTAGGCTCTAGTTAACCTATGTCATTTTTGAGGTCTTACAAACATAATTGGATTGAATTGGTGATTATGGTCATGGGTAAGGGCCTATAAGTATGGTGTCGGTTGATTAGGATATGGATGGAAGTTGTGAGATTGTATGGGTGGTATGCTGCCCTAACTCTATTAATATTATGTATAGCTTTTGTATTACAATGATGATTGGTACGGTCCACTTATGGTGGCGGTGTTTATGTGTTACCTTTGTAAAAGACGTGGCCTCGTCGAGATTACTTTATCAATTGTATTAGTATCATGTATGGGACTTATATGAAGGTATAATGTGAAGTTGTTGATGTGAACTAATGTTATTATGTCTAATATGTTATGGATTGTATAAACATGTGGTTTGAAGAGTGATAGATAATATGTGTTATTTGTGAAGGTTAACAGTAAGGTACCTTATAGTGCTTGTATGATCTTGTGTGAGTGATTATTTTATGATTCCTCTTATGTGATGATATATTATGAAGTCGTATATGGATGTGTTAAGGTTAACATGTTGTACTCTTAAATGGCTATGTATGACTAAGGTAGTTCATGAACACTTCTTAAATGTGTTATGAGAAAGTAGTGTCTTGATTTGGTAGACCTAAGTCCCTTTTCTTGATGCATGAAAGATAATGTGAATATGATATGTCTTGACTTAGGATGCTAAAGACTCTTAGTCTTGTATGTATGAATGACATGAGACCTTAAATGATGATAAGAAGGTCCATTATGTGAAACCTTAAACCTAGTGGTAAGGTTATGAACCTTGAAGTCGAAAGACGTAATGGTATCCTTCTTTTACGAATGATGGATTTAAGATTGGTTGTGTGGAACGGCATCATATCATCCTTAGAAAATTCGTTAAGCTATCTTCGTCTACATTGAAAGGCAGCCCTAGGGGACCTATTTGTTAGGGTGATGTTATTGGGTTATGAACTACATATTGAACCCCTTCATGTGATCCTTTAATGTGAATTACTCTATGAAAACAAAGGCTAGCACCGAGTGAGTATTGTTAGGGAAGTATCTCTAGTTAAAGGATGAGGCTAGAGTGCAAAGAAACCCTTCATATTCCTTAACAATGTGCCTAAATGGGATGTGTCCAAGTTCTACCATTGGCAAGTAGAACAGCCTCCATCGGAGTAGGTTACAACTCCGGATTCAATGCTTTGCTACCATGGTATATGTCGGTTATTGTATTCTCATCATATGGTATACCTACTAGTGTTTGAGAAGTCTATGAAGTTTAGGTGGTGGTATGGGACGCTACCTCGACATTGCACCTTTAAGATTTGAAGATGTTAGTTAGTGAGCCCCTAGGTCTTCTCCAAGATATTACTTGAATGTCCTTACGTGATAAATGTCTCTTACTGAACTAATGAAGTAATGACTTATGTTAGAAAGTAGGTAAATGAATGAGTTCCTAATCTAGTGTGACTCTAAGGCTTTTCTAGTTAAAGTGTGAAGGGGGCATAAAGGATGATATCTTCATGTCTTTTCTAGGGAAGTCTTGAGAATGTCTCTAGTTAGGAAAGTTGGTTGATAAGTTAGGCATGATCTAATCTTTGGAGGTCTTAAGGATTATTTAGGTAACCTTAAAGAGGGTGTATGGGAGTTCTCTTCTAGAATTACTTAAGTAAGTATTTTGATAACCTTTTTGAGGTGAATGTCATATCATACATGTTATGTGTTTTGGTATATTGTATGGGTATCTATCTCATTATAGGTAGTCCCAAGGATCATTTAGGTATGCTTAGAGAGGGTGTATGGTAGGTCTATCTTTCTCTTACTAAAGTGATTCTTAGGATAAATTTTAGTGAGAAGTTTGCATGCTAAATTGGATTCACTGTGAAGTCGAAGTGGTTCACTGTAATGTTGGAAATAGTTCACTGAAATATGTGCAATTTCACTGTAATGTTCCTAAAAATGTGGTTAATTGCTTATGTGGTTTCTTATGTGTTTCTAAGGTGTTAAATGTTGTTCTTATGCTTATAGTATGATGTTTTAATCAAAATTAATGAAAAGCGTGTTATTTACTAAATGTCCCTTTTTCATGGTTTTTGCATGGCTTCCATACTTAGTGCATCTAATGTGCTAGCCCCTTCTTTTCCCTTTTTTGACTAATGTGTAGGGAATTGTAAGTCTATATATGCCATGGAGGATGGATAGGTTTCTAAGGGTTGAAGATGAAGTATTTGTGAGTCCTCATCTATTCGAGGACAATATCCACATGTTCATCTAGGTCTTAGTCTTTATTTTATGTCTTGTATGGGCTTAGCCCCAAGTATTGTATACTACAAAGTTTAGATGGTTCAATGAGATGTTGTAAAGGTTTAATGTTTTAATGAATGTTTTCCGTTTGCGTATTGGTTTTAAATTATTCTTAGTGAGTGAATAATGTTTTAAATTCTTACTCATTTTAGAATTTTTATTATGCAATGAATTATACGAGTGGCTTTAGTGAGACTTCTCGAAGTCTCATATTCCGTGTGGCGACTCATTGATGCTCTAACTTCTAGGATGTACTTGTGGGTCATTACAAAGTTGGTATCTGAGCATAAGGTTTGGGAGTGTCTTAGTTGTCTCATGAACCACATCTAGTAGAGTCTTGTTCCTAATGTGAAGCGCGCCACATTACGAATAGGAGGCTATTGGGTTCTAGGAAAAGTTTCACTTCTTCATTCATTTTATCCTGCCTAAGAGCTTTGTATATGGTGTCTTTCTCTTGTTCCTTTATGTGTTGGTCCTTCGAGTGTGACTTTGTCTAATTTTGGTTGTGGGAGAAAAAACATGAGATTTGACTTGTTAGATGAGATATGGGAGGTTGTGATGGTAACCTTAGGTTGGTGTAGTTACCTTTGTAAAGGGTAGTATAGTTGGAAAAAAAATAGTAAGGTATAGTGTTAGAAATGTGAAGGAGTGGTTGTGGATATGGTTTGAAGTTGTTTAAGACCCAACCTTAGAAAGAAAGGTGATGAGATTTGACAGAGTAAAGGTGAGTGTCTCCTAGTGAGGGTGATGTAGTGGTTAGATGGTTAGACCTTTGAGAGTCTTTAGTTTTCATGAGATAGACTTGGGTGAGAAAGTATTAGTAAGGTTGAAGGTGCCTTGAGGAAGTTCGTTGTAGTAGATGTTATGTTGACCTTAGAATGGGTTTCTCTTAAGTGGGGGAGTATGGTTGTTCGGAGTGAGGTACCCTTAATCTTGCTTTATGTTTTTATTCAAGCCTAAAACAAAGAGTTCTTAGTAACTTGATTTATGTAGGAGTGTTTTGTGAAAAAATGAGTTTCAAACATTCTCCTTATGATATGCATGTTTTGGTTGAAGTTTTGTTGAATGAGAAAATGAGTTTTCATGCATGGTATCTTCCTCATGGTTCATGTGCATCTAGTGTAGGTTGCTAATTGTTTTATGAAGGTGAATAGTGAGCATGTATAAATTGTTATATGAGATTGGTTTGTTGAGCATTTATAAGGAATTTCTTAAGTGTTGCATTGTTAGATTGTGAAGCATGTTCACTGTAAGGAAAATTATGGTCACTGTAAAGATTTTGTAAAAATTAATAATTGTTCTTTGGTGGAAAATGGTTGCATGGTGTCTAGAATTGATGTATATAAGCATGATAGTGTGTTGGAAATGAAGGTTCTCTTAATTAGAAATAAGGAATGTGAGTCTTATGACATGATGAGTCGTAGATTATTTTCTAGCTTCTTGTTGTGTTGTGAGTCTCTTGTTTATGTGAAAGTGATGTTTCGCCTATAGGAGTATTGTGTGGTATGGTTATGTGCGGCTAGTTTTGAGTTAATCATCTTTTGATAATGTCTAAAATAAAGTAAGTGTCATTCGAGGACGAATGTTGTCCAAGTGGGGGAGAATATAATACCTCCAAAAATGACTTAGGTGAAACTAGGGCCTAATGTGTGTGTCATGAAGTATTTGAAGTCCTCATATTCTTTAAAATGATATTTGAGGCAGTCTCTAAAAATTTGGGTTAAGTTTGAAGTCAAACGTCAAGGGACGACCAAGACGTTCGACGACTAGTCACCTATCTGCCTTATGTGTTTTTATGTGCTTATGTGTGTGTAATGAGTTTATGAGGTCATTTTATTGTTCATAATAGTTTTTAGAGTCAAAAAGTTGAGTTTTGTAAGGTTTGGAGGTCAAACGTCAAAGAACATCCGGTGACGTTCGAAAGATAGTCATCGGACGTCCTTGTGAGTTTGGATGTGTTTTAGCTTGTTGCATGGCTTGTTTGATGTTGACCTTTTTTGGAGATGTTCGTAATACCTAGAAGTTTGTGCTTAGATGTTTAACGTCCAGGTACGACTCCACCTAGGACCCACAAGGGTCCTAGAAGGAGGACTCCAGCTTGGAGCTCAAACTGCCTGGCAGTGGCTATCGACTGCCCCAAACAACGGCCAGTCGATCAGACGACGGCCTGTCGATGGGTGGCGTCGATGGAGCTATGTAGCCTACAGGTTGGGGAGTTTCAGACAAAACCAACGGACCCCATCGATGGGGCGTGGTTTCACCAACGGTCCGTCGATGCTAGGCGTCGATGGTGCAGCATTTTCTGCAAGTTTTCTGTTAAGACTTGGGGGTTTTCGGGAAATTCACCCCAAGTCTTATAAAATAGGAGGACGGTTATTTTAGGTGTTTATGGGTACTTTAAGAGTATATAAGTCATTAAACTCTCATTTAGGCTCTAACACCTAGTTCAAAACCCATTCCCTCCCAAAGTTTCTCCAAAAACCTCCATGAGAGCTCAAGGTGAGGATGGTGCTTGATGATGGATCTTCAATGGAGTTTCTTCTTCAATTATATTTGTGTTCTTCTAATAAGGTATGGGAGTTCTTCATCTAAGGCTTTCGATCACCATAGAGTCAATTTCAAAGATGATTTTCAAGGATTTCAAAAAGATGAAAAAGTCCAATATCTACTAAAAGTCTTAGTTCTTGCATGAAACGTTTTCAAACATTAAGATATGATATTATTGATGTATAATTGATGTTTTCCAATGAAATTCTCCATGAACCCTTCACCTTATCAATTCTCTAAAATTGGCTATGCTATGGCTGGTGTGATCATGCTTATATATTAATGAATGCATGTGTAGATTGTTATGGGCTCTATATTATGTATAGATTATGATTGTATGGTTTATAGGATGTATCAATTTGATAATATGATTATTGTACATTCTTAGATTCATTGTATATTAACATAATTGGATTGAATTGGTCATTATGGTCATTGGTAAGGGCCTATAAGTATTGTGTCGGTTGATTAGGATATGGATGGAAGTTGTGAGATTGGATGGGTGGTATGCTGCCCTAACTATCTTAATATTATGTATAGCTTTTGTATTACAATGATGATTGGTATGGTGCACTTATGGTGGCGGTGTTTATGTGTTACCTTTGTAAAAGACGTGGCCTCGTCGAGATTACTTTATGAATTGTATTAGTATCATGTCTGGGACTTATATGAAGGTATAATGTGAAGTTGTTGATGTGAACTAATGTTATTATGTCTAATATGTTATGGATTGTATAAACATGTGGTTTGAAGAGTGATAGATAATATGTGTTATTTGTGAAGGTTAATAGTAAGGTGGTTTATAGTGCTTGTATGATCTTGTGTGAGTGATTACGTTGTGATTTTTCTTATGTGATGATATATTATGAAGTCGTATATGGATGTGTTAAGGTTAAAATGTTGTACTCTTAAATGGCTATGTATGAATAAGGTAGTTCGCGATTTCTTACATGTGTTATGAGAAAGTAGTGTCTTGATTTGGTAGACCTAAGTCCCTTTTCTTGATGCATGAAAGATATGTAAATGTGAGATGTTTTGACTTAGGATGATAAAGCCTCTTAGTCATGTATATATGAATGGCATGAGACCTTGAATGATGCTAAGAAGGTCCTTTATGTAAAACCTTAAACCTAGTGGTAAGGTTATGAACCTTGATGTCGAAAGTCGGCATGGTATCCTTCTTGTAAGAATGATGGGCTTAAGGTTGGTCGGGTGGAACAACATCATATAATCCTTAGGAAAGTCATTAAGATATCTTCGTCGCCATTGAAAGGCAGCCCTAGGGGACCTCTTTGGTAGAGTGAATGTGATTGGGTTATGAACTAGATATGGAACCCCTTAATGTGATCCTTTAATGAAAATTACTATATGAGAACAAAGTCTAGCACCGAGTGAGTATGGTAAGGTAAGTATCTCTAGTTAAAGGAAGAGGGTAGAGTGCAAAGAAACCCTTCATATTCCTTAACCATGTGCCTACACGGGATGTATCCAAGTTCTACCATTGGAAAGTAGAACACCCTCCATCGGAGTACGTTACAACTCCGGCTTCCATGTTTTGCTTCCATGGTCTATGTCGGTTATTTCCTATTATCATCATATGGGATACCTACTAGTGTTTGAGAAGTCTATGAAGTTTAGGTGGTGGTATGGGACGCTACCTAGACATTGCACCTTTAGGCTTTTAAGATGTTAGTTAGTTAGTCCCTAGGTTTATTCCAAGACCATTACTTGAATGTCCTTATGTGATAAAACTCTCTTAATTAACTAATGAAGTAATGACTTATGTTAGAAAGTATGTAAATGAATTAGTGTCTAATCTAGAGTGATTCTAAGTATTTCCTAGTTAACGTGTGAAGGCAGTATAAACGATGATCTCTCCATGTCTTATCTAGGGAAGTCTTGAGAATGAATCTAGTTACGAAAGTTAGTTGATAAGTTAGGAATGAGCTAATATTAGGATATAATAAGGATTATTTAGGTGATCTTGAAGAGGGTGTATGGGCGTTCTCTTCTAGAATTACTTAAGTAAGTCTTTTGATAACCTTGGTGAGGTGAATGTCATATCATATATGATATGTGTTTTGGTATATTGTATGGGTATCTATCTCATTATAGGTAGTCCCAAGGATCATTTAGGTATGCTTAGAGAGGGTGTATGGGTGTTCTCTCTTTGTCTTACTCAAGTGAGTCTTACGATAACTTTTAGTGAGAAGGTTGCATGCTAAAGTTGATTCACTGTGAAGTTGAAGTGGTTCATTGTAATGCTGGAAATAGTTCACTGAAATATTGAAATTTAACTGAAATGTTCCTAAAAATGTGTTTAAATGCTTATGTGGTTTCTTATGTATTTCTAAGGTTTAAATGTTGTTCTTATGCTTATAGTATGATGTTTTAATTAAAATTCATGAAAAGCATGTTATTTACTAAATGTCCCTTTTTCATTGTTTTTGCATGGCTTCCATACTTAGTGCATCTAATGTGCTAACCCTTCTATTCCCTTTTTTACTAAAGTGTAGGGAATTGGAAGTCTTGATATGCCATGGAGGATGGATAGATTTCTAAGAGTTGAATATGAAGTATTGGGGAGTCCTCATCGATTTGAGAACAATATCCACATGTTCCTTTATGTCTTAGTCTTTATTTTATGTCTTGTATGGGCTTAGTCCCAAGTATTGTATACTCCAAAGTTTAGATGGTTAAATGAGATGTTATAAATGTTTAATGTTTTAATGGAAGTCTTCCGTTTGTGTATTGGTTTTAAAGAGTTCTTCGTGTGTCAAGAAAGTTTTAAATTCTTACTCATTTTACAATGTTTATTATGCAATGAATGATATGAGTGGCTTTAGTGAGTCTTCTCGAAGTGTCATTTGCCATATGGCGACTCAAGGATGCTCTAACTTCTAGGGTGTACTTGTGGGTCGTTACAACCGGTGACTTGAATAATGCTTGCAATCAAACGAACATGAATGTACGACTACAATGAGACCAAATGAAGTTGCATAGATAATATTCGAACTCTTTTCATCTCATTGTGACTAGAGATCTATTAATTCGATTCGCTTTTAATGATCATTGCACACTATAAAAAGTGTAGAGTCTTGTCTGATTTAAGTGTCCATGCCTTGTATGATAATCTTGCCTTGAACTATGCATGAAAACACCTACAATTTGCCATGTTGGTCCCATCGATAATTAAGGTTTTCTCTTGATATGATCTTAGGCAATTTTAAAGAGTGTGATCCAATTTGACATATACCTCTTTTTGACGTACCTTGTGAGTGTGTGAACCTCTCATGAATACCCCTTGAACCTTACGTTTCATTGGAATAAACTTTATAAAAACTAGACCTTTCTTGATCTATTTCCCATAATCCTCATGATTGTTGGTTTGATTGAAATAGCCAACTTATGCCAAAAGCCTAAGTTGGGGGTGTGGTGAAAAGAAAAAGAAAAGTTAAGAAATGAAAGAAAAGTCTCTCTTAACCCATGTTGTTGAAAAAAATGGAAATTCTCCATATAAAAAAAAAAGAAAAAAAGGAATGAAAAGGAATGTTGTGGAATAAAGTATAAAAGAAATAGGGTTTCCAAGAAATCCATGGGAAGTGAATAATAGGATGACTTATAAGTACTAAAGAAAATAATGAAGGATAATGAAAGAAAGTGTTGTTGTAACGACCGGGGAGCACACCCCAGAAGTTACCGGCGAATGGGACCCCGAGAAGTCCCACACAAGCCTCTCGTATCAATCATTGCATAATACTCTCTCTAAAATAAGTAAGAATAAAAAACTTTCTTCCAATAATATTTCATTAATACACAAGCGAAAGACTTCTTTAAAACAAATTACCTTTACAGTGTCTCTTTAAACCATCTAATACTTTGAATGAACAACATTGGGACTAATTCCATACAAGACTTAAAATAAAGACTAAAGACATAAAGGAACATGTGGGTCTTGTCCTCTAATAAATGAGGACTCACCAATACTTCATCTTCAACCCTTAGAAACCTATCTATCCTTCATAGCATATCAAGACTTCCAATTCCCTACACTATAGTCAAAAAGGGAGAAGAAGGGGTTAGCACATTGAATGCACAAGTATAGAAGTCATGCAATAACCATGAAAAATGAACATTTATTATAGAAACATGCTTTCATGATATTTTTATAAAAAACTTCATAAAAGAGTTTAAGATACATATAAGAAGTCATCAGTCACATATAAGACATTTTCAAGTAACATCCATCACATAGCCATATTTACTAGACCCGTCTACTAAAGATTATCCTAAGACCCACCTAAGTAAGATATGAAGCGGCCGCCCATAAAACCCCTTCACACGCACCTAGATGGTCCTCAAGACTACCTAAAGTAGAGTTATTCCAATACATCACATATCACATAATTCCATATTCAATAAGATAAACCTTTGGGTCATTTAGACTCTCTACCTAAGGTTACTCCAAGACTCACCTAAGTAAAACATTAAGAGACCGCCCATACACCTTCTTCAAGACTACCTAAGCAATCCTCAAAGTTACCCTAGACAAGAACCTTTCTATGCAACATGCTTCATTAAGAGAACCTACTTTTATTAAAACCACTTTGAAAGACAATCATTTATTTAGAGGACTTCATATAATGGACTTAAAGAAGACCTAGGGAACCTACATCCTAGCATCTTCAAAGACTTATCGTTCCATGTATAGATAGCGTCCTTTTCCACTACCTAAACGTTGTAGAACTTCTCCAACACTAGAATGTATCCCACATGATGAGAATAGGCATTAACCGAAATAGAGCATACTAGCTAGGCATGGAATCGGGAGTCTACCCTACTCCGATGGAGGGTGTTCTACTTTCCAAGGGTAGAACTAGGACACATCCCATGTAGGCACATGGTTAAGGAATATCAAGTGTTTCTTTGTACTCTACTCTCAACGTAAGTAGAGTCACTCCCAAGCATATTCACCGGTTCTAGCCATTTTCTCATAGAGTAAGTTCAATCACAAGAGGCATATGAAAAGGTAACATTCTCAACCTTACCAAAATATAATACTTCTACCAAGAATGGGTCTACTAGGGCTGCCACTCAATGGTCATAAGGGTAGCTAAATGACTTTCTTAGAGATGGTTTCGTGGTATTCCAGCAAACCTATCCCTAAGTCCATTTTTCACACGAGAATAATACCATTACATCTTTCAACTTAAAGGATATCACAACCTTCTTTACTTATTTAAAGTTCAACATCAATAGCTCATACACATACAAGACAAGGGTGCTTTAGCCTACCATATCAAGGGATAACATATTCTCATAACTTTCATGCATCAAGTAGAGAGACTTAGGTCTACCAAATCAAGACACACCACTCATCATATCACTCATACAATGTCATTCAAGTACCATGTAGGGACACTATGTCTACTACACAAGATACCTTATCAACACATATAAGAACTCATCATAGTCTACTATACGCACCTATAGCCATTCAAAGGACAACATGCTTGAACATCACAAACACATATACACCATTAACACATAAGACACCTCTTATACCTCCTGTCACCATATACCATCACTTAAAGAAGAATCATAACCTTAGCATTCATACAAGATCACATAAGCATTATAAGAGTACTTCACTTCGCATCTTCATATTTCTACAAAATAATACATATATCACATCATACTTCACTTTACATAATCATATAAGTCATAACACATTCTTCATGATCACCTTACTTCACATAAACATCTACACAGTATACATAAATATTAACCCTAGCATGATACTACTACAATTTACATAATAATGCCGACAAGGTCATGTTCAACACATAATAAACACATAAAAACCTCCACCATAAGTGGACCATAATAGTCAATAGTAATTCTACAACAATTCTACACAATATAGAGAGATAAAGTTAACTTACCACCTTTCCATCATCATAATCAACATTCCTTAGACATTTCAATCAATTCACATCACAAAGGCTCTTACCAATAGCCATCAATACAATTCTAAACCAACAATCCAATCATACCAATGATCCAAGAATATACAACATGAATACCATCA
The DNA here is from genome assembly GCA_016801875.1 of Solanum sitiens. Lineage (NCBI taxonomy): Eukaryota > Viridiplantae > Streptophyta > Magnoliopsida > Solanales > Solanaceae > Solanum > Solanum sitiens. The sequence goes on along the minus strand of JABWTJ010000012.1, from coordinate 4,769,641 downwards.
AATTAAGTCAGCCTATATACAAATCTATCATGATATATGCACAATTCAATATCCCAGTACAATCTACACATGAATTCACTACTATCAAGCCATGATAAATTCACCACATTATAGACAAATTTCGAGATTTGAGAAGGTCAAGGGTTCATGGATATTTTCGTTGGAAAACATCAATAACATCACATCTTAACATTAGAAAATGTTTCATGCAAGAACCCATGACTTAGTGTAGAAATATGACTTTTTCATAAGCTTGAAGATCTTTGAAATCACATTGAAATTGACTCTAAGGTGATATCAACCCTTAGATGAAGAACTCACATACCTTATTATAAGTAACCCAAAGAGAACTGAAGAAGAACTCCATTAAAATATATCATCAAAGCTCCATCTTCACCTTGAGCTCTAATTGAGGTTTTTGGAGAGAACTTTGGGATGGAAAGGGTTTTGATTTAGGTTTTAGGGTCTAAATGAGATTGAAATCACTCTAATACTCTTAAAACACCCAAATACACCTAAAAAATGTCCATAGCATTTAAAAGACTTGGGGTGAATTTCCCAAAACACCCCAAGCTTGGCCGAGCTAAGACAACTTTTGTAGGCCATCCATCTACGCCTACAACGATGGACCGTCGTATCAAGGATGCCCCATCAAAGGGGTCCGTCGTTTGAGTCTGAAACTTTACCATCTGTAGGTATTTGAGACCTTGTAGTCTCAATGGACGCCCAAGGTTGACGGGCTATCATTTGATCGACTGGTCGTCCCTTGAGGTAGTCGTTTGATACAATTCTGCCCCTTTGAGTTGGGGTCCTCTTCTAGGGACCCTTGTGTGTCCTAGGTGGAGTCGTACATTGATGTTAAACTCTTAAACGTTCTTATCTATGTCTTAGGATTCCCCCTATAAATTTTAACACCAAACAAGTCACGAAACATGCAAAGGCACACTAGAACACATGCAAGCACATAAGGGACTTGTAACACCCTAAAACAAACTAAGGTGAACTAGAGCTTTGTGATGGTTTATTGAGTTAATTTTAAGTTACAATGAGTTACATTAGTTTTATTAGGCAGTGTGTGAAGTTGTTATAAGTTTGGAGGTCAAACGTCCATGACGTTCGGAAGATATGCCTTAGAAAGTGCTTGTGTGTCTTGATGTTTTTGAGTGACTTTTACGTGTTTATTTTGCGTGAAATTGGTGTGAGATGTTCCTAACACCTAAAAAACTATGTTTAGAGGTTTAAAGTTGGGTAGGACCCCACCTAGGACCCACGAGAGGCCCTAGAAGAGGACCCCACCTCTTGGCATGAAGCTGCTAGAACAGTGACAAAACGATGACCCAAGGGACGGTCCGTTGGTCAACCAACGGTCCATCGAACATAGGGCATCGATTGGACCTGCAAGGAAGGACAGCCTTCCCTTGAAGGAGGTTAATTCCCAATCAACGATACCCCACCAATGGGCTATTGGATGAGAAACAGTCGGTTAGTTGTCCGTTGATGGAGAATGTCCAAAAGCTGTAAATTTTTTGCCAAGTCTTGGGGTGTTTGGTAAATTCACCCCAAGTATTTTATGAACCTAGGAAGTTATTTTTAGGGTTTATTAGGTATATTAAAGTATTCCAAACCCTAAGACCTTATTTTAGACCTCATTTCCTAAAACCCAAAAACCCCTCTCGCTTAGAACTCTATCTCTCAAGTCACCATTGGAACTAGAAGTGAAGAAGATCTAGAAGAGCTGTTGGTGGCCAAGTTCTTCATAAAAATCATTGGAGTTTCTCTTATCTAAGGTATGGTATCCATCCTTGAACTCTCTTCCATTCAAGGAGTCCCTACTAATGGATTTTTTAAAAAGGGTTTTCAACCCTAGTTTCTTCTATCTTCGAATCTTAAAGTGGGTCTTGCATGAAAACGTTTTGAATGACTTAATAATGATGTTTCTAATGTTAGTTGATGATTTTAAGGTCAAAACTTCAATGAAAACATTTGAAAGCTTTTCATCAAATGTTGTCTTAAGAAATGAGTTAAATGAGCTTAGTTTTGTGGTCTTTGAGCTTTGTTTTACTTATGTTGTTATTGATGTTTAGCTACTGACCTAAGGGCTCATTTATGATGAATTATTGAGTAAAATGTTATAGGTGATGGAAGCTTAGATTAAAGAGTAAGTTGGTTATGTTGTTTAAGCTTTAATTATGAAATGCTCTTGAGTGGTATGGTCCACCTTCTTGGTGGCGGTGTTTACTTAATGAACTTGATTATACTTAGTGTGTATTGTGAGTATTGATTTGAAGGCCTAATATGTGAAATGAAGTGATAATGAATATGGTTCTTGTATTGTGTTGTGTGAAGCTTGAATTGCATGTTTGACTAAGATTATGCCTAAATGAAGTATATGATTATGTGAAGCATGCAAAGTGTGTAATTTGATCAATGAAGGTATAAAGCATGTATAGAAGTTAATGTAAATGAAATGATTTTTATATGCAAGGTGTGCTCAAATGTACACACACACTTAAATGAATGTATGAAGCTAAGTTGAGTAAAAAGGGGAGTTTTGGGGTGAACACTCTTCGTGAGTTGAGATGAAGTGTTTAGTAGCAACCTCACCACATCCTAAGTTGAGATGAAGTGTTTAGTAGCAACCTCACCACATCCTAAGAGATTTCTAAGAGAGGTCGGAGGATAAATACCCTTTGTGACTTGAGATGTGTTGTTCACTAGTTATTCTTAACCTATATTATAAAATGTTGAGAATCCGTGGAAAATTATGCTTAGCAACAAGAGGATAGGAATAAGGGGTGGTTACACTTCATGAATTGAAATGTTGTATTCCAATGTACCTATTGAGATGAGTACTCCTCGTTAGTAGAGAATGAGTTACTTAGTAGCAATCTCCTTATCCCTTAACTATAGGTGTAGCGATTGGGAAAGCCATGTAAAAGCTAAAAAAATGACCTTACTCTAGGCAAGTGAGGATCCCTCATCCGATAGGGGTTAATATCGGGATTCCATGTCTAGCTCTCATGGTTTATGTCGGTTAAGATATATTCCACAAAAGTAATGAATGTGAAAATCCTTCTAAAAGAGTGTGCTACTTAGGGTAGGTAGTGGAATGGGACGCTATTTATCCATTACACTAGGTAGGCATTCCTAAAGGCGAGTCATGGTGAGTCTTATATGAATTGAATGAACTAAGTCTCCTAAAATAGCGTACTACATAGGGTAGGTGGTGGTATGGGACGCTATCTATCCATTGCACTAGGTGACATCTTACGAAAGGGGAGTCTTGGTGTCAACCCTTCTAAAAGAGTGTACTACTTAGGGTAGGTGGTGGAATGGGACGCCATCTACTCATTGCACTAAGTAAGCATTCCGAAAGGGACGTCTTGGTGGTTTGTTGAGTGTTTTTCTAATGTCTAGTTATTGAGTGGCGACTTGTTCTCCCGAGTGGAGTAAGCCTATGGTGGGTAGTCTTAAGGATTCCCTCGGTGTGCATTGAAGGAGGATTTTAGACGTTTCTTTCATATCTTACCTTGAAAAGTCTTAGGATAACCTCGTTTAGGGAAACTCCTACGGAAATGAGCTCACTTCCTCATTGGCAATACCTTGGAAGTTCACTATTTTCTTGTCTTTTTAGTTCACTGCAATGTCAAAATGAACTTACTGAAATTTTTGTTACTTTTCTGTAAATTGCTTCCTTTGGTTTAAAATTATGGAAATCCTTATCTAAGTGTTAAATGATGTTTCTTATGTTGTTTACTTCTATATTCATGAATGCTTTACTTAATTGGCATGAAAATGTGTTTTTACTAAAATATCCCTTTTTGCATGATTTTGCATATGTCATACTTAGTACATTATTTCTACTAACCCCATACTTTTCTGTACTCTAGAAGTATAGGTTTTTCGAAGCAAGGTTGAAGGCTAGAAGGCAAATCATGGGAAAGTTTTTCTCAAGACAAAGTATGTCCTCATATATTAGAAGGCATAGTCCTTTTCTTAGTTTGTTTATTTAAAGACTTATTATGTATTTCTCTTTTAATGTAAAGGGCCATGTCCCTAAGTTGGTATGTCGTGTCTTAAGTTTGTCTTGTGACGATGAGATTTTCTAAGTATTTATGAAGGATTTCCTTTTATTAATTTATTCGTGAAAAGTTTTAAATTCCGCACTACTTTTCATGTCTTATGTAATGAACGATAGTTAGAGGGCTTGTACAAGACCTCAAATGGTCAAGTACGCCCTTGTTACGACCCAAGGGTTCTCCTTAGCTTCTAGGGGGTACTTTCGGGTTGTGACAGGACAAGTCGTCAAACATCTTGGTCCTCCCTTATCGTTTGACTTCAAACTCAACTGGATTGACTTCAAAACTCACATACACATTCATTAAGATAATAAGAAGACCTTAAAGCACAAGTGAATCTCTAGATAGACCTAGTTTATTTTAGGGTTGTTACAGTTGTGAGTACCACAACTTATGAATCATAGTCACTGAGACTAAATGGCCATACCTTTTCACTCAGTCCTATTACAAGCCTTAAAACATCTTTCTTATCTTTAGAAAGTTGAAACTGATGTTTGGAAAATACACGCACATTGTTCTCCTCTTTTTGAGAGTGAGCATTGTATCGTGAAATTTAATTGATTATACATGTCATATCCGGGGAGCACCCCCTAGATGTAACCGGCGTTGTCGTCTTCGGACAAGACTAAGACTAACCTCTTAGTATTCATCATTACATTCATAGGTTAAAAGTTGCAGAAAATTAAAACTTTTCATCTACATCTACTTCATGAGGTTTACATAGACGTCTCGCTTACACGTAATATATATATAGGGAGTTTACTTAGACTACTCGCAATCAGAAGCGTACTTAGTCTTATACTTTTATGTCAGACATATATATATAACATACACAATATAGTCTTAATAGGGATGTCTCATATTAAACCATTTAAACGGAATAGAAAAATATGGGCATAGCCCTCACACAGATGTACAAATGCCACTTAGGGCTTAGAACAATATTTTTAAACAACAAGAGTGAAATGATTGTCTTGAGACTATAAAAATGCAACATAGCTAGAGTGAGAAAAAGGCATCATCCTCGGAACTTGAGGGCATACCCACACTTGGAGAAATTATCCAAGCCCTCTTGCGAATTGGCCACGAACCCTTAAACTACCAAAACCTAAAATGTTGGGGAAAAGGGATAAATAGGGGTTAACATATCACTTGTACTAAGTATGGAAATATATGCACACACAATATAGAAATCATGCTAGAAAGGGACATTCGATAAAACCATGCCAAGTTACTTTGAAAAGCCTTATACACAACCCAAGAACACATATAAGACAATAATCATATATACCTTATGATACAAGCATATTCAACATAAGAACAACATACTCAAGTTAAGCCAAGTCAACATGTGTATAGCATAATACAATTCATAACCAATGCAACTATACCATAATATTATTACCACAAAGCATGTTCATGAGTTTCTAACATTATAACATAAGTAAAACGCTTACCCATAACCCTTCACCAACCCTACTAGTGCAATGGTCAAGTGAAGCCCCATAACTCCACTCAACCAAGCAAACTAACCAAAGGATCATGAATAATGTCTAACTTCACATAACATAGCATTATAAGTATTCATCCTCATATTTAGCAATATAGACCATTAACATGAAGAATCAACATAAGCATAACATTTATTTCATAAGAGCATAAAAACATAAGAATCACCTCCTAGGATTCCCCTCAAGGCCAACTAGTGCAATGTATAGGTAGAGTCTCATACCCCTACCTAGACTAAGTAAAACCCCTTAAGTCCTCCTAGTTAGAGTTCACTTTATTACTTAATTTTTAATTCTGGGAACATATTGCCTTAACCTACATAGACCACATGAGCTAATGTGGAATCCAGTTTCATGGAACCCTACACCGAAAGAAGTTGGACTACTTGCCAAGGTAGTACCAAAACATGAAAATAGCATCTATGTGGATCCACTAGATAGTATTCCTATGGGGTAAACATAGTTCAAGAACTAGGAGATGTGCTTGGGACCCTCTTTATGATACATGCATTATAGTCTCCAATCTCATGAGTACAATAGTGAAACAACTTCCCTATGTGGGAAGGGACACTCCTCACTACTAGTTCACTCGGTGCGAAGCTAGAGTCCCTTTTGAAATGTCTTTCTTTAACAATCACAACATAGTTTAGTCCATAGGAGAAAACTCCTTGTATAGTCATAGCCTTTAGCTCAATAGGAATTGCATGAGAACTTCCTTTCAATACAACCCTCACATGTGATATTAACACTTAAACAACATCACATTATAGTAAGGCACATAGGTACTTCATAACCAACATCATATCATTACATGTTAACATAATCTCACAATATACATAATCAAGACATTTCAATTGCATCATCATACCAACACCTACTTAATTCAATCATAAGGTATACTTCAATTTAACTTCATTACCAAGTACAAGCCACCATGATTGAAGTAATGGTTTGAGATCACAAAGACTTACCCAATCTCCTTCACAAGACATCATCCAAGGTTTTACCATCAACCATCCAATTCAACCCAACAATGGGTTTAATATCATCAAACAATAGTAAAGAACACAATAATGAAGTCGATTACATCACTACAACTCCATTTAACACTAGTTCATGATAGTGGGTTAGGGACTTGGATCAATATCATGATCTATTCCTCATACAAGGTTAACTCATCAACAACTAGCATAATTGAATCATTATACATCATAATCTAAACATAATAATCAAAAGACACCATAGACAATACAATTTAGAAGATCAAATTCGTAATAGAAAGAAATCCATATGAAAACATCTTTAGAAAACCAATGTTGGAAGAACCATTTGGGGAAAGGAATACCAAAGGTGACCTTGGTATTTGATGAAGATTGATGGAGTAAAATTGACTTCTTTATTACCAAAAGACCTTGACCTAGTTCTCCAATGGAATTCTTCTTTTCTGGAGAGAGAAAGAAGAGAGAAGGAAGAGAAATTTATGTTTGGGAAATTGCGGGGTGTTTAGTTGAGTTTAGGCTTAGGGTAGGCTATATAGTTGATTAACTGACCTAATTAACCAACCCCTAATCACTAATTAAACCCCTAACTAACTAAATTAATTAAATGAAGTCATTCAAACTCACCAGCAAAATTGTTGACCTGACCTACGTGACCACGACCTACGGTTCGTAGGTCAGTAAACAAGCCTTGGGAACAACCGTCCTACAGGTCTATTGTTTTGGTCAGAGACCCTGAATTTGGCCACTATTAGTAAAGTGCTAAGCGTCCAATGACGGAGGCATCGACGCCTCGTCGTCTCACATGCACCTCGTCGATGGCAAGCGTAGGTGGACACTGCCTACACTGTCCCATTTGACTGCTTTGGGTCAAAATGAAAGTGTCCTCCTCAAGGACCCTTAGGGTAGTCTTTGGGGAGTCTTACACGGACGTTTCGACCCTAAACCTACTATAATAAGTGTTAGACACCTTTCCACCAAATTTAATCACTTTAAGACTCTTCAAACCTTGTGAAATAGGATAAGGCACGCTAGCACCTTTTGCACTAGTCTCCGGACGTCATGGACGTTCCTTGACGTCTTAACTCTAAAACTTCCTAAATGACTTTTATACACTATTATTGAACTTACAACACTGTTACAAACCTTATACACTTACGTGAGGCTCTAGATTAGGTTTTAGACTTTTGGAGTGTTACATTATCCCTCCCTTAGGAACATTTGTCCCCGAATGACACTAAAATCTTATGAAGGGAGAGGATAGACCCAATACTAGCAGCCCAACCAACAACGTACATAATTAACATGAGTTACAACTCAAATTATCATAACCACATGAGATCTACACATAGCAATTCAAAACTTCAACTACTACACATAAAAGCTCAAAATCACAACATAAGGAATTTCCTTCTCCCAACAACATGAGCTCAACATATCACTAAAGAGTAAATTATGCAAAAATTCAACTCATACACATGCTCAATATCATTTCATCAATGAAACAACATACCAAGTACACAATAAGTGCAAAACAAGCAAAAGAGCATTTTTCCATGGAACTTCATTTTAGCAAAAACCTTTTACCATAATATGCATAACTTTTCAAAACAAGTCAAATACAAATTAGCTCATTAATATATTATTATGAGGAACAACTACCTCAATTATCAAAGAGATGAGGGTAACGGGACTTCATATCGGTCTTGGCCTTCCATGTTGCTCCCTCAACTAGGTGCTTTCTCCATATAACTTTTACGGAGGCCACCTCTTTGTTCCTCAAATTCTTCACTTGCCGATCAAGGATTTCCACCAGATGAAGAGGTTCTCATCCACGCCTAGATCCTCAATAGGAAGAATGGACTCAGGATAACTGAGCACTTCTAGAACATGGAGACATGGAACACCGGATGAATCAAAGCTAGCTCATTAGGCAGTCTCAACTCGTATGCCACTTTGCCAACCCTTTGCAAAATTTCATAGTGACCCACATAACGAGGACTCAACTTCCCTTTCTTACCAAATCTCATCACCCCTTTCATGGGTTGAATTTTCAAATACACTTTATTACCTTCTTCAAATACAAGCTATCTTCTTCTATTCTCGGCATAAGATTTTTGCCGACTATAGGCCATCTTCAACCTATCCTTTATGACACAAATTTTTTCCAAAGCCTCATATACCGATTCGGGACCAAGAAGTGAAAACTCACCAACTTCAAACCACCCGACCGGAGATCTACATCTCCTACCATACAAAGCTTCAAAAGGAGCCATGGATATAGTGAAATGATGAATATTATTGTAAAAGAACTCAACCAAAGTCAAATGTTAATCCTAATTTACCTTGAAGTCGATCACACAAGCTCTAAGCAAATCCTCAAGGGTTTGCATAGTACGCTCCGCTTGACCATCCGTTTGAGAATGAAAAGCGGTACTTAAATTCACCATTGTACCCAGCCCTTTTTGAAATGAACTAAAAAACCTAGATGTGAATTGTGCACCCCCTATCCAATATGATGGATAACGGAATACCGTGAAGACACACAATCTCATCTATGATGATCTTTGCATAACCCTCCACCGAGTAAGTGGACTTGACAGGAATAAAATGACTGGATTTTGTAAATCTATCTACCACTACCCATATAGAGTCATTTTGCCTTCTAGTCCGAGGCAAACCCACTGCAAAGTCCATGTTAATCTCTTCCCACTTCCATTTGGGAACTTGCATTTCTAAGAGTAAGCCACCCGACTTTTGGTGCTCGACTGTCACTTGTTGACAATTCGGACACTTGGCAACAAATTCCGCTGTCCCTTTTGAAGTCATCCCACCAAAACACTTCTCTAAGGTCATGATACATCTTAGTAGAACCCGGATGAATAGAGTAACAGGAACTATGAGCTTCTTCAAGAATCCGGTTTCTCAAATCATTAACATAGGGAACGTACAACCTTTCTTCAAACCTCAAAAGACCATCCCCCTTAAGGAGAATGACTCATTAAGCTTACAAAGAACCGATTCCTTCAACTCCATCAATGATTGATCAAGGTGTTTCTTAGACTTCCCCTCAACCACCAAAGATGATTCGGAGTTATGATGGACCGTAAAACCACCATTTGGGGAATCTTCCAATGTAACACCCAAATAAGCCAACCTATGAACATATTTGTCTAGGTCTTCTTGTCTTCTTCTACATGAGACACACTACCTATGGTCATACGACTTAGAGCATCCGTCATCACATTGGCCTTGCCGGGGTGGTAGAGAACACTCATGTCGTAATCCTTCAACAATTCCAACCATCTTGTTTGTCGGAGATTTAACTCCTTTTGAGTAAACACATATTTAAGACTCTTATGGTCGGTATACACATCAATATGAACCCCATAAAGATAATGCCTCCATATTTTTAGGCAAATACCACAGCCGCTAACTCAAGATCATGATCAATGTGAAAGGAATATTCATGTCTATGCACGCAAGTTCAGGATGTCAAAATTCTAACTTTGATATGTATCAACTAACTAATCTACCGTCTACACATTCTGGAAACGCCATTTAATATGTTAAATAAAGTGGAATACAGTAGCATATTTGAAGGTATGGAAGTCCTTGACATACCCATTTGTAGGTGTCACAATGATATCCACCTTCTCGAAAATCTCTATATGGAAATATATTAACCTCCGCCTAGAAGAATCAAGACAACATTATTGATAGGTTCCAAAGTTATCCAATTAAAGGTTTTGACAACTAATTAAGTGTAAAAGTAAACTTAAGGTAAGATATAAATATTTGATGTTTTGAGTCATTTAGATTCCTTCATATTTTTAAATCAAAAAGTCAGTTATCAAATGACAACAATAACATCAGAGCACTTCTCATGAGTCTTAAATAAATTCATGACTAGGTTGGATTGCTTTAGTGTAGGAAGCTACAGAAACAACATGTCTCACATAAGCCGCTGAGCAGCTACATAGTCTCGTGCAGTAAGTGAACAAAAAAATGTCACATCTGTACGAGTATCATACATCAATATTGCTCCTTCCATGGTTACACAAAAAGAAGAAAACAGATAACCAAGATGATATGAGGAAATAATTTGAAGTTTCTTCCAGTAAGACATTGACATCTAGTAAGAATGCATGTGATGTACTAGAATATTCAAAGTCAAAGTGTTTACTCGTCACCACAGTCTGTATTCAGTGTGTACAATTATTCAGACCTAATTTATCAATAAGTACAAAAATGCTAGCAATGCTAGAATAACCACTCTCATATCTCCACCTTCACAATAGGTTGTAATGATGTCACGACCCAAGAGTACCCCCTAGAAGTTAGGGCATTCACAAATTGAAACATAACGTACTTGACCTCTCGGAGGTCTTGTACAAGCCCTTTCGTACCGTTCATTGCATACATGTATGAAAAGTAGTGCGGAGTTAAAACTTTTCACACAAAATAATAATACTTCAAAATATATATTTTATAGAAAAAACATAATGAAAGGCTAAGTCTCAAAGTCACCATCTTAGACATACAAATATATTGGTACACGACCCAAACACCATTATATAGAAAATAGCTAAGTCTATTACAATACTTTCAATAAGGAAATCTAAACATCAACATGTCCTCGAATCTAGTGAGGACATAACAACTCTTTGCTTGAACGAACACTAATCTAAGCTTCCACTTCGATACTCCTCTCAAATGACACCTACACCTTTAGAGATAGAAAAAATATATGGAATTAGTACAAACACTTATACTAAGTATGACATAATGCATAAAATCATGATAAACGGACTTTTGTATAAATCATGCTCTTTTTTTTATTAAAATATCATAATATAAGCATAAGAACAACATTTAAAACCTTAGAAACATATAAGATATCACATAAGCATTTTATCAAATATCGAAGAATGTTACAGTGAACTAAGTTCAACTTCACAATGACCACTTTTAGCTTGCAACCCTCTCACAAAAGGTTCTCCTAAGACTTACTTAAGTGAGACGAAGAAGAGACCGCCCATACACCCTCTTCACGCCTACCTAAACAGTCCTTAAGACTACCTAAGATAAGATTGTTCCCTTTTTCCTTTCATTTACTCCCTACCTAAGGTTACTCCAAGATTCACCTATGTAGGACAAGAAGAGACCGCCCATACACCCTCTTCAAGCTTACCTAAGAAACCATCAAAGCTACCGTAGATAGAGCACATTCTAGTCAACATACATTAGCTAAAGTCATAATCATTCATTAAGTCAATTAGACACATTTCATATTTTAAGGACATCACATAATGGTCTTAGAAATGACCTAGGGAACCCACACTATAGCACCATCAAAGCCTACTCGTGCCATGTCTAGATAGCGTCCCATTCAACTACCTAAATGTTGTAGAGCTTATCAAATACTAGAATGTATCCCACATGATGAGAATAGGCAATAACAGACATAGACCATACTAGCAAGGCATGGAATCCGGAGTCATAAATCTACTCTGATGGAGGGTTTTTAACTTGCCAAAGGTAAAACTAGGAAACATCCCATGTAGTCACAAGGTTAAGGAATATGGTCTTTTATGCACTCTAGTCTCATTCTCAAGTAGATATACATTGTACTCTAGTCTCCTTCTTAAGTAGAGCAACAAACCATAACATATTCACTCGGTGCTAGGCTTTGTTCTCATAGAGTAAGTTCATTAAAAAGGGACATATAAAAAGGTATCATCTCTTAGTCATTACCTAGTCATAATGCACCTACCAAAGATGGGTCCACTAGGGCTCCCACTCAATGGTCTATAAGGATAGCTCATTCTTAACCTTCTTTTTATATAGAAGGTTCCACATATTAATCATGCTTAGAAGGGCACCATCTTAGGTCTACCGATCCTATACTTTCATTCTACATTGATCCATACATACACAAGACAAAGGTTCATAATCCTACTAAGTCAAGAAGTTCATATTCATAATGTACATGTATCAAGTAAGGGACACAAGTCTACCAAGACAAGACACACACATCTTCACATATAGCATATCATTCTATAAGCACATATGCATAACCAACATCATCTATAGGTCACCCTATTCGCTACTATAATGTCATCAATATAACCATCATAAGACACACATAGTCAAGTAGGAAGAATCACACATCAACTCTAAGACTACACATACAAGGACATAGTCATAGTCTAACATGATCACCTAACATCACTAGGAAAACCACATACTTTAACATTATTAAAATGTAGGTAGATATGATCATACTTCACATAATCAACTACACAAATCATCATAATACTTCAAGAAGTTGCCGACAAGGCCATGATCGTTATAATACATAAAGTAACGCCAACGAGGCCACATAATTCACAAGTAAAGCACATAAAACCTCCACTATAAGTGGACCATACCAATCACAACATAATTAAAGAAATACATTACATAAAATAAAGAGAATTAGGGCAGCGTACCACCAATCTATTCTCACCACTTCAATCCATATCTAGATCATCCAATATAATACTAAAAGGCCCTTACCCATGGTCATGATCATCAATTCAAAACAAAACTCATAATACTCAATGAATCTAAATCAATTCAATATAGATTTATCAATATAATACAGCCTATGCATCAATCAAATACAATTCTTACATCATTTTATAGCCTAAAGAAAAGTACACTAGAATTCATAAGCATTGAGACATGATTACTTAACCCATAAAATAGTCAAAACTAGTAATGCATAGTTTGCATGGCTTCATAGATTTTTTAAGTTAAAATCATCAAAATAACATCAATTCAATCATAATACAATGATTCAAAACGTTTTATGCAAGAACCCATGGCTAGATCACAAAATTAGGAGAACTCATGTTTTGATCATCTTTGAAAAATCATTGGAATTGACTCCTTGAAGAAAGAGATTTCAAGGATGAATAACGATACCTTAATTGTGATGAACAGACCACAAAATTAATGCAGAAAACTTGAGAAATTTTATCTTCTTCCTTGGAGCTTCAAAGCTTCCACAATAGAGTTTTGGAGAGAAGAATGGAGAGGTTTTGTTTTGAATTGAGAGTTTAGCTTTGATTGGTTAGTTTAGGGGTTTAAATAGGTCCTATAACCGTCCATAATTCACCCCAAAATTACCCAAAAGGCCCCTACACTTATTGCACAAATAACCAACTCAAATTTGACTTAAAAATGACGCAACGAAATCTGGGACTTTACTGTGCGTCGCGGAGGCACTTCCAAGTTTATTTTTTGAAAATTCTTGGATAGAATGATTCGTGAAAATCCTCGCAGGGCAAGATCTTTCCCCACTGCGTGACAGCTGCGCGACGCGCAGCCACTGCCTAAAACAGGTTGGCGCAGCAGCTTGGAAGTCCAAGTTTGGGTCCTCCTTGGGGACCCTCTTCATGGTCCCCGAGGCGTCATTCTCGGACGTTTTGACCCTTTGTATTTCAGGATACATGTAGGAACCCTCAGTACTGAATTTCACCTTTAAACTATCCCCCAAAACATCACTACAAAACACTACGACACACTAATTCAACTTCGACTAGTTTCCAAACGTCTTGGACGTTCTTGGACGTTTGACCTCCAAAAAATTCCAAACTTAATATACTGACTAAGAAACCCATTATTAACCATTTTATGACTTTAAAACATCATGACACAAGTGTTAGTCTCTAGTTCAACGTAGCTTAATTTTATGGTGTAACAATAATCCCCCACTTCGAAACATTCGTCTTCGAATTACACTTGCTAATCTTTAGGCACTTTCTAGAGATAAGAAACTCAGGACTAGCAGCACATAACCATAACACATAGTACACTATACACATAGATAGGAGGAACATCACTCCACATAACAAAGAGACTCAAAACGCAACAAGAAGATAGAGACTACTTCTATTACTCATCATGCAATAAGACTCACATTTTTATTTCATATAGGAGGAACTTCCTTATCCACATATTAACTTTCTCATATACATCAGTTCTATACACATTATAATCACTTTTCATGGAAGAATAATTTAGTCAAGATTTCAAAATCTTAACAATAAGCACCAATTTCTTTACAATGAATCATGCTCAAATTTCCAAAAAAATGCATCTCTTAAGCAATTTATGATGGAAGCATGACAATATGAGAGACAAAACCATATAAAATCAATTTAAAACATAATCATAACTTCATGAAATGCATAATGCAAGGAATCAATGAAATTCAATTTCAACTAGACTCCTAAACACAATGAAACACGCAACATGCTACTATGACATTCTATTTCTCAAGCTTGAATTGAATAGAAGAGAAGAGACAACAATATACAACCCGACTACTCACCATATTCTCCCACTTGGAAGGAACCCATCACATCAAAACAGAAAACTATAACTTACCGGCATTATCATCATCATCCGGTTTTGTTTCTTTGGCTCGAAGAGCATAAAAGTGATTCCTCTTTAGAGCACCACCATCTAGAACAGTAGGAGGAACTTGTTTGGCCTCTCTTCCTCTACCCGCAATAGTAGGACAATCTCTTACCTTGAGATCATCCTTCCCACAACCAAAGCACCCAATAGTACCGGCTAGACACTTCCCAAAGTGCTTCTTTCCACAAGTATCACAAATAGGATTAACCACTTGGGAACCATCACCTCTCTCATAGCCTTAGGAGCACTAGAACCATCTTAATTTGGAGTCCTCTTCTTAAACTTAGGTTGAACTTGCTCATCGGTTCTTCCCCTCTTAGCATCTCTACTTCTTCTCCCAAGTTTAGACTCTTCAATGGATTGAGCATACACCATAAGCCTAGATAGAGTCATATCACCATGGAGCATGGTTGTACGACAATCTTCCTTCACAATATCCAAAACACCGGTCAAGAACCTACTTATCTCATCCCTAGGGTTTAGACACCAAGGATGGATCATACTTAGATAACATGATAAACTTCAAGGAATACTCCACAACACTCATGTTACCTTGTTTAAGGTTTATGAACTCTTTAATCTTAACCTCCCTCTTCTCACGGGGAAAGTATCTCTCTAAGAATGCTTCCTTAAACTCTTCCCACTCTAAGGAACCCTACTCAATCGGCCTACTATCCTTCCATTGAGTAAACCATACTTGAGAAACATCTTTCAATTGATACGCAGTTAACTCCGATTTTTCCCTAGAAGTCACTCTCATAGCATGCACTATCTTATACACCTCATCCAAGAAAGCTTGGGGATCCTATCCCACCTTACAAGCAAAGAATATAGGAGGATTCATCGTCACAAAGTCTCTCAATCTTGAGGTCATAGTACTCTCCATAGCATTCACTCTAGGCCTAATGTCTCTGTTCACTTGAGTTGTCATAGCTCGGTCTAGGGTAACGAGAGCCTCTCTAATCTCCCTATTAGCCATAACCGGGGAAACCACAAAACCTCATTACCTCCTTCCACAATAGGGACTTGAGAATCTCTAGCACCTTGAGCCCCTTGAGCATCTTGAGGAACTTGCTCAACTTGTTCAACTTGAGGAGGAATGTCCTCATTCACATCATTCTTCTCAACTCTCCTAGTCGGTATTTTCCTCGTATTCATCTCCTTTAACACAAGGAAAATCATACGAAAAGAGTACTCATACATGTATGAAAAGTAGTGTGGAATTAAAACTTATCACACAAAATAATAATACTTCAAAATATCTCTTTTATAAAAAAAACATAATGAAAGGCTAGGTCTCAAAGTCACCATCTTAGACATACGAATATAATGGGACATGGTCCATACACCATCATATAGAAAATAGCTAAGTCTATTACAATACTTTCAATAAGGAAATCTAAACATCAAGATGTCCTCAAATCTAGTGAGGACATACCAACTCTTTCCTTGAACGAACACTAATCCAAGCTTCCACTTTGAGACTCCTCTCAAATGCCACCTACACTTTTAGAGATAGAAAAAATGTATGGAATTAGTACAAACACTTGTACTAAGTATGACATAATGCATAAAATCATGATAAACGGATTTTTGTATAAATCATGCTCTTTTTTTATTAAAATATCATAGTATAAGCATAATAACAACATTTAACACCTTAGAAACATATAATATATCACATAAGAATTTTATCAAATATCAAAGAATGTTACAGTGAACTAAGTTAAACTTCACAGTGACCTCTTTTAGCTTGCAACCCTCTCACCAAAGGTTATCCTAAGACTTACAAGTGAGACAAACAAGAGACCGTCCATACACCCTCTTCACGACTACCTAAACAATCCTTAAGACTACCTAAGATAAGATTGTTCCCTTTTTCCTTTCATTTACTCCCTACTTAAGGTTACTCCAAGATTCACCTAAGTAGGACAATAAAAGACCGCTCATACACCCTCTTCAAGCTTAACAAAGAAACCCTCAAAGATACCCTAGAAAGAGCACATTCTAGTCAACATACATTAGCTAAAGTCATAATCATTCATTAAGTCAATTATAGACATTTCATATTTTAAGGACTTCACGTAATGGTCTTAGAAAGACCTAGGGAACCGACACTGTAGCAACATCAAAGCCTACTCGTGTCATGTCTAGATAGCATCTCATTCCACTACCTAAATGTTGTAGAGCTTATCAAATACTAGAATGTATCCCACATGATAAGAATAGGCAATAACCGACATATACCATACTAGCTAGGCATGGAATCCGGAGTCATAAACCTACTCCAATTGAGGATTTTCTACTTTCCAAGGGTAAAACTAGGAAACATCCCATTTAGGCACATGGTTAAGGAATATCAAGGTCTTTTATGCACTCTAGTCGCATTCTTAAGTAGAGATACATTGTACTCTAGTCGCCTTCTTAAGTAGAGCAACAAACCATAACATATTCACTCAGTGCTAGCCTTTGTTCTCATAGAGTAAGTTCATTAAAAAGTGACATATGAAAAGGTACCATCTCTTAGTCATTACCTAGTCATAATGCACCTACAAAAGATTGGTCCACTTGGTGTTTCACTCAATGGTCTATAAGGATAGCTCATTCTTAACCTTCTTTTTATATAGAAGGTTCCACATATTAGTCATGCTTGAAAGGGCACCATCTTAGGTCTACCGATCCTATACTTTGATTCTACATTCATCCATACACACACAAGACAAAGGTTTATAAGCCTACTAAGTCAAGATGTTCATATTCATAATGTACATGTATCAAATAAGGGACACAGGTCTATCAAGACAAGACACACACATCTTCACATATAGCATATCATTCTATAAGCACATATGCATAACCAACATCATCTATAGGTCACCCTATTCGATACTATAATTTCAACCAGCATAAGACTCACATAGTCAAGTAGGAAGAATCATGCATCAACTCTAAGACTACACATACAAGGACATAGTCATAGTCTAACATGATCACCTAACATCACTAGGAAAACCACATACTTTAAAATTATTAAAATGTAGGTAGATATGATCATACTTCACATAATCAACTACACAATCATCATAATACTTCAAGAAGTTGCCGACAAGGCCATGATCGTTATAATACATAAAATAACGCCGACGAGGCCACATAATTCACAAGTAAAGCACATAAAACCTCCACTATAAGTGGACCATACCAATCACAACATAATTAAAGAAACACATTACATAAAATAAAGAGAATTAGGGAAGCGTACCACCAATCTATTCTCACCACTTCAATCCATAGTTAGATTATCCAATACAATACCAAAAGTCCCATACTCATGGTCATGATCATCAATTCAATACAAAAATCATAATACAACATAGATTTATCAATCTAAGACAGCTTATGCATCAATTAAATACAATTCTTACATCATGTTATAGCCCAAAGAAAAGTACACTAGAATTCATAAGCATTGAGACATGATTACTTAACCCATAAAATAGTCAAAACTAGAATTGCATGGTTTGCATGGGTTCATAGAGTTTTTGTAACAACCCTAAAAATGGATAAGATAAATACTTAAGGTGTCAAGAATGCTTGCGATTAGACCAAGGTTCACACGAAATGATACGCGTAGAACCAGACCTCAGAACCCTTACTAAGACCAAGCCAACTAACTTGGGGACTTAGTTGAGCTTGGAAAGGTTGGAACCAACCAAGTAAGGCTCTCGAAAATGAAGATTTAATCGAAGAAGTCTTTACCAGACTTAAAAAGAAGAAATTTTACGTTTTGAGGGTCTAGGGGTAAATTGGTCTTTTACCAGGCTAAGGGTAATATTGTAATACCCTAAATATATATATATGTTTAATTATTTAATAATATGAGGGTTAATTTGGGGAGAGAGAGCCGAAATTGAGCTCTTGAAGTGGAGTCTTGCTCCACCCAGGTTCGAACCTAGGTGGAAGCAATGATTTAAATTGTTTTTATTTAAATTGATAAATTAATTTAATTAATTAATATTTATTAGCTGATTTAAGAAAAAGTAAAATCAGATTTTTAAATATTAAGGAGACTCCTAAATTGACTAAGTCATTATCTAAGCCTAAACAACTTCACACGTTTCACTCTCTCACAATCTCTCTCACGTTTCATCACTTCTCTCTCACGTTGGTTTCTGCCAAAAACAATAAAGAAATGAAATAATATCTAGAGTTCTTCACACTTGAAGAACTCACATGAAATTTTAAGAAAAACAAAGTAACCAAAAACGTCAAGGAAAAGAGAGGTTGTCCGTCGAGTGGTGTGTACGTTGAGGAGGCTTGGACTGATTTTGGAGAGGGTTTTGGGCAGAAAATTCACATTTGAACAAGAAAATTAAGGTATGGTTTTCTTCTCTCTTGGTCCCTTTCCCAAGAGACCCCTTACGATTCAAGATATTCACTCCGAAACTAGGGTTGTTTCCCCGTTGCATGTCCTTGTCACTAGCTCCCAATGATTTCGTAGGTTGGGTTTGTTTGCTGGTAGATTTAGGTATGTGTGATGTTTTTATGTTGAATCTGAATATGTTTATGTGCGTGAAATCACAAAAATGACAACCAATGTGTGATCGAAAAAAATGATGTGTGTGTGTGCACGTTGGCAGTGAGTTTAGCCACTGTTTTGAAGACGTGCAAAGCATGTTATTTCTTGTATTTTATGTGCTAAAGTTGTGCATAATGTGATGTTCATATGGTGTGTGAAGTTACAAATTTTGAGTGAAAACGCTTGACTAAATGTAACCCCTAAACTACACCTAATTACACACTAAGTGCTTGGTGAAATGCCCTAAGAAACTAACATGAAAAGGTTGATTAAAGGAAGCTAAAAACTATGAATGAATTTCCGGCCTAATGTACTATAAATTTCGTTGAAAAGGGGGATTGAAATCTGGGAATTTGATACATTTAAAGAGGTGAGGCCACCAGGATTCGAACCTGTGACCTCATCCTTTAGCTACTGGTTTTCGCGAGAAAGAAAAAGAAAAAGGCGGCTGGGGGGATCGAACTCGCGACACTGGGGGAGAAAGAGGAGAAAAAATAAATTAAACAAATAAATGGGAGGCGTGGGATTCAAACCCATGACCTCCAGGCAGCGAGTGAAAGAGGAGAAAATAAATAAAAGAAAACGTGAGGCGTGGGAATCGAACCCACGACCTCAAGGCTGGAAAAGGAGAAGGCAAAATTAATTAAGAAAATAAAGTGAGCCTGTGGGGGCTTGATCCCACAACCTCACTGCCAAGGAGCTTAGTTAAGAAGTCTTTAATTAAAAATAAAGATAGGAGGTTGTGGGGGTTCGAACCCACAACCTCAAAGCCTAGCGAAATTAAAAACTAAAATAAGGAGGCTGTGGGGGTTCGAACCCACAACCTCCCAATGCTCTAGCGAATTTAAATTAAATTAAGGAGGCTGTGGGGGTTCAAACCCACAACCTCCCTATTCCATCGAATAAATAACAAAAATAGAAGAGGCTGTGGGAGTTTGATCCCACAACCTCTTGGTTTGGGCGAAAAGGGCAATGAGATGTTAATTTAAAATAAAAAGGGGTTGTGGGGGTTCGAACCCACAACCCTTCGGCCAATTTAAGAGGAAACTAAGTTGAAAATTAATGATACGATGTAAATGTTGGGATTTAATCTAGAGTTCTAATGTTATGAATATTAAAAATAAAATCAACGAAAAATGTAAATGATATCCAAGTGATTCAAACTTGGGTTTCCTTGCCCAAACTTCCGTATTGATACATAAGTCATACGTGAACAAAATATCCAAGAATAATGCCACCTAATTAGATCAAAATCAAGACCTTGGCATATATACAAGATACATACGTCTTGTACTACATAATCTTAGGAATGTATGAATCACTTAACGAATTATGAATGAAGCCTCATGGCTTGTGTGTATAGACTCATAAGTCTAGCATACGTTTAAAAGTAAATGAACCTAAGATGCATGTACTGAATGATGAAATGAACAATGAAATGATGAAACCATAGAAGGGTTAAGTAAGGGTATGAAACACACCAATGGCCAAGTATATTGGCATATGATGAAATGAACATTCACGTAAAATGGGGTGAGTAATTATGAAGAGTAAATGTGCTAATGATAATGAATGTGGTGACAACATGATATGAGGCTAATTCAAATGATGAGAGCAATCCCAAATGAGCTTAAGCAAATGTTACCAAAACGTAGTCACCTATGAGGGTGTAAGATAATGAAGAGACCAGTCTCTATGAACACTCTAATGAAAGTATTGAGATTAACACACTTAATACTAATGATGAGATGAGAAATCATCTAATGAGCTATGATGTCCTCATACTAGAAGCCAGCTTCCATGACGTATGAGATGAATGAAATGGAATTTTATACTGAGCACCAATAGGCTAGCTATGAGCGGTGATGCCTTCTTTCGGGAAGGGCGGAGGTTCACGTAACTCTCATGAGATGAGACTGTCCGACTTGCCTGGTATTGGTCTCCTTATATCTCCTAGTCTTCGAACCTATACTGCCAATATAGGGATCTGGCGGGGTTAAATTCCCATGTACGCTAGCATGTTTTTGGGTCACCTTGGCCGTTGATTCCACATCTTTTTGGTGTGGGGGAGACACTGAATTTCATGATGCTCACATGATCTATGTCGGTTAAAGTTAAAGTTTCCAATGAATGAATGAGGCTAGCCTCAAATGAAGCACATAATGAAATGAATGATACCAAAGGTGTTAGGATAGGATAATCAAGAGGTGAGCTAAACTCAGGTAATGACATTAGGTTATTCTTGATCATTGCACAGCAAACCCAATGAAAGTCTTAAACTACACCCTAGGTATAGCTGGTGTTTACACTGGCTTATGAATGAAATGAAATGAAGTACGTATGAATGAACGAAGTAGACTCTGTGTTTGCTAATGAAGACTCCCTAGTTGAGGTCCCATCTATTGAGCCCTCATTTCTGAGATGTCTTAATGCTAATTCCATGATTCCAAGGTCTCATGGCATATGAATGAATGATATGAAAGAAGTTATGTGCTATATGCAATGTGTGTTGTATGCAATATGTTACGTGCTATGTGTAAGATGTTATGTGTTGTGTGCAATATGAAAAGTATAATGATGTATGTTATTCTCATGGCATGACTTTCCTATTCCAAATCTGGAAAGTTCACTGACTTTCCTAATCCAAATTTGGAAAGCTCACTGACTTTCCTAATCCAAATTTGGAAACTTTCCTAATCCCAATTTGGCAAGTCCACTGACTTGACTTTCCATAATCATGTTGTTAGGAAAGAGATATCTTTTCTCATGCATGTCCTTGGTGTGTGCTTGCATATACCCATACTTAGTACAAGTGTGTACTAACCCTATACAAACTCTACTATTTTAGGTGCAGTCACAGGTGGACGATAGAGCTACAGGATCATTGTTGCAGTTATCCGGACGTCCAGCATTCATCCGGAGTTGGTAGTTCCTCATGCTTTCGAGGATGCTACTGTTTTATATTCTAGCTTAGTTTTAGAGTTGAGCTAGTGGAGCATGTTCCACTAGCGTTTCTTTCCTGTTTTTATTCAGACTATGTATTGGTGCCATTTTGCCAATTATACACTTTATAAGAATTGAACTATTTCTTTCAGTTGCTTATCTCTTAATGTTAGATGGTTGATGGTGAACAATTATGTAATGATGAGAATATTTAGTAAGTATGTTAAGAAACAAAAAGTTTCCAATTTTATTTTCTAAAATTAACCTAAGTGAAGTAAGAATGACGTATGTAGGCTTGTCTGCGACCTCTGAGAGGTCAACGATGTCGGTCTCGTCTGTGGTCTAAATTCCGGTCGTGACAAAGTTGGTATCAGAGCACTAGCTTAAATTCCGATAATAATGAGTTCACATCAACCACATTGAGTAGTTTCTAAGTCATGGTAGTGAAGTGCACCACTATCCTGGATTAGAGACTGCATGATGCGTAGGAAAATTTCCTGCTTCTGATCTTATCGTGCTTTTCCTAATGTCTAATTTCTTGGTGTTATGAGCGTGTCTAACATCAATCTTTGTTGTTTTCAGAGAATGAATACTAGAAGGAACGTTGGTCAGAGGAGAGGCGGAGCAGCTGCTGGGGGCAATCAGGTTCCACCCCAGGCTCCAGGTGCAGGAGTGGCTATACCGGTTAACCCAGCTGGGTTAACTGATGCGGAGGTGCGGGCATCTCTGGCCCAGATGGCACAATCTATCACTATGCAGGCCCAGGCCATGATTGACCAGGTCAACCGGAAGAATGTTCAGAGGGAGAACCCACTGGTACGTAGCATGGCTGACAGGCTGCGAGACTTTACGAGGATGAATCCTCAGTATAAAGTTCCATTTCATTAAACTCATACGTCATGGAAGCTGGCTTCTAGTATGAGGACATCATAGCTCATTAGATGATTTCTCATCTCATCATTAGTATTAAGTGTGTTAATCTCAATACTTTCATTAGAGTGTTCATAGAGACTGGTCTCTTCATTATCTTACACTCTCATAGGTGAGTACGTGTTGGTAACATTTACTTAGGCTCATTTGAGGTTGCTCTCATCATTAGCATTAGCCTCATATAATGTTGTCACCGCATTCATTGTCATTAGCACATTTACTCTTCATATTTACTCACCTCATTTTACGTGAATGTTCATTTCATCATATGCCAATATACTTGGCCATTGGTGTGTTTCATACCCTTAATTAACCCTTCTAGGGTTTCATCATTTCATTGTTCATTTCATCATTCAGTACATACATCTTAGGTTTACTTACTTTTAAACGTATGCTAGACTTATGAATCTATACACACAAGCCATGAGGCTTCATTCATAATTCGTTAAGTAAGTCATACATTCCTAAGATTATGTAGTACAAGACTTATGTATCTTGTATATATGCCAAGATCTTGATTTTGATCTAACTAGGTGGCATTATTCTTGGATATTTTGTTCACGTATGCCTTATGTATCAATACGGAAAATTGGGCAAGGAAACCCAATTTCGAATCACTTGGATATCATTTACATTTTTCATTGATTTTATTTTTATTATTCATAACATTTTAACTCTAGATTAAATCCCAATATTAATATCGTATCATTAATTTTCTACTTAATTTTTCTCTTACGTTGGCCGAAGGGTTGTGGGTTCGAACCCCCACAACCCCTTTTTATTTTTCCTTAAATTCTCCTTGTCCCAATTCGCCTAAACCAAGAGGTTGTGGGATCAAATCCCCACAGCCTCTTGTATTTTCCTTAAATATTCGCTGGGATAGGGAGGTTGTGGGTTTGAACCCCCACAGCCTCCTTATTCAATCTTTAATTTTGCTGAGGCTGTGAGGTGGTGGGTTCGAACCCCCACAGCCTCATAACTTCATTTTAATTAGATTAGGCGAATGGCAGTGGGGTTGTGGGATCGAACCCCCACAGCCTCACTTTATTTCTTAGTTAATTTCACCTCTCCTTTTCAGCCTTGAGGTCGTGGGTTCGATTCCCACGCCTCACATTTTCTTTTCTTTATTTTTCTCCCCTTTCGCGCGTGCCTGGAGGTCCTGGGTTCGAATCCCACGCCTCTCATTTATTTGTTCAATTATTTTTCTCCTCTTTCTCCTCCAGTTCGCGAGTTCGATTCGCCCAGCCCCCTTTTTCTTTTCTTTTCTCACAAACTCACAGTAGCCAAGTTCGATTCCCCCCAGCCCCATTTTCTTTTCCCTTTTTTTGCGAAATACAGTAGCCAAGGGTCGAATCCCTCCAGCCCCATTTTCCTTTGTTCTTGTCGCGAAACCAGTAGCTAAGGGGTTCGATTCCCCTTAGCCCCTTCACATTTTTTTTCTTTTTCAGCCTTCTTAACATGTGAGGTCTTGGGTTCAATTCCCCTTGACCTCACTTATTTTATTTCCCCTTTAAAAACCCAGATTTTAACCCCATTGTAGAGTGCACAAATCTGGAAAATTTTAGTTATTCTTCAACTCATTTTTAGGCGCATCTTTCATAAGTTTATTTGGCTAAAAGATTGTTATTAAATCAATCATATTGTAACAACCGTAAAATAATGAATAAGCTAAATGCTTAAGGTGTCAAGAATGCTTGCGATTAGACCAAGGTTCATACGGATTGATACGCGTAGAACCAGACCTCAGAACCCTTACTACGACCAAGCCAACTAACTTGGGGAGTTAATTGAGCTTAGAAAAGTTGGAACCAACCATGTGAGGCTCACGAAATCGAAGATTTATTCGAAAGAGTTTTTACCGGACTTAAAAGAAGAAATTTTAAGTTTTGAGGGTCCAAGGGTAAAATGGTCTTTTCCAAGCCAAGGGTAATATTGTAATTACCCTGAGGAATTGATTATTTAATAAATTAATTTAATTCATTTTCGCAAATTGGGAGCCACTCGGGTTCGAGCCCCACTAGAAGCAAGGATTTAACTTGCTTTTATTTAATTTAATGAATTAACTTAATTAAATAATGAATATTATCTGATTAAGTAAAGGAAAAATCAGATTTTTAATTATTAATTTAGCAAGGAGTCCTAGTTTGACTAATTCTCAAACCAAAACTCCTATCTTAAAGCTACTCTCTCTCTCTCACGATATCTCTCTCACTTTTTCAATTACTCTCACGTTTTTCTCTGCAAAATAAAGGTGAAGAACTGAAAAATATTCAAGAGCTCTTCACACTTGAAAAACGCAAGCAAAATTTTTAAGTAAACAAAGTAACCAAACGATAAAGCAAAGAGAGGTGGTTGTCGAGTAGTGTGGACGATTGAGAAAGCTTGGACTGATTTGTGGAGAGGATTTTTGGGCAGCAAATTCGTGTTTGAACAAGGAAATTAAGGTATGGGTCTTCTTACTCTTGGTCCCTTTCCTAAGAGACCCCTAGGACTCAGAATATTCGGCTTAAAACTAAGGTTGTTTTCCCCGTTGCATGTCCCTGTCATTAGCTCCCAACGAATTCGTAGGTTGGTATGTTTGCTGGTAGCAATTAGGTGTTGCAATGTGTTTTCATGAACATGTATTTGGAATCATATGAATGACAAGCTTTGTTGCCAAAAATATGTGTGAGTATGTGAAAAAGTTTATTATAAACTTACTGTAAATGAGTGTTGATTTATGGCTTCAAGTTTGATATGATTTTGGGTGTCATTTAAGTGTATAAACTTATGCAAATGATGATGTTCAATTAAGTGTAAAGTGGCTGAACTTAAATGAAGAATTCTTGGCCAAATATGTCCATGAAAATGCACCTAAAGGACTCACTAAACACTACTCCAAATGTATGAATTTTTAACGTTAAAAAGTGGAGAAAAATAGGCTGCAAAATGGTAATCAAAATTTCCAGATTTTGATGTTAAATTCGGGCAATTTCGGGAGACTTTGAAAGGGTTTTAAAAGGGATTAAAATAGGTGAGGTCAAGGGGAATCTAACCCAAGACCTCACATGACCTCAAGGCTGAAAATTAAAAAAAAAATGTGTTGGGGCTAAGGGGATTTGAACCCCTTAGCTGCTGCCCACGAAATGAATAAAAGAAAAAATGGGGATGGGGGGAGTCGAACACATGACTTGTGGGAGCAAGGAAGAGGGAGAATAAAGAAAATAAAAGATGTGAGGCGTGGGAATCGAACCCACGACCTCAAGGCTGGAACTAGAGGAGACGAAAATAATTTAATAAAGCAAGTGAGGCTGTGGGGGTTCGATCCCACGACCTCACTGCCAATGCCCTCACCCTAGCGAAAATTAATTAAAAGTAAGGAGGCTGTGGGGGTTCGAACCCACAACCTCCCTACTTGGGCGAAATTAAGAGTAAAATAAAAGAGGTTGTGGGGGTTTGATCCCACAACCTCTTGGTTTAAGAAAGATGGGAGAATATCATGTTAATGAAAAATGAAAATGGGGTTGTGGGGGCTCGAACCCACAACCCATCGGCCAATTCAAGAACAAGGTTAAATAGAAAAGTAATCCTTCAATGTTAATATTGTGATTTGACTTAGAGTTAAAATGTTATGAATATTAGAATAAAATCAATTAAAAATATAAATGATATCCAATTGATTCAAGACTTGGGATTCCTTACCCAAACTTCCGTTTGATACATAAGTCATACGTGAACAAATCATCCAAGAATAATGCCATCTACTTAGATCGAAATCAAGATCTTGGTATATATACAAGATACATAAGTCTTGTACTATAAAATCTTAGAAATGTATGAGTCACATAATGAACTACGAATGAAGCCTCATGGCTTGTATGTATAGACACATAAGTCTAACATACGTTCAAAAGTAAGTGAACTTTAGATGTATGAAATGAAATGATGAACCCTAGAAGGGTTAAGTATGAGTGTAAAATACACTAAATGGCCAAGTGCATTGGCATATGATGGGATGAACAATGAAATAATGAAACCCTTGAAGGGTTAAGTAAGGGTGTAAAGCACACCAAAAGGCCAAGTGCAGTGGCATAAGACGAAATGAACATTCACGTAATAAGAGGTGAATAACTGTGAAAAGCAAAGGTGCTAATAATGATGAACGTGGTGACAACATGATATGAGGCTAATGTAAATGATGAGAGCAATCTCAAATGAGCCTAAGTAAATGTTACCAATACGTACTCACCTATGAGAGTGTAAGATAATGAAGAGACCAGTCTCTATGAACACTCTAATGAGAGTATTGAGCTTAACACACTCAATACGAATGATGAGATGAGAAATAATCTAATGAGCTATGATGTCCTCATACTAGAAGCCAGCTTCCATGACGTATGAGATGAATGTAATGGAACTTTATACTGAGCACCGATAGACTAGCTATGAGCAGTGATGCCTTCTTTCGGGAAGGGGGGAGGTTCACGTAACTCTCATGAGAGGAGACTGTCCGGCTTGCCGGGTATGGGTCTCCTTATATCTCCTAGTCTTCGAACCTATACTGCGAATATAGGGATCTGGCGGGGTTAAATTCCCATGTACGCTAGCATGTTATTGGATCACTTTGGCCGGTGATTCCACCTCTTTTTGGTGTGGGGGAGACACTGGATTTCATGATTCTCACATGATCTATGTCGGTTAAAGTTAAAGTTCCCAATGAATGAATGAGGCCAGCCTCAAATGATGCACATAATGAAATGAATGAATACCAAAGGTGTTAGGATAGGATAATCAAAAAGTGAGTTAGATTCAAGTAATGACATTAGGTCATTCTTGGTCATTGCACAACGAACCTAATGAAAGTCTTAAACTACATCCTAGGTATAACCGGTGGTTACACTGGACTATGAACGAAATGAAATGAAGTACGTATGAATGAATGAAGCAGATTATGTGTTTGCTAATGAAGACTCCCTAGTTGAGGTCCCATATGTTGAGCCCTCATTTCTGGGATGTCTTAATGTCAAGTCCATGATTCCAAGGTCTCATGGCATATGAATGAATGATATGAACGAAGTTATGTGCTACATGCAAAATTTACTGTATGCTATATGATATGTGCTATGTGTAAATGTTATGTGCTGTGTGAAAATGTGAAAAGTATGATGATGTATGTTATTCTCATGGCATAACTTTCCTATTCCAAATCTGGAAAGCTCACTGACTTTCCTAATCCAGATTTGGAAAGATCATTTACTTTCCTAATTCAAATTAGGAAACTTTCCAAATCTCAATTTGGCAAGTCCACTGACTTGACTTCCAAAAATCATGTTGTTAGGAAAGAGCTATTCTTTCTCATGCATGTCCTTGGTGTGTATTTGCATATACCCTTACTTAGTACAAGTGTGTACTAACCCTATACAAACTCTACTATTTTAGGTGCAGGTGCAGGTGGACGATAGAGCTACAGGATCATCGCTGCAGTTATCCGGACGTCCAGCATTCATCCGGTTTTGGTAGGTCCTCATGCTTTCGAGGATGCTATTGTTTGTGTTCTAGCTTAGTTTAGGAGTTGAGCTAGTGGAGCATGTTCCACTAGCGTTTCTTTCTTATTTTATTCAGACTATGTATTGGTGCCATTTTGGCAATTATACACTTATGTTTATTGAACTATTCCTTTCATTTGATTATCTCTTAATGATTAGATGGTTGATGTTGAACAAATTACGAATGTATTAGAAATGTTTAGTAATCAATATTTAGAAACAAAAAGTTTCAAATTTTCCGCTAAAATTAACCTACGTAAAGTAAGAATGACGTAAGTAGGCTTGTCTGCAACCTCTGAGAGGTCAACGACGCCGGTCTCCTCTGGGGTCTAGATTCCAGTCGTGACACATATTTCATTGCAATAAACATCACATTGTATACACATTTCACACATAAAATACACAAGAAATACATGTCTTACAAGACCCCAAAACAGTGGCCAAACACACTGCCAAAGTGCACGCATACACAACTCCTTTTTCGATCACACTTTGATTATCATCTTCGTGATTCCCCGCACATAAATATATTCACATTTAATATAAACACATCATACATGCCTAAATCTACCAGCACAACATACCCATCCTACGAATACATTTGGGAGCTAGTGACAAGGACATGCAAAGGGGAACAACCTTAGTTTCAGAGTGAATAGTTTAAATCGTAAGGGGCCTCTTGGGAAAGGGACCAAGAGAGAAGAAACCCATACCTTTTGACGTTGTTAAAGCGTGAAGTTGCTGCCCAAAAGTTCCTCCAAACCATGCCCAATTCACCTCAACGTACACACCACTCGACGAACAACCTCTCTTTGCCTTGACGTTTTTGATTACTTTGCTTTCTTAAAAAATTTCGTGTGTTCTTCAAGTGTGAAGAACAATTGTTGTTAAACAGTTCTTGAGTTTTTTTGTTAGGCAGAGCGTGAAATAATGAGAGTTGAGAGACGTAAAAGAGAGTTGAGAGACGTGAAAGAGAGTTATTAGGATTAGGAGTGGTTTGAATTTAGTCAAAGTAAGGTTTAATTTAACTAATAAAAATCTGATTTATTTAGCTTAGGTAAGATGACCATTGTGCCCTTACCAAAAATCAGATTTTTTATCAACAATTAAATCCTTAATTGATGCTTCTAGTGGGGCTCGAACCCGAGTGACACCCCATTTGCGAAAATGGGTCACTTCGGGTCGCCCCAACCCGAATCGCTCTTTTAAATTAAATTAATTAATTTATTTATTAATTCCTCAGGGTAATTACAATATTACCCTTGGCCTGGAAAAGACCATTTTACCCCTGGACCCTCAAAACTTAAAATTTCTTCTTTTAAGTCCGGTAAAGACTCTTTCTATTAAATCTTCGTTTTTGTGAGCCTCACATGGTTGGTTCCAACCTTTCCAAGCTCAATTAACTCCCCAAGTTAGTTGGCTTAGTCGTAGTAGGGGTTCTGAGGTCTGGTTCTACGCGTATCAATCCGTGTGGACCTTGGTCCAATCGCAAGCATTCTTGACACCTTAAGTAATTATCTTATTCCTTTTTAGGGTTGTCACAGTGCATAAGATTCTGGTGGCTATGGGGGCCATAGATACTGAGAAGGCTGAGCTGGCTTCCTATTAGCTTAAGGATGTTGCACAGACTTGGTGCAAGATGTGGCAGGATAGCCGAGCGTTGGGCGGAGTTCCGGTCACTTGGGATCTGTTTAAGACAGCCTTCTTGAAGAGATTCCCCCTTAGGAACATTCGTCCCCGAATGACACTACCAATACACATCGTAATGCCAGTCAGATCATAACAAAATCACTATGCACAGTTAAGCAATAGCAACAAAATACGGAGAGATAAGGAAACATAGACTTAAAAGTAGAAAGTCTAATCTCAAGAGCTGAATAGATGAGGGTAGCGGGATCTCATGTCGGCATTAGCCTCCCACGTAGCACCCTCAACAAGATGATTTCCCCACAATACCTTCACTGTGGCAATCTCCTTGTTCCTCAGCCGCTTGACCTGTCTGTCTAAGATCTCAACAGGTACCTCCTCATAGGACAAGTCTTCACCAACCCCCAAACCTTCAACAGGTAGAATCGATGCTGGATCACCTAGGCACTTCTTCAACATAGAGACATGAAAGACTTGATGAACATAAGCTAGCTCCGCAGGCAATGCTAACTCATAGGCCACCTCACCACACGCTGCAGGATCTCATATGGCCCAACATACGTCGCACTCAGCTTCCCTTTTCTACCAAATCTCATCACCCCTTTTATAGGTGATATCTTCAAGTAAACCTGGTCACCAACATCAAACTCTAAGGGCCGCTTTCTGTTATCTGCATATGACTTCTGCCGACTGTAAGTAGTAGCCAACCTGTCCCTAATCACTTTGACCTTTTCTAAGGCCTCATGAATGATCTCTGGACCCAAAATGGATGACTCTCCAACCTCGAACCACCCAACTGGAGATCTACACCTCCTACCATACAGTGCCTCAAACGGTGCCATCCCAATGCTGGAGTGATAGCTATTATATGAGAACTCCATCAAAGGCAGATGGTCATCACAGTTACCTCTGCAGTCGATCACACACGCTCTCAACATGTCCTCCAAGGTCTGAATGGTGCGCTCTGCCTGCCCATCTGTCTGAGGATGAAAGGCAGTGTTAAGCTTTACCTGCGTGCCCAAGCTCTTCTGGAAAGATCTCCAGAAATATGAAGTAAACTGAGCTCCTCTATCTGAAATGATAGACAAAGGAATCCCATGCCATCTCACAATCTCATCAACGTAGAGTCTCGCATAATCCTCGGCTCTGTAAGTAGACTTCACAGGGATAAAGTGGGCAGACATAGTCAATCTGTCCACAATAACCCATATGGAGTCATGCTGCCTCCTAGTCCTCGGAAGACCAACCACGAAGTCCATATTAATGGCCTCCCACTTCAAAGTCAGAACCTCAATAATCGGAGTCAGACCACCAGGCTTAAGATGCTCTGCCTTGACCTGCTGACAATTAGGACACTTGGCCACATACTCTGCAATGTCCTTCTTCATGCCATCTCACCAATAAATCTGCTTAAGATCATGATACATCTTGGTGGAACCTGGATGTATGGAATATCTGGAACCATGGGCCTCTGCAACAATCCTTGTCCGCAAATCATCCATATCTGGTACACACAGCCTGTCATGATACCTAAGTATGCCATCACCTCCCAAAGCGAAAGACTCATTCATCTTCATCAGTACTGAGTCCTTCAGCTCCATCAAAACAGGATCTAGATGCTGACCCTACTTGACTTCAACTACCAAGGATGATTCAGAACTAGGATGAACTGAAACATCCCCACTAGTAGAGTCAACCAATCGCACACCCAGTCTGGCCAGTCTGTGTACATCTTTCACCAGCTCCTTCTTCTCATCCTCAACGTGGGCTATATTTCCCATGCTCATCCTGCTCAAAGCATCAGCTACAACATTAGCCTTACCTGGATGGTAGTGCACATTTATGTCATAATCCTTCAACAGCTCCAACCATCTCCGCTGACGTAGATTCAACTCCCTCTGTGTGAACACATACTGGAGACTCTTGTGGTCTGTGAATACATCTACATGCACTCCATACAAGTAGTGCCTCCACAGCTTCAGTGCAAACACCACAGCTGCCAACTCCAGGTCATGAGTGGGATAATTCTTCTCATGAACCTTGAGTTGTGTGGACGCATAGGCTATCACCTTACCAACCTGCATAAGAACACAACCCAAACCAACCCTAGATGCATCACAGTAAACAGTGTAATTCTCACCATACTTAGGCAAAGTAAGCACCGGGGCTAAAGTGAGTCTGTCCTTGAGCTCTTGGAAACTCCTCTCACAAGTCTCCGTCCACTCAAACTTGGCTTTCTTCTTAGTCAAAGCTGTCAATGGGGCAGCAATGGAAGAAAGCCCTCCACAAACCTGCGGTAGTAACCAGCCAATCCCAAAATGCTATGGATGTCAGTGGGAATAAGAGGCTTTGGCCAGTTCTTCACAGCCTCAGTCTTCCTGGGATCCACCTCCACGCCCTGATCAGACACAACATGACCCAGGAAGGTCACTGATCTCAGCCAGAATTCATATTTGCTGAATTTGGCATGCAACTGATGTTGTCTAAGTACCTGCAAGGTTAGTCTCAAATGTTGTTCATGCTCTTCCTTGGTCTTAGAGTAGATGAGAATGTCATCAATGAACACTATGACGAAAGAGTCAAGGTATTCACGGAAGACCCTGTTCATAAGATCCATAAATGCAGCAGGTGCATTCGTGAGACCAAATGACATGACTAGAAACTCATAGTGACCATAACGAGTACGAAAGGCTGTCTTTGGGATATCTCCATCCCTAACCCTAAGCTGATGGTACCCTGAACGAAGATCAATTTTTGAAAAGAAACTAGACCCTTGGAGATGATCGAACAAATCATCTATTCTGGGAAGTGGATACTTATTCTTTATAGTGACTTTGTTGAGCTGCCGATAATCGATACACATTCTAAGGGTTCCATCTTTCTTTTTCACAAACAACACTGGAGCGCCCCAAGGGGATATGCTCGGCTGAATGAAACCCTTATCAGTGAGATCTTTTAACTGCAGCTTCAACTCTTTGAGTTCAGCTGGAGACATATTGTAAGGAGGAATGTAAATTGGTTTAGTATCGGGTTCTAAGTCGATACCAAAATCAATCTCTCGAGTGGGAGGGACTCCAGGCAAATCATCAAGAAACACATCTAAGAACTCATTCACTACACGCACTGAGTCTATGGAAGGAATGTCATGATCCAAATCATTAACACTCACAAGATGACACAATAAATCCTTGGACATCATTTTATTGGCCTTAAGGTTCGAAATCAAGAGGTTAGGACGACTCGAGTTGTACCCCTCCCAGACTAGCTCCTCTTCATTAGGAAAACAAAATCTCACCACTCTACTACAACAGTCCAAGAAAGCATAACAACTTTGAAGCCAGTCCATGCCAAGAATAACATCAAAATCATGCATGGGTAACTCAACCAAGTCTGCACACATAGTCTTACCACTTATCATTATTGAGCAACCCTTGTATACTCTATCAGTTCTTACATTTTCTCCTAAAGGTGTACTAACCACTATAGAATCATGCAGAACTTCAGGCAATATCTCAAAAGTGAGAGCAAGCAAAGGAGTTACAAAGGAAAGTGTAGACCCTGGATCAAGTAAAGCATAAACAGAAGTTGAGAATACTTGCAGCATACATGTGACCACATCAGCGGACTTCTCCTGCTCCTCCCTGCCCTTCAGAGCATAGAACCTGTTCCTCTTAGGAGACTCGGTTGCTGCTGCACCCTGTGGATTAGGCCTAGGCTGAGCATTACCTCCAGCCTGACCTCTGTTCTGTGGGCAGTCTCTAACCATGTGTCCACTCTTACCACAACCGAAACAGGCATTAGTGCCCTGTCTGCACTCTCCACTGTGAGCTCGGCCACACTTAGCACAATTCTTTTTAGGACGCTACATCTCACCTCCATTGCCCTTCTTGGGCTCAGGTCTGCCTCCTCTAGGTGTTGTACTCCTCTGAAAGTTTGAGTTCCCAGAACTCTGTTGCCCCTTCTTGAACCTGGGCTGCTCACGGACGCCAAAATTGTTTTTGTGGCCTCCATGGCTGGGACCTGCCTGATCTTGAGGCTTAGGACTTCTAGCATCACGAACACCCCTCTTTTTACGGCTGTCCTCTACCTGCTGGACATGCACCATCAACCTGGAGAGGTCCATATTATCTTGAAGCATCGTAGACCGACACTCCTCCTCCAGATCTCCATTGATTCCTGTGAGAAACCTGCTCATCTCATCCCTGCTGTTAGACACAAGGGAAGTAGCATACCTGGATAATTTAACAAACTTCAGTACTCACCTCATCCTTGCTATTAAATACTAAGGAAAGTAGCATACCTGGATAGCTTAACAAACTTCAGGGAATACTCCCTGACTGTCATAGATCCCTGCTTAAGGTTGATGAACTCCTCAACCTTGGCCTCCCTCATCTCCCTGGGAAAGAATCTATCCAGAAAGGCTGTCTTAAACAGCTCCCATGTGACTGAACTCCGCCCAAAGCTCAGGTATCCTGCCACATCTTGCACGAAGTCTGTGCAATATCCTTGAGCTGATAGAAAGTCAGATCAGCCTTCTCAGTATCTGTGGCCCCCAGAGCCTCCAGAATCTTAAGCACCTCATCCACAAACTCCTGGGGATCCTCTGCAGTCCTAGACCCTGTGAAAATAGGAGGATTCATCCTCGTGAAGTCTCTCAGTCTGTTAGCCATGCTACGAACCGTTGGGTTCTCCCTCTAAACATCCTGCCGGTTGACCAGAGCAGTCATAGCCTGGGCCTGCATAGTAATGTCCTGTGCCATCTGGGCCAGAGATTCCCTCACCTCAGCATCAGTCAACCCAGCTGGGTTAACTGGCATAGCCACTCCTTCAGCTGGAACCTGGGGTGGATCCTCATTGCCCCCAACAGCTGCACCTCCTCTCCTCTGGCCAATAGCCCTTCTACTATTCATTCTCTGAAAACAACAAAGATTGATGTTAGACGCGCTCATAACACCAAGAAATTAAACTTTAGGAAAAGCACGATAAGATCAGAAAAAGGGAAGTTTTCCTACGCATCATGCAGTCTCTAATCCAGCATAGTAGTGCACTTCACTACCATGACTTAGAAACTACTCAATGTGGCTGATGTGAACTCATTATTATCGGAATTTAACCTGGCTCTGATACCAACTTTGTCACAACCGGGATCTAGACCCCAGACGAGACCGGCGTCGTTAACCTCTCAGAGGTCGCAGA
Source organism: Solanum sitiens (assembly GCA_016801875.1). Taxonomy (NCBI): domain Eukaryota; kingdom Viridiplantae; phylum Streptophyta; class Magnoliopsida; order Solanales; family Solanaceae; genus Solanum; species Solanum sitiens. The sequence continues at coordinate 4,733,764 of JABWTJ010000012.1, read as the reverse complement.
CAAGCCTACTTACTCATTCTTACTTCATCTAGGTTAATTTTTGCGGAAAATTTGAAACTTTTTGTTTCTTAACATACTTGCTAAACATTCTTATCATTTCATAATTGTTCACCATCAACCATCTAACATTAAGAAATAAGCAACTGAAAGAAATAGTTCAATAAGTATTAAGTGTATAATTGCCAAAGTGGCACCAATACAAAGTCTGAATAAAAACAGGAAAGAAACGCTAGTGGAACATGCACCACTAGCTCAACTCTAAAACTAAGCTAGAATATAAAACAGTAGCATCCTCGAAAGCATGAGAACCTACCAGCTCTGGATGAATGTTGGACGTCCGAATAACTGCAACAATGATCCTGTAGCTCTATCGTCCACCTGTGCCTGCGCCAAAAACAGTATAGTTGTATAGGGTTAGTACACACTTGTACTAAGTATGGGTATATGCAAGCACACACCAAGGACATGCGTGAGAAGGAATGGCTCTTTCCTAACAACATGATTTTTGGAAGTCAAGTCAGTGGACTTGCCAAATTTGGATTAGGAAAGTTAGTAAACTTTCCAAATTTGGATTAGAAAAGTCATGCCATGAGAGTAACATGCATCATCATAAATATCATATTGCACACAGCACATAACATCTTCATATAACACATATCATAGTACATAACATATAGCACATAGCTTCTTTCATATCATTCATTCATGTGCCATGAGACATTGGAATCATGGACTTGACATTAAGACTTTCCAAAATGAGGGCTCAACATATGGGACCTCAACTAAGGAGTCTTCATTAGCAAACACAGAGTCTGCTTCATTCATTAATACGTACTTCATTTCATTTCATTCATAAGCCAGTGTGAACACCAGCTATACTTAGGGTGTAGTTTAAGACTTTCATCGGGTTTGTTGTGCAATGATCAAGAATAACCTAATGTCATTACCTGAGTCTAGCTCACCTTTTGATTATCCTATCCTAACACCTTTGGTATCATTCATTTCATTATGTGCTTCATTTGAGGCTGGCCTCATTCATTTATTGGGAACTTTAACTTTAACCGACATAGATCATGTGAGCATCATAAAATCCAGTGTCTCCCCCACACCGAAAAGAGGTGGAATAACCGGCCAAAGTGACCCAATAACATGATAGCGTACATGGGAATTTGACCCCGCCAGATCCCTATAGTGGCAGTATAGGTTCGAAGACTAGGAGATGTATGGATACCCATACCCGGCTAGACGGACAGTCTCATCTCATGAGAGTTACGTGAACCTTCGCCCTTCCTGAAAGAAGGCATCACCGCTCATAACTAGTCTATCGGTGCTCAGTATAAAGTTCCATTTCATTAAACTCATACGTCATGGAAGCTGGCTTCTAGTATGAGGACATCATAGCTCATTAGATGATTTCTCATCTCATCATTAGTATTAAGTGTGTTAATCTCAATACTTCCATTAGAGTGTTCATAGAGACTGGTCTCTTCATTATCTTACACTCTCATAGGTGAGTACGTTTTGGTAAGATTTACTTAGGCTCATTTGAGATTGCTCTCATCATTAGCATTAGCCTCATATCATGTTTTCACCACATTCATTGTCATTAGCACATTTACTCTTCATATTTACTCACCTCATTTTACGTGAATGTTCATTCCATCATATGCCAATATACTTGGCCATTAGTGTGTTTCATACCCTTAATTAACCCTTCTAGGGTTTCATCATTTCATTGTTCATTTCATCATTCAGTACATACATCTTAGGTTCACTTATTTTTAAACGTATGCTAGACTTATGAGTCTATACACACAAGCCATGAGGCTTCATTCATAATTCGTTAAGTAAGTCATACATTCCTAAGATTATGTAGTACAAGACTTATGTATCTTGTATATATGCCAAGATCTTGATTTCGATCTAAGTAGGTGGCATTATTCTTGGATATTTTGTTCACGTATGACTTATGTATCAATACGGAAAATTGGGCAAGGAAACCCAATTTCGAATCACTTGGATATCATTTACATTTTTCATTGATTTTGTTTTAATATTCATTACATTTTAACTCTAGATTAAATCCCAATATTAATATCGTATCATTAATTTTCTACTTAATTTTTCTCTTACGTTGGCCGTAGGGTTGTGGGTTCGAACCCCCACAACCCCTTTTTATTTTTCGTTAAATTCTCCTTGTCCCAATTCGCCTAAACCAAGAGGTTGTGGGATCAAATCCCCACAACCTCTTGTATTTTCCTTAAATTTTCGCTGGGAAAGGGAGGTTGTGGGTTTGAACCCCCACAGCCTCCTTATTCAATCTTTAATTTCGCTGAGGCTGTGAGGTGGTGGGTTCGAACCCCCACAGCCTTATAACTTTATTTTAATTAGATTAGGCGAATGGCAGTGGGGTTGTGGGATCGAACCCCCACAGCCTCACTTTATTTCTTAGTTAATTTCGCCTCTCCTTTTCAGCCTTGAGGTCGTGGGTTCGATTCCCACGCCTCACATTTTCTTTTCTTTATTTTTCTCCCCTTTCGCGCGTGCCTGGAGGTCCTGGGTTCGAATCCCACGCCTCCCATTTATTTGTTCAATTATTTTTCTCTTCTTTCTCCTCCAGTTCGCGAGTTCGATTCGCCCAGCCCCTTTTTTCTTTTCTTTTCTCGCAAACTCACAGTAGCCAAGTTCGATTCCCCCCAGCCCCATTTTCTTTTCCCTTTTTTCGCGAAATCCAGTAACCAAGGGTCAAATCCCCCCAGCCCCATTTTCCTTTGTTCTTTGTCGCGAAACCAGTAACTAAGGGGTTCAATTCCCCTTAGCCCCTTCACAATTTTTTTTCTTTTTCAGCCTTCTTAACATGTGAGGTCTTGGGTTCAATTCCCCTTGACCTCACTTATTTTATTTCCCCTTTAAAAACCCAGATTTTAACCCCATTGTAGAGTGCACAAATCTGGAAAATTTTAGTCATTCTTCAACTCATTTTTTGGCGCATCTTTCATAAGTTTATTTGGCTAAAAGATTGTTATTAAATCAATCATATTTTATTGCAATAAACATCATATTGTATACACATTTCACACATAAAATGCACAAGAAATACATGTCTTACAAGACCCCAAAACAGTGGCCAAACACACTGCCAACGTGCACGCATACACAACTCCTTTTTCGATCACACTTTGATTGTCATCTTCGTGATTCCCCGCACATAAACATATTCACATTTAATATAAACACATCATACATGCCTAAATCTACCAGCACAACATACCCATCCTACGAATACATTTGGGAGCTAGTGACAAGGACATGCAAAGGGGAACAACCTTAGTTTCAGAGTGAATAGTTTAAATCGTAAGGGGACTCTTGGGAAAGGGACCAAGAGAGAAGAAACCCATACCTTTTGACGTTGTTCAAGCATGAAGTTGCTGCCCAAAAGTTCCTCCAAACCACGCCCAATTCACCTCAACGTACACACCACTCGACGAACAACCTCTCTTTGCCTTGATGTTTTTGATTACTTTGCTTTTCTTAAAAATTTTTGTGTGTTCTTCAAGTGTGAAGAACAATTGTTGTTAAACGGTTCTTGAGTTTTTTTGTTAGGCAGAGCGTGAGAGAATGAGAGTTGAGAGACGTGAAAGAGAGTTGAGAGACGTGAAAGAGAGTTATTAGGATTATGAGTGTAGGTTTGAATTTAGTCAAAGTAAGGTTTAATTTAACTAATAAAAATCTGATTTATTTAGCTTAGGTAAGATGAACATTGTGCCCTTACCAAAAATCAGATTTTTTATCAACAATTAAATCCTTAATTGATGCTTATAGTGGGGCTCGAACCCGAGTAACACCCCATTTGCGAAAATGGGTCACTTCGGGTCGCCCCAACCCGAATTGCTCTTTTTAATTAAATTAATTAATTAATTTATTAACTCCTCAGGGTAATTACAATATTACCCTTGGCCTGGAAAAGACCATTTTACCCTTGGACCCTCAAAACTTAAAATTTCTTCTTTTAAGTCCGGTAAAGACTCGTTCGATTAAATCTTCCTTTTCGTGAGCCTCACATGGTTGGTTCCAATCTTTACAAGCTCAATTAACTCCCCAAGTTAGTTGGCTTAGTCGTAGTAGGGGTTCTGAGGTCTGGTTCTACGTGTATCAATCCGTGTGGACCTTGGTCCAATCGCAAGAATTCTTGACACCTTAAGTAATTATCTTATTCATTTTTAGGGTTGTTACAGTGCATAAGATTCTGGTGGCTATGGGGGCCATAGATACTAAGAAGGCTGAGCTGGCTTCCTATCAGCTCAAGGATGTTGCACAGACTTGGTGCAAGATGTGGCAGGATAGCCGAGCGTTGGACGGAGTTCCGGTCACTTGGGAGCTGTTTAAGACAGCCTTCCTGGAGAGATTCTTTCCCAGGGAGATGAGGGAGGCAAAGGTTGAGGAGTTTATCAACCTTAAGCAGGGATCCATGACAGTCAGGGAGTATTCCCTGAAGTTTGTTAAACTATTAAGGTATGTTACTTTCCTTCGTATCTAATAGCAAGGATAAGGTGAGTACTGAAGTTTGTTAAATTATCCAGGTATGCTACTTCCTTGGTTTCGAACAGCAGGGATGAAATGAGCAGGTTCCTCGCAAGAATCAATGGAGACCTGGAGGAGGAGTGTCGGTCTGCGATGTTCCATGATAATATGTACCTTTCCAGGTTGATGGTGCATGTCCAGCAGGTGGAGGACAGCCAGAGAAAGAGGGGTATTCGTGATGCTAGGAGGCCTAAGCCTCAAGATCAGGGAGATCCCAGCCATGGAGGCCACAGAAACAACTTTGGCATCCGTGAGCAGCCAAGGTTTAAGAAGGGACTCTCCCACCAAAGGGAGTCAAGTTCATCCAATGGTCGCTATGATAGGGATTCCGAGTCCAGAGATAAGAGAAATAAGGGAATAGATACACCTAAGGAAAGGCAACCTTGCAGGAAGTGTGGCAGACAGCATGGAGAAGAGTGTATGATGGGCCTAACGCTTGTTACAGCTGTGGAAAACCTGGTCACATGGTGAAGGATTGTCCAAATAGGAGAAGTCAAGAACAAGGGAAGGAGAGAGTTCAGACTAATGGCCCAAATGAAGAGGCTCCAAGGAGGTAACGATTCTTCGTACTCAAGTCCAGGGGTGCTGGGTAAGGCACTTCTGATGAAGCCTCGGGTGCGTAGCCTTAATTAGTCTTTCATATATTTGACTGTGTATGGTATTTATGCACTAATATGAGGTTAATATGTTTGAGTCATCATGTTGATTGCTGATTTGTATGACTTGTATGTTGACTTATATTGTATGCTTTGATGAGACTAATTTAGGGAAGAATTCCTTAGTCTATTAATGTGAAGCTACTAGTAAATCTCAAGGATGTGCACCATCATGTTAATATGTGAATCAGATATTCACCAGTGGAAGTATTGAAGTACCTATGTATGCGTACGTTCTATAGATGACATACTTATTGTTAGTAAAGAGTAGTGTCATTCGGGGACGAATGTTCCTAAGGGGGGATAATGTAACAACCCTAAAAATGAATAAGATAAATACTTAAGGTGTCAAGAATGCTTGCGATTAGACCAAGGTTCACACGTATTGATACGCGTAGAACTAGACCTCAGAACCCTTACTACGACCAAGCCAACTAACTTGGGGAGTTAGTTGAGCTTGGAAAGGTTGGAACCAACCAAGTAAGGCTCTCAAAAATGAAAATTTAATCGAAGGAGTCTTTACCGGACTTAAAAAGAAGAAATTTTAAGTTTTGAGGGGTAAGAGAAGAATGCAGGTTGAGAGAAATGGATTATGCGAAATTTCAGACTATAGAGACAATGGAGGAGCATAAGAAGGAACGAGAGAGATTTAACAACTTCTTCTACCCTTTCTCATGGAGAATCCACCGCCTATGTCTAAACAAACACATTGAGTGTCTAAAAAATTTCAGATATAGGGCAACTAGAGACTTGGAGTGTTTGTTTTATTGTTTATAAATTTTTTGTCCAAATAAAAATAGGAGGGAGAGTTAAATTTGTTATGTTGTAAAACTAAAGAAAAATAAGACAAGAAATGAAGCAATATAAGACAATAGATATATAGAAGATGAAAACAATAGAAATAGGGAGACAAGAGATGAGAGTTTTTCTTATTCATCAAAGTATTAATCAAATCTTCAAGTGTATACAATATGAATCTTTATGCCTCTATTTATAGTGTAACATAGAGGCATACAAAAGGTTATTCATAAACATGACATTAACATGAATATAATGGGGAGGTTATGAAAGTGAAAGGTTACAAGAATAATGGTTATAAAGGTTGAGGTTATGATCATCTTCATAATGAGGAAAATAGTGGAGATGATGGGTGAGTAACTTCTTGATGTAGTGGACATCCACACTATAATATTTTATAACACTCCCCTTGGATGTCCATAGATAATATGTCTCGTTAAAACCTTATTAGGAGAAAAAACCCTGTAAGAAAACAAATCCTAGTGAAAGAAAAAGAGTACACATATCTTTTAATACGCTTGAATGTTGCCTCGTAAAAAACATTACCAGGAAAACTCATTTGGGACAAAACCATGGTTATGGAAAAGAGTATAACGCGTATTTTTCTCTCCTTGATAAAAATTTACTTTATATCTCGGAGACGATGCATTCCGATCTTATATCACAACTTCTCAAATATTGATGTTGGTATCCTTAGTGAATAAGTTTACAAGATTATCACTTGAACGAGCCTTTGAACGTCTATCTCACCCTTTTGTTGAAGATCATGTGTGAAAAAATGTTTGGTGAAATATGTTGTGTCTGATCTTCTTTGATTGTATCCTCCATTCAATTGAGCTATATATTATTTTCGTGTATGGTGACTGGAATATCCTTTGTAAAAGGAAAATCACATATTTCGTGAATAGGATAGATTATGATTCCAATCTCATACACCCCTGACTTACTTCATTGATAAATATGATTTGAAGAAGTGGTTACAACTGTTTGTTGAATGCCAATATATTGTTGTGCCTTTGTATGTAAGCAAATAACTCATTTGCAATCGAGCTTTATGTAGATCAAATAAATATTTTGCATCTACATAATCAAATCATTTTTGACTCATGAGAGATTGGTCAATTTCATTGAAGTTCGTCTTTTCTTATCAAAGAAAGTGTCACAACCCAAAAGTATACCCTAGAAGTTAGGATACAATCTTGGATTGTAACAGCGTCGTCGACCTCTCGGAGGTCTAAGACAAGCCTCTCATATCATTCATTGCATTGGCATAGTAAATTTAGCGGAAAATTTAAAACTTTTCATAGCACATCATATGCTAGAAACATCCCATCATATATATATAAAACATAAGTCATAATACATATTTAGACTCTAAGTCTCTTTGCCATCTTAGACTCAATAACTTTAGAATACATTAGGGACACGGCCCATACGACACATTACATAACTATACAATATTTAAAGACTTTACATTAAAGACATTAGTAGGACATCCTTGAACTTAAGGATTCCTTTCCTTGAGCTTGGGAAATCACCTATCAAGCTCCTCAATCATAGACCTCCTTTAAGCATTCATTAACCTACACTTTGTGTAAAAAGTAAAGAAGAATGGGATTAGCACTAGAATGTACTAAGTATGGCAACCATGCAAAAACATGCATTTAAAAGGGACATTTCCTTTGAAATCATACTTCATGCAATTTTGAGTAAATCATCATAAAACCTTTATCAATATCATTTATATCATCCACATACTTCATAGAAACACATTCAAAGGCCAAACATCATAGAAAAGCACATATAGAAGTTAAGCACAAATAGAGGTCACTTTACAGTGAACTCATCCCTCTTAACATTTAACTCTTTTCTCAATTCATTTGCCTACTAAGTAATACTTTAGGGATACTTGGTGCAATGAATCACCTTAGGAACACACGAGAATACCATACATAGCATCTATATAAGACAACACATGCCATCATAGAAATATAGTACAATATAAACATAGTCAAACCAAGACTACAATATCATACATAAAGGACACAAACATAATCCTATGTATTAAGGTACCTTCCTAAGACTTCCTAAGGAGTCACTTGTGCAATGTCTAGATGGGTTCATTACTTCCACCTATCCTAAGTAACTTACCTTAAGTCCTCCTAGTTAGGATCCTATTCAATTACTTCCATTGTCCATTTTACCTTTAGGGAAAACATAACCTTAACCGACATAGACCATGGGTGCTAATCATGGAATCCGGTGTCATAAAACCTTATAGCAATGGAAGGTGGTCTACCGGCCAAAGTAGAACCTAACATGACATAGCTATATATGTGGAAATCCACTAGCTAGTATCCTATGGTGGAAACATAGTTTATGGAACTTGAGAAATTCATGGAAATATCAACTCTACACCCTATGTTGGGTCATGAGGCTATCCGCCCCGTGAGGACCGTAATGAACCCTACCTTTCTTATGTAAGAAAGTGTCACCCCTCACATGAGGACCGTAGTGAACCCTACCTCTCCTATGTTGGGAAGTGTCACTCCCTCATCTACAAGTTCACTCGGTGCTAGGCTAAGTTCCCTTTATTGAAAAGCCTTTATTACGTTTGTTTATAAAACATAAGCTTAGAATATTCATCATTCATATGCTTATAGCATATTCAAGCACCTATCTAGATTTGGAGTATTCTAGGGCACCCCTAACAAGTCCCCTCTCACTAACTAGATCATCCATGTGTGTGAGTGTATACTTAGATGTGAGCAAACCTTTCACATAACACATAAGGTCACACATGTTCATATATCAATGCATAAGTCTATAGGCATAACTATATGAGCAATACTTTCATATAAACCTACTAAGACACTATACGCATTCATACTTCATTATATCATATTCATAATATATTCATATAATCATCCTTCATATGCATAAGAACCAAACTTAGGAACTATCCTATCAAGATACACATGTGCAATGCATAGACAAGGTCCCATACCCTTGCCCATACTAGTACACCTATCAAGTCATCCTAGTGAGGGAATACAAATCATACATTCATAAACATCACCTTAATATGCATAGTAGTAGACACTAGTGAATATGAGAACTACCTTTCATTAGACACAATGACTTATACTACTTGTAACATGCATGTAAGTGAGAGTGTGTGTACATTGACCAACATGATCAGATAATGGCTACCAATGACTTCTCAAGTCAACCACCCTCTTAGACCACATTACACTTCCAAGTACATAGCACACAACACATAATAGCACAGGAGACAAGACAATATATACAATGTAATCAAGACTCCTAACTTTAGCTATTCACACTTTCATATAAGGGGTGCATAGGTAAAGGGTTATTAACCATCTTAACACATTAATGGCAGCACCTATACTTTACCCTAACATGGTTATATACATGCTCATGAAATAGCCACACAACCTAATCCACAACTAGAATAGGAAAGTAAGCATAATTTTCTCATAGTATCATCTTAAGCACATGTTCATAAGTTCATCAATTTGCCTTCAAGGCCATGGTCAACACATATATGATGACAATAAGATAAACACCGCCACCATAAGTGGACCATATCACACAATGCCATACAAGGCTTCATCACATTACTATAAAAGAATAGAGAAGTAGAAAAGTAAAGGAAATAAGCATTCTTACCCAATTCTCACCCTTTGATCATCATTGATCAATACACCTTATTCATCAATAAAATACATATATGGAAGTAGATAAATTTACTTTAAACATATAAGAAACCATGTACAAGTCACTACAAGATTATACCATAACATAATAAAACATATCAACATACTAGGAAAATAGAATAACAAGATCATTAGCTAACTTCCCTTACATTGATTTTTGATCATAGTTCATACATATATAAGTCTAAGGCAGTAGCTAAACCTACATTTAACCATATTGAAATCATGATTATATACTCTCAAGATTTAGGCTACAACATAGGCATTTAGGCTTATCGATTTGCTAGAGTATAGAAGAATTTACCAATACTATGGACTCTCTAAGGGTTTGATCATCATTCCTATTTCATCAATAATATACTCATTACGCAGTAGCTAATTAGATAAGAAATCAAGACTATATCATGCTTCATCTAATCACAAATTCAAGATACATCACCCACTTAGCCTCTTGACTTCATAGCCTAAAGGAATCTATATCCATTCATGCAAGCCCTTCTTAATTTGATCATTTAGGATTTATACCTACAAATTTTATCCATTATATCACCCTAAAACAGTAGCTACAGCAGTTCATACATAATCAAGAATCTACACAACCGATCTCACAATCAACTTCAAGACAATATGTAGAATCATAGGCTATTCATGCTCAAAACTTCATATATTTATCACCATGGACTGATCATCATCAATTCAACATCAATTAACGTAATTAACAATAAACAAAAGCAATTCAACGTAAGAGAATCACCAATTAATCAAGATCAAGCCATAATCACAAAGCCCATGCAAAGGCTAAACCAATTTTGGAAGGAACATGGGCTCATCATGCAATTGGAGTTAAAACACATTAAAACCATTGTATTAACTTCAAAAAACGTTTTGAGAAAGAACCCATGGCTAGATTGGAGAAGAAGAACTTTGATCATAAACTTTCTTTGAAAACATTGAGAAGAACTCTCCAAGTGAAAGGTTACTTAGAGATGAAGGATCACCATACCTTAATCTTCATGAAGACCTATAAAACTTGATGAAGAACCCATGAGAATCCAATATACAAGCTGTTCTTGAGCTTTAAAAACCATGGAGGTTCTAGAGAGAATATTTTGGAGGGGAAAGGCTTTAAACATGTGAGAGGATTTGTGGATGAGTTGATCACGTTTTAGAAGACTTATATACACCTAAAATCAACTAAATAAACCCTTAATAATCAGTTTAGGACGTGGGGTGAATTTCCCATTCACCCCTTTAAGTGACAGCACGCAGGCTGCCAACCTGCAGGCCATCCGCGACGAGGGGCTCGACGGGGCGTCATGGCCATGACGGGCCGTGGCAGCCTCCGTCGCCCATGCATTAGCCAAATTCTTGGCTCAAGACCTTCCCAAGGCAATCCCCCTTTGACGAGACCTTCATTACGGTCCGTTGGTGGCCCAACAATCCGTCATTGTGTCCGTCAAGGGACACTGCCCAGGCAGTGTCTTAGGCAGCCTTGGGTCCTTCTTGTGGGGCCTCTTGTGGGGCCCTTTAGAAGTCATACCCGTACGTTTCCAACGCGATTACAAACCTTAACATGTTATAGACCTACCACATATGTTTCATCCAAAACAAACACCTACAAGACGTCCAAACAGCCTTGACCCCAACATGACATACGATGAACGTCTTAGGGGCTATCTTTCAAACGCCTTGCACGTTCTTGGGCGTTTGACCTCCAAACTTCACAAAACTTCATACAATAACATTAAACATCATTATAAACCATTTCAACACTTATTAGACTCAGATCATACGATTTAAGCATGCATACACACATAAGGCACATAAGCGACTATTCGTCGAACGTCTTGGACGTCCCTTGACGTCCGACTTCCAAATCACTTCAAACTTTGCACACTGCCTATATATAACATAATAAGGCATTTTAGGACCTTATAACATTAAGAGGAACATGTTAGGATCTATACACCTTATCTCATTTTTGAGGTTTTACAATATCCCCCACTTGGGAACATTCGTCCTCGAATGACACTGGACTCTTTAATCACAACAAGGACTTCAATGCACATAATAGCAGTTAATAACATTTAAAATATCATCAAATAATTTTAGCACTCGATGCACACAAGCAAGCAAAACCATTACTCACTCACTCTTTAATGCATCAAACACAAATACCCTTTTTCATGTTCATAGGGGAACATCCTTCTCCTAATCATAACACGATCATTACGCCTTAACTCATTACAAGAAAATCTTGAAAAGCTACTAATAGGCAGATCATAACTCATACTCAAAGTTAGTTAGGCACTCATACTTCAATGCATATAAGCTTGAGTTAGTTAAATCACAAAGATCTTCATTAGTTAGACCTAGTACCATGAAGGTCATACTCAATCATACCATGCCTAGTGGTGTACATGGAGGAATGTCTTACTCCCCAACACATTACATGCATCATGAGTTCACACCTTAGCAAAGTACAAGATCAATTTCTTTAAAAAATGAGAAATCTCAACTTTCAAGCCAAGACATGCATAAACTTTTCTTCCTAGTGAAATCTAAATGGTAAGTCACACCAAGTAAATCACAACAAAATAGGAAGTCATTCCACAATTTCTTTTCTTAACATAATACTCACCCTTATAGTAAGCCTTATTTTGGAAAAATAACACAATTATAGGCATACACATGAACACTTAGCTTGACATGCTTTCACTTTTCAAGAATGAGCCTACAATTTTGCATTACAAATCATCAAATCACTAAATTTTTAAAAGAGTCAACATATTTCATTGTAAAAGAGACTCAATTTCCATTACAAGGCTAAACAATTTACCCTACAAGTGACTATTACCAAGTTCCTTATCTTACCTCGTGAAGTCAACTTCACAATTAGCACATTGAAATGCAAGTCAACAAGAGAAAACATGGATTTTATCAAAATTTCTTTTCATGCTCTTTGGAAAAATTCACCATGTCTCTAAGATGATGTCAATCAATTCATACCAATTATATAAAGATCATGCAATTCACACTTTATGCAAGACAATTTTCATGAACAAGCATACTAAGAAATTCATATTTTCCAATTCAAGTAAGAATAGAAGAACAATGTAGACAATTTCTACAATCTCACTACTCAAACACCATCCCCCACTTAGGGTAAACCCAATTAAGAGTAACTTAACCCAACATATAGAGGATCTCAAATACACAACCTTCATATTCATCACTTAAAGTGATTACTACTTTAGAGGAAATCTTCATTAATTCAATTTAGCAACACCAAGGCATTCTAAACCCTATCAATTTAGACAAATCATCCTCAACCATCAATTTTGATCATACTATTCTATTCACATAAGGTCTTCTTACAATGCAATAGACACTAAGGCCATACATCATTAGTGGAAAACAAAAAGGAAGTTCATAACACAATAAGAAGTTAGAAACCAATCTACGACTCATCATGTCATAAGATTCTCATCCTTCAATCTAAATAGCAAAAATTCTTTTCCACATTCCTTATCATGTTCATATTCATAAATTCTACACATATTTCAACAACATCCAATCAAATGACAATTTAGCAAGTTCTCCAAACATGATACAATAAGTTGCCTAGTCTTTACAACGAGCATGCTTCCAAATACCCAAAAGTGCAACATTTAGACATTTAATGTAACAAGTATGGAATTATAAGATACAAAGCTTTACCAACTCATTCTTCATAAGCATGCATACTATATTTACAACTCAAGTCTCTACAAAAGACTCCAATTTTTACACTAGCAACTCATCAAGTACCACTTATATACAAAGGAAAACAATGCACACTGTTAATCACATATACTCATAGGATAGCATACTTCCATAGGTAGTTATTAAACAATCCAAGTTCAAATTCTATGTTTGGCTATCATCATACAAAACCATATAGGAATACACAATTTAAGAGAATTCACTTTAACCACCATAACTTCTAGCATGCTTCAACTATATCATGACATACATCATTCGACATAACATGCTATTTCACATAGATTTCATATATTGCCATAATTGGCATCACATCATCAAATAAGAGATATTTCATACATAGCAAGGTAAGATAACCAATCATAATCCTCATAGAGTTAACATGTGCAATGACCAAGTAAAGCTCCATAACTTCACTAAACCAAGTAACCCAACAAGAACTACAATTAGCACCATACTCCACTCATCTATAACCTTCATGCATGAATAACTCCAATTCTTTAGCACACTAGGCTACTTACATGTCTACAAGCATAGAAATCATCTCATAAGGGCATTCACATTTATCATCATACACATACATAGTATTAACCTCCTAAGGTCTCCATCAAGGCAACTAGTGCAAGACATAGGTAGAGTCCCATACCCTTACCTAAGTCTAGTTAACCCTTCAAGTCGCCTTAGTTAGTATATACATCATCAAATAAGGAGAAGTGTCACCTTCACCCATACTCATTCAAACTATAAAAAAAAATGATAAGCATTTAAACTCACCTTTTCTCCCTCAAGCATTGAGCAATCTCATCCAAGCAACCATATCTAAAAGACTACCGGACAAGAAAACATAAGAGAGAGATCTTATAGAATTAAGTTCTATGGCACGATATGAGATTGATGAAGAAGGGAAACTCTATCGTCCTATAGCCTCTCATACCATTTGATGTGTCGCGACTCACCACCAATGATACAAGACTCTACTAGACGTGCCAATATGAGACTTCTTAGAACCTAAAACCGCTACATAAACCTCATGCTCTGATACCAAGTTTGTCACAACCCAAAAGCATACCCTAGAAGTTAGGATACAATCTTGGATTGTAACTGGCGTCGTCGACCTCTCGGAGGTCTAAGACAAGCCTCTCATATCATTCATTGCATTGGCATAGTAAATTTAGCGGAAAATTTAAAACTTTTCATAGCACATCATATGCTATAAACATCCCATCATATATATATAAAACATAAGTCATAATACATATTTAGACTCTAAGTCTCTTTGCCATCTTAGACTCAATAACTTTAGAATACATTAGGGACACGTCCCATATGACACATTACATAACTATACAATATTTAAAGACTTTACATTAAAGACATTAGTAGAACATCCTTGAACTTAAGGATTCCTTTCCTTGAGCTTGGGAAATCACATATCAAGCTCCTCAATCATAGACCTCCTTTAAGCATTCATTAACCTACTCTTTGTGTAAAAAGTAAAGAAGAATGGGATTAGCACAAGAATGTACTAAGTATGGCAACCATGCAAAAACATGCATTTAAAAGGGACATTTCCTTTGAAATCATACTTCATGCAATTTTGAGTAAATCATCATAAAACCTTTATCAATAGCATTTATATCATCCACATACTTCATAGAAACATAATCAAAGGCCAAACATCATAGAAAAGCACATATAGAAGTTAAGCACAAATAGAGGTCACTTTACAGTGAACTCATCCCTCTTAACATTTAACTCTTTTCTCAATTCATTTGCCTACTAAGTAATACTTTAGCGATACTTGGTGAAATGCATCACCTTAGGAACACAAGAGAATACCATACATAGCATCTATATAAGACAACACATGCCATCATAGAAATATAGTACAATATAAACATAGTCAAACCAAGACTACAATATCATACATAAAGGACACAAACATAATCCTATCTATTAAGGTACCTTCCTAAGACTTCCTAAGGAGTCACTTGTGCAATGTCTAGATGG
This sequence comes from Solanum sitiens, assembly GCA_016801875.1. Lineage (NCBI taxonomy): Eukaryota > Viridiplantae > Streptophyta > Magnoliopsida > Solanales > Solanaceae > Solanum > Solanum sitiens. Next base: position 4,718,214 of record JABWTJ010000012.1, on the reverse strand, counting down.
GTTCATTACTTCCACCTATCCTAAGTAACTTACCTTAAGTCCTCCTAGTTAGGATCCTATTCAATTACTTCCATTGTCCATTTTACCTTTAGGGAAAACATAACCTTAACCGACATAGACCATGGGTGCTAATCATGGAATCCGGTGTCATAAAACCTTACACCGATGGAAGGTGGTCTACCGGCCAAAGTAGAACCTAACATGACATAGCTATATATGTGGAAATCCACTAGCTAGTATCCTATGGTGGCAACATAGTTTATGGAATTTGGGGAATTCATGGAAATATCAACTCTACACCCTATGTTGGTTCATGAGGCTATCCACCCCGTGAGGACCGTAATGAACCCTACCTTTCTTATGTAAGAAAGTGTCACCCCTCACATGAGGACCGTAGTGAACCTTACCTCTCCTATGTTGGAAAGTGTCACTCCCTCATCTACAAGTTCACTCGGTGCTAGGCTAAGTTCCCTTTATTGAAAAGCCTTTATTACGTTTGTTTATAAAACATAAGCTTAGAATATTCATCATTCATATGCTTATAGCATATTCAAGCACCTATCTAGATTTGGAGTATTCTAGGGCACCCCTAACAAGGCCCCTCTCACTAACTAGATCATCCATGTGTGTGAGTGTATACTTAGATGTGAGCAAACCTTTCACATAACACATAAGGTCACACATGTTCATATATCAATGCATAAGTCTATAGGCATAACTATATGAGCAATACTTTCATATAAACCTACTAAGACACTATACGCATTCATACTTCATTATATCATATTCATAACATATTCATATAATCATCCTTCATATGCATAAGAACCAAACCTAGGAACTATCCTATCAAGATACACATGTGCAATGCATAGACAAGGTGCCATACCCTTGCCCATACTAGTACACCTATCAAGTCATCCTAGTGAGGGAATACAAATCATACATTCATAAACATCACCTTAATATGCATAGTAGTAGACACTAGTGAATATGAGAACTACCTTTCATTAGACACAATGACTTATACTACTTGTAACATGCATGTAAGTGAGAGTGTGTGTACATTGACCAACATGATCACATAATGGCTACCAATGACTTCTCAAGTCAACCACCCTCTTAGACCACATTACACTTCCAAGTACATAGCACACAACACATAATAGCACAGGAGACAAGACAATATATACAATGTAATCAAGACTCCTAACTTTAGGTATTCACACTTTCATATAAGGGGTGCATAGGTAAAGGGTTATTAACCATCTTAACACATTAATGGCAGCACCTATACTTTACCCTAACATGGTTATATACATGCTCATGAAATAGCCACACAACCTAATCCACAACTAGAATAGGAAAGTAAGCATAATTTTCTCATAGTATCATCTTAAGCACATGTTCATAAGTTCATCAATTTGCCTTCAAGGCCATATTCAACACATATATGATGACAATAAGATAAACACCGCCACCATAAGTGGACCATACCACACAATGCCATACAAGGCTTTATCAACATTACTATAAAAGAATAGAGAAGTAGAAGAGTAAAGGAAATAAGCATTCTTACCCAATTCTCACCCTTTGATCATCATTGATCCATACACCTTATTCATCAATAAAATACATATATGGCAGTAGCTAAATGTACTTTAAACATATAAGAAACCATGTACAAGTCACTACAAGATTATACCATAACATAATACAACATATCAACATACTAGGAAAATAGAATAACATAGATCATTAGCTAACTTCCCTTACATTGATTTTTGATCATGGTTCATACATATATAAGTCTAAGGCAGTAGCTAAACATACATTTAACCATATTGAAATCATGATTATATACTCTCAAGATTTAGGCTACAACATAGGCATTTAGGCTTATCGATTTGCTAGAGTATAGAAGAATTTACCAATACTATGGACTCTCTAAGGGTTTGATCATCATTCCTATTTCATCAATAATATACTCATTAGGCAGTAGCTAATTAGATAAGAAATCAAGACTATATCATGCTTCATCTAATCACAAATTCAAGATACATCACCCACTTAGCCTCTTGACTTCATAGCCTAAAGGAATCTATATCCATTCATGCAAGCCCTTCTTAATTTGATCATTTAGGATTTATACCTACAAAATTTATCCATTATATCACGCTAAATCAGTAGCTAAAGCAGTTCATACATAATCAAGAATCTACACAACCGATCTCACAATCAACTTCAAGACAACATGTAGAAACATAGGCTATTCATGCTCAAAACTTCATATATTTATCACCATGGACTGATCATCATCAATTCAACATCAATTAACGTAATTAACAATAAACACAAGCAATTCAATGTAAGAGAATCACCAATTAATCAAGATCAAGTCATAATCACAAAGCCCATGCAAAAGCTAAACCAATTTTGGAAGGAACATGGGTTCATCATGCAATTGGAGTGAAAACACATTAAAACCATTGTATTAACTTCAATTCATCATGATTTAATCATTAAAAACGTTTTGAGAAAGAACCCATGGCTAGATTAGAGAAGAAGAACTTTGATCATAAACTTTCTTTGAAAACATTGAGAAGAACTATCCAAGTGAAAGGTTACTTAGAGATGAAGGATCACCATACCTTAATATTCATGAAGACCTATAAAACTTGATGAAGAACCCATGAGAATCCAATCTACAAGCTGTTCTTGAGCTTTAAAAACCATGGAGGTTCTAGAGAGAATATTTTGGAGGGGAAAGGCTTTAAACATGTGAGAGGATTTGTGGATGAGTTGATCACGTTTTAGAAGACTTTTTAGATACACCTAAAATCAACTAAATAAACCCTTAATAATCAGTTTAGGACGTGGGGTGAATTTCCCATTCACCCCTTTAAGTGACAGCACGCAGGCTGCCAACCTGCAGGCCATCCGCGACGAGGGGCTCGACGGGGCGTCATGGCCATGACGGGCCGTGGCAGCCTCCGTCGCCCATGCCTTAGCTAAATTCTTGGCTCAAGACCTGCCCAAGGCAAGTCCCCTTCGACGAGACCTTCTTGACGGTCCGTTGGTGGCCCAATGATCCGTCATTGTGTCCGTCAAGTGACACTGCCCAGGCAGTGTCTTAGGCAGCCTTGGGTCCTTCTTGTGGGGCCTCTTGTGGGGCCCTTTAGAAGTCGTACCCGGACGTTTCCAACGCGATTACAAACCTTAATATGTTATAGACCTACCACATAAGTTTCATCCAAAACAAACACCTACAAGACGTCCAAACAGCCTTGACCCCAACATGACATACGATGAACGTCTTAGGGGCTATCTTTCGAACGCCTTGGACGTTCTTGGGCGTTTGACCTCCAAACTTCACAAAACTTCATACAATATTATTAAACATCATTATAAACCATTTCAAGACTTATTAGACTCAGATCATATGATTTAAGCATGCATACACACATAAGGCACATAAGCGACTATTCATCGAACGTCTTGGACGTCCCTTGACGTCCGACTTCCAAATCACTTCAAACTTTGCACACTGCCTATATATAACATAATAAGGCATTTTAGGACCTTATAACATTAAGACGAACATGTTAGGCTCTAGACACCTTATCTCATTTTCGAGGTCTTACAGAAAGTCACACATCTTCTAGCATTTGCATAACCAAAAATCTGTAAGTGCACCAATTGCACTAATACATAACATTTTAAATCATTTTCATGAGGTTGAAAATATCCTTTCTTTGTGTTAAGCAATCTCAAAATTATTGAGTATTCAATAGAATAGATTTAAGACCTTTTAAATCCTTCAAGAATTTCATATAACTTTCATCATCTAGTTAGACTTAATAATCATTCATTATGCATATTCAAGTATTTCATCTGTTGCCAGACTAAAACAAGTCTCATTGCATTCATCATTGAAGAACATATCTCCATTTAATAATGTCAAGACTTCTGCGAAAATTCTTTATGACCCGAGGCACGAATCGTACTTTATATCTTATGGTTATACTTTCGCACAATGATTCATTTGTACCCTCACTGACATATATTTTAATCTATCAACTGTATGTTCAAAAGCATCACTTTCTAAGTGAAACAAAATATACGTAAATAGTGTCAATCATTTATCTGTCCACACTATAAGATAGATTCGAATTTAAGATCCTCGTAACCATTTATAGCACTGAGTGCTGCATCATATCAAATATACCGTTGACGGTCATTTTGATATTGATTCCAATACGACATAACTTATCGAGATCTCTTTATTTTTCATCATTTTCAGGTACCTGAACCTTTGCCAAGGTTTTATGAAATGTTATGTCATAGTGCTCTTCAAAGCACTTGCCTCATTAACAATGACCATTTTGATAATTTTCTCCTCTCCTTTATCAAAGAGTGTTACATTTTTAATCGATTGGTCTATCACGTTTCAGGCGTACCATAGACTCTCTCCTTCAAGGACTATTTATTAGAGCATTTGCAGCTCAATTAAAATATTGGTCAACAAATAAATCTGGCATATTACTTACAACAAATTATTATTATTATTATTATTATTATTATTATTATTATTATCATTATTATTATCATCATCATTATTATTATTATTATTATTATTATTATTATCATTATTATTATCATTATTATTATTATTATTATTATTATTATTATCATTATTATTATTATTATTATTATTATTATTATTGTTATTATTATTATTATTATTATTATTATTATTATTATCATTATTATTATCATTATTATTATTATTATTATTATTATTATCATTATTATTATCATTATTATTATTATTATTATTATTATTGTTATTATTGTTATTATTATTATTGTTATTGTTATTATTGTTATTGTTATTGTTATTGTTATTATTATTATTGTTATTATTATTATTGTTATTGTTATTATTATTATTGTTATTATTATTATTGTTATTGTTATTATTATTATTGTTATTATTATTATTCTTATTGTTATTATTCTTATTGTTGTTATTATTATTGTTATTGTTATTATTATTATTATTATTATTATTGTTATTGTTATTATTATTATTGTTATTATTATTATTATTGTTATTATTATTATTGTTATTGTTATTATTATTATTATTATTATTATTATTGTTATTGTTATTATTGTTATTATTATTAATATTATTATTCTTATTATTAGTATTAGTATTAGTATTACTATTATTACTATTATTATATTATTATTATTATTATTATTATTATTATTATTATTATTATTATTATTAATATTATTATTATTATTAGTATTAGTATTAGTATTAGTATTAGTATTAGTATTACTATTATTACTATTATTATTATTATATTATTATTATTATTATTATTATTATTATTATTATTATTATTATTGTTATTATTATTATTGTTATTGTTATTATTATTATTGTTATTGTTATTATTGTTATTGTTATTATTATTATTGTTATTATTATTATTGTTATTGTTATTATTATTATTGTTATTATTATTATTGTTATTATTATTATTGTTATTGTTATTATTATTATTATTATTATTATTATTATTATTATTATTATTGTTATTATTGTTATTATTATTATTATTATTATTATTATTATTATTATTATTATTGTTATTATTATTATTATTATTATTATTATTATTATTATTTCGCACTTAACTTGATGCACCTCATAACTCATGCAACACAAAAATTATGTCCACGCTATACAAAAACATTAACATGACATGCAAACATGAATTCATTGTAACTCTAACTTATTCAGAAACTTAACCTTACTACTCTGTTTCGATAGTCTATGGTAGTCTAACATTTATGAAGTAATCCATACCTAAGCCATCTCCTTGAGCTAGTAAGCAGCCAACTTAGCCTTCTCGTCTTCATCAATACTCATAGCAGGCTTTAGAACCTACCATGCATTCACCTCCATGCGAACAACCACTTTTATCAAACGTCTTTCGTTCACATTGGGCATTTCTATCACTGCCCCTTCTTGGGAAGGCCAGATCTTGAGTCTGGCGCCTTAGACCACTTGGCCATCCTAATTATTTTGTGTATTCTTCTACGCGCGCACACAAGAAGGAAGTTAGATACTTAGAATGACACAAAGTGTCAAAGCTCTAGATAGCACGATAAAGAGTAGAAGAAGGGAAATTTTCCTACGCATCATGCAATCTCTAATTCAGGATAGTGGTGCACTTCACTATCATGACTTAGAAACTACTCGATGTGGTTGTTGTGAACTTATTATCCTCGGAATTTAACCTAACGCTCTGATACCAATTTTTTCACGACTGGAATCTAGACCCCAGACGAGACCGGCGTCGTTGACCTCTTAGAGGTCGCAGACAAGCCTACATACGTCATTCTTACTTCATCTAGGTTAATTTTAGCGGAAAATTTGAAACTTTTTGTTTCTTATCATACATAAAGGTCATTCTACTTACATTCATAGTGTTCACCATCAACCATCTAACATTAAGATTATCAACTGAAAGAAATAGTTCAATACTGCATTAATTGTATAATTGCCAAAATGGCACCAATACAATGTCTGAAATAAAAATGGAAAGAAACACTAGTGGAACATACTCCACTAGCTAAAGTCTACATCTAAGCTAGATAGTAACGATAGACATCCTCGAAAGCATGAGGTCCTACCAAGTCCGAATGAAAGCTCCACGTCCGGATAGCTGCAACGTCAACCTGTAAGCTCTAGCGTCCACCTGTGCCTGCAGCTAAAAATATAGAGTTGTATGGGATTAGTACACACTTGTACTAAGTATGGGTATATGCAAGCACACACCAAGGACATGCATGAGTAAGAATAGCTCTTTCCTAACAACATGATTATGGAAAGTCAAGTCAGTGGACTTGCCAAATTGGGATTAGGAAAGTTAGTGAAGTTTCCAAATTTGGATTAGGAAAGTCAGTGAGCTTTCCAAATTTGGATTAGGAAAGTCATGCCATGAGTACATGCATCATCATACTTATCATATTGCACACAACACATAACATCTTACACATAGCACATATCATATTGCATATAGCACATAACATCTTTCATATCATTCATTCATATGCCATGAGACCTTGGAATCATGGACTTAACATCAAGACTTCCCAAAATGAGGGCTCAACATATGGGACCTCAACTAGGGAGTCTTCTTTAGCAAACACAGAGTCTGCTTCATTCATTCATACGTACTTCATTTCATTCATTCATAAGCTAGTGTAAACACCAACTATACCTAGGATGTAGTTTAAGAATCTCATGGGGTTTGCTGTGCAATGATCAAGAATAATCTAATGCCATTACTTGAGTCTAGCTCACCTCTTGATTATCCTATCCTAACACCTTTGGTATCGTTCATTTCATTATGTGCATCATTTGAGGCAGGCCTCATTCATTCATTGGGAACTTTAACTTTAACCGACATAGATCATGTGAGCATCATGAAATCCAGTGTATCCCCCACACCGAAAAAAGGTGGAATCACCGGCCAAAGTGACCCAAAACATGCTAGCATACATGGGAATTGAACCCCGCCAGATCCCTATATTGGCAGTATAGGTTCGAAGAATAGGAGATATAAGGAACCCATACCCGGCATGCCGGACAGTCTCATCTCATGAGAGTTACGTGAACCTCTGCCCTTCCCGAAAGAAGGCATCACTGCTCATAGCTAGTCTATCGGTGCTCAGTATAAAGTTCCATTTCATTCAACTCATACGTCATGGAAGATGGCTTCTAGTATGAGGACATCATAGCATAATAGATAATTTCTCATCTCATCATTAGTATTAAGTATACATTATTCTCAATACTTTCATTAGAGTGTTCATAGAGACTGGTCTCTTCATTAACTTTACACTATCATAGGTGAGTACGTTTTGGTAACATTTACTTAGGTTTTTTTGAGATTGCTCTCATCCTTCACATTAGCCTTTTATCATGTTGTCACGACATTCATTAACATTAGCACATTTGCTCTTCATAATTACTCACCCCTTTTTTAAGTGAATGTTCATTTCATCATATGCCAATGCACTTGGCCATTTGTGTGTTTCACACTCTTACTTAACCTTCTAGGGTTTCATCATTTCATTACATAATATTCATTTCATCGTATGCCAATGCACTTGGCCATTTAGTGTGTTTTACACTCATACTTAACACTTCTAGGGTTACATCATTTCATTACATGCATCTTAGGTTCACTTATTTTTAAACGTATGCTAGACTTATGGGTCTATACATACAAGCCACGAGGCTTCATTTATAGTTTGTCTAAGTGATTCATATTTACCAAGATTATATGGTACAAGACTTATGCATCTTGTAGATATGCAAAGATATTGATTTCGATCTTTAGAGGCAGCATTCATTAAATATTTACTTATGTATGACTTATGTGTCAATACGGAATTGGGCAAGGGAACCCGATTTCGAATCCCTTGGACAACACTTAATCTTATTTTAAACTTGATAATTGCATTTTCAGATTTGGGGGACCCTAGTTCGATCCCCATGAACCCCATAATATTTCCTTTCTTTTTCTCCTCTCCTTTTTCGTTTAAGTCAAGGAGGTTGTGGGTTCAATCCCCCACAAGCTCATTATTTTTCTTTTAATTTATCTCTTAACTTTCTCACCTATCCAAGGGGTTGTGGGTTCAATCCCCACTCTCCACATTTATTTTCTCCTTTATTTTTTTCTCCTAACTCTCTCATCCATTCAAGAGGTTGTGGGTTCAATCCCCACTACCCACATTTATTTTTCTCCTTTATTTTTCTCCTAACTCTCTCATCCATTCAAGAGGTTGGGGGTTCAATACCCACTCTCCACATTTATTTTTCTCCTTTATTTTTCTCCTAACTCTCTCATCCATTCAAGAGGTTGGGGGTTCAATCCCCACTCTCCACATTTATTTTTCTCCTTTATTTTTCTCCTAACTCTCTCATCCATTCAAGAGGTTGGGGCTTCAATCCCCACTCTCCACATTTATTTTTCTCCTTTATTATTCTCCTAACTCTCTCGTCCATTCAAGAGGTTGGGGGTTCAATCCCAACTCTCCACATTTATTTTTTCTTTCATTTTTTCATGAAATTTTTATGTAATTTATATTTGGTGAGGTCTTGGGTTCAATTCCCAATGACCTCACAATTTTTAATTTTTTTAAAAAATTAGTCATTTTGGCCGAGACTACAGCTGGAAATTTGTCTCTTCCAATCCATTTTTCTCTCATTATTTTGTTGATTTTCTTGTAGCATTTTGAGTGACATTCAGTCAGCCACCTTAACCTTTTATGAACATCACGTTTTTAGCATTTTTACACACGCAAAACACAACATTTAACATAGAAATTTCAGGCAGCAAACATACTCAAATTGTCAGCACACACATGGTCAAAACAGTCCACTTAATGCACTTTTCTAGAATATATTTTTCATCCTTTACATGATTTTCTACCACACATTCAACACATAATCACAACCAGACCTAACATTATCTACCAGAAGACATACCAACGCATGCTTTGAATTGTTCAAAGGATCTAATGACAGGGGCATGCAACGGGGACAACCTTAGTCTTTCAATCGTGATTTAAACTGAACCTTAAGGGCCTCTTGGGAAAGGGACCAAGAGAGAAGAAAACCCATACCTTAATGTCATTCAAAACTTGTTTAAATGCTGCCAATTTACCATGAAACCAAGCCTCACCACCGAAACTTCAAGCACAATCCCGTCAAGAACTTGTTGTTGATTTTCGTTTTTAGCTTAGTTTTTCGTTTGAGTTTTTGTGTGTAAGTTCTTCAAGAGTGAAGAACTATTAATTTTAGTTATTTTAATGATAAAAAACGTGAGAATGAGAGGATTAGGATTATGATTAGGATTAGGAGAGTTAGGTGGAGACTAATTCAAACTAGGACTCCTCATTATTTATTAATTTTATTATTATTATTATTTTATTAAAATCTGATTTTTCCCTTACTTAAATCAGCTTTTTAAATATTAATTAATTCAACTAATTCACTTAATAAAATTAAATCAATTTAATCCTTGCTTCCACTAAGGCTCGAACCCGGGTGAAGCTAAATTTTGCTTAAAGGGTCAACTTCGGCAACCTCTAGCCGAATTGCCCCTCCACCATATTAATTAATTAATTAATTAAATATTTAGGGTAATTACAATACTACCCTTAGCCTGGAAAAGACCATTTTACCCCTAGACCCTCCAAACTTAAGATTACCCATTTTTTAAGTCTAGTTAAGACTCATCCGGGTAAAGCTTCATATTCGGGTGCCCTACATGGCTGGACCCAACATTTCCTAGCTCAACTAACTCACCACGTTAGTTGGCTTGGTTGTTGCAGAGGTTCAGAGGTCTGGTTCTACGCGCATCAATTCGTGTGAACCCGATCTAATCTAGGCATTCTAGCTATATTAGACATTACTTAGCATAGTCATTTTTAGGGTTGTTACATGATTTACTAGTTAAATAAATCTAGACCTTGTGAGCTACTCATGTAAACCAGTGTCTGCCCCACACATGGAAAGGGGTGATCCCCGACTAAGGCGAATCCATCTCATGTGTTCACTCCACACCGAAAAGGAGTGGCTCACGGCTATAGTGAACCAAGAACATATTGTGAGCATTCACGACATAGATCATGTGAGCTAAACATGACATCCTGTGTCTACCCCACACCGAAAAGGGGTGGAATCACCGGCCAAGGTGAAACCGTACATGCCTAGCTCGCTTAGGTTGAAACCACTGGCTAGTTCCTATGTTGGCTAGACATAGTTTGAAGACTAGGGACTTAATGAGACTACTTATCTACCTCGGTGGTAGCCTCGTCGCATGAGACTTACACGTGCAAGCACATGCTCATTACTAGTCTATCGGTGCTATACTCACTTTCATTATCTTCTTTATCTTTTGGAGTTGACTCAAGCATTATGGAAGATTACTTCTAGATTGAGATTTACTTACTCTTTGGATGACTTGTCATCCTTACTTTACATTGATGAAATGTGAATTGTCCTTACATATCATCCTTACTTTACATTGATGAGATGTGAATTTTCCTTACATCTCATCCTTACTTTACATTGATGAAATGTGAATTGTCCTTACATATCATCCTTACTTTACATTGATGAAATGTGAATTGTCCTTACATATCATCCTTAGGTGTTAATGAGACTAGTCTCACACATTCTAACACCTTCATTCGTGAGTATTCTTTTAACATAGTAGCTTAGGTGTAAGTAAGACTTATCTCACTTTCTTTAACACCCCATTCTGGTCACTTATTTAGTTTAGACCCCTTTAATTATGTTATAACTCATATTACTTCTTTACTTTAGTGTAGTAGCTTCATATCATCGTTTATGGACGATGATCACTTCATTAAATGAGTTTCATGTGTTCATAGTTCATTCTTTTAGAGCATGTTGGGAGTTGTCCCAATGCATGGCATGCCCTTGGTTATGGATTCATTGAATTACTTTAGAAGTGCTTATAATATCATTTGATATTCTAACTACACAAGATTGGCATATGATTAGTATTGGCCTCAACATTTGGGATGTTATACTAGCAAATAACTTTTATTGGCATAAGCCAAATTTTACGTATGTTCATATTTAAATTTAATGTGTATGAACCTTTATCCAATCTTTCAATCATTTACATAAGCTCCTAGCCATTAGCATGCATTCGTTTTGACCAAGTGGTGTTAGCCAATTTCTTGGCATAAGATAGTCAATTCATTCAGGATGTGATTTCATAGGATGTCTTTTAAGCCAAACTTAGCTTATGGCTCTTAATTATAAATTTTTTAAACCTCTTGGACACCATCATATTAATATTCGATGAACTTAACATCTTCATAACATCACAAAGACAGCAACGCAACATTCGGCCAAGACACATAAGTCACTTAACACATCACGAGCGTAACTTAGCATATCATCGGTTCTTGATTTACATGATAATATTAATCTTTACACGACTACAAGTTCATAGATTCATTCGATATTCATCATTCAAGAACAATACATGTTAAGAACATCCAGCACCACATACCAACAACATGATCTCTAACCTATTCAACATTTGAATCGAAAAGGATGCTAGGGACAAGGAGTTCGACGAGAATACGGGAAGAACCCTAGTTTTCAAGATCTTTGAATTATTGGAAAGAAAGTTCTCTTGGAGAAAGAAGTCCAGGAGAAAAACCCATACCTTATGTATAACTTAATCTAAGAAGACCACTTTGAACGAGACCTTGAAGCTACCTTGAATTCGCCCTAGAGATCGATGAGCTTTTTCCCGTTTTAGCGTTCTTGATACTGCTTTTGCATTTTGTGAAAGTCTAAGTGTTTTGATCGTCAATGATTAGGTTTAGGAACTGACTTTGACTTATTCAACTAAGGCTATTTTATTAAATTAACCAACTGATTAGTAAACTACCAAAACGTCCTTCCTAAGTTGACTAAACATAGGAAGATGTTGACTTTGACCGAAATCTGGAAATCGGCATTGACCCTTGTTTCGGTCAACATTTGGACTTTTAATTAATTAATTAAATCCTCAATTTACTTAATTTAGGGACCTAGGGAAATTACCAAAACACCCCTAAGTCAATAAGACCACAACTAACAACTTTGGACCATCCTAGGTTAGGTACTAGGTTGTCCCTAAGTTAGTTAAGTTAGTTAGGTGCCACCCGACTAGGTCTTAGGTTGTCGGGTCCATTGGCTGGTTATTTTTGATTGATGCTAGGTTATCTAGCTAGTTGGTTAGGTTAGTTAGGATGTAGAGTTGGTTAGGAGAGTGGTCCCCACATAGCCGGACCCGTGCACGCTTGTCCCTAATCGCCTAATCGAAAGTGGTTGGCTGTCGCGTGGTCCCTCTCTCGGCCGGTTAGCCCATGTGCTTGCACATTGGTTTGTTGCACTTTCCTAACTAACTTATCTTTATGGCTCATTTGGGAATGCTCACTTATTGTCCCAAGGACCCTCACTATGTCCTTGGGCACTGCTTAATTTACATGATCATTTTAGATGGTCATGTGGAATGGTATCTAGGCTTGACACTTGGATGCCTCATAACTTATGTGAGTTGGACGACATATATTTTATTAGCTTAGGGTTTTCATTGCAGGTACATTTCTTGAACATCAATCTTGGATTGGGGTATGACAACCCAAAAAGTATAACTCATATTTGTATATAGAAAATTGGCTAATATCTCTTAGCCAATTTTTCTATACTATGCCGAATGTTTCTCAATATTGGGCATTGGGGTGCCTATGTACCCCTAATAGGCTATCCTAAGGGCATACTGGGCTCTTCATTAGACATATGATTTTCTGGAACGTTACACATCCATACCCATACAAGACAAAGGTGCCTAAGCCTACTAAGTCAAGATGTTCATATTCATCATATACATGTATCAAGTAAGGGACATAATCTACCAAAACAAGACACATCATTAATTCATATTAGCACATATAACATATCATTCTTTGAAGCACTTAGGAATGACCCTTATCATCTTTATGTCATCCTATACGTTACTATAACATCATCAATATAACCATCATATACTCATATAGTCAAGTAGGAATAATCATGTATCAACTTTAAGACTACACTCATAAACACATAGTCATAATCCAACATGATCACCTAATATCCATAGAAGAACAGATACTTTCACTTAATCACATGTAGATAGATATGATCATACTTCACAAAATAGTTGAAGTCTAATTAACATAAAATAAAGAGAACTAGGGCAGCGTACCACCAATCCATTCTCACCACTTCAATCCATGTCTAAATCATCCAATTCAATACCATCAGGCCCTTACCCATGGCCATGAATATCAATTCAAAGTATAAATCATAATACTAGACGAAACTAGGTCAATTAAATATATATTTAACAATCTAAGACCAATTAGACATCAATTGAATACAATTCTTACATCATTAGAAAGCCTATAAGAAACTACTCATTAATTCATAAGTATAGAGACATGATCACTTAACCCATAAAATAGTCAAAATAGGAATTTGCATGGCTTGCATGGGTTCATAAGAATTATTACTTTAAAACATTGCATTAATATCAATTCAATTCTAAAACATTGATTTAAAACCTTTTATGCAAGAACCCATGGCTAGATCATGAAATTGGACAAATCATGTTTTTTGATCATCTTTGAAAATCATTGGAATTGACTCCTTGAAGAAAGAGATTTCAAGGATGAATAACCATACCTTATAGATGAATAATCCATGAAAATCTGATTGGAAACTTCGAAACCTTTGTTTTCTTCCTTAAGCTTTTCTTTTTCTTCAATGGAGTTTTGAAAAGAGTGCGTTTCTTGAGAGATGAGATAATTTTCGTGTGGTCTGATTTGGGACGTGTAAAAGTGGTCTAAAACTGACCTAATATCAATATATAGTCGTCCCATGAATAAAACTAAAGACCCTCAACTTAAATTACCAAAACGCCCCTCCTAAATTGACTAAAAATAGGAGAGCATTTGACTTAGCCTAATTTGGGTTTGACCATGATTTTTAATTAATCAATTAAGTTGCTAATTTAATTAATTAAGTTACCTATAATAATTACTAAAGTACCCCTAAGTCATTAGAACCATAACCAACTCTTTGGACCATCCTAGGTTAGGTACTAGGATGTTTCTTTAGTTAGTTACTCGGCTAGTGTCACCCGGTTAGGTCTTAGGGTTTCGGGCACACTAGTTAGTTCATTTTAGTTAATCCTAGGTTAGTTAGCTAATTAGGTAATTTAGTTAGAGTCTAGGGTAGGTTAGGAATCTAGGCCCCATGTGTTTAACCCGACGCACGCCTGCCCCCTAACCGCCCTAACCGAATTCGGTTGGGCTTGGTCTTAGTCTCTCGGCCGTTTAGCACATGTGCTTGCACATGTGTTTGCACATGTGTTGCTGCACACTTCTTGTCCAAGGATACTCACTATGTCCTTTGGCACTGATTAATCTATATGATCATTTTAATTGATCATGTGCTATGGTACCTATGCTTGACACTTGGATGCCTCGTACCTAATGTGTTAAGTTGAGAATCAATAATTTTAGCTTAGGGTCATCATTACAGGTACAATTCCTAAACAAGCTTGGATTGGGGCATTTGAACCAAAGTGTATTTTAAGTTACTTGTTAATACATAGAAATTGGCTAACACCCTTAAGCCAATATTCTCTAACCTGCCCAATATTACCCAATATTGGGCATTGGGATGCCTATGTATCCCAATACATATTCTTAAAACCTAATAGACTCTTCACTAGACAAGTACATTTTCTGGAATGTTACAATTGGTGTGTGTCTAGATCCTTTTTGCAGTAGTTTTAACATATTTTTATCTTTATTTTTCAGGAAAGGTATCCTAAACAAAAACGTAGATGGCAACTGAGATTTAGTGCAGAGGTGACCCATGAAGGCCATCGACGGTCCGTTGTTCCATTGATGGCCCATAGATGGTGACCTTCTACTGCAAGTTCAGGCATCTGGAGAAACTTGGGGAAATTTGACCAAGTCTAGGGCTACAGAAGGATCGACGGTCCATCGATTATTCGACGGTCCATCTTGTTGAATCGTCGATTGGATTAGAGATAGTCCCGGTACCTGAAGTTGAAAAAAGTCTAAGGATGGAACGACGGAAGGCATCAAAATACCTATTGGTCCGTCGATTAAATCAGAGGAGATGTCACCTGAAGGATGAAAAAAGATGCTATGTTTTGACTGACGGAGGCAGTCGACGGTCCGTCGTTTCATTGACGGACCGTCTGTGGGGGTCGCCGATTATAGCCACATTTTTGGACAACTTTCCTTATTTGAATTCCTTTTAATTTAGGCCAATGTTTTATTTATAAATAGGGTGTAAAACCTCGTTTTTGGGGTTGGATTCTATTAATACTATTCTTAGATTATTTTTGGAGATAGGATTTTGAAACTTTAGCATTAATTCAAATTTCCAGATTTGGTTTTCAAGGGATTTCTTGTTGTTTAAAGTTGAATTTCTGGATTTTCTTCGAATTTGTCAAAGTAAGTTCATGATCTATTGTTTATCCACTATGAATTGTGTTCTTCTATGCATGGGTAACTAAATCCACAACTAGGGTTGTGGAAACCATGGGTGAGTAACGAAGTAAACCTAGCTTAATAAAAATTCTCAAATATGTTATTGCATGCATTGATAATTCTTTCACTTAGAAGTCTTTTTAACGAGTGCACACGTTAGAACTCGCCTTATTGGTACTTGCCGAACCAAGGAGGTAGTTGATAGGAAAAGAATTATCAATATAGATTTAGTGGGATACTATCTAATAGGCTAGTCTCAATTGGTGTGAAGTAATAACTAAGTCATACATTGAATATGATGCTTAATATGAAGTAAAGGTAAGGGTAGGTAGCTTAGACACACGTAGCCGGACCAGGGTATGGGGTGAAATTCACTAAATATCGGACCAAGTATTTAGAATACTTAACTTATCACTTTGCATGCAAAACACTAGGGAAGAATTGTTATAGCTAGGAATACGGCGTTATGAACCTATGGGGAACACTTACACCCTAGTTTCTTGCACAACTTCATAAACACTAAAGATTTACTCCTGTTAATTGTTTTACCTAGAGATATTAAAAGACCTTTTTCACAAAAAACCCCATTAATTACCTGTTTCAGAAAGGACTTGACTAAATAGAAGTAATCGTACATTAAAGTTAAGTCTAAATCATTTTTCTTGTGGGATCGACCCCAACCTAATAGTTGGGTTCTTTACTTGATACGACCGCTGATATTCTATATGGAGGTATAATTTGAGCGTATCAAATTTTGGTGCCGAGGGACAGATTTACTGCGTTCGTGAGAGGTGTCCCAAATCACCGCATTGATGGTGAGTCATTGTAAGAGTACTTCTATTGCGGACAAGATGATAATAATAAAGTAGTTCTTGATACTATTGCGGCTGGTTCTATGGTGAGTGCAATTATGCAGAGATCGCAGAAAAGCTGGAGAAAATCTCTCGCAACAATAAGGCTTGAAGTACTAGAAAGTCGGACACTGGGAGAAACACCTTTGAAGTGCAAGCTACACACAGTACGGCCGCAAATGAGATCCGTGAAGAGATGGCTCATATGAGAACTGAGCTTGGGTTGGTATTGAAACATGTCACTGGAGTAAAGAGAAGGTAAATGCGGTGAATTACTTGAATAAACCACCACCGCCAGTGGATGACTACTATTATGAAGAGGATACTTATGCACTGAATGATCAGACTGAGGGTTTCCGACCAAACGCCCAAGGCTCCAATTAGGAGAATTGGCGTCAAGGTCAAGGAAATCAAGGTCGAAACTATGGGAATTACAACTGAGAGGGACAATATGTTCGAGATGGAAACTACAACCGCGACAATAACTTCAACCGGGGTAACTATGGTAACATAAATGATCGAATTGGGCCCTATGTCCCACCTCAAAATTGGGAAGTTGCTCCTAGAGATGGTGGAGGTAGTATGGCGCGAGTTGAAGATATGTTCAGAAGATGAGGAGGAGATTTGATGTTAGTGATGAGAACACCAAGGAATTGAGAGGCAATTTATATAATATAGGGCAAAAGATGGATGCACATGCGGTCTCAATTAAGCATCTTGAGTTACAAATGACCCAATCGTCTACTACCATAAACCCACGACAACCGATCACTCTTCCTAGTGATACCATTCAAAATCCTAAAAATGATGGACATTGCATGACAGTCACTACTCGAAAACGTAAGCAAACTATTGATTCACCTATGCCGTCTGTGGTAGAAGATTATATGAGAAAAGATGAAGAGGTGGTGGAAACTAGTGGTGAATTGTTGGACAAAGAGGCGAAAGAAGCAGAGGTACCCCAGAAAGTGATCCTTATTTCTAGACCGCCACCACCATTCCCTCAGAGATTGGTGAAGAAGAATAAGGATTGTAAATATCGGCGTTTTATCAATATGTTGAAGAAGCTCTCCATCGATGTCCCTTTGATAGAAGCTTTGGAGAAAATGTCCGATTATGCCATGTTCATGAAGGATATGGTTACAAAGAAGAGATCGGTAAGTTTTGAGGATGATGACCTAATGCAGCATTGTAGTGTTATTGCTACTAGGTCTCTTATGTAGAAGAAGGCAGATCCAGGCGCTTTCACAATTCCATGTACCATCGGATTATTACACTTTGCCAAAGCACTATGTGATCTATGTGCAAGCATAAAACTCATGCTTCTATCTATTTATTATAAATTGGGTTTGGGTGACCCAAAGCCCACTGCAATGCGGTTACTGATGGCCGATCGAACAGTGAAGAGGCCCATTGGGATACTCCATAATGTGCTCGTGAAAGTGGAATCATTTATATTTTCGGCCGATTTTTTGATTCTTGACTGTGAGGTGGACTTTGAGGTCTCTATTATTTTTGGAGGTCGTTCCTTGCTACTGGTCGCGCCTTGGTTGATATGGAGAAAGTGCAGATGAAGTTTAGGTTGAACATTAAGCAACATTCAACATTTGTAGGTCCATGAAGTAGACTGGTGAGCTCCAAACGGTATCTGCTATATCCTACAGGGTTGAGAGTACATCTGAGGTACAAATCAAAGTGCGCCTAGGTGTTGAGGCACTAGCGGCAGTGATCATGAATTTTGAGAGTGATGGTATTGAAGGGTATGGGTCTTTAGATGCAGCACTTGAACGAAGCGAATATTGGTCCAAATCAAAGAAATTAGAGTTAGATATGAAGCATCACGAGTCTCCACCCACGAGACCATCTATTGAGGAGGCTCCAAAATTGTAGCTTAAGGCTCTATCACCTCATCTGAGGTATGTATTCTTGGGTAGAGATGACACTTTGCCGGTAATGATTGCATCGGATTTTAATGAGAAACTAGTAGATTGTTTGGTGGAAGTTTTGAAGACGTTCAAATGATCCATTGGTTGGACTATTGAGGACATTATAGGGGTCCCTCCCGATATTTGTTCACACAAAATCCAACTCATTCCCAAGTCCATTCACTGTTACAGTGAAGTCCTAGCCTTCCCTTTTAACATCTTCTAGCATGTAATTCCCTCACTTAAAGTCACCCTAAGATTCACTTAAGTAACACAAAGAGAGACCGCCCATACACCCTCTCTAGATGTGCCTAAATGACCTTAAGATTACTTATAATGAGTCACATACACACTTACAAAGCATCCTAAACATCAAGGTAAGATTCTTCTACCAAAGGTGACTCTAAGTCTCACTTGAGTGGATTGTGAAGCAACCGCCCATACAATCCCTTATACACACACTCAAGAGATCCGATAGACTCCCCAGGATAGAATCATTCTCACCAAATCACCAACACATAAATGATAGGACATTCTCCTTCCAAAGGCTATCAAAAGACCTACTTAAGTAAATCAAGAAGATAACGTCCATAGTGACCTCTTCAAGATTACCTAAATATTACTTAAGACTACCTAAGGCTTAGATCATGTCAACAACACCAAACCTTTTCCCTACCTAGAGTCATACTCAAGACTTCCAAAGATAAGTCATAAAGAGATCATCCCATATGCCCTCTTCACAACTTAACTAAGGAGTCCTTAAGTTACTTCAGATTAGGTACTTATTCATTCACATACTTTCTAACATAAGTCATTAGTTTATTAGTTCATTTAGAAGACATACATCACATAAAGGACATTCAAGTAATGGTCTTAGACAAGACCTATGAACTCCACATAACACCTTCAAAGTCTATTGTGCAATGTCTAAGTAGCGTCCCATACCACCACGTAAACCTCATAAACTTATCAAATGTTAATAGGTATTCCATATGATGAGAATAGTCAATAACCAACATAGACCATGGTAGCAAAGCATGGAATCTGAAGTTCTATCCTACTTTGATGAGGTGTTCTACTTGCCAATGGTAGAACATAAAGATCCCACATAGGCACATGGTTAAGGAATATGAAGGGCATACTTTGTATTCTAGTCTCATACTTAACTAGAACTACTTTCCCTTACCACATTCACTCGATTCTAGCCTTAGTTCTCATAGGACAATTCTCATCAAGGTTCATACAAATGGGTCCCATAACATATTCATGACCCAATTACATTTACCCTACCATAGCAAGGTCCATTAGGGCTATCTCACTATGGCGACAAGAAGCTCATCGCGACTTTCCTATGGTATGATATGATGCCGTTCCAGCCAATCAACCTTAAGTCCATCACTCATTTCATGAAGGATACCATTAAGGCTAACTACTTCACGATTTATAACCTTACCACTTGGTTCAAGGTTCCACATAAATGACCCTTTAATCATCATTCAAGGCCTCACCTATATTCATTTATTCAAGACTAAGAGCCTTTAGGTTCCTAAGTCAAGACATCACATATTCAGATAAGCACCAAGTAAGGGACACAAGTCTACCTAAGCAAGACACAACATACTTTCATTGAACTCATATAGCCTATCTTCTTTTAGACTCTAAGAAATGACCCTTAGCCTTATTAAGTCAACCTATCCATTACCTTAACATTATAAACTTAAACATTTTAGACTCAAATAGCCAAATTAGGAATAACCATGTATCAACTCTAAGACTACACCATAACACATAGTCCAAGCACAACATGATTAACTAGATAGCATCAATAGTCTAGCACATACTTCCACATATAGGTAGATATGATCATACATCATAAAATCAACTACACAAATAGCCATATAAGTTCAAGTAATGCCGACAAGGCCATGATCATCAATGAACTAGAAAATAACGCTGACAAGGACACATCAATTCACATAGCACCGCCACCAAAGGTGGACCAAACCAATCATAACATAATTGAAGTAAAATTAACATTAAAATAAAGGAATTAGGGCAGCGTACTACCTCTTCATCCTAATCTCTTCAAGCCAATACCAAATCACCAAATTCAACATCATAAGGCCCTTACCCATGGCCATGAACATCAACTCAATACACAATTATAGGAATCAATGAAATCCAAACCAATTCAATATAGATACAACAATCTAAGATCAATTCTACAACAATTTAATACAATTCTTACATCAATAGAAAGCCCATAAGAAACTACACATGAATTCATCAACATTAAGTCAATATCAAGTAACCCATAATTTAGTCAAAATCTTAGGTTCATCAATTTCATGGGTTCATAGGTAATTTAGGTTAAAATCATCAATATAACATCAATCTAATCCATAATAGACGTTTGAAAACCTTTAATGCAAGAACCTATGGAAGAATTATGAAATTGGACAATTTCCTCTTTGAAAACTTTGAAAACATCTTTGAAAGTTGGGCTCCTTGATGAAACTAGTTTCAAGGATCAAAAGCCATACCTCAAGGATGACAATTCTTCACTTTGATGAAGAATTTCCATTCAAAACGCCACACCAAGCTGTTCCTTCAATTTGGACTTCAATGGAGTCTTTGGGATTTCTAAGGGACTTTGGGGTTTTGATTTTTTAGGAATGAATTTCTCTAAGTGTTAAACACTTATATACTCATTTAAAATGCCCAAAATACCCTTAATAAACCGTCCATGACTTAATTTAGAAGTGGGGTGAATTTACCAATTCACCCTTAAGAGGACAGCAACCTGCGCAGGAACACAGGCCTCACTCGACGACTGCCTCGATGGGGCGTCACGGCCATGACGGGGCGTCACAGGCCTCCGTCGTTGGCAACAGTGGCCTACCAAGGTTTAAAACTTCCCTCAAGGCTAAGTCCCTCACGACGGTACCCGTTGAAAGGGCGTCATCAGGCCAACGGGCTGTTGACTGCTCCGTCGCCAAGGCCTGCCTGGGACAGCCTGCACACTAATTTTGAGTCCTTCCTCAAGGACCCTTGAATGATCCTTGGGGATAATTTCCGGGACATTTCCAATCCAAATATGATCTTCTATGATTGTAACACCTCTCACATAAATTTCATACAAAACGAACACATAAAACTCAACGAAACATGCATAGACACTCAAGGTCGATTCAAGGCATATCTTTCGAACGCCTTGGACGTTTGACCTCCAAACATCTCGAAACTTGACACACATCCTATACATGCTATAATAACTCAATTAAGAACCTTAAAACACCATGAAATACACATAAACACATAGAACCACATAAGAGATATTTAGGTGACTTAGTCGTCGAACGTCTTAGTCGTCCCTTGACGTTTGACTCCCATCACACCTAATACCTTATCCACTGCATCTATACCATATATTAGACATATTTAGGACCTTACAACATCAAGACCAACATGTTAGGCTCTAGTTAACCTAGATTATTTTCAAGGTCTTACAATCTCCCCACCTTGGACAACATTCGTCCTCGAATGACATTTGCCACTCTCTGAACACTTCCAAGATTTGAGATTCAACTAGCAGCACATAACCAAACCATATAGCACATCATCAAGATGAAATCATCAATTTCACAAAATCAAGAGATTCACAACACAACAAGAAACTAGAAAACAATTCTATAACTCATTATGCTACAAAACTCACATGCTTCAATCCAAATAGTAAAAACTCATTTTATATTCAATATCATAATCATATACATAAGTTCTAACAACATTACCACAATTTTAGACCAACGAATCAAATAGTCATTTTCACCAAAATTTTACAGTAAGCAGTTTAACAAGCTACAGTGATTTTTAGCAAAATTTCCAAAAATGCTCATTTAAGGTAATTCATGATATGAACATGCTAAAATGCAAAGTAACATCATATAAACACACCTTATAACATACTCAAAGTTTCATAAAATACACAATGCAAGAGGTCAATGAAATTCAATTTCAACCAAACTCCTAAACATCATGCACATGCAATACTTCTAGCATAATTCTAACCATACTCCCCCACTTAGAAGGAACTCATACCATCAAAAGAGAAACAAGAACTTACCAACATCATCATCACCATCACCCGGCTTCTCAATCCTAGTCCGGAGTGCATAGAAACGCCTCTTAGTTGGAGCATCTTCCTTTGGAACACTAGGCTCAACATTCTTACCCTCCTTCCTAGAAGCAATGTTTGGATAATCTCTCACTTTGTGCCCATTGTTCCACATCCAAAGCAACTACCGGTACCCAATAAACACTCACCATAATGTCTCTTACCACAAGCAGCACATAAAGGTTTGTCATTGCTAGAATCACCTCTTTTCTCAAACTTCTTCTTAGGAACACTAGGTCCATCTTGAGTTTGAATCCTCTTTTTGAACCTAGGTTGCACTTGGTCACTAGCAACACTCCTTTTCAAGTTCCTTGACATCCTCCTAAATTTAGACTCTTCAATTTATTGTGCATACACCATGAGTCTAGCCAAAGTCATATTATCATACAACATAGCCGTACGACATTCCTCCTTCACTAAATCGGCTACACCCGTCACAAAGCGACTCATTTCGCCCCTTGAATTTGTCACTAGGGAAGGTGCATACCTAGACAAAGTTGAGAATTTCAAAGAGTATTCCTCAACACTCATATTGCCTTGCTTGAGATTGATAAATTCTTCTACTTTCTCTTCCCTCCTCTCACGGGGAAAGTACTTGCCAAGAAAAGCTTCCTTGAGTTCTTCCCACTCAATAAGACCCGACTCCACCGGTCTATTTTCCTTCCATTGAGTGTACCAAATTTGAGACACATTTCTCAATTGATAAGAAGCCAACTCCGCCTTCTCCCTAGATGTAACCCCCATAGCACTCAAACCTTTGTACACACCGTCAAGAAATTCTTGGGGATCCTCATTCACCTTAGATCCAAGAAAGATTGGAGGATTCAACCTCACAAAGTCTCTCAACCTAGATGACATAGTGCTCTCCATAGCATTAACCTTATGCACCATGTTCAAGTTAGCTTGAGCCATTACGGCTTGGGCTAAAGCAACCAAAGCCTCTCCAATCATCCTATTAGACAACCCCGACACTTCATCACCTCCTTCCACATTAGGAGCATGATCACCTTGAGGAGGCACTTGAGAACCTTGAGCACCTTGGACACCTTGCCCACCTTGAGCACCTTGAGGAACTTGCTCAATTTGAGGAAGAACTTCCTCATTAACCCTTCCCTCTTCCATCCTTCTAGCGGCCATCCTTCTAGTATTCATCTCCTAGAAACACAAGGAAACACATTTAGAAGGATACTAATAACATAACTCTACCGCACGAACATAGGAGTAGAAATGAAGGGAAATACTATTGTCCTATAGCCTCTCGCCGATAGATGTGTCGCGACTCACACCAATGGTCAAGACTCTACTAGATGTGACTTTTTGAGACTTTTTGATACCTAAGACTACCTTCACTAACCTATGCTCTGATACCAAGCTTGTCACAACCTGAAACCATACCCTAGAAGTTAGGGTACAATCTTGGATTGCAACCGGCATCGTCGACCTCTCGGAGGTCTAAGACAAGCCTCTCATATCATTCATCGTATATACATAATGAAAAGTAGTGCGGAATGAAAACTTTTCATAAAATAATATAGAAGTCTTTAAACTATTTCATATAAGTAGAAAATAGGAAAACACTAAGTCTCGATCATCATCTTAAGACACTACAATACTTGGGACACGGCCCATACGAATTCAAAACATACTACTAATAGTCTATTACAAAACTACATAAAAGAAACATAAAATGACATATATGCCCTCGAGTCAAATGAAGACATACTTCGAATTCTCTTGAGCGATATTCTAAGTCCAAGTCTTCTCTTCAAAGCTCTTCACCTACCAAGAACTATAGATAGAAAATAAAGCATGGAATTAGTACAACCACATGTACTAAGTATGTCATTATGCATAAAAATCATGAAAACGGACTTTATTGGAAATATGCATCTTTTCATTTTAGAAATCATATTTTAATCATAACAACATCAATAATCAACATAGAAACGCATAAGAAAATATTAAAACCGAAATCATAAATTTAAAGCTCACTTTACAGTGAGTTCACTTCACTGTACAGTGAAGTCCATTCACTGTTACAGTGAAGTCCTAGCCTTCCCTTTTAACATCTTCTAGCATGTAATTCCCTCACTTAAAGTCACCCTAAGATTCACTTAAGTCACACAAAGAGAGACCGCCCGCACACCCTCTCTAGATGTGCCTAAACGATCCTTAAGATTACTTATAATGAGTCACATACAAACTTACAAAGCATCCTAAGCATCAAGGTAAGATTCTTCTACCAAAGGTGACTCTAAGTCTCACTTGACTGGATTGTGAAGCAACCGCCCATACAATCCCTTACACACACACACTCAAGAGATCCAATAGACTCCCCAGGATAGAATCATTCTCACCAAATCACCAACACATAAATGATAGGACATTCTCCTTCCAAAGGCTATCAAAAGACCTACTTAAGTAAATCAAGAAGATAACGTCCATAGTGACCTCTTCAAGATAACCTAAATATTTCTTAAGACTACCTAAGGCTTAGAACATGTCAACAACACCAAACCTTTTCCCTACCTAGAGTCATACTCAAGACTTCCAAAGATAAGTCATAAAGAGATCATCCCATATGTCCTCTTCACACCTTAAATAAGGAGTCGTTAAGTTACTTCAGATTAGGTACTTATTCATTCACATACTTTCTAACATAAGTCATTAGTTTATTGGTTCATTTAGAAGACATACATCACATAAAGGACATTCAAGTAATGGTCTTAGACAAGACCTAGGAACTCCACATAACACCTTCAAAGTCTATTGTGCAATGTCTAAGTAGCGTCCCAAACCACCATGTAAACCTCATAAACTTATCAAATGTTAATAGGTATTCGATATGATGAGAATAGGCAATAACCAACATAGACCATGGTAGCAAAGCATGGAATTCGAAGTTCTATCCTACTTCGATGAGGTGTTCTACTTGCCAATGGTAGAACATAAAGATCCCACGTAGGCACATGGTTAAGGAATATGAAGGGCATACTTTGTATTCTAGTCTCATACTTAACTAGAACTACTTTCCCTTACCACATTCACTCGAATCTAGCCTTAGTTCTCATAGGACAATTCTTATCAAGGTTCATACAAATGGGTCCCATAACATGTTCATGACCCAATTACATTTACCCTACCATAGCAAGGTCCATTAGGGCTATCTCACTCTGGCGATAAGAAGCTCATCGCAACTTTCCTAAGGTATGATATGATGCCGTTCCAGCCAATCAACCTTAAGTCCATCACTCATTTCATGAAGGATACCATTACGGCTAACTACTTCACGATTTATAACCTTACCACTTGGTTCAAGGTTCCACATAAATGACCCTTTAATCATCATTCAAGGTCTCACCTATATTCATTTATTCAAGACTAAGAACCTTTAGGTTCCTAAGTCAAGACATCACATATTCACATAAGCATCAAGTAAGGGACACAAGTCTACCTAAGCAAGACACAACATACATTCATTTAACACATATAGCCTATCTTCTTTTAGACTATAAGAAATGACCCTTAGCCTTATTAAGTCAACCTATCCATTACCTTAACATTATCAACTTAACCATTTCAGACTCATATAGCCAAATTAGGAATAACTATGTATCAACACTAAGACTACACCATAACACATAGTCAAAGCACAACATGATTAACTAGATAGCATCAATAGTCTAGTACATATTTCCACATATAGGTAGATATGACCATACATCATAAAATAAACTACACAAATAGCCATATAAGTTCATGTAATGCCGACAAGGCCATGATCATCAATGTACTAGAAAATAACGCCGACAAGGCCACATCAATTCACATAGCACCGCCACCAAAGGTGGACCAAACCTATCATAACATAATTGAAGTAAAATTAACATTAAAATAAAGGAATTAGGGCAGCATACTACCTCTTCATCCTAAACTCTTCAAGCCAATACCAAATCACCAAATTCAACATCATAAGGCCCTTACCCATGGCCATGAACATCAATTCAATACATAATTATAGGAATCAATGAAATCCAAACCAATTAAATATAGATTCAATAATCTAAGATCAATTCTACAATAATTTAATACAATTCTTACATCAATAGAAATCCAATAAGAAACTACACATGAATTCATCAACATTAAGTCAATATCAAGTAACCCATAATTTAGTCAAAATCTTAGGTTCATCAATTTCATGGGTTCATAGGTAATTTAGGTTAAAATCATCAATATAACATCAATATAATCCATAATAGATGTTTGAAAACGTTTAATGCAAGAACCCATGGAAGAATTATGAAATTGGACAATTTCCTCTTTGAAAACTTTGAAAACATCTTTGAAAGTTGGGCTCCTTGATGAAACGAGTTTCAAGGATCAAAAGCCATACCTCAAGGATGATAATTCTTCACTTTGATAAAGAATTTCCACTCAAAACGCCACACCAAGCTGTTCCTTCAATTTGGACTTCAATGGAGTCTTTGGGATTTCTAAGGGACTTTGGGGTTTTAATTTTTTAAGAATGAATTTCTCTAAGTGTTAAACTCTTATATACTCATTTAAAATACCCAAAAGACCCTTAATAAACCGTCCTTGACTTAGTTTCGAAGTGGGGTGAATTTACCAATTCACCCTTAAGTGGACAACAGCCTGCGCAGGAACACAGGCCTCACTCGACGACTGCCTCGACGGGGCGTCACGGCCATGACGGGGCATCACAGGCCTCCGTCGTTGGTAACAGTGGCCTGACAAGGTAGCAAACTTCCCTCAAGGCTAAGTTCCTCACAACGGGACCCGTTGATGAGGCGTCATCAGGCCAACGTCGCCAAGGCCTGCCTGGGACAGCCTGCACACTAATTTTGGGTCCTTCCTCAAGGACACTTGAATGGTACTTGGGGATAATTTACCGGACGTTTCCAAGACAAATACGATTGTCTATGAGTTTAACATCTCTAACATAAATTTCAATCAAAACTAACACATAAAACTCAACGAAATATGCATAGACACACAAGGTCGATTCAAGGCATATCTTTCGAACGCCTTGGACGTTCTTGGACGTTTGACCTCCAAACTTCTCAAAACATGACACACTGCCTATACATGCTATAATAACTCAATTAAGAACCTTAAAACACCATGAAATACAAATAAAAACATAGAACCACATAAGATATATTTAGGTGACTTAGTCATTGAACGTCTTAGTCGTCCCTTGACGTTTGACTCCCATCACACCTAATACCTTAGCCACTGCCTCTATACCATATATTAGACATATTTAGGACCTTAGAACATCAAGACCAACATGTTAGGCTCTAGTTAACCTAGGTTATTTTCAAGGTCTTACAGAAAGTATAGTATTGGGCCATCGCATATCGGAGAAGGGGATAGAGGTTGATCGAGCAAAAGTTGAAGTTCTAGAGAGACTTCCTCCACCCATCTACGTAAAAGGTGTGAGAAATTTTCTTGGACATGTGGTCTCCTACCGGAGGTTTACTAATGATTTCTAAAAAATATTACTTCCTTTGTACAAATTACTTTAGAAGGAATGTAAATTCTATTTTGATGAATCATGTCTGAAGGCGTTTGGAGAGTTGAAGGAGAAGTTGGTGTCTGCGTCCATAATTATATCTCCGGATTGGAGTAAGCCATTTAAGGTAATGTGTGATGCTAATGGAGTTGCTCTTGGAGTTGTACTGGTACAAAGAAGGGATAAAATCCTTCACCCCATCTATTATGCAAGTACGGCCCTAAATGAAGCACAAAAGAAGTACACTGTGACTGAACAAGAGCTTCTTGTAGTGGTATTTGCTTTTGAAAATTTTTGCTCCTATTTGCTTGGCACGAGAGTCATAGTGCATACTGACCACTCTGCTTTGAGGTACTTGATGGCAAAGAAAGATGCAAAACCAAGGTTGATTAGATGGGTGCTACTATTGCAAGAGTTTGATTTTGAGGTAAACGATAAAAAGGGACTGAAAATCAAGTTGTTGATCACTTGTACTGATTGGAGGATGAAGTTATGCGAGAGTTGGGTGAAAAGTATGAAATTGATGATACATTCCCTGATGAGCATGTATTGGCCGCTTCTCATGACTTGATTCCATGGTTCGCCGATTTTGCGAATTATCTGGCCAGTGATATAGTCCCATCGGACTTGTCTTTCCATTAAAGGAAGAATTTCATGCATTATGTGAAGAAGTTCTTTTTGTATGAATCATACTTATACCGGAGTTGTGATGATGGTCTTATTCGCCGTTGCATGCCGGATGTTGAGAGGTTAAGTATTTTGGAGGCATGACACTCCTCGCCTGTGGGTGGGCACCATGGTGGTATATGGACTGCCCACAAGATTTTGAAGTGTGGGTACTACTAGCCAACCATTCACCAAGATGATTATGAGTTCGCCAAGTCATGTGATAGGTGTCAAAGATATGGAGGAGTTTCGAAGAGGCAAGAGCTTCGTTTAAATCCCATTGTAGTGATTGAGTTATTTGATGAATGGGGCATTCAGTTTATGGTCCCGTTAGTGAGTTCTCATGGGATGAAATATACTTGTGGCGGTGGACTACGTGTCAAAATGGGTGGAAGCCATAGAGCTTTCTAACAATGAATAGAAGAGTGTCACCGTGTTCTTGAAAAAGAACATTTTCTCCAGATTTGACACACCTAGGGCCATTATTACTGATGGTGGATCTCACTTTTGTAATAAGTTGTTCAAAGGGCTATTGGAGAAATATTGGGTTTACCATAATGTAGACACTTCGTACCATCCACAGACTAGTGGTCAAGTTGAGGTGTCAAATCGAGAGATCAAGCACATTCTGTCAAAAACGGTAAATACTAATAGAACAGATTGGTCAAGGAGGCTTGATGATGCTCTTTGGGCCTACCGGACTGCATACAAGACCCCCATAGGTATGTCTCCATACCAACTTGTATCTGGAAAGGCTTGTCACTTCCCAGTTGAGTAGAGCACAAAGCAATGTGGGCAAAGAAGAAATTGAAGAGGGATTGGAATAAAGAAGTGGAACATGTACTTAATGGGTTGATTGAGCTTGATGCATTTCTCCTAAAAGCGTATGAAAGTTTAGCCATCTACAAAGAGAAGATGAAAAAGTACCATGACCAAAAGATTGAAAAGCGAGAATTTGCAGTTGGGACTTGGTGCTTCTATTCAACTCTAGTCTACGCTTGTTTCCAGGAAAACTTAAGTCCAAGTGGACTGGGCCATTCATTATCACTAAAGTGTTTTCACTTGGAGAGGTTGAGTTGAAGAACAAGGAGGCTGCAAAGTTCACTGTCAACGGGCAAAGAATTAAGATCTACCTAGGGCAGGTAGAGAGTGTCCATGAAGTAGTTGAGGCATATCACCTTGATGAAGTTTTAGTAATCAAGGATCATGCGTCGTGCCGTGACGTTAAATCAAGCACTTCTTGGGAGGAAACCCAAGGTGTATCCTCTAGCCAACAATAGGTTTTCTTTTCTTTGTAGGAATAGTTGTATTCTCTTGTTTTGTTTTGTTTTACTCATCTTCATGCGTTATTTTTTTTAGTGTTGGCTAGAGATTAGTTTAGGTTCTGTGTATAATAAGTGTCCAGAAAAACACAAAAAGAATAGCCTAATGGGAGTTCAATGTGCAGGGACCAAAACCAAGAATTCTGCAAAAAATGGTCTGGTACACAGATCTACGGACCCCATCGACGGACCGACGATGGTGTTCGTAGATCCCATGTATTTCTTGAAATTTTGTCTAATTTTTTGTGCAATCGACGGTCCAATCGATGATCCGTCGACTAACATACGAACCGCCGACGGGGTGTCGTCAGTCCAAAGAACTTGTGACCCGACCCGACCCGGCCGATTATATTAAAAGAAAACTGTTCATTAACCTCCAAAACTTTTTCAAATTCTTTCCCAACCGTTTACCTCCCCTTATTTCCTTCTTTCCCATCATATTACCATACCTCTCCCTTTCATTTTCATCAAAATCTCTAAACTCCCAAACTCCCCAAACCCTCTCCTTCCCAAATTCTACTTTGTTTCTCTAGCCTTTTCCGTTTGGTATTAAAAGGCGGGCACGTGGGTTGTTTAAAATATCACACACTCATTCATTCCACTACTATTTTCAGGTATTTTGATTCCCTTTGCTTGATGAATTCTCGTTCATTTGTTGTTAGAAACAAAAAGTTAAAATGTGCGTCTTGACTTAAGGACAAAATTGCATGTTTGTGCTTGTAAAAATGTGTAATATTTCCATTAGAATGATAGAAAGTGAATGGGTAGTGGCTTAATCGGTTTAAAATAAGATTGTCGACTTTACGACTTAGGGTTTGGTAGCATCTTAGAATCTGAGATTGAACATTGCAAGATCGAAACCCTAAGGATGAAGAATTGGTCTTGTGATTGTTGTTATGTGTTGGGTAAACTTAGGAGGGTCTAAAAGGTGTAAAAAATGTTCTACTAAAAACAAGGTCTTAAATCTGTCTCTGACCAACAACACGAGACCCTATCGAAAAACTGTCGGTTAATCGACGGGCCATCGATGGGGTCCGTCGATTGATTAACCTTAAAATTGTTGAACTCTGATACGACAGAAGTGGACTACGGTCCGTTGATTAATCGATGGGACGTTCTTCACGTCCGTCGTTTCTAACTGAAACCCTGATTTATGAGAGTTTAAAAAATTATTCTAAGTATCAAACGATGGAAGTGGACTACAGTTTATCGATTGATCGACGAGCCGTTCTGCACATCCGTCGTTTCCAACTGAGAGGTCTGTAGAATGAAGACTAAATAATTCTTAAGTGTCCAACGACGGACACTATCGACGGACTTTCGATTCATCGACTGGCCGTCGATAGTTCCTGTCAACCAGTACTACAGTTCTTCACTAGAATGTGATTTGTGTTTCATTTTTCTATTTTGATTGTTTTGTGTTTGTCGTAATATAGCTATGAGACTAACAAACTGTATTACAGGTACATATAGCCCCCAAATCGGAAATCATTTATTCCAGGGGCATGTCTAAGTCTGTGGCACCATCCCGTCAGATGATTGGCACTTCCGATGATGAGTATGTTATCCCCGGCACTCAGATCCCTACACCAGCTGCCATAGCCACTCGGGGAATGCCCCAGAAGGTAGCTTCCAGCTTAGTCACTGCCTTCTATTCTGATGAGGAGCGCACACTAACCGGCACACCATCTGGGTCTGCCTCGGGTTCTGATGGAGCGTCAGGACCCAAAGCAGCATCCGTTTTAGAGTCGGCCCACTCTACGAGGTCGAATGAGGGCACTTCCTCTGGTTCCGGATCACCTGGAACCACTCACCAAGAGGTTCCTTCCTGCCAAGCCTCGTCTGATGAGGCTCATAGTTCGTAGTCTGCTCCAGCACCCCAGGATGATGTCCCTGCACCAGTTCCTGATGAGCCAAACCGGTGGTGCGTAGATGGTCAATATCAGGTCTACAGGGACACCAAGGTTCTGAATGACAAGGGGGTGATGACCCGGTTGGTGACGGTCTAGCGGAGAGTTCTTATAGGGAGCCTTCACATAGTTCCTGATGTCCATAGAGTGTTTACCCACCACAGGCTCGAGTGGATGGCTAGGAGTCTGGGGTTGTATAGCGAGGAGATTGTTAGAGAGTTCTACGCCTCATATGTGGCGACTCACAGAGGTTCTTTAGACAGTTGAGAGAAACCTCCAAAACAGGACCCACTCACACACGTTCTAGTTTGAGTATGCCGGTTGGACATTTGTCCTACTTCCATCCACCACTTCCTGTACGGTGTGCACACTGGTGTTACGAGGGATCCCCTTACTCCGGAGTTTGATTACAGGTGGGGTTTGTTCAAGAGTGGCCAGTTTCAGAGGACTAGAGATCAGAGAGAGTCCACCAAGAGGTGGCTTGCACAACAGCTGTCTATTGACGGTCAGGGAGCATACTGGGTGTTGGACCCAGAGGCCTTATCCGAACGGCCAACCTCACTTTCAAAACCAAGTTCTTTTGGCTATTATTTCGTCACCGCCTTTCTCCCACGACGACAGATAACATTCTTACATGGGATAGAGTGGTATTGGTTGCATCATTGGTGGCCGAGTTGGAGATTGACTTCGTGAAGTTATTGATCTCGGTGATACATGAGAGGTATTTTAAGACCTCTACTACTTACCCATTCACTTGTATGATCTTCCAGTTATGCAAGGACAGTGGAGTGCCCATTTGACACCGTGATGCCCTCCGTATTCTGACTGGAACTGTGGATATAGGTCTCATCAGGGATGAGGCCAATGTGGCAGCACCGTGGAGAGGGCCTAGAGTTGATTTGCAGCCGCTGAGTGAGAATTTGGAAGATACGGTAGAGTTAGACCAAGGGGTTGATCCTTTCACTTCAGAGCCCACTGATACCACCCTAGCCGAGTCTGCCCCTGGCACTAGTATAGCACCAAGTTCCCCCGGTCTACTCCACCGTCTGCAGCACTGGTCCCGATAGCAAGGGTCTAGAAGTTAGAGGCCCAGATGGCCACCCTGCTGCGTCAAATCCAGCCTTGGTTGCAGAAATCAATTGCCGAGGATGAGGACCGCATTGAGAATAGGGTGGCCCAGCAGACGGAGCAGAAGATTCAGGCGGTTAACCAGCGCCTCGATGCGTTTGAGCTGTGGGTTCTTCCACGCCCAGCCCCCACCATTGACTTGACTACTCTTCAGGAGGTTGTGGCGAGTTTGCGGGCAGATATTGACAGTATCCTGGAGATGAGGGGATCTGAGCCCGAGACTGCACCCGTCGAACTAGTGAAGGACACAATGCTTGATAAACTATTCTCTGCCCCCACTGCGCTACCGCTTGAGCCACGTGAGCGCTCCAAGAGGCACCGTTCCAGTCGCACTACTGAGGGAGAGGATGCCCGTGCAAAGAAGAAGGAGCGGACGAACATTGAGGCAGCGAGAAGAGCCTCTTTGATTTATGAGGAGACCCGTCAGATGAAGGCTCGTGATTTGGCTGCTGGGGCATATAGTTCAAGACCTTAGGCTGTTGATAAGAGCACCACAGAGGGTGCAGAGATTGTTGTGGGCACGACTGAGGGTGACCCTATTACTGAGGTTGCGGGTTCCAGGACCCACCTGCTTGTTGATCATTGGTGCTATGTGCCTCATGTTTGCTTCACCTACCACCCTTTCTTTATATTTCTTATGCATTGGGGAAAATTGCATTTTTTTGTTGTGGGTGGGGTAAATGGAAAATGAGTGTTAGGTGAAGTCTGAGTAGCCCAACTCACGATCCTCTCTTTGGAGTTTTCTTGCTTGTGTTCTTTTGCCCCAAGAGAATGATTATTTTACTGTTGAACCGCTATATCGTAACTTGTACAAAGAATGAAACTGCAATATGAAGCATGATGGCTAAGCATGAATGCTATCTCGTTCTAACAAAATGCTTGCATGAATTGGTATAAAGAAGTTGAATGTGTTGGCTCTAATCATGACATAGAGATGCACCCAATGCATGACCCTCAAACGAACACTCAAACTAGGTGTCTGACAATCTGATAGGGTAACAAGGTGTCAAGAGAGTGTGAGGAAGTTTGATTGTTCCGTTGTTGGTGCCTAGCTTGAACTTTCCCGGTTGGTCCTGCAAAAGGGATCTGTGTTAGATGACTAGGAAAGGATCATAGGCCCTTGTTCGAATTAGCAAACATCTAGCCTAATATAAAGTGAACCAAATGAAATTGTTGTTCCTTTTTGATCGAAATATATTGAGTAATGTGGAAAAGAAAAGAAAAAGTGATCAAGAGAAGTGACGTAGTCAAAATTATCAGCTGAATGAAAAAAAAGAAAAAAAAGAAAAAAAAAAGAGAGAAAAGAAAGAGAAAAGAAAGAAAAAAAGTTGAATAAAAAGAAGTAAGAGTCACTTCTACAAAGAACAAAGGAGAAATCAAGGCAAACATGACAAGAAAAGAAAAGTAGGGCACAATAGATAATGAAAGAGGTAGGACACTTAGCCGTAATGTCAAGAAAGGAAAAAAGTCACAAAAATATACCCATATGTACCATACCTGACCATGAGCCTACGTTACAAGGCAAGAAAGTCCTATCGTGATCCTAAGAGACTAATGTGGTGAACTTAAGCAGTGAAAATTTGGGCAAGCCTATGGAGACAAGTACTGACTAGGTGTGAATTTGTTTCGAGCGTGAGTGTTAAATAATGATCCTTGTATCAAAAGTTAAAATCACTTTGCAAAAAAGGAGGATTTCTTTTGAAGTGAGGGCACTAGTGGAAATATCGAAAAGTTGGTATCTTGGCGAGAGACAAAAGTGTAGAGGTGTCGGTGCATGGTGAGTTTATGTCATGGTCTGATCCACATGGGTGAGCTTATCAAGCCTAAGAGTAGAAGCATGCACTAAAGCAAAGAAAAAGTTGGGATTGATCGCCATGTGATTGCGAAAGCTTAAAAGAGGATACTTTTGTACAAAGTGTTGTGTTGAGTCAAAGTGCGTCGCTTGAGAGCAAACAACGAATTTAAGTTGAGGGTGTTGATATACCGTGGTTTTGCGGTACTTTCAATGTTTTTCCTTAATATTGGTGTGTGTCTAGAGCCTTTCTGTAGTAGTTTTAACATGTTTTTATCTTTGTTTTGCAGGAAAGGTGTCCAAAACAAAAATGCAGAAGGCATCTGAGATTTAGTGCAGAGGTAACCCACGAAGGCCATCGACAGACCACAGATGGTACCATGGACAGAAAGTTCAGGTATCTGGAGAAAATCGGGGAAATCTTATTAAGTGTGGTGATACAGAAGGATCGACGGTCCGTCGATTAATCGACGGTCCGTCGATTGATCGACAAAATGCCTGTTGAATCATCGATTGGATCAGAGATAGTGTCAGTAGTTGAAGTTGAAGAAAGCCTAAGTATGGTATGATGGAAGGCATCAATGGACCGTAGACGCATCGACGGACCGTGTTGTTGGTCCATCGATTGAATCAGAGGAGATGCCAGCTGAAGGATGAAAAAAGATGCTAAGTCTGGACTGATGTAGGCAGTTGACGGTCCGTCGTTTCTTTGGGGGTCGTCAATTACAGCCGCATTTTGGGAAAACTTTCCTTATTTGAATTCCTTTTAATTTAGGACACTATATTTTTATAAATAGGGTGTAAAACCTTGTTTTGGGGGTTGGATTCTATTACTACTATTCTTAGTTTGTTTTTGGAGATTGGATTTTGCAACTTTAGCATTAATTCAAATTTCCGAATTTGGTTTACAAGGGATTTCTTGTTGTTTCAAGTTGAATTTCTGGATTTTCTTAGAATTTGTAAAAGTAAGTTCATAATAAATTGTTTATACACAATGAATTATGTTCTTCTATGCATTGGTAACTAAATCCACAACTAGGGTTGAGGAAATTATGGGTGAGTAACAAAGTAAACCTAGCTTAATAAAAATTCTCAAATAGGTTATTGCATGCAGTGATAATTCTTTCGCTTAGAAGTCTTTTGAACGAGTGCACGCGTTAGAACTCTCCTTAATGTTACTTGCCGGACCAAGGAGGTATTTAATAGGAAAAGAATTATCAACATAGATTTAGTGGGATACTATCTAATAGGCTAGTCTCGATTGGTTTGAAGTAATAACTAAGCCATACATCGAATATGATGCTTAATATGAAGTAAAAGTAAGGGTTAGTAGCTTAGACCCACGTATCCGGACCAAGGTACGGGGTGAAATTCTCTAAATGTCGGACCAAGGATATAGAGATACCTTGCTTATCACTTTGCATGCAAAACGCTAGTGAAGAATTGTTATAACTCGGAATACGGTGTTATGAACCTATGGGGAACACTTACACCCTAGTTTCTCTCACAACTTTATAAACACTAAAAATTTACTCATGTTATATTTTTACTTAAAGATATTAAAAGACTTTTGTTTCACAAAACCCCCCTTTAATTACCTGTCTCGGAAAGGACTTGACTAACTAAAAGTAATCGTGCGTTGAAGTTAAATTTAAATCATTTTCCTCGTGGGATCGACCCAAACCTAATAGCTGAGTTTTTTACTTGATATGACCGCTTATACTTCTTTAGGGAGGTACAATTTGAGCGTATCAGCAACCATGCAAAAACATGCATTTAAAAGGGATATTTTACTTGAAACCATGCATGATGCCTTTTTGCGAAAACTTCATAAAACTTTGATACAATAAGCATTATACAATTCACATATTTCATATAGGCATATTAAATGGTCACAACATCACATAAAATTATACATTGCATTTAAGGTATGTTAGGCACCACTTTACAGTAATTACTATTTCCTTACAAGTGACCTCTTTTCCCCTGTACAATGACCTTTCTTCATTTTAACTTCTTAACTTCCCAAGTAATCCTCTAGTGATACTTGGTGCAATGCATCACCTTAAGTCCACAAGGTACTCATACATATAACCTTCCTAACTCAACACATACATTCATAGGAGAATAACATACCGTAAGACACATTTAAGTAAAGACTCCCAATACCCTTACTGTGAACAATAGTTAGTTTGCAAAAATGTTAATTTCACTTCACATGGACCATTACAAGACCTTACTCACAATCCCAATCTAAGTCTACTAGTGCCATGTACATGTGATGCCCCATAACCTCATACATACTTAGTAAACCTATCATGAGGCCACAAGCCTTAACATGTATTTCATACATAAACAAGACAAGTACATACACTTCATACATGCCAAGCAAGACTTTCACCATATAGTCAATAAGACCAACATTATGCACATAAGGAGAGACCACATCATATAGACCCACT
The DNA here is from genome assembly GCA_016801875.1 of Solanum sitiens. Lineage (NCBI taxonomy): Eukaryota > Viridiplantae > Streptophyta > Magnoliopsida > Solanales > Solanaceae > Solanum > Solanum sitiens. The sequence continues at coordinate 4,680,239 of JABWTJ010000012.1, read as the reverse complement.
AGGACTCATACCATGCATATCATCCCAACAAGTAGACGACACTACAATGTCATGCATAATGACATAAACATAATCATGTACATTAGAATACCTTCCTAAAACTCCCCTCAATAGATCTACTTGTGAAATACATAGGTAAAGTCCCATACCATCTCCTACACTAAGCAACTTCCCTTAGGTTATCCTAGTTAGGGTCTTTACTTTACTTCCATTGTCCATTTTACTTTACGGAAACTATACCCTTAACCGACACTAAGACCATGGGTGCTAAACATGGAATTTGGTGTTGTAGAGCCTTACACCAATGGAAGGTGCTCTACCTAGCCAAGGTAGAATATTAACACATGCTACCATATTAGGTCATATCACTTGCTAGATCCTATGTGGCAAGCACAGTTTATGGAACTTGGAGGTATATATGGAAACACTCTTAATGCCTATTGAGGCATTGTAGTTAGCCACTTACGGAAACACTATTTATGCCTATTGAGGCATTGTATTTATCCACCTCGTGAGGACTATCGTTAATAAGCCTTCCCATATTGGGTAGGGGCACCCCTCATATAAGTTCACTCGGTTCTAAGATAAGTTCCCTTTATTTACAAGCCATTATTATCATTACTTTATAAAATATAGGCTTAGGAGATTTAACCCCCCATATTCTTAGTTCATACGTCATAGATGAGAGTTCATCAACCTAAATCATGTGAGATGTCCTTTCACATGGACATAGCATATGTAAAGCACCATCTAGTTTAGGGTACCCTTGGGAACACCTTCCAAGAGCCCCTATATTGACTAGATCATCATACAAGCATCATAAGAATACTTTCATATGTTTGTTTACATGTATGTGAGCAAACCTTTCACATAAACACCCTTTGTCCACACATGTTAATACATGTATTTCATTCATGTATAAGTGTATACGTGTAACTATATGAGCAAACCTTTCATATAAAAACATTTAGACACTATGCATATTCATACTTAATCATATCATATGCTTAACATCATAACATATAAGTCATATTCATATCATGTTCATGCATTCTTATTCATGTACTTAAATCACAAACCTAGTAATTATCCTATCAAGGCACACATGTACAATGCATAGACAATGTCCCATAACCTTGTCCATACTAGTAAACATATCAAGTCATCCGAGTTAAGGGATACATAACATACTTCATGGACATATACCTTATATGCATAGTAGTAGACATTAGTGCATATGAGAATAACCTTTAATTAGACACCGTGAACCTATACTACTTGTAAGCATGCATGAGGTGTGTGTACATTGGTAAACATGATCACAAAATGACTATACACAATATATTGAGGCAGTCACCCTCTTAGGACCACGATACACTTCAAAGCATAGACCACACAACACATAATAACATATGAGACAAAATAACATCACATTTCATCCAAGACTCCTAACCTTAGCTAATCACATCTTCATGTAGGGGTTCATAGATAAGGGGTCATCAACAATTATAACTTATCAATGGCAGCACCTAAACCTACCCTAAAATAGTCATTCGCAAGCTTATACATTAACAACACAACCTAGATCACAACTAGAATAAAAGATTAGGCATGATTAACATTTGTTGATCATCACCATCACACCTTCATAATACAATTATCTTCAAGGCCATGATAAAATAACATATATAATGAAAATAAAGTAAACACCACCACCATAAGTGGACCATACCACACAATGCCATACAAGTCCAATCATCTAGCAATTCTATAAGAAAAGTAGAGGAATAGAGCAACCTTACCAAATCTCCCTTGCTTTGATCATCAATGATCAATACTCACAATCCATCAATAATACAATTATAGGGTAGTAGCTAAAAATAACATAGCATAAACAAAATCATACTTCAATTGCCCTCGAATCGAGATCATGACAAGTGCTCCACATTAACAATCAATAGAAAATAGAAGAACATAGGTCAACCTTCAAACCTTGATCCACATGGATCAATTTCACATAATTAACCATAACATTACATTATAGGCAGTATCTAAAGTACACAAATCATATACGAGATCGTGATTCAATCATCATAAAATTAAGGCCATATCATGTACACTACTTCACCAAACTATAGAAGATATAGGAGTATAGGTCAACCTTACAAAACTTCCAAGCCTTGACCATCATTGATCACTCATCAGTAATTCACCATCAATTTTAATACAAAATAGTAGCAGTAGACAATTGAATATGCTAGAGTCATAATTCACTTAACATAGAATCAAGATCACAATGCCCACAAATGGGCCAAATCGAGATTTTAGATAAAACATGGGTTCATCATGAAATTGGATTGAAATTCACTTTGCAATCAGTACATTATCTTCAATTCAGCATGAGAAAGATTTGGAAAACGTTTTGAGATAGAACCCATGGCTAGATTGGAAGATTGGAGGTTTGGATCATGAATTTTCATTGAAAACATTGGAAGGAACTCCTTAGAAGAAAGGTTGACTAAGGATGAAGGATCACCATAACTCATTTTATAAGAAAACCATGAAAACTTGATGAAGAAACCATCACAATCCAATCTTCAAGTTGTTCTTGAGCTTCATCTCCAATGGAGGTTTCTAGATAGAGTTTGATTTGGGAGGGAAGAGTAATTTGAGAATATGAATTGGGTTTGGGTTTTTTATCTTTTTACATAACTTATTATACCCAAAAATATCTAAATAAACCGCCTAGGGTCAGATTAGGACGTGGGGTGAAGCAGGCTGCAACTACGCCACCATCGACGCCCCGTAGTCCCAACAACAGACCGTACTATTGGCCGTCGTTTGGGTCTGAGGCTTGTCAACTGGCTTAATCCTTCACCAAGATAAGTTTTGAACGACTCCTCCCCATCGACGGGGCGTATGTCGACCTACAAGGCGTCATTCAAGGCCGTCGTTTGATACTGCCAAGGCAGTGCCTAGGCAGTGTTTGGGATCCTCCTTGAGGGTCTTTTGCGGGGCTTTTGGGGAGTCGTACCCAAAAGTTTCCAACGTAAATACACACATTTACATGTCAAAGACCTTCCCTACAATTTTTAGCATAAAACAACACTCGCAATACATCCAAACATGCTAGTTAAACTCATGTCACACATGCACGTCTCAAGGGCTAACTTTCAAACGTCTTGGACATTCTTAGACGTTTAACTTCCAAATGACTTCAAATCAATAATGAATTCTTTGAAACACTTATTTAACATATTTTAAACCTTTTTAGATACATGTTAGGCTATAGACACCTTAACTCATTTTGGAGGTCTTACAATATCCCCCACTTGGGAACATTCGTCCTCAAATGACACTTCAAACACTTTAAACACAACAAGGACTTCAAATGACCCATAAAGCTCACAACATTCATAACATCATCACATAGAAGTAAATTCACCAAACTTACAAGGAACACGAACTTAAAACCATTTAGCACTGAATGCAACACAAGCAAGCAAAACCTATATTCACTCACTCTTATATGCATCAAACACATGGGCTCTTATCATGTTCATAGGAGGAACATCCTTCTCCTAATCATCACATGGTATTTTCATTAAGATCTCGATATGAAACCACATTAAAGCCACACTTAGGCGGATTTAACATCACTTAAGAAGAAATTAGGTTGTCACACTTCAATGCACATAAACTTGAAACAAGCAGGTCAACAGTAAATTCTGATTAGTTAGGCCTACTGCCATTAGGGCCATACTCAACCATACCATGTTTAGTTATGTTTAGGGAGGAATGTCCTACTCCTTAACACATTTACAAGTCTCATGATTTCACAACAAAGCAAGGCACAAAGGTGAATTCATTTTAAATGATAAATTCTCAACTTTTAACTATAGTATGCCCTTCTGATGTGAGGCCAAATTACACATTTTTATTAATATTTACCTCACATTCATTATTTATATTTGTCTATTTTGAGCATAAATTTTATGGATTGTGCTAAATTGTGTATTTTATTTGTAGAATTAATTTGGTGAAAAATGAAGAAGTTTAGAGCTAAAACAAATTAAAGATGAAAGGTTGAAGAAGGAAATCAAGCATGCAGCTTAATGGATTAAATTGAATAAAATAATATATTTATATATATGGAAATTGCGGCTAAAACTTGAGGAATTTTCAATTTGCTTGTTGTAGCTGCCACGAGGCAGCCTTTAAGAGATCAACGCGGCAACCTTCGCAGTAAATAATTTACGGAATCAATTTCTTCCGGATTTTGAATTCCTAATTTAATTCGAACTCATATTTTTATTTAGGGTTTTCTTTATCTATAAATAGCTCATAGAAATTATTATTTTAGAGGAAGCCAAGAAATAAGATAAAAGACATATTATAAATTTTCTTCTGGCTTTGGAGCTTTGTAAGAGCCGCCGTGGAGGCCGGAGAATTGTAGTTTATTCTTTATTCTCCTTTATTATTTATCTTTATTCGTGATTAATAAAAAATATAGTTTAGCTATTGTGCTTAACTTTTTATTATTAACACAAACATATTTATTTTAATAAATTTTGATTGTGTTTTTGCGATAATGAGTAGCTAAGCTTCACAACTAGGTTTGTGGGAACCATGAGCGATTAACAAAGTATGAATAGAAATTAAGCAATTCTCAAATAGGTTATTGCATGTATTGATAATTCTTTCGCTTAGAAGTTTTTTTAACGAGTGCACGCATTAGAACTCGCCTTGTTGCTACTTGCCGGACCAAGGAGGTAGTTAATAAGAAAAGAATTATCAACATAGATTAGTGGGATACTATCTAATAGGCTAGTGTCGATTGGTGCGAAGTAATAACTAAGCCATACATCGATTATGATGCTTAATATGAAGTAAAGGTAAGGGTTAGTAAATTATACACACGTAGCCGGACCAACGTACGGGGTGAAGTTCTCTAGATGCCGGACCAAGGATTTAGAGATACATAACTTATCACTCATAACACTAGAGAAGAATTGCTATTACTAGGATTACCGCGTTGTGTACTTATGGGGAACACATTCCTAGTTATTTTTATTAATTTGGATATAAATAAATACTTAGTTCAACACTATTTTTATTTCTTTTATTTTTATTTAAATTTAAAATCCCCCATTTTTATATAACGACTATCAAGTTAAATATTTGCTATTGATAATATTCTTTCATATTTTCTGTGGGATCGACCCCGACTCATAGTTGGGTAAATATATAGAATACGATCGTTTATATTTCTTTTCAAGAAGTATATTTGAAAGTTATCAAATAATGGCGCCGCTGCCGAGGAATATGACTAAGAAATTATCTTTAGTATTTATTTTAACTTGTAGTTTTTTTTTCTTAGGATTAGTTTTAAATTTTTTATCATCGAGTCATCTGAGCCTATAGTAGAGTGCATGGAGGAGGAAAATTGTGTCTATATTCTTGAATTTATTGTTCCAACATCGAAAAATTACATTCCTCACTTAGGATCCAAGAAGTGCATAATGCGATATCTGTTGTTTGAGACCTTTCTTTTTGTACCACCACCCCTTGAGCGTAATCGAAAAATTGATTCAAAATTGGGGGTGCAATTCATATCTTTAAAGTGGAAGAAAAAATAGAAAAATTGATAGTGTCGTATCGCGACCCAATTAGTAGTGTAACTTTTTTTATTATTATTATTTTTTATTTTATTTTATTAGTATCACTTTTTTTTTATCTTGTTTTTGCAGATTAGGGGAAGTCTGAGTACCCCCCCCCCCCAAAAAAAAAAGGAGCATGTTTGAGCTTAAGTGTGGGTTGACGACCCTTGATATAAATTTAGAGAACGTGATACTAGCTAGGCTTAAAGGCCTCAGTGAGTTTTCCTAACCCTTGTTTTATATTTTAATTAATGCTTTAGGGACATAGCATCTTTTTAAGTGTGGGGTGGAGGAATGAATTCCTAGTTTTTACTGTTTTACTGAGTTTTTTTTGTAGGATGGTTTCCTTGGCTTTTGTTTTCGGTTCTTCTCCTGAGGATAGTCCCTTTTGAACCGAGTGTATTTTATTAATTTATTTTATGAATAATTTTTTATTATTATTATTTTTGGAAAGAAAAGAAAAAAAACCCTTTTGAGTTATATAATACTTACTATTTGGGCCTAATTTTAAGTAGTACTTTCTTGTGAATGCTTGATTACTAGTGAAATTGCAAACCTTTTTGACATCTAGGTTCATGGTTGTGACTTTGTATATAGCTTATTTATTTTGTTGTTTGTTATGATCATGTCTCTGTTAGAAGTAGAATTGATCCATCTTGATTGATACTTGTGCCATGTGTGGTGAGATTTTTTTTATTCCATGTTTTGCATCTTAGTCTAGAACTTGCCCTGCATGTTAATGAAGCGAAATAAAAAAAATGTTGCCTTGTTTAGGAGATGATAATAGGATTTCTTTGATTTGTCTTATAAATTTTAGCCTTTTCAGATATTTTATCACTAGTTACCCCTTTTGAGCTTGTAGCGTTTTATTGGTACCCATATTTTTCCCTTGACTATTTTTGATGAATTCCTAGTTTTTGTACCTTGCTTCCTTGAGCATCATAGCATAGACTTATTTTAATTATCAATTCTGAGAAAAAGGGATGGATGAGTGAAAAGGTAATCAATGATAACTACAAAATTCTTAAGAGCCCTCTTTGAAAGAATGTGAATATATATATATATATATATATATATATATATATATATATATATAATTGGAATGTGCCATAAAAAAAAGAAAAAAAAAATTACCTTGATGATGGCCCTGGTCCTTCCAAGGACATCGTGCATCTTAACTTATGTAAAATACGCAAGTCGAGGGTGGCTATTATGAAGGAAAAAAAAAGAAGAGAATAATGAGTGCAACATTCTTGTGATGATGAGAATTACTTGTGAAATAATTGTTGAAGAGAGGGCTGAAAATAAAGAGAAGAAAATATGGGTGATGAAGTCTAAAAATTGCAAAGTGCTTAAGGAAGTGAAAGTCACTATTATAGATATTTTTTCTACCCGTCCCCTAGCGTACATTACAACACGTTAAAGTCCTATTTGATTCTACTCAAGCATGCTTAATTAGTGGAGATGTACATAATGGGCAAGCATATGGTTCTTTATGCATACATGTGAATTTTATTTGTGAGTGTGAGAGTTGTTCTTGATATGAAGTCCTTAATTTATATAAAATCTTTTGAATTCAGTGCATGGACTATTTATTTTTGTGAGGGCACTTGTTTCATGATAGAAAGGTGATGTTATTAACTTTTTTTGATGAGAGTAGGTGAGCAAACATAAAGTTTATGAGTTCAAAGTCCTTCTTGAAGTTAGGAGGTTAGAGGTTTGTTGTTTACTTGGAAGTCTTGCATAATGATTGATAAGTCTACTTGATTTTTTAATGGGTATATGGCCTAGTCGTTTGTATTCATCAAAGTGATGACATTGCTAGTATAATTGTTTTTAGAAGAGCTTTAATGCTTGCTCGAGGACGAACAAAAGTTTAAGTGTGGGGTGTTGATGTGAGGCCAAAATACATATTTTTATTATTATTTATCTCACATTTATTATTTATATTTGTCCATTTTGAAGCATAAATTTTATGGATTGTGCTAAATTGTGTATTTTATTTGTAGAATTAATTTGGTGAAAAAATGAAGAAGTTTGGAGCTAAAACAAATTAAAGATGAAAGGTTGAAGAAGGAAATCAAGCAGGCAGCTTAATGGATTAAATTGAATAAAATAATATATTTATATATATGAAAATTGCGGCTCAAACTTGAGGACTTTTCTATTTGCTTGTTGCAGCTGCCACGTGGCAGCCTTAAGAGATCAACGCGGCAACCTTCGCAGCAAATAATTTACGGAATCAATTTCTTCCGGGTTTTGAATTCCTAATTTAATTTGAACTCAATTATTTTATTTAGGGGTTTGTTTATCTATAAATAGCTCATAGAAATAATTATTTTAGAGGAAGTCAAGAAATAAGATACAAGACATAATATAAATTTGCTTCTAGCTTTGGAGCTTTGTAAGAGCCGCCGTGGAGGCCGGAGAATTGTGGTTTATTCTTTATTCTCCTTTATTATTTATTTTTATTCGTGATTAATAAAAAATATAGTTAAGCTATTGTTCTTAACTTTTTATTATTAACACAAACATATTTATTTTAATAAATTTTGATTGTGTTTTTGCGATAATGAGTAGCTAAGCTTCACAACTAGGTTTGTGGGAACCATGAGCGATTAACAAAGTATGAATAGTAATTAAGCAATTCTCAAATAGGTTATTGCATGTATTGATAATTCTTTCGCTTAGAAGTCTTTTTAATGAGTGCACGCGTTAGAACTCGCCTTGTTGCTACTTGCCGGACCAAGGAGGTAGTTTCTAAGAAAAAAATTATCAACATAGATTTAGTGGGATACTATGTAATAGGCTAGTGTCGATTGGTGCGAAGTAATAACTAAGCCATACATCGATTATGATGCTTAATATGAAGTAAAGGTAAGGGTTAGTAAATTATACACACGTAGCCGGACCAAGGCATACTTGACCTCTTGGGGGTTTCATGCAAGCCCATAGATCATTCATTGCATTGTCATAGGTAAATTTAACGGAAAATTTAAAACATTCATAGAACATCATATACCTCTTATTTTCTTTATCCCTCTCTTTCTTGTGTTTTGACTCCACTATCTATTGGCAAAACAACATCAAACGTGACATATCCATGTCATCAACAAACATTTTCGAACGCCATTCTTCTTCTACTAATTCGGACACTTCCATCATAAACATATTCATCAAATCCCTAGGATTGGCTACCATTCTTGAAGCATACTTAGAAGAAAAGGTGAATTTGAAAGAGTACTTCTTAGCACTCATATTAAATTGCTTGAGGCTGATGAATTCTCCCAATGTTGCTTCCCTCAACTCTCAGGGGAAACCCCTTTCTAGAAATTCCAACTTAAAATCTTCCCGCACTATTGGTCCCGCTATTATCGGCCTACTATATTTCCATTGCTCATACCAAATTTGGCAATATCTTTCAATTGATAGGCGGCTAGCTCCGCCTTATGACTGGAAGACACTCCCATGATTGCAAGTACTTTATAAACCTAATCTATGATCCCATTTAAATATTTCTCAACCTTGGAGCCATTGAACTCCGGAGGGTTCATTCTTAAGAACTCCCACCCTAGAAGCACCCATTTCTCTTATAGAGTTTGCCGTATCAACCACATATCTATTGTTTTGGCCGCCAAGCCTTGAGCCTATATTTGCATAGAAGCCCTTAGATCACCAAGAGTAGCATTACAAATTGGAGGGTCATTTGGAGGTTGAGGAGGTACTTGGTGTTGATCTTGAGTAGGAACTTTGTTTGGAACTTAGGGATGAAGATCTTTATCCGCTTCACCTTCCTCAACTCTCCATGCATTAGCTCTAGTAATTTCCATAAGCTAAAAGTCATAGGCAAAAATTAGGAGAAAGACCTACTAGAGCTAAACCTTTATGGAACGACTAAGATAATGTAGAAGTGAGATTGTTCCTAAGCATCAAATAGAATCCTGTTCATGAAATGTGTCGTGACTCATGCCGATGAATAAGAGTCTACATAGATGTGTTTTGAGAAATCCTAAGACCAATTCAAAACCTTATGCTCTGTTACCAAGTTTGTAATGACCCGGGATCACCCTCTAGTCGTAACACGGGAATACTCGACCTCGAATAGGTCTTATACAAGATCTTAACATTCACTCATCACATAGGAATTAGGAAATATGGAAGAATTTAAAACTTTAAGATAAACAACCGAAGTCATTTTCATAAATAGCAAACACAAGTCTTTTCTAACTCTTTTGTCTCAACCATCTAACTTGACATGAATACTAAGCTTAGAAACATAAAATTTGGAACTCATCCCATACAAAGTCTTAAACATAAAAGTAAATGACGTAAAGGTAAGTGGATAATGTCCTTGAAGCTATGGGGACTCACAAAGATCTTCAATCTTCTAAATCCTTGAAACTCTAGCCTCCAATATCAACTCAAAGCTCCAACCCAATATTTGGTTAAAATGTAGGCAATATGCGTTAGTACAAAGGTATTAAGTATGAAAGCTAGCACAACATCACAAAATAATTCAAATGGTTAGTCAACATAAGGCATAAGCAGAAGAGACAATAACATGGTCATAACTTAATCATCATATCATAGAATAGTCTCCAACATAATCTTCATCTGAACATAGGTCAACATAAGACAATTAATGAACGTACGAGAAACATCACATACATGGCATGGCTCTTCTTAGACCTACAAGTTTACAAACCTCAGCACTAAGTCTTTCATATTACAAGAGAACTACATCACAAGCCACCTCCAAGTATACTTATGCAATGCAAGGAGAGCATCCAATACTACCATCAAAGCTAATTACCTCTCCTTGGTCATTCTTGATCAGAGTCCACTCTCATAGCCAAGGCCTAGGTTTTTATGTCACTATAACATAGTCTATATACATGGTCTGTTCTAAAGCTTCTCTATGCCATAAGGGCACCATACTTCTAAGTAACCCCAAGACACACTTTTGCGATGCATGAAAGGCATCCCATACTACCCTACACACTAAGCATATCCTTTAAGTCATCCTATTCATACCCACCTATTTTGTATCATCATTAACTTCACTCTCTTAACTAAGGAATCTCTTTCCTTTTGTAAACTATAACTAGGAAAGGCAACTCTAGCCCAATCCTATCTCAAGACTTCTCCTTAATGACCCTAAGTCATACTTTGTGCAATGCACTCATAGCATTCCATAATACTAATTATTCTAAGTATTACTTTTAGGTCCTATTAGAAGTTCTTCTTTGGTTGGAATCTAGTTCCTCCCTTTATCTCTATAAAGCTATGAGGTACTCTCTCTCAAGAACATCTTAGTTTATTATTAACTTAAACCCTAGGAGATACTTCTTTAAGTATGTCTAAGTTTTTTATTCACATGGACCCTATGAGATACTACCTCAAGCATGTCTAAGTCCATCTATACTCATGAACACTATGAGATACCACTTCTGGTATGTCTAAGTTCATCTACACGCACGAACACTATGAGTTACTTCATTAAGTAAGTCTTAGTTAATTATTTTATGAACACTATGTGATACCTCTCAAGCATGTCTTAGTTCATGCTATATGGAGATCTCTACGAGGAAACCTTGACTAATCTATGTGGAGGATCCCGTCTCATGATACCTAACATTAGGAAAACCCACACTCTACTACATAAGAGTTCCCCTTAAACTTGGATAGTCCTCACATCTACTAGTGTGGCTCTCCGTTCTTCTTTGAGTCCGAACCCTATCTTGTGTGACACTCCTTATTGGCATATCCAGTTCGAGTCAAGCATATACTTCAAGGTTTACTTGTTAAGCAGTCATGACCGAGGAGCACCCCTTAAAAGTAACATGGCGTACTTGACCTGTTGGAGGTATTATACAATGCCCATAGGTATCATTCATCGCATTGTCATAGGTAAATTTATCAGAAAATTTAAAACTTTCATAGCACATCATATGCTAGAACATCACTTTCATTATGTATATAAAATATCATATTTACATAGTTAGACTCTAAGTCTTATTGACAACTTAGAGTCAACATCATTAGAGTACACTAGGGACACAACCCTTAAAACATAAATCATAAGTACATTATTACTAAACTTTACAGTAAGATAAGACTTAGGAAATACTTGAACTTGGATTCCTTTCCTTAAGCTTGGGAATCACATATCAGGCTCTTCATCATAGAGACATCCTTTAAGCATCTATAACCTACAGCTTGTGTAAAAAAGTAAAAAAGAATGGTGTTAGTACAATAATGCACTAAGTATGGCAACTGATGTACCGTGGTTTCTGATACGCTCAAATTACACTTCCTTACAAAAGTATAAGCGGTCGTATCAAGTAAAGAACCCAAAAAGTAGGTTGGGGTCGATCCCATGAGAAAAATAGTTTAGATTTAACTTCAATGTACAATTACATCTATTTAGTCAAGTCCTTTACGAAAACAGTTAATTAAAGTGGGGTGGGGGGTTGTGAAACAAAAGTGTTTAGTTATTTCTAAGTAAGACAAGTAGCAAGAGTGAAACTTTGGTGTTTATCAAGTTATGAGAGAAACTAGGGTGTTAGTGTTCTCCATAGGTTCATAACGCGGTAATCCTAGCTATAACAATTCTTTCCTAGTGTCTTGCATGCAAAGTGATAAGTTATGTATCTTTAATTCCTTGGTCCGGCATTTAGAGAATGACACCACGTACCTTGGTCCGGCTACGTGTGTCTAAGTTACTAACCCTTACCTTTACTTCATATTAAGCATCATATTCGATGTATGGCTTAGTTATTACTTTGCACCAATCAAAACTAGCCTATTAGATAGTGTCCCACTAAATCTATGTTGATAATTATTTTCCTATTAACTACCCCCTTGGTCCGGCAAGTAGAAATCGAGCGAGTTCTAATGCGTGCACTCGTTAAAAAGACTTCGAAGCAAAAGAATTATCAATGCATGCAAAAACCTATTCGAGAATTGTTATTTAGCTAAGTTTACTTTTTTGATCACCCATGTTTCCCACAACTATAGTTACCCATGCCTAGAAGAACACAATTCATAGTTGATAATCAATAATTCATGAACTTACTTTGACAAGTTTGAAGAAAATCCAGAAATTACACTTGAAACAACAAAATTCACTTGAAAATCGATTCCGGAAACTTGAATTAATTGCCCAAGTTGCAAAGTGAAATCTCCAAGAACAAAAGTATGAAAAATAATAAATAATCCAACCCCAAAAACGAGCTTTTACACCCTATTTATAAAGACATTGTCCTAAAATAAAAGGAAAACAAATAAGGAAACTTTGTCCAAAAAACGCGGCTTCAATCGACGACCCCAGAGACGGTTCGGCGATGGAACGACGGACCGTATACTGCCTCCGTCGGTCCAGACTTAGCTTTTTCTTTAGCCTTCACTTTTGCATCTTCTCTAATCCAATCGACGGACCAATAACACGGTCTTTCGATTCACTTACGTTTCGTTGATGCTTCTCGTCGTTCCATACTTAGCTTTTCTTTAACACCGGGTATTGGAAATCTCTCTGATATGATCGACGATTTGACAGGACGGTCCGTCGATCCTTCCGTAGCCCCACAGTTAGTCAGAATTCCTCGAGTTGCTTCCAGATGCCTAAACCTCTAATTGACGGTCACCACCTACGGTCCATTGATGGCTTCGTGGGTCACTTCTGCACTGATTCTTCACAGTTTTCTGCATTTTAGTTTCGGATAAATTTCCTGCAAAACAGAGATAAAAACACATTAAAATTACTACAAAAAGGCCCTAGACAAACACTAAACTTAAGGAAAAAGTATTGAAATACCGTGAAACCATGGTACATCAACACCCTCAACATAAATTCATTGTTTGTCCTCAAGCGACGCTCTATGACTCACCACAACACTTTTGTACAAAAGTATCCTCTTTTAAGCTTTCACAATCACATGGCTATCAATCCTGACCATTTATTTTCATTGCTTTATTGCATGATTTTACTCTTAGTCTCACTAAGCTCATTTATGTGGATCAGACCATGACACAGACTTTGTAAGGTCCCGAAAATGACATAGGTGAACTAGATCCTAAATTTGTCGTAAAGGTGGTCTAAGGTCCTAAATATGTCTATAATCTTGTATTCAGGCAATATCTAAAGTATTAGGTTTATTGGAAGTCAAACGTTAAGGGTCAACCAAGACGTTCGACGACTAAGTCACTAAGTGTCTCATGTGAGGGCCTATGTGTTTATGTATGACTATTGTGGTTGTAAGGTCTTAAATGAGTCTAATATGATGTGAATATTTAGTTTGTCAAGTTTCGAGAAGTTTGGAGGTCAAACACTCAAGAACGTCCATGGCATTCGAAAGATGTGCTTTGAAATGACCTTGTGTGTCTAGGAATGTTTCGTCGAGTTTCACGTGTTCGTTTTGAGTGAAAGTCAAGTGAGAGGTCATAAACTTGTATACGGTCATGTTTGGGTTTGAAACGTCCGGGAAAACATCCCCAAGGACCAATCAAAGGTCCTTCAGGAAGAAACCAAACTTTATGTCAAGACTGTCCCAGGCAGCCCCCAAACGACGGAGCCATCGACGGCTCGTGGGATAATGGACGCTCCGTCGATTGGTATCGTCGGTGGAGACTTTGTATTGGTTGATAAGGGTACCTTTATAAGTCTCTTAACCAACCAACGGAAGGACAGGATGGTCCGTTTGTGGACAAATGGTCCGTCGACTGCCAACAGTTGGTGGACTGTTTTTCCTGCGCAGCATCACTGTTAAGTGAGGGGTGAAATGGGAATTTCACCCCACTTCCAAATATATGGTTTTGCTGTTCCTAAGGGGTATATTGGGTATTTTAAAGGTGTTTATAAGTCATTAACACTTAGAAGATTTCATTCTTCCAAAAACAAAACCCTAAAATCCCTTAAGAATTCCCAAAGACTCCATTGAAGTCCAAAATCAAGGAAGAGCTTGGTGTGACGTTTTGGGTGGAGATTATTCATTAAAGTAAAGAATTAGATTCATTGAGGTATGATTTTTGATCCTTGAAACTCTTTTCATCAAGGAGGCCAACTTCAAAGATGTTTTTCTAAAGTTTTCAAAGATGAATTGTCCAATTTCATGATTCTACCATGGGTTCTTGAATTAATGAGTTTCAAACGTCTATTATTGATTAGATTGATGTTTTATTGATAATTTTAACCTAAATTACCTATGAACCCATGAAATTGATGAACCTTAGATTTTTACTAACTTATGGGTTACTTGATATTGTTCTAATGTTGATGAATTCATGTGTAGTTTCTTATGAACTTTCTAATGGTGTAAGAATTGTATTCAATTGTTATAAAATTGGTAAAGATTGTTGAATCTATGTTGAATTGGTTTAGATTTCGTTGATTTTCATAATTGTGTATTGAATTGGTGTTCATGGCCATGGGTAAGGGCCTTATGATGTTGAATTGGGTGATTTGGTATTGGCTTGAAGTATTGATGATGAAGTGGTGGTACGCTGCCCTATTTCTTCTTATTTAATGTTAATTACACTTCAATTATGTTATGATTGGTTTGGTCCACCTTTGGTGGCGGTGTTAAGTGAATTGATGTGGCCTTGTCGGTGTTATTTTAAGTACATTGATAATCATGACCTTGTCGGCAACTACTTGAAGTCATATGGCTATTTGTGTAGTTAATTTAGTGATGTATGATCATATCTACCTATGTGTGAAAGTATGTGTTGGACTATTGATACTATCTAGGTAATCATGTTATGCTATGACTATGCGTTAAGTGTGTAGTCTTAAAGTTGATACATGGTTGTTCCTAACTTGGCTATATGAGTCTAAGATGGTTACATTAATGATGTTAAGGTAATGAATAGGTTGATTAAATAAGGTTAAGGGTCATTCCTAAGTGTCTAAAGAAAGATAGGCTATATGTGTTAAATGGAAGTATGTGGTGTCTTGTTTAGGTAGACTTGTGTCCCTTACTTGATGCTTATGTGAATATGTGATGTCTTGACTTAGGAATCTAAAGGGTCTTAGTATTGAATAAATGAATATAGGTGAGACCTTGAATGATGATAAGAGGGTCCTTTATGTGAAACCTTGAACCAAGTGGTAAGGTTATGAAACGTGAAGTCGAAAGCCATAATGGTATCCTTCATGTAATGAATGATGGACTTAAGGTTAATTGGCTGGAACGGCATCACATCAATCCTTAGGAAAGTCATGATGAGCTTCTTGTCGCCATAGTGATATAGCCCTAGCGGACCTTGGTTTGGTAGGGTATATGTAATTAAGTCATGAACATTATATGGGACCCATTTGTATGAACCTTAATGTGACTTAATCTATGAGAACAAAGGCTAGCACCGAGTGAGTATGGTAAGGGAAGTAGTTCTAGTTAAAGATTGAGACTAGAATACAAAGAAGCCCTTCATATTTCCTTAACCATGTGCCTACATGGGATGTCTAAGTTCTACCACTGGCAAGTAGAACACATCATCGAAGTAGGATAGAACTTCAGATGCCATGCTTTGCTACCATGGTCTATGTCAGTTATTGCCTATTCTCATCATATGGGATACATATTAGCATTAGAGAAGTTTTATGAGGTTTAGGTGGTGGTATGGGACACTATCTAGACATTTCACAATAGGCTTTGAAGATGTTAATAAGAGTCCCTAGGTCTTGTCCAAGACCATTATTTGAATTTCCTTTATGTGATGTATGTCTCTTAAATGAACTAATGAACTAATGAATTAATGATAATGAGCATGTAAATGAATAAGTACCTAATTTGAGTGACTTAAGGATTCCTTAGTTAAAGTGTGAAGAGGGCATAAAGGATGATCTCTTCATCTCTTATCGTTGGAAGTCTTGAGAATGACTCTAGTTAGGGAATATGGTTTGATATGTTTGACATGATATAAACCTAGGAAGTCTTAAGGATTATTTAGGTAGCCTTGAAGTGAATGTATGAGCATTTTCTTCTAGGAGTACTTGAGTAAGTCTTTTGATGGCCTTGGTAGGGGAGATTGTCATACCTTATATGTTATGTATGTTGATATATTGTGGGTGTGTATGTGTCTCATTATGAGTAATCTTGAGGATAGTTTGGCACATCTAGAGAGGGTTTATGGGCGGTCTCTCTTTGTGTTACTTAAGTGAAACTTAGGATGGCTTTAGTGAGAAGACTACATGCTAGAAAGTGATAAAAATGGGAGAAATGGACTTCACTGTAACAGTGAAGGGACTTCACTGTACAGTGATTTAGGTCACTGTTAAGTGTCTTCTAAAATTATGTTATTTGGTTTAAATGATTTTCTATGTGATTGTAAGTTGCTAGATGTTATTCTTATGATGATATTATGATGTTTTAAGTAAAAGATGCATATTTCCAATAAATGTCTGTTTTCATGATTTGTATGCATAATGCCATACTTAGTACATGTGGTTGTACTAATTCTATGCTTTATTTCTATCTATATAGTTCTTGGTATGTGAAGAGCTTTGGGAAGAAGACTTGGACTAGGAGATCATTCAAGAAGAAGTTTGAAGTATGTCCTCACTTGACTCGAGGACATATATGTCATTTTATGTTTCGTTTATGAAGTTTTCTAATATACTATATAGTAGTATGCTTTATATTTGTATGGGCTGTGTCCCAAGTATTCTTGTGTCTTAAGATGATGATTCGAGATTTAGCATTTTCTATTACTACATATATGAAAGAGTTTTAAGACTTCTATATTGTTTTTATGAAAAGTTTTAATTCCGCACTACTTTGCATTATGTATATACGATGAATGATATGAGAGGCTTGTATGAGACCTTCGAGAGGTCGAGTACTCAGTGCCACAATCCGAGATTGCGCCCTAACTTCTAGGGTGGGCTCTCGGGTTGTGACAGACTCACCAACACCGACACCTCTACTCTTTTATCTCTCACCAAGGTGCCAACTTTTCGATATTGCAACGAGTGTCCTCACTTCAAAGAAATATCACCCTTTTTTGCACAATGATTTCAAATTTGAGTATAAGGATTATTATTCAACACTCACTCTTAAAACAACTTCACACCTAGTTGGTACTTGTCCCCATAGGCTTGCCCATATTTTCACTGCTTAAGTTCACTATATTAGACTATTAGGATCACGATAGGACTTTCTTGGCTTGTAACGTAGGATCAGGGTCAGGTATAGTACATATGGGTACATTTTAGTGACTTGTTTCCCTCCTTGACATTAGGGCTAAGCGTCCTACCTCTTTCATTGTCTATTATGCCCTACTTTTTCTTTTCTTATCATCTTTGCCTTGTTTTCTCTTTTCTTTCCCTTTTGTAGAAGTGACTTCTTACTTCTTTTTCTTCACCACTCCTTTTCTCTTTTTCTTTAATCTCTTTCTTTCTTTTTCTATATTTATTAAATTGATAATTGTCTTGACTGATTCATTTCTCTTGTTTACTGTTTCTTTTCTTTTCCACATTCCTCTTTTCATCCCCACATTTCGGGACATTAGTCATAATAGCCACCCTCAACTTATGGCTTTGCCATGAGTTGAGGTACACAATACCCAAGGTTGGGTCAGGGCCAAGGCGAGGTCAATTTCTACATTATCCACCCTCCACTTATGCTTTTGGCCTAAGTTGAGGTGCACATGTCCAAGGAAGGACCAGGGCCAACACATTATACCCACGGAAGATGAGTTGGTTTAGAAAACAAAGGTCTCTTGTAAGCTCAAAATATTTGGATCAAAAGGGGATCAATTTCATTTGGTTCTCTTTTACTTAGGCTAGAGATTGGCCAATTTGAACAAGGGCCTATGATCCTTTCCTAAATATCTAACATAGATTCCTTTTTGCAGGACTAATTGGGCAAGTTCTAGCTAGGTACCAACAGTAGAACAATGAAATTTCCTCACACTCTCTTGACACCTCATTAACCTATCAGATTATCGGACACCTAGTTCGAGTGTTAGATTGAGGGTCATGCAATGGTGCATCTCTATGTCATGCTTAGAGCCAACACGTTCAACATTTATTACACCTAATCATGTAAGCATTCTTTTAGAACGGGATATCATTCATATTTAGCCAACATTCTTCCGATTTCACATTCATACTTTGTACAAGATACTACACATGCCGCTTCAACAGTAAAGTAATATGTCTCTTAGGGCAAAAGAACATAGGCAAGAAAACCACCAAGAGAGGATCATGAGTTGGGCTACTCAGACTTCACCCTAGCACTCACTTTCCATTTACCCCAACCCCAACAAAAAAACATGCAATTGTCCCCAATGCATAAGAAATATAAATATAGGGTGGTAGGTGAAACAAACCTGAGGTGCATAGCACCGAAGATCAACAAGAAGGCGGTTCCGGTTTCCCGGAACCCGCTCCCACAGTAGTAGGGACACCATCAGTGGTGACCACAACAATATTTGCACCCTCAGTGGTTCTCCTCTCAACAACCTCCAATCTGGAGCTAGACGCCTTAACAGCTAACTCACGAGCCCTCATTTGTCGGGCTTTCTCATCAGCCAATGAGGCTCACCTTGAAACCTCCATATATGTCCACTTCTTCTTCCTAGCCCGAGCCTCCTCACTCTCACTGGTGCGGCTGGAATGGTGCCTCTTGGCATGCTCACGTGGCGGAGGCGGCGGTGCAGTGGTGGTAGTGAACAGTGCAGCAAGCACTGTATCCTTCTCAAGCGCCGCAGGTGCGGCCTCAGGCTCGGTTACCCTCACATCTAGTATAGCATCAACAACAGCCCGCAGACTCGCCACAGCTGCCTGAAGAGTCGTCAAATCAATGGTGGGGGCTGGGCGTGCTAAGAATCTACACTCAAAAGCATCGAGGCGCTAGTGGACCGCCTGAATCCTCCTCTCCGTCTGATGAGCTACCTTCTTCTCAATCCGGTCCTCAGCCTCGGCAATGGACTTTTGCATCCAAGGCTGGATATGGTGCAGCAAAATGGCCATCTGGGCCTCTAACTTCTGGACCCTAATAATCGGGACCAATGCTGCTGATGAAGGCGTAGACCGGGAGGAATTCGGTGCCCTACTAGTGCCCAGGGCAGACTCGACCGGGGTGGTATCGGTAGGCTCTAAAATAGCATGATCAGCCCCTTGGGCTTGCACTACCGTATCCGCCAAGTTCTTACCCAATGACTGTACATCCAATCTAGGCCCTCTTCGTGGGTTCGCCTCATTGGCCTCATCCCTAATGAAAATGATATCCACTGTCCTGGTAGGAGTATGGAGGACATCTATGTGTCAAATTGACACCCCAGCATTCTTGCACAACTGAAAAATCATACAGGCAAATGGGTAAGTTGTAGAGGACTTAAAAGCCCTCTCATGGATGACGGAGATCAACAATCTCGCGAAATCAATCTCGAACCCGGCTACCAGAGCTGCTACCAAGACCGCTCTATCCCAAGTAAGTATATTATCTGTAGCCGTGGGGGATAAGCGATGGTGGACAAAAAACCAAAAGAGCTTGGCTGCAAACGTGAGGTTGGCCTTCTTGATAAGGCCTCCGGGATAAAACACCCAGTATTCTCCCTCACCGTCAATGGATATCTGCTGGGCAATCCACCTCTTGGTGGAATATCTAAGATCTCTGTCCCACTAAAAATGGCCTTTCTTGACAACGTCCAACTTGTAGTCAAACTCTGGGGTGAGGGGAACCCTCCCATCATCAGTGGCCTCACCGTATAAGAAGCGGCGAAGGGCAGGAGAAGAAATATCCACCCGACAGCCTCGAACTCGGACATCTGTGAGCGGTGAATGTTTGGCGGGTTTAGACCGCCTATCCAAAGAACCTCGAAGAGCCGCTACCTAAGAGGTGTAAAATTCTCGCCCCATCTCTTCACTGTAACGCCCCACACTGCTAGCCATCCACTCGAGCTGGTGGCGGGTGAATAAGTCATGTACCACAGGGACTGTGTGTAAGCTCCCTGGAAGAACACGCCGCTAAACTTTTAACGTCCGAGTCATCACCCCCATATCGTTTAGCAACTTAAATCCCTATATATCTGGTACTGGCCATCTACGAACCACCAGTTGGGCTCATCAGAAGCCGGTGCAGGGTCCTCATGCCGGGGTGCCGGAGCAGACTTCAAACTCTGGGACTCATCAGACGAGGCATGGTGGGCAGGAACATCCAGGAGAGCGGATCCTTCGGATCCTGAATCGGAGGCAGTGGACTCATTCGACCCTGTAGAGTGGGCCAACTCAGAATCGGAAGCCTCTTTTGAGACAGACGCTCCCTCTTAACCTGAGGCAGACCCAGAAGGTATGCCGTTCAGTGTGCTCTCCTCATCAGACTGGGAGGCAGTGACTACACCGGACGCCACATTCTTGGGCGTGCCTCGAGTGGCTCTAGCAGTTGGTGTCGGGGTCTTGGTGCCTGGGGGCACGTATTCTAGATCACTCTCATCATCGGATGAGCCAATCATCCGCTGGGATGGTGCCACGGACTTTAACCGTCCCCTGGAATAGACAATATCCTGTTTGGGGGCCATTAGTACCTAAAAAGGAAGTTATTAGTTTCATTGCAATCAACCTACACACACAATAGAAGCAAAACAAGATTTGGAAACACAGGCCACATGTTAGTGCAGAACTGTAAAATTGGTAGACTGGCACTATCGACGGCCCGTCGATGAATCGACGGTCTATCGATAGTATCCGTCGGTGGACACTTAGCAAATTTCAGAAGTCATCTTTCCACAGAACTTTGAGTTAGAAATGACGGATGTGCAGAACGGCCCGTCGATCAATCGACGGACGGTAGTCCACTTCCGTCTTTTGACACTTAGAATAATTTTTGAAAATCTCACAAATCAATGTTTCAGACAGAAACGACGGACCGTAGTCCACTTCCGTTATCCCAAAGTTAGCAGATTATTAGGTGAGCCATCAATGGACCCCATCGACGGTCCGTCAATGAACCGATGGTCCGTAGACGGGGTCTCGTTGTGTCTGTCAGAGACAGTTTTTTCAGGACTTTGTTTTACCCTACAAATGGACAATTTCAAGCACAACACCAGAACAACCAACATGCAATAACAAGCATAAGACCAATTCGTCATCCCTAGGGCTTTGATTTTTGCAAATTTTGACCATGGATTCTAAGAGACTATCAAGCCCTAAGTCAGAAAAAACAAAACAAGCAACAATCATAGTGAATTTAGATAGATTCCACCCCAACCCATTCACTTTCTATCATTCTAAGGGACATGGAACTCAATTTGTAACAAGTTTAATCATGCAATTTTTTCCCTATGTCAAGAACCACATATAATATGTTCGTTTCCACAAGCAAATGAATGAGAATTCATTGAGCAGAGGAAAATGAAATACATGTAAGTTGTAGTGGAGTGAATGAGTGGGTGATCTTGCAACAACAACCTACGTGCCCGCCTTCAAACACAGACCGGAGAAACGATGGAAATGGAGGAGAAACTGGGGGACTAGGGTTTTGGGATTTCTGGGAGTTTGGGAGAATTGGAAATCTGAAGAAAATGGGACTGAGTGATTATGGGAGTTAATGGGGAATTAAAGGAATAAGGGAAGGGAAACGGTTGGGGTGGAGAATTTGAAAAGGTGTGGGAAGGTAACTCAAAGGGTATTTTTTATATAGCCGGTCGGGCTGGGTCGGGTCACTGGTTTTAGTGAACTAATGATTCCCCGTCGACGGTCCGTAAGTCAGTCAACGGTCTGTCGACTGGACCTTCAATTGTGGCCTAACTTAAACAAAATTGTATAACATACATGGGATCTACGGACACCGTTGACGGTCCCTCGATGGGACGACGGCCCGTCGGTTAGTCCGTAGATTAGTGCACCAAACCAATTTGTGCAGAATTCTTGTGGTTTGGTCCCTGCACATTGAGCACCCATTAATCCATTCTTTTTGTGTTTTTTGGACACTTTTTAGACACGGATCCTAAACTACTTTCAAGCCAACAGACTAAAAAATAAAAAGAAAATTTACACATGACATTGAGTAAAACAACACACAAAAAAATGCAAATATTCCCACAAAGAAAAGAAAAACCTATTGTTGGCTGGAGGATACACATTGGGTTACCTCACAAGAAGAGCTTGATTTAAAGTCCCGGCACGACGCAAGACCCTTGATTACTCAGGCTTCATCAAGGTGATATTCCTCAACCACTTCATGGGAACTCTCCGCATGCCCTAGGTAGATCTTAATTCTTTGCCCATTTACCATGAACCTTGCACCCTCCTTTTTCTCCAACTCAACTGCCCCATGTGGTAACACATTAGTGATCTAGAATGGACCAGTCCATTTGTACTTGAGTTTGCCCGGAAACAAGCGCAACCTAGAGTTAAACAAAAGCACCAAGTCCCCAACCGCAAATTCGCGCTTCTCAATCTTTTGGTCATGGTACTTCTTCATCTTCTCTTTGTAAAGGGCTGGACTTTCATATGCTTTTAGGCGAAACTCATCAAGCTCATTCAACCCATTTAGTCTCTGTTCCGCTTCTTCATTCCAATCCATCTTCAGTTTGTTCATCGCCCACATGGCCTTGTGCTCTAACTCAACCGGAGGGTGACAAGCCTTCCCATATACAAGTTGGTATGGAGAAATACCTATGGGGGTCTTATATGCAGTCTGGTAAGCCCAAAGAGTATTATCAAGCCTCCTTGAACAATCTGTTCTATTAGCGTTCACCATTTTTGACAGGATTAGCTTTATTTCTTTGTTGGACACCTCAACTTGCCCACTAGTCTGTGGATGGAAAGGAGTGGCTACATTGTGGCGAACCCCATATTTCTCTAATAACCCTTTGAACAACTTATTGCAAAAGTGGGACCCCCAATCACTAATAATGGCCCTAGGTGTGCCAAATCTGGAAATATGTTCTTTTTCAAGAACGCGGTGACACTCTTCCCTTCATTGTTGGCAAGTGATATGGCTTCCACCCATTTAGACACATAATCCACCGCCACAAGAATATATTTCATCCCATGATAACTCACAAACGGGCCCATAAAATTAATGCCACACACATCAAATAACTCAATCATTAGAATGGGATTCAAGGGGAGCTCTTGCCTCATCGAAATACCTCCATCTCTTTGGTTCCTATCACATGACTTGGCAAACTTATGAGCATCTTGGTGGATGATTGGCCAATAGTACCCACACTGCAAAATCTTATGGGCGGTCCGAATACCACTATGATGCCCACCAACAGGAGAGGAATGGCATGCCTCTAGAACACTGAGCATCTCAACTTCTGGCACACATCGGCGAATAAGCCCATCAGCACAACTCCGGTATAAGTAAGGCTCATCCCAATTTTTGTTTTTACATCATGCATGAACTTTTTCCTCTGATGAAAGGACAAGTTCGATGGGACTATATCACTAGCAAGATAATTCGCGAAATCGGCAAACCATGGAATCAAGTCATGAGAAGCGGCCAACACATGCTCATCCAGGAAGGTATCATCAATTTTAGCCTTTTCACCCAACTCTCGCATAGCTTCATCCTCTAATCTGGACAAGTGTCGGCAACTTGATTTTCGGTCCCTTTTCTGTCTTTCACCTTAAACTCAAACTCTTGTAATAGTAGAACCCATCTAATCAACCTTGGTTTTGCATTCTTCTTTGCCATCAAATACCTCAAACCAGAGTGATCAGTATGCACTATGACTCTCGTGCCAAACAAATAAGAACGAAGTTTTTCGAAAGCAAACACCACAACAAGGATCTCTTGTTCAGTCACAGTATAGGTCTTTTGAGTTTCATTTAGGGCCTTACTTGCATACTAAATGGGGTGAATGATTTTATCCCTTTTTGTCCCAATACCACACCAAGAGCAACCCCACTAGCATCACACATCACCTTAAATGGTTTGCTCCAATCTGGGGAAATAATTATGGGTGAACACTAACTTCTCTGTCAACTCTCCAAATGCCTTCATACAAGATTCATCAAAATAAAATTTATATTCCTTCTCAAGTAACTTGCACATAGGATGTGCAATTTTTGAGAAATCCTTTATAAATCTCCGATAGAAGCCCGCATGCCCAAGAAAACTTCTCATACCTTTTACAGAGATGGGTGGAGGAAGTCTCTCAATAACCTCTACATTTGCTCGATCAACCTCTATCCCCTTTTTATGAGATGCAATGGACCAATACAATACCCTCTTTCACCATGAAGTGACATTTTCCTCAATTTAGCACAAGATTGCAATCTTCACATCTCTTAAGAACTTCGGCAAAGTGACTCAAACAACGATCAAAAGAGTCGCCAACAACTGAAAAGTCATCCATAACCACCTCAATAGTGTCCTCCACCATATCGGAGAATATCGACATCATACATATTTGAAAAGTAGCTGGTGCATTATACAACCCAAAAGGCATCCTCTTGAATGCAAAAGTCCCATAAGGGCAAGTAAAAATGGTTTTCTCTTGATCCTCCGGTGCAATAGAAATTTGATTGTAACCTGAATAGCCATCAAGAAAACAGTACCATCTTTTCCTACAAGTCTATCTAACATCTTATCCATGAACGACATAGGGAAATAGTCCTTCTCAGTCCATGCTTTCAACTTTCGGTAATCCATATACACTCTCCATTTGGTCACCGACCTTATTGGAACAAGCTCATTCTTCTCATTAGGAACCACTGTCATTCCCCCATATTTGGGCACACACTGAACATGGCATACCCAACTACTATCTGTGATGGGATATATGACTCCGGCATCCAACCACTTGATAATCTCCTTCTTCACTACCTCTTGCATCTGTGGATTCAAACGTCTCTGGTGCTCAATACTTGGCTTATGATCGGGAATGAGTTGGATTTTGTGTGAACAAATACCAGGAGGGATCCCAATAATGTCCGCAATAGTCCACCCTATAGATCTTTTGAACCTCTTCAACTCTTCCACCAAACACTCTACTTGCTGCAAATTCAAATCCGATGCAATAATTACCGATATAGTGTCATCTCTTCCCAAGAATACATACCTCAAATGAGGCGGTAGAGCCTTTAGCTCTAATTTTGGAGCCTCCTAAATAGATGGTTTCGTGGGTGGAGACTCTCGATGTTTCATATCTAACTCCAATTTCTTTCGTTTGAACCGAAATTCACCTCGATCAAGTGTCGCAACCAACGACCCATACTCTTCAATATCATCACTCTCAGAATTCATGATCACTGCCGCTAGTGCCTCAACACCCAGGCGCTCTTGAATTTGTACCTCAGACATACTCTCAACCCTGTAAGGTATAGCAGATACCGTTTGGATCTCACCACTCTACTTTATGGACCTACAAATGTTGAAAGTTGCTTCTTCATTGTTTAACCAAAACTTCATCTGCCTTTTTTCCATGTCAACTAATGCGCGACCGGTAGCAAGGAACGGCCTCCTAAGAATAATAGGCACCTCAAAATCCACCTCACAGTCAAGAATCACAAAATCGGCCAGAAATATAAATGATTCCACTTTTATTAACACATCATGGAGTATCCCAATAGGTCTTTTCACCGTTGGATCGGCCATCAGTAACAACATCGTTGTGGGTTTTGGGTCACCCAAACCTAATTTCTTGTAAATAGGGAGAGGCATGAGATTTATGCTTGCACCTAGATCACATAGTGCTTTAGCAAAGTGTAACAACCCGATGGTACATAGAATAGTGAAAGCGCCCGAATTTTCTTTCTTTTGCATAATAGACCTTGTAGAATTAGCACTATAATGTTGCATTCGGTCATCATCCTCAAAACTTAACGACTTCGTAACCATATCTTTCATAAACTTGGCATAACCAGGTATTTGTTCAAGAGCTTCTATCAAAGGGACATTGATGGAAAGTTTTTTGATTATAGTAATAAAATTCCGGTATTTACTATCCTCAGTCTTTTTCACTAATATTTGCGTGAATGGTGGTGGTGGTGTCACGACCGGGGTCTAGACCCTAGCGGAAACCGGCGTC
The DNA here is from genome assembly GCA_016801875.1 of Solanum sitiens. Lineage (NCBI taxonomy): Eukaryota > Viridiplantae > Streptophyta > Magnoliopsida > Solanales > Solanaceae > Solanum > Solanum sitiens. The sequence continues at coordinate 4,653,591 of JABWTJ010000012.1, read as the reverse complement.
GTTGACCTCTCGGAGGTCGCAGAAAGGCCTACATACATCATCATTACATCATATAGGTTAATTTTAGCGGAAAATTTAAAACTTTTGTTTGCTTTGAAGTATTCATAGACTTCATAGTAAGAAACAATATACGCGTATAAGATTTGCATTATATCACATCAGTTCACGACAACCATCTAATAATAAGATATTCAAATGAAGGAAAAAGTTCATAACTGCATTAATATAAAGTTGCCAAAATGGCACCAATACGACGTCTGAAAATAATAAAGACACGCTAGTGGAACATCCTCCACTAGCTCATGCCTACATCTAAGCTAGAATATAAGAGATAAGCATCCTCGAAAGCATGAGGGCCTACCAAGTTTGGGTGAATGCTCTACGTTCGAATAGCTTCAACGTAGTCTCGTAAGCTCTAGCGTCCACCTGCACCTGCACCTAAAAGTAAAAGGTTGTACGGGATTAGTACACACTTGTACTAAGTATGGGTGTATGCAAGTACACACCAAGGACATGCATAATTAAGAAGAGCTCTCTCCTAACGATATGAGTTATGGAAAGCCAAGTCAGTTGGACTTGCCAATATAGATTAGAAAAGTCATGATATGAGAGTAACATGCATCATCATTCTTTTCATATTGCACACAACACATAACATACTTCATTTAACACATACATATATCACATATGATTCGTTCGTATGCCGTGAGACCTTAGAATCACGGACTTAACATTAGGACTTTGCAAATGAGGGCTCAACATATGGGACCTCAACTAGGGAGCCTTCTTTAGCAAACACAAAGTCTTGTTCATTCATTTATACGTACTTCACTTTTCATTCATTTATATTCCTAGGATGTTGTTTAGGACTCTCTTTGGGTTCACTGTTTAATGACCAAGAATGACCTAGTGTCATTACTTGAGTCTAGTTCACCTCTTGATTATCCTGTTCAAACACCTTTGGTATCATTCATTTCATGGTGTGCATTACATGAGGCTAGCCTCATTCTTTCTTTGGGAACTTTAACTTTAACCGACATAGATCATGTGAGCTCATGAAATCCAGTGTCTACCCTACACCGAAAAGAGGTGGAATCACCGGCCAAAGTGAAACCAAAACATGCTAACGTGTATAGGAAATGAACCCTGCTAGAACCCTATGTTGGCAGCATAGGTTCAAAGACTAGGGGATATAAGGAGACCCATACCCGCCTAAACGGACAGTCTCATCTCATGAGATTTACACGAACCTCTACCTTCCCGAAAGAAGGAATCGTGACTCATAGCTAGCCTATCTGTGCTCCGTATAAAGTTCCATTACATTCATCTCACACATCATAGAAGCTGGCTTCTAGCATGAGGGCATCATTGCTCATTAGATGATTTCTCATCTCATCATTAGTATTAAGTGTGTATTAATCTCAATACTTTCATTAGAGTGTTTCTTAGAGACTGGTCTCTTTATTAGTTTTACACTCTCATAGGTGAGTACGGTTTTTGGTAACACTTATTAGGCTCATTTGAGATTTGATCTCGTGTGTCATATTAGCCTCTTATAATGTTGTCACCATATTCATTAACTTTAGCATTTTAGCTCTTCATAATTACTCACCCCATTACGTGAATGTTCATTTCATCATATGCCAATGCTCTTGGTTTTTTAGTGTGTTTCACACTCTTACTTAACCCTCCTGGGTCACATCATTTCATCATATATATCTTGGGTTCTCTTATTTTTAAACGTACGCTGGACTTATGAACCCATACGTACAAGCCATGAGGCCTCGTTCATAATTCGTCTAAGTGACTTATACTTACCCAAGATTATATAGTACAAGACTTATGCATCTTGTACGTATGCCAAGGTCTCGAGTTCGATTCCTATAGGTAGCTTTCATTAAATATTTATTCACGTAAGACTTATGCATCAATACGGAATTGGGCAAGGGAACCCGATTTCAAATCCCTTGAGTAACACTTAGTCTTATATTAAATTTTGATTTAAAATTTCAGCTTGGGGACCAGAGATTGAATCCCAATGCCTACATTTCTTTTCTTTCTTTTCTCTCCTTGACTTTTCTGTTTTTGACCGAGAGGATGTGGGATCGATCCCCCACAAACTCATTTTATTTTTCTTCAATTGGTTATCCTAGTTTCCTCACCTATCCTAGAGGTTGTGGGTTCGATTCCCACACAGCCCATTTTATTTATTTTTATTCTCGCATGGACTGGCCTTAATTTCGTCCAAGGACACACGGGTTTGGATCCCATGTACCTCATTTCTTTTAATTAATTTTCTAGGTTCTCTTATTCGGCTAAGACCCGAGTTTGATTCCCCCTAACCTCACATTTATTATTAAATTTTCAGTACCTTGCATATGGTGAGGTCTCGGGTTCAATCCCTGATGACCTCACTTACTTTTAAAAAAATTTGAAACCCAAAAACCTTCAAACGGCTTAGGCGAGACCAAATTTCCAAAAATCTGGAAATTTGGTCATGTTTCCAGTCCATTTTCTAAATCATTTATACGTTAGATTTTAGGACAATTCATCGTACATTTTGTATGCTATTTTTGTGCATTTTCGTGGTTACATTTTTGTCAAGAGTTTTCACTGAATTCAGCAACATCACACCTCTTATGAACATCACGATTTCTACAAGTAATTGCATATAAAACACAAGGATTTAACATGCCATTTTCACACTCCAATCCGTGACCAAGAATCACGGCATACACGTTGCACACATACTTGTCACATAGTTTCGGAAACCATAATTAATAAGCACATAAATCCGAACATACATACATGAACATAATCATCACGAAAACATATTATATCCCTAAATTCTACCACCAAACATACCCAACCTACAACAATCGATGGGAGCTAGTGACAGGGACATGCAACGGGGAAATATTCCTAGTTTTCGGATTAGAATACGACTGAATCCTAGGGGTCTCTTGGGAAAGGGACCAAGAGTAAGAAACCCATACCTTTTCTGTCGTTCAACACTATTTTAAAACTGATCCAATGCACTGCCAACTCCCACGAAATTAATGTCTCACCACCGAAAGCTCAAGCACAACTCGTCGAAAAATTTGCTTTTGCTTTTCAATTTTAGACTAGTTTTTCTTTTGAGAATTAGCGTTCAGGTTCTTCAAGAGTGATGAACTATTATTTTCTGTTCATTTACTGATAAAATGAGTGAGAAAGAGAGTGGAGAAACATGAGAGAGTGGAGAAACGTGAGAGTAAGTTTAGGAGTAGGAGTTTTATGTGAAGACTTAGTCAAACTAGGACTCCTTGTCATTTCAATTAAAAAGTCTAATTTTCTAAGTCTTAAGTGAGATAACTAACCTGCCCTTACTTAAATCAGATAATTAAATACCAATTAATTCAACTTAATATTGCTTCCACCAAGGATCGAACGCGGGTGAAGCCTAAATCATGAAACGGGTCAATCCGGGTCGCCCGACCCCAACCGTCCACTAATTACATTAATTAATTACTTAATTAAATAATTAGGGTAATTACAATACTACCCTTAGCCTGGAAAAACCATTTTACCCCTAGACCTTCCAAACCTAAGATTGCCCCTTAAGTCCAATTAAGACTCATCCGGGTAAATCCTAATATTCGGGTGCCCTACATGGCTGGACCCAACCTTGCCTAGCTCAACTAACTCACCTAGTTGGTTGGCTTGGCGATGCATAGTTTCAGAGGTCTGGTTCCACGCGCATCAATCTGTGTGAACCCGGTCTAATCTAGGATTCTAGGTACGTTTAGGCATTACTTTGCATAGTCATTTTTGGGTTGTTACATTATCCCCCCCTTAGGAACATTTGTCCCCGAATGACACTTCTAATTATCTAGCACAATGCCAGTCATATCATTACATAAGTACTTTACACAGTCAAGCAATAGCAACAAAGAATAGAGGAGATAAGGAAACTTAGACTTAAGAGTAGCAAGTCTAACCTCATGAGCAGAAAAAATGAGGATAGAGGGATCTCCTATCGGCCTCGGCCTCCCACGTAGCACCCTCAACAAGATGGTTCCTCCACAATACCTTCACTGTGGCAACCTCCTTGTTTCTCAGCCGCTTCACCTGTCAGTCTAAAATCTCAACAGGAACCTCCTCATAGGACAAGTCTTCATCAACCCCCAAACCTTTAATAGGCAGAATCGATGCTGGATCACCAAGGCACTTCTTTAACATAGAGACATGAAAGACTAGATGAACAGAAGCTATCTCCGCAGGCAACGCCAACTCATAGGCCACCTCACCCACATGCTGTAGAATCTCGTATGGCCCAGCGTACCTCGGACTGAACTTGCCCTTCCTGCCAAACCTCATCACCCCCTTCATGGGTGATATCTTCAAGTACACCAGGTCACCAACATCAAACTCTAAGGGCCGCTTCCTGTTATCTGCATAAGACTTCTGCCGACTGTAAGCAGTAGCCAACATGTTCCTAATCACACTGACCTTCTCTAAGGCCTCATGACTGATGTATGGACCAAAATGGATGACTCTCCAATCTCGAACCACCCAACTGGAGACCTACACCTCCTACCATACAGTGCCTCAAACGGTGCCATCCCAATGCTGGAGTGATAGTTGTTATTATACGAGAACTCTATCAATGGCAGATGGTCGTCCCAACTACCCCTGAAGTCAATCACACACGCTCTCAACATGTCCTCCAATGTCAGAATGGTGTGCTCTGCCTGCCCATCTGTCTGAGGATGGAAGGCAGTACTGAGCTTTACGTGCGTACCTAAGCTCTTCTGGAAGGATCTCTATAAATGCAAAGTGAATTGAGTTCCTCTATCCGAAATGATAGACAAAGGAATCCCATGCCACCTCACAATCTCATCAATGTAGAGTCTCGCATAATCCTCGGCCCTGTAAGTAGACTTCACAAGGATAAAGTGGGCAGACTTAGTCATCCTGTCCATAATAACCCATATGGAGTCATGTTGTCTCCTAGTCCTCGGAACACCAACCACGAAGTCCATGTTAATGGCCTCCCACTTCAAAGTTGGAACCTCAATAATTTGAGTGACATCACCAAGCTAAAGGTGTACCGCTGTAACCTGCTGACAATTAGGACACCTGGCCACATACTCAGCAATGTCCTTCTTCATTCCATCCCACCAATAGATCTGATTGAGGTCATGATACATCTTGGTGGAACCTGGATGTATCGAATACCTAGAACTATGGGCCTCTGCAACAATCTTGGTTCGCAAATCATCCACGTCTGGTACACACTGATACACTCAAACTTACTTCTCAAATAAGAAGTAAAGCGGTCGTATCAAGTAAAGAACCCAACTGATGAGGTTGAGATCGATACCACAAGGAAAATAGTTCAGACTTAACTTTATTCTATTATTACTATTATTTAGCCAACTATTTTCCAAGAAAACAAAAGACAAAAAGGGTTTTTTTTTATTTCTGAATTAAAGAGAATAAGTAACTAAATTAAAGTAAACAACTAACAGATTTAAATCTCGGAGTTTAATCAATTAATAAAAGTAACTAGGGCTTAAGTGTTCCCCACAGGTTCGTAACTTGATAACTCTAACTATAACAATTCTTTCCTAGTATCTTGCATGTAAAGTGATAAGTTATGTATCTCTAAATCCTTGGTCCGGCATCTAGAAAATTTCACCCCGCACCTTGGTCCGGCTACGTGTGTTGCTATACTAACCCTTATCTTTACCTCATATTAAGCATTGTATTCGGTATTTGACTAAGTTATTACCTCGTACCAACCAATATTAGCCTATTAGATAGTCTACACTAAATCTATATTGATAATTCTTTTCCTATTATCTACCTCCTTGGTTCGGCAAGTAGCATTAAGGCGAGTTCTAATGTTGGCCATCCGTTAAAAAGACTTCTACACGAAAGAATTATCAATACATGCAAGACACCATCTAGAATTGTTATTTTAGTTAGAGTTTACCTTGTTATTCACCCATGGTTCCCACAACCCTAGCTATGGAGTTTAGTTACCCATGTTCATAATTACACAATTCATATTGTTAATGGAAGAATTCATGCACTTACTTTTATGAGAACGAATAAATTTCAGAAGTTATCTTGATTAACCAACAAAATCACCAACAATCAATTCCGGAAAAAGTATCTTAATTACCAAAATCGAGAGTTCAATACTATAACAAGAGAACTAAAAATTATCAAAAAGTCTAACCCCAAAAACGAGGTTTTTAAAACTATTTATAATAAAAACAAGACCTAATCAAAGAAGGATTCTATTTACTAAAAATCTGTCCAAACGCGTCTGGGTCAACGTACCACGTGACGGACCGTCATGGACACGACGGACCATCATGGCCTCTGTCGTCCCATACTTCACACATTCTTCTTCTGCTTTCTTCATTCCCCTCGACGGACAGGTATGACGGACCGTTTCAAGCACGATGGTCCGTCGAGGGTCTCCGTTTCAAAATACTTGAACTTCTTGGAATTTGGGTACTGGGACTACATCTCTGATCATCACGATGAACAACCAGGACGGACCGTCGTGGCTATGACGGTCTGTCATGGACTTCCGTAATCCCACACTTGGTCGGACTTCCCCATCTTCCTTCAGCATCTTCTCTCCTCACTACGATGCCACCTACGGACCGTCACAGCCTCGACGGACCTTCATAAGCTCCATAGGTGGTCTCTTCTGCATTTCTTTCTTAAAAACTTCCGCGTTCATCCTTGGACAGATTTTCTGCAAACAAAGAGAAACTTACATAAAAATCAACACAAAAAGGCTTTCGACACACACTAAACTTAAGGAAAAAGCATTAGAAATACCGTGAAACCATGGTACATCAACATCCTCAACTTAAATTCGTTGTTTGTCATCAAGCGACGCACTATGACTCACTACAAAATCTCTGTACAAGAGTATCCATATTTTAACTTTCGCAATCATTTGGCTATCAATCCCGATCATTCTCATTATGTTCATGCATGGTATCACTATTAGGCATTGACTTGTGTAGAATCAGACCATGACACAGACTCACTACGCAATGACACCTATCCTCTTCAATTTCTCACCGAGGTGATAATATTTCCGGTATTGCAACTACTGTCCTCACTTCAAATAACATCCTCATTTTTCACACAATGATTTCAGTTTGAGAATAAGGATCACTTTCCGACACTCACTCTCACAACAAATTCACAACTCATTTATACATATTGCCATAGGGTTGCCCTTATTTTCACTACTTTAAGTTCGCCATACAACTCTTAGGATCACAATAGGACTTTTTAGCTTGTAACGTAGGCTCAGGGTCAGGTATAGGTATATTTTAGTGACTTGTTGCCCTCCTTGACATATCGACTAAACGCACTACCTTTTTATCATTCTATTTCGCCCAATTTCTCAATTTTCTTTTTACCTTGCTGCTTTCCCTTTCTCATCCTTATATGTGAGTGACTTTTCTCTTTTATTATTATTTTTATTTTTTATTTTTTATTTTTTATTTTATTTATTTTATTTTTAGTCACTTCTGTTTTGTTCTTTCTTCCTCTTCATACTTTCAACCCCAATTTTCCGGAGTATTCCTTATAACAGCCACCCTAAACTCATGACTTTGCCATGAGTTAAGGTTCACAATACCCATGGTTGGGTCAGGGCCACGACAAGGTTGCTTTCTGCATTATCCACCCTCAACTTATGCTTTTTTTTTTGGCATAAACTGAGGTGCACATGTCCAAGGAGGGACCAGGGCGAACACATTGTTCCCCGAGAAGATCAGTTGGGATGACAAAGAAAGATCTGTTTTTAGGCTCAAATCATTTGGATCAATAAAGGGTTAACTTCATTTGGTTTTCTGTTATCTTTTTAGGCTTAAGATTGACTATTTCGAACAAAGGCCTATGATCCTTCCCTAATTGTTTGATTTGGCTCACTTTTAGCAGGACTAACCAGGCAAGTTCTAGCTCAGTATTGATGGTGGACATTCGAATTCACCTCACACTCACTTGACATTCTTTACATTCCCAGATTATTAGACACCTAGTTCGAGTCTTAGATTCAGGATCATGCAGTAGTGTATCTTTATTTCATGTTTCAAACCACACAATTATCAATTACTATGCCTAGTCATGCATCATTTTGATTATCGGGATATCATATTTGTTTCAGCCATCATGCTTCAGATTTATACTATGTACATATGATATGACATGCCAGTTCAACAATAAAAGTAATCAGTCTTTTGGGGAAAAAGAACACAGGCAAGAAAACCCCAAAAGAGGATCGTGAACTTGGGCTACTCAAAATTCACCCAAGTACTCACTTTCCATTTACCCCACCCCCAACAAAAGATATGCAATTGTCCCCAATGCATAAAAAAACTAAAATACGCGAAAGGTGAGTGAAGCAAACCTGAGGCGCTAAGCGCCGGCGATCAGCAAACTGGTGGGTCCGGTTCACCGGAACCCACTCCCTGCGTAGTCTGGACACCCTCAGTAGTGTCCTCAGCATCAACAGCACCATCAGTAGTGCCTCCCATAATATCTACAATTCTGGAGCTAGACGCCCCGACAGCTAACTCTACAGCCCTCAACGTACGGGCCTCCTCGTCAGCAATCTAGGCTCTCCTCGCCCTAGCCTCATCCTCCTCTCGAACCCTGCGTCTCTTGGCATGCTTTCTTGGGGGAGGTGGTGGAACATCAGAAGTGGCAAAAAGAGCAGCCATCACTGTGTCCTCAGCAGGCTCTGCAGAAGGTCCCTCAGACTCAGGCACCCTCGCTTCTAAGATCGTATCAAGATCAGCCCGCAGACTCTCAACCGCAGCCTGAAAGGTCGACATGTCCACCGGAGGTGCTGGTCAGGCTAGCACTCGCAACTCAAAAGCGTCTAAGCGCTGATGTACCTCTGCAATCTTCCTCTCTGTGTGCTGTGCCATCTTGCGCTCCATGCGCTCCTCTGCCTCAGCAATAGACCTTTGCATCCAAGGCTGGATGTAATGCAGAAGTATAGCCATCTGTAGCTCGAGTTTCTGGACCCTAGCAAGTGGGACCAAAGTGGCAGAAGGAGCCGAGCGAGAGGAGCTCGGGGCAGTGCTACTACCCGGGATAGACTCGACCGGGGTAGTGTAAGTGGGTGCAGAAGCAGCCTGGGAATCCGCATGAGCATGCTCTATGGTATCTGCCAGGTTCTCACCAAGTGGGAACACCTCCGGGTGGGGCCCTCTGCGTGGAGCCAACTCATTGGCCTCATCCCTGATGAGGCCGATGTCAATATTTCCCTGCGGGGTCCTGAGCTGGTCAATGTGCCAAATGGGCACACCTGTGGATCTGCATAAAGAGAAAACCATGCAAGTAAAAGGGTAAGTCGTGGTGACCTTGAAGGCCCTCTCGTGCATGACCGCCTGTAGAAGCCAAGCAAAGTCGACCTCGAACACTGCCATCATTGCGGCCATCAGAACTGCACGATCCCATGTGACTATATTATCAGCAAAAGTGGGGGAAAGGCAGTGGCGGACTATCAACCAAAGAAACTTGGCCGTAAAGGTCAAGTTGGCCTTCCTGATTGCTCCCTTTGGCTCCATCACCCAATCATCATCCTCTCCATCAATAGACAAGTGCTGGGCCATCCTCCTCTTGGTGGTCTCTCTCAGCAATGGCTCACGTAAGAACTGACCCTCTTTAACAATTTGCCACCGGTAGTCGAGCTCGGTGGTGAGAGGTGTCCTGGTAGTATCAACATCCTCGCCGTACAGATATTGACGGATGGCTAGAAGGGAGATGTCGACCTGTATGCCGCATACTCGGACGTGCTCAAGTGGGGCCTGTTTGGCGGGGGCAGCACGCCTATCTATCTGTGATCGGAGAGTGGCCACATAAGAGGCATAGAACTCTCGGACCAACTCCTCACTGTAGCGGCCCAAAGAACGAGCCGTCCACTCCAGCCGGTGTCTGGTGAAGAGAGTGTGAATATCCGGCATGGTGGGGAGACTTCCCATAAGGACCCGCCTCTCCAGTGTAAGGGTCCGTGTCATGACGCCTTTATCATTGAGAACCTTGGCGTCTAAGTACACTTGGTATTGCCCGTCAACACACCACCGGTTTGGCTGGTCGGCAACCGGGGCAGGAACTCCAATCGGTGAGCCAGGAGTGGAGTCAGTGCTGTCAGCCTCATCAGCCGAGGCAGACTCTGTAGCTGTGGTGGGTGCATAGGCTTCTGCGGACCCGGAGGCTTCCTCTGACCACGAAACTCCTAAGGAGCCAGATGCTCCTTCGTCTTGGGCAGCTGACCCAGAAGGTGTGCCGGTCAGTGTGCGCTCCTCATCTGACTGGGAGGCAGTGACTATGCTGGACGCCACCTTCTTGGGCGTGGCTCTAGGTGCACGTGGAGCTCGTGCTGTAGTAGCAGTGCCTGGGGGCACGTACTCGGGATCATGCTCATCATCAGAGCCTATCACCAGTCGGGCAGATGGGGCGACAGACTTGGAACGCCCACGTGCGTAAACGCGATCTTGTTTTGGTGCCATGAGAGGTAGTACCTGTAAAGAATCATCATTACTACTAGAAGGAGCAAACATGACAAGAAAAAAATGAGACACAATACACATAAATTCAAAGCAGTAATGACAGCTCTGTAGTAGCAGTGAGGCACGACGGAGCTATTGACGGCCCGTCGTGAGTATGACGGACCGTTACGGTATCCGTCATGTAATACTTAACAATTTAGACTCTCAGAAGGAAGGTCTCTGACTGGTACGACGGTTGTGCAGGATGGATCGTCGTGGGCATGACGGTCCGTCATATGTGTCCGTCAGTGGACACTTAGAAAAAGTATTGAGACCCTTAGGACAGGGGTCTCTGACCGTCACGACGGTTGTGCAGGACGGACCGTCGTGGGAATGACGGTCCGTCAAATGTGTCCGTCAGTGGACACTTAGAAAATATGTTGAGACCCTTAGGACAGGGGTCTCTGACCATCACGACGGTTGTGCAGGACGGACCGTCATGGGCATGACAGTCCGTCACATGTGTCCGTCAGTGGACACTTAGAAAAAGTGTTGAGACCCTTAGGACAGGGGTCTCTGACGGTCACGACGGTTGTGCAGGACAGACCGTCATGGGCATGACGGTCCGTTACATGTGTCCGTCAGTGGACACTTAGAAAAAGTGTTGAGACCCTTAGGACAGGGGTCTCTGACCATCACGACGGTTGTGCAGGACGGACCATCGTGGGCATGACGGTCCGTCACATGTGTCTGTCAGTGGACACTTAGAAAAATTATTGAGACCCTTGGGACAGGGGTCTTTGACAACCAAGACGGTTGTGCAGGACGGACCGTCGTGGGCATGACGGTCCGTCACATGTGTCCGTCAGTGGACACTTAGAAAAATTATTGAGACCCTTGGGACAGGGATCTCTGACAACCAAGACGGTTGTGCAGGACGGACCGTCATGGGCATGACAGTCATTCACATGTATTCGTTGGTGGACACTTAGAGAAAACAAGTTGTGGGGTGTTAGGACGGACCCTATGACGGTCCATCATGGTTACGACGGTCCGTCATTGGGGTTTCGTTCTGTCATTCAGAGACAGAACTGGGGATGCCACAATCAACCCATGTGATTCAAACTAAAGACCCAACATTTCCCTAACGCTTTTTAACCTAAATACTTATCAAATTTACAAGGCTAAAGCCCTAATTTCTCGAGTTTTATCAAGGCATTTCGTGGGACTAATAACCTAGGTTAGACAAGATTTGGTCAAAGATCAAAGACCCAAACAAGAAAAAAAAATGCTAATAGTAAATAAAAACCAAAATGAAGAGTAAATGGGTAGAGTTCAGAAACACATACCTTGGAAGAGGAGAAAACAACATGGAAGTGATGGCACCCAACAAGAAAAATGAGAATCACAGCAGCAGACTCCGACCAAGAAAGGATATTTGGGATGGGGAAAGGGAGAATGTGGGGATTTTGGGAAGGGAAGGAAGTTGAAAGGGGAGGAAATGGGAGAAATAGGGAAAGAAACAGTTGAATAAAGGGGTGGGGAGTTTAAAAAGGTTTAAAACTTTTAAAATTCCCCAGCCGGGTCAGGTCGGGTTGCTGGCTAATGAAACAATGAGACCCCGACGATGGTCCGTCACGTCTGTGACGGTCGGTCATGGGTTCCGTCGCATGTGCCCTAATTTTTCAAAGCAATAAAGAACGTACCTGGAACAACGGAGTCATGTGACGGTCCGTCACAGGAGTGACGGTCCGTCGATGTATCCGTCAGTGAATGTGGCAGAGTAATTTTCTGCAGAACTTCCTGGAGATATGCTACCTGAAAATTTAAAACCCATTAGTAGAAATGCTACCATTACTAGAAAGAAAACTATAATTTGGTTAGATGATACATATTGGGTTGCCTCCCAACCAGCGCCTGATTTAACGTTGCGGCACGACTGAGGACACTCGATTACTCAGACTTCATCAAGATGGTATGCCTCAATCACCTCATTCGCTGATTCCGCATGCCCTATATAGTTTTTTAGATGTTGTCCATTCACCTTAAACCGCACACCTTCCTTGTTTTCCAACTCAACCGCTCCATGAGGGAATAGTTGGGTGATCAAGTAAGGGCCAGTCCATTTGGACTTGAGCTTGCCCGGAAACAAGCGCAACCTAGAGTTGAATAAAAGCACCGAATCCCCAACCATAAACTATCGTTTCTCGATTTTTAGGTCATGGTACTTCTTCATCTTTTCTTTGTAGAGGGCTGAGCTTTCATAAGCTTTTAGGCGAAATTCATTGAGTTCATTCAACCCATTTAACCGTTGTTCTGCAGCTTCATTCCAGTCCATTTTTAACTTCTTCATAGCCCACATGGCTTTATGCTCTAATTCAACCGGAAGATGACAAGATTTCCCATATACTAGTTGGTATGGGGACATTCCTATGGGAGTCTTATACGCTGTCCGGTAGGCCCAAAGAGCATCATCAAGCCTCCTTGACCAATCTGTTCTACTAGCGTTCACTGTTTTTGACAAAATCTGTTTGATCTTCCTATTTCACACTTCAACTTGCCCACTAGTTTGAGGGTGGTAAGGAGTGGCCACATTATGGCGAACCCCATATTTCTCCAATAATCCCTTGAACAATTTGTTGCAAAAGTGGGATCCCCCATCACTTATAATTGCCCGTGGGGTACCAAATCGAGAGAATATATTCTTTTTCAAGAACGCAGTGACACTCTTCCCCTCATTGTTTGCGAGGGCGATAGCTTCCACCCACTTAGATACATAATCAACTGCTACTAAAATATACTTCATTCCATGAGAACTCACAAACGGACCGATAAAGTCAATACCCCAAACATCAAATAACTCAATCACAAGAATGGGGTTTATAGGGAGGTCTTGCTTTCTTGAAATGCCGCCATCTCTTTGGCATCTATCACACGCTTTGGTAAACTAATGATCATCTTGATGAATAGTTGGCCAATAGTAACCACATTGTAAGATCTTATGAGCAGTCTGGATACCACTATGATGTCCACCAAAGGGTGAGGAATGGCATGCCTCTAAAACACTCAACATCTCAACTTCTAGCACACAACGCCGAATAAGCCCATCAGCACAGCTCCTATATAAGTATGGTTCATCCCAAAAGAACTTCTTCACATCGTACATGAACTTTTTCCTTTGATGAAAGGACAAGTCCGATAGAACAATATCAGTAGCTAAATAGTTCGCAAAGTCTGCGAACCATGGAATCAAGTCTTGTGAGGCAGCCAATACATGCTCATCGGGGAATGTGTCATCAATATCAGTCTTATCCCCCAACTCTCTCATAGCTTCATCTTCTAGACGGGACAAGTGATCAGCAACTTGATTTTCGGTCCCTTTTCTATCCCTTACCTCAAAGTTAAATTCTTGCAGTAGTAATACCCAACGAATCAACCTCGGTTTCGCATCCTTCTTTACCATCAAATATCTCAATGCTGAATGGTCAGTACGCACTATAACTCTAGTACCTAGCAAATAGGAGCAAAATTTTTCAAAAGCAAATACTATTGCAAGGAGCTCTTGCTCAGTTACTGTATAGTTCTTCTGAGCTTCATTGAGGGCTTTACTAGCATAGTAAATGGGATGAAGGATTTTGTCCCTTCTTTGTCCCAATACCACACCAAGGGCAACCCCACTAGAATCGCACATCACCTCAAATGGACTGCTCCAATCCGGAGAAATAATGATAGGTGCAGATACCAATTTTTCTTTTAGCTCGCCGAATGCTTTAAGACACGATTCATCAAAATAAAACTTACAATCTTTCTCCAGCAGTTTGCACAACGGATGTGCAATTTTTGAGAAATCTTTGATGAATCTCCTGTAAAAACCTGCATGCCCAAGAAATCTTCTCACACCTTTTACAGAGATAGGTGGAGGAAGTCTCTCTATTACCTCGACTTTAGCTCGATCAACCTCTATGCCCTTTTCTGAAATGCGATGACCCAAAACAATACCTTCTTTCACCATGAAATGGCATTTTTCCTAATTGAGTACTAAATTGCAGTCTTGACATCTCTTAAGAACCTCAGATAAATGGCTCAAACACCGCTCGAATGATTCACCAACCACAGAAAAATCATCCATAAAAACCTCAATAGTATCTTCCACCATGTCGGAGAATATTGACATCATACATCTCTGAAATGTGGCGGGTGCATTGCACAACCCAAACGACATTCTCTTGAACGCAAAGGTCCCATATGGAAAAGTAAAAGTGGTTTTCTCTTGATCTTCTGGTGCAATAGAAATCTAATTATACCCCGAATAACCATCAAGAAAATAGTACCACCCTTTTCGAGCAAGTCTATCCAACATCTGATCCATGAAGGGCATAGGAAAATGGTCTTTTTCGGTCCATGCATTTAATTTACGGTAATCCATACACACCCTCCATCCAGTCACCGATCTCATTGGAACAAGTTCATTTGTTTCATTGGGAACCACAGTCGTTCCCCCTTTCTTAGGTACACACTGAACAGGGCATACCCAACTACTATCGGCGATTGGATATATTAATCCGGCATCCAACCATTTAATGATTTCCTTCTTCACGACCTCTTGCATAGGTGGATTTAAGCGTCTCTGGCGCTCAATACTTGGCTTATGATCGGGCATGAGTTGGATTTTATGAGAACAAATACCAGGATGGATCCCAATAATGTGCGCAATAGTCTACCCAATAGCTCTTTTGAACCTTTTTAGCACTTTCACGAAACTCTCAACTTGTTGTTCATTCAGGTCTGATGCAATGATTACCGGCAATGTGTCACCGTTTCCTAAGAATTCATACCTGAGATCAGGTGGCAGAGCTTTTAGTTCTAACTTTGGAGCCTCCTCTATAGATGGTTTCGCGGGTGGAGACTCGCGATTCTTCATGTCTAGCTCATATTTCTTCGGTTTAAATCGAACATTACCACGATCAAGAGCAGCGACTAATGACCCATATTCTTCAATGCAATAATTATCAAAATTCATTATTACTGCTGCCAGTGCTTCTACACCTAGACGTTCTTCTATTTGTGTCTCGGGTGACTTACCAATTTTGTAGGATATAGAAGATACCGATTGGAGCTCACCACTCTGTCTCATGGACCTACAAATGTTGAAGGTCACTTCTTCATTGTTTAACCGAAATTTCATTGTCCCTTTTCCATATCAACTAAGGCTCTACCCGTAGCAAGGAATGACCTCCCAAGAATAATAGGCACCTCAAAGTCGACTTCACAATCAAGAATAACAAAATCTGCCGGAAATATGAATGACTCCACTTTTACTAGCACATCATGGAGTATCCCTATAGGCCTTTTTACTGTTCGATCGGCCATCAGTAGCCGCATCGCAGTGGGCTTTGGATCACCCAAACCCAACTTCTTGTAAATCGAGAGGGGCATGAGATTTATGCTTGCCCCCAGATCACATAATGCTTTCGCAAAATGTAATAACCCGATTGTACAAGGAATAGTGAATGCACCCGGATCTTCTTTCTTTTGCACTAAAGATCTTGTAGCAATAGCACTACAATGCTGCATTCTATCATCATCCTCAAAAGTGACCGATCTTTTCTTTGTAACCAGATCTTTCATAAACTTGGCATAACCGGGCATTTGTTCAAGAGCTTCTACCAAAGGGACATTGATAGAAAGCTGCTTCAACATTGTTATAAAACGCCGATATTTACCATCCTCGGTCTTTTTCACTAATCTTTGAGGAAAGGGTGGTGGTGGTCTATGCATGGGAGTTACCTTTTTAGGCACTTCAGCATCTTTTTCAATGTTATCTTCTACTTCATCACTAACCTCTACCACTTTATCATTATCTCTCATCACCTTTTCCACAATAGACGGCATAGGTGGATCAATGGTTTGTTTACCACCCCGAGTAGTAATTGCCATACAGTGTCCATCATTTTTCGGATTTTGGACAGTGTTGCTAGGGAGAGTGCCCAGTTGCCGTGTGTTCACAGTCGCAGATAATTGGTCCATTTGCAATTCAAGCTGCTTAATCGATATGGCATGTGCATCGACTTTCTGTCCAATACCCGCTACATCACTCCTTAACTCTTTCGTGTGCTCATCACTAGCATCGAACCTCCTCATCATCTTGTGCAACATATCCTCATTTCACGCCATACTACCTCCACCATCCCTAGGAGCAACTTCACGATTTTGAGGAAGAACATAGGGCCCACTCCTATCATTTCTGTTACCATAGTTACCCCTGTTGAAGTTGTTGTCGCGGTTGTAATTTCCATCACGGACATAATTACCCTCACAGTTATAGTTACCATAGTTCCGACCTTGGTTCCCTTGACCTTGGCGCCAATTCTCCTGATTGGAGCCTTGGGCATTCGGTCGGAAACCCCCCGTCTGATCATTTACTGCATAGGAATCTTCCTCATAATAATATTCATCAGTTGGTGATGGTGGTTTAGACAAGTAGTTCACTGCGTTTATCTTTTCTGCACCCCCAGTGACATGTTTTAACACCAACCCAAGCTCAGTTCTCATCTGTGCCATCTCTTCACGAATCTCATCTGTGGCTGGGTTGTGTGTGGATTGCACTGCAAAGGTATTTCTCCCAGTATCTGACTTCCTAGTACTCCATGCTTTATTATTCCGGGAGATTTTCTCTAATTTTTCGGCAATTTCAGCATAAGGACACTCCCCATAAGAACCACCTGCTATAGTATCCAATACCGCTTTATTATTATCATCCTATCCCAGATAGAAGTATTCTTTCAATAACTCATCATCTATGCGGTGATTGGGGACACTTCTCAAAAATGAAGTGAACCTATCCCAAGAACTGCTAACTAACTCTCCTGGTAGTGCCACAAAGTTGTTCACTCTGTCTTTGTGATTTAGTTTCTTGGAGACCGGGTAGTAACGTGCTAAGAAAACGTCCCTTAGTTGGTTCCAAGTGAAAATTGAATTATAAGGGAGCTCAGTGAACCAAATAGCAGCCTCTCCCGTCAGTGAGAGAGGAAATACTCTTAGCCCTATTACATCCAAATTCAAATCAGGCCTCCCTACACAGCTTTTACACACTGCCCTTACCTTAGCTTATATGGGCATGGGGTCCTCAGACGGTAGTCCTGAAAACAAACCTCTAGCAGTGACCATTTGCATTAGACTACTAGTGACTACAAAGGTGTGACCTTCTGGTAGAGGGGGCAAGACAAGTGGCCCATCAGAATCTGCAATATTATCATAACCTCTGTAGTATTCTTGAGGACGTGGAGCGGGATTTTGTCCCCTTTGTGCATCTTGACCAGGATTATCAGGTAATAATCGACCATGAGCATCAACTGGAGCTGGGATGCTCTGGTTTGGATCATCATCATTTAAACCCAAGTTTCGATTCATATTGCGTAGTGTACGCTCTAACTCGTGATTGTAGGGAAACAAGGATTCTCTTCCTCTTCGTGTATTTGGCATACAAGGACGTTAGTATCTGCAAAAATAAAAAAAACAGAAAAAGTAAAATCAGGAAAATATTGACTAAACTTTAGTAATAAGTTTAAGTTAATCTAAAAGCTACTTTCCCCGGCAGCGGCGCCAAAATTTGATACGCTCAAACTTACTTCTCAAATAAGAAGTAAAGCGGTCGTATCAAGTAAAGAACCCAACTGATGAGGTTGAGATCGATCCCACAAGGAAAATAGTTCAGACTTAACTTTATTCTATTATTACTATTATTTAGCCAACTATTTTCCGAGAAAACAAAAGACAAAAAGGGGGGTTTTTATTTCTGAATTAAAGAGAATGAGTAACTAAATTAAAGTAAACAACTAACAGATTTAAATCTCGGAGTTTAATCAATTAATAAAAGTAACTAGGGCTTAAGTGTTCCCCACAGGTTCCTAACTTGATAACTCTAACTATAACAATTCTTTCTCAGTATCTTGCATGTAAAGTGATAAGTTATGTATCTCTAAATCCTTGGTCCGGCATCTAGAAAATTTCACTCCGCACCTTGGTCCGGCTACGTGTGTTGCTATACTAACCCTTATCTTTACCTTATATTAAGCATTGTATTCGGTATTTGACTAAGTTATTACCTCGTATCAACCAATACTAGCCTATTAGATAGTCTACACTAAATATATGTTGATAATTCTTTTCCTATTATCTACCTCCTTGGTCCGGCAAGTAGCATTAAGGCGAGTTCTAACGTTGGCCATCCATTAAAAAGACTTCTACACGAAAGAATTATCAATACGTGCAAGACACCATTCTAGAATTGTTATTTTAGTTAGAGTTTACCTTGTTATTCACCCATGGTTCTCACAACCCTAGCTATGGAGTTTAGTTACCCATGTTCATAATTACACAATTCATATTGTTAATGGAAGAATTCATGCACTTACTTTTATGAGAACGAATAAATTCCAGAATTTATCTTGATTAATCAACAAAATCACCAATAATCAATTCCGGAAAAAGTATCTTAATTACAAAAATCGAGAGTTCAATACTATAACAAGAGAACTAAAAATTATCAAAAAGTCTAACCCCAAAAACGAGGTTTTTAAAACTATTTATAATAAAAACAAGACCTAAGCAAAGAAGGATTCTATTTACTAAAAATCTGTCTAAACGTGTCTGGGTCGACGGACCACGTGACGGACCATCATGGACACGACGGACCGTCATGGCCTCCGTCGTCCCATACTTCACACATTCTTCTTCTGCTTTCTTCATTCCCCTCGACGGACAGGTATGATGGACCGTTTCAAGCACGATGGTCCGTCTAGGGTCTCCGTTCCAAAATACTTGAACTTCATGGAATTTGGGTACTGGGACTACATCTCTGATCATCACGACAAACAAGAAAAATGGACCATTGTGGCTATGACGGTCCGTCATGGACTTACGTAATCCCACACTTGGTCAGACTTCCCCATCTTCCATCAGCAGCTTCTCTCCTCACTACGATGCCACCTACGGACCGTCACAGCCTCGACAGACCGTCATAAGCTCCATAGGTGGTCTCTTCTGCATTTGTTCCTCAAAAACTTCCGCGTTCATCCTTGGACAGATTTTCTGCAAACAAAGAGAAACTTACATAAAAATCAACACAAAAAGGCTTTCGACACACACGAAACTTAAGGAAAAAGCATGAGAAATACCGTGAAACCACGGTACATCACACATAGCCTGTCCTGGTACCTAAGTATGCCGTCACCTCCCAAAGCAAAGGACTCATTCATCTTTATCAGCACTGAGTCCTTCAACTCCATCAACACAGGATCAAGATGCTGACCCTTCTTGACTTCAACTACCAAGGATGATTCAGAACTAGGATGAACTGAAACACCCCCACTAGTAGAGTCAATAAACCGCACACCCAGTCTGGCCAGTCTGTGTACATCCTTCACTAATTCGTTCTTCCCATCATCAACTTGGGTTGTACTCCCCGTCCTCAACCTGCTCAAAGCTTTAGCCACAACATTTGCCTTCCATGGATGGTAGTGGACACTCATGTCATAGTCCTTCAACAACTCCAACTATCTCCACTTACATAGATTCATCTCCCTCTGCGTGAACACGTACTGGAGACTTGTGGTCTGTGAACACATCCAGATGCACCCCGTACAAGTAATGCCTCCACAACTTCAATGCAAACACCACAACTGCCAACTCCAGGTCATGAGTGGGATAATTCTTCTCATGAAACTTGAGCTCCCTGGACGCATAGGCTATCACCTTACCACCCTGCATAAGAACACAACCCAAACCAACCCAGATGCGTCACAATATATAGTGTAACTCTTGCCACATTTAGGAAACGTAAGCACTGGGGCTGAAGTGAGTCTGTCCTTGAGCTCCTAGAAACTCTTCTCACAAGTCTCCGCCCATTCGAACTTGGCTTTTTTCTTAGTCAAAGCGGTCAGTGGGGCAGCAATGGAAGAAAAACCATCCACGAACCTGCGGTAGTAACCAGCCAATCCCAAAAAGCTACAGATATCGTTGGGAGTAAGAGGTCTTGGCCAGTTCTTAACAGCCTCAGTCTTCCTGGGGTCCACCTCCACACCTTGATCAGACACAACATGACCAAGGAAGGTCACTGATCTAAACCAGAATTCACACTTGCTGAATTTGGCATACAACTGATGTTGTCTAAGTACCTGCAAGGTTAGTCTCAAATACTATTCATGCTCTTCCTTGGTCTTAGAGTATATGAGGATGTCATCAATGAATACTATGATGAAAGAATCAAGGTATTCACGGAAAACTCGGTTCATGAGGTCCATAAATCCAGCTGGTGCATTAGTGAGACCAAATGACATGACTAGGAACTCATAATGACAAAAAGGGTACGAAAGGCTGCATTTGGGATATCTTCATCCTTAACCCTAAGCTGATGATACCCGGAACGTAGATCAATCTTCGAGAAGAAACTAGACCCTTGGAGCTGATCGAATAAGTCATCTATTCTGGGAAGTGGATACTTGTTCTTTTTAGTGACTTTGTTGAGCTGCCGATAATCGATACACATTCTAAGGGTTCCATCTTTCTTTTTCACAAACAACACTGGAGCGCCCCAAGGGGATATGCTCGGCTGGATGAAACCCTTATCAGTGAGATCTTTTAACTGCAGCTTCAACTTTTTTAGTTCAGCTGGAGCCATTTTGTAGGGAGGAATTGAAATCGGTTTGGTATCGGGATCTAGGTCAATAACAAAATCAATCTCTCGAGGGGGAGGGACTCAGGCAAATCATTGGGGAAAACATCTTGGAACTCACTCACTACAGGCACAGAGTCTATGAAAGGAATGTCATGATCTAGATCATTGACACTCACAAGATGGCATAACAATACCTTGGACATCATTTTATTAGATTTTAGGTTAGAAATCAAGGGACTTGAACGACTCAAATTGTACCCCTCCCAGACAAGATATACTTTATTAGGGAAACGGAATCTCACAACCCTACTATAGCAGTCCATGAAGGCATAATATCGAAGTCATTAATGGGTAACTCAACAAGGTCTGCACACATAGTCTTACCATATACTACTATTGGGCAGTCTTTATGAACCCTATCAGCTCTTACATTTTCTCTTAAGGGAGTATTAACTATGATAGGATCATACAAAACCTCAGGTAGTGTTTCAAAAGTAAGAGCAAGCAAGGGAGTCACAAAAGAAAGCGTATACCCTGGATCAAGTAAAGCATAAACAGAGGTTGAGAAGACTTGCAGCATACCTGTGACCACATCAGCAGACTTCTCCTGCTCCTCCCTACCCTTCAAGGCGTAGAATCTGTTTATCTTAGGAGGATCGATTGCAGTAGCATTCTGTGGATTAGGCCTAGGCTGAGCATTACCTCCAGCCTGACCCCTATTCTGTGGGCAGTCCTTGACCATGTGTCCGCTCTTTACGCAACCAAAGCAGGCATTTGTGCCTAGTCTGCACTATCCACTATGAATACGGCCACACTTGCCACATTCCTTTCTGGGACGCTGCACATCACCTCCATTGCCCTTCTTGGACTCGGATCTGCCTCCTCTGGGTGCTGCACTCCTCTTAGAGTTAGAGTTCCCTGAATTCTGTTGACCCTTCTTAAATCTTGGCTGATCACGAACTCTGAAAATGCTCCTGCCACCACCACTTCTGGGACCTGCCTGGTGAGAAGGTTTAGGCCTCCTGACCTCACGGACTCTCCTCTTCTTCCTGCTGTCCTCAACCTGTTGGACATGAACCATCAGCCTGGACAAGTCCATGCTGTCATGGAGCATCGTAGCGCGACACTCCTCTTCCAAGTCCTCTGATATTCCTGTAAGGAACCTGCTCATCTCGTCCCTGCTGTTCAACACAAGGGAAGTGGCATACCTGGACAATTTTACAAATTTCAGAGAATACTCCCTGACAGTCATAGAGCCCTGCTTAAGGTTGATGAACTCCTCAACCTTAGCCTCTTTCATCTCTCTGGGGAAGAACCTCTCCAGAAAGGCTGTCTTAAACAACTCCCATGTGCTCAGACCTCCGCCCAACACCCTGCTATCCTGCCACATCTTGCACCAAGCCTGTGCAACATCCTTCAGCTGGTACGAGGCCAGCTCAGCTTTCTCAATCTCTATGGACCCCATCGTAACCAGAATCTTCTGGACCTCCTCCACGAACTCTTGAGGATCCTCTGCAGACTTAGGTCCTGTAAAGATTGGAGGATTTATCCTCGTAAAGTACCGCAACCTCTTCGCCATGTTGTGGGATGGTGGGTTCTCTCGCTGAACCTCCTGTCTGTTGGCCTAGGCCGTCATAGCCTGAGCCTGTACAGTGATGACTTGAGCCATCTGTCCCAAAGCGGTCCGCACCTCCGCATCAGTCAACCCAGCTGGGTTAACTGGCATGGCCACTCCTGCAGCTGGAGCCTGGGGTGGAACTTGGTTGCCCCCAGCAGCTGCTCCTACTCTTCCCCGAAAAGCGTTCCCCCTTGTGTTCATTTTCTTAAAAAAATAAGAATTGATGTTAGATACGCTCATAACACAAAGAAATCAGACATTATGTAAAGCACGATAAGATCAGAAGAAGGGAAATTTCCTACACATCATGCAGTCTAGAATTCATGATAGTGGTGCACTTCACTACCATAACTTAGAAACTACCCGATGTGGTTGATGTGAACATTATTATCCTTGAAATTAAACCTAATGCTCTGATACCACATTTGTCACGACCGGGGTCTAGACCCTAGCTGAAACCAGCGTCGTTGACCTCTCGGAGGTCGCAGACAAGCCTACATACGTCATCATTACATCGTATAGGTTAATTTTAGCAGAAAATTTAAAACTTTTGTTTGCTCTGAAGTATTCATAGACTTCATAGTAAGAAACAATATACGCGTATAAGATTTGCATTATATCTCATCAGTTCATGACAACCATCTAATAATAAGATATTCAAATGAAGGAAATAGTTCATAACTGCATTAATATAAAGTTGCCAAAATGGCACCAATACGACGTCTGATAATAAGTAAGAAAGAAACGGTAGTGGAACATCCTCCACTATCTCATGCCTACGTCTAAGCTTAAATATAAGAGATAAGCATCCTCGAAAGCATGAGGGCCTAACAAGTCCGGGTGAATGCTCCACGTACGGATAACTTTAATGTAGTCTCGTAAGCTCTAGCGTCCACCTGCACCTGCACCTAAAAGTAAAGGGTTGTATGGGATTAGTACACACTTGTACTAAGTATGGGTGTATGCAAGTACACACAAAGGACATGCATGATTAAGAAGAGCTCTCTCCTAACAATATGAGTTATGGAAAGCCAAGTCAGTTGGACTTGCCAATTTAGATTAGGAAAGTCATGCTATGAAAGTAACATGCATCATCATTCTTTTCATATTGCACACAGCACATAAAATACTTCGTTTAGCACATACATATATCACATATGATTCGTTTGTATGCCGTGAGACCTTAGAATCACGGACTTAACATTAGGACTTCCCAAATGAGGGCTCAACATATGGGACCTCAACTAGGGAGCCTTCTTTAGCAAACACAGAGTCTGCTTCATTCATTCATACGTACTTCATTTTTCATTCATTTTTGTACCTAGAATGTTGTTAGGACTCTCTTCGGGTTCACTGTGCAATGACAAAGAATGACCTAGTGTCAATACTTGAGTCAAGTTCACCTCTTGATTATCCTATCCAAACACCTTATCATTCATTTCATGGTGTGCATTACATGAGGCTGACCTTATTCTTTCTTTGAGAACTTTAACTTTAACCGACATAGATCATGTGAGATCATGAAATCCAGTGTCTGCCCCACACCTAAAAGAGGTGGGATCACCGGCCAAAGTGAAACCAAAACATACTAGCGTGTATAGGGAAATGAACCCTGTTAGAACCCTATGTTAGCAGCATAGGTTCAAAGACTAGGTGATATAAGGAGACCCATACCCGCCTAAACGGACAGTCTCATCTCATGAGATTTACACGAACCTCTGCTTTCCCGAAAGAAGGAATCGCGACTCATAGCTAGCCTATCAGTGCTTCGTATAAAGTTCCATTACATTCATCTCACACATCATAGAAGTTGGCTTCTAGCATGAGGGCATCATTGCTCATTAGATGATTTCTCATCTCATCATTAGTATTAAGTGTGTATTAATCTCAATACTTTCATTAGAGTGTTTCTTAGAGACTGGTCTCTTTATTAGTTTTACACTCTCATAGGTGAGTACGGTTTTCGTTAACACTTATTAGGCTCATTTGAGATTTGATCTCGTCTGTAATATTAGCCTCTTATGATGTTGTTACCACATTCATTAACTTTAGCATTTTAGGTCTTCATAATTACTCACCCCATTACGTGAATGTTCATTTCATCATATGCCAATGCCCTTGGCTTTTTAGTGTGTTTCACACTCTTACTTAACCCTCCTGGGATCACATCATTTCATCATATATATCTTAGGTTCACTAACATTTAAACGTACGCTGGAATTATGAACCCATACGTACAAGCCATGAGGCCTCGTTCATAATTCGTCTAAGTGACTTATACTTACCTAAGATTATATGGTACAAGACTTATGCATCTTGTAAGTATGCCAAGGTCTCGAGTTCGATTCCTATAAGCAGCTTTCATTAAATATGTATTCACGTAAGACTTATGCATCAATACGGAATTGGGCAAGGGAACCCGATTTCGAATCCCTTGAGCAAAACTTAGTCTTATATTAAATTTTGATTTAAAATTTCAGCTTGGGGACCCGAGATCGAATCCCAACGCCTACATTTCTTTTCTTTCTTTTCTCTCCTTGACTTTATAGTTTTTGACTGAGAGGATGTGGGATCGATCCCCCACAACCTCATTTTAGTTTTCTTTAATTGGTTCTCCTAGTTTCCTCACCTATCCGAGAGGTTGTGGGTTCGATCCCCACATACCCCATTTTATTTATTTTTATTCTCGCATGGACTGGTCTTAATTTCGGCCAAGGACACACGGGTTCGAATCCCATGTACCTCATTTATTTTAATTAATTTTCTAGGTTCTCTTACTCGGCTAAGACCCGAGTTCGATTCCCCCTAACCTCACATTTATTATTAAATTTTCAGTAGCTTGCATATGTGAGGTCTCTGGTTCAATTCCTGATGACCTCACACATTTAAAAAAAAATTGAAACCCAAAAACCTTCAGACGGCTATGCCGAGACCAAATTTCCAGAAATCTGGAAATTTGGTCATGTTTCCAGTCCATTTTCTCAATCATTTATACGTTAGATTTTAGGACAATTCATTGTACATTTCGTATGTTATTTTTGTGCATTTTCGTGGTTACATTTTTGTCAAGAGTTTTCACTGAATTCAGCAACATCACACCTCTTATGAACATCACGATTTCTACAAGTAATTGTATATAAAACACAAGGATTTAACATGCCATATTTCACACTCCAATCCGTGACCAAGAATCACGGCATACACGTTGCACACATACTTGTCACATGGTTTCGGAAACCATAATTAATAAGCACATAAATCGGAACATACATACATGAACATAATCATCATGAAAACACAGTATATCCCTAAATTCTACCACCAAACATACCCAACCTACAACAATCGATGGGAGCTAGTGACAGGGACATGCAACGGGGAAACATTCCTAGTTTTTGGATTAGAATACGACTTAATCCTAGGGGTCTCTTGGGAAAGGGACAAAGTGTAAGAAACCCGTAACTTTTCTTTCATTCAACAATGTTTCAAAACTTATCCAATGCACTGCCAACTCCCACGAAATCAATGCCTCACCACTGAAATCTCAAGCACAACCGGTCGAGAAATTTGCTTATGCTTTTCAATTTTAGACTAGTTTTTCTTTTGAGCATTAGCGTTCAAGTTCTTCAAGAGTGATGAACTATTATTTTCTGTTCCTTTGCTGATAAAATAATGTGAGAAAGAGAGTGGAGAAACGTGAGAGTAAGTTTAGGAGTAGGAGTTTTATGTGAAGACTTAGTCAAAGTAGGACTCCTTGTCATTTAAATTAAAAATCTGATTTTCTAAGGCTTAAGTGAGATGACTAACCTGCCCTTTCTTAAATAAGATAATTAAATACCAATTAATTCAACTTAATATTGCTTCCACAAAGGATCAAACTCGGGTGAAGCCTAACTCGCGAAATGGGTCAATCCAGGTCGACCCAAACCAAACCATCCACTAATTACATTAATTAATTACTTAATTAAATACCTAGGGTAATTACAATACTACCCTTAGCCTGGAAAAGACCATTTTACCCGTAGACCTTCCAAACCTAAGATTACCCCTTTCAAGTTCGGTTAAGACTCATCCGGGTAAATCCTAATATTCGGGTGCCCTACATGGCTGGACCCAACCTTGCGTAGCTCAACTAACTCACCAAGTTGGTTGGCTTGGCTGGTGCATAGGTTTAGAGGTCTGGTTCCACGCGCATCAATCCGTGTGAACCCGGTCTAATATAGGCATTCTAGGTACGTTTAGGCATTACTTCGCATAGTCATTTTTGGGTTTTTACAGGTGGTCTAGGCACGGGGACCACCTTGCGGGGTATCTCTTCTTCTTTTACCACTTCATTTACCCACTCACCACTAGCTTCTACTGCCTCATCATCTCTTCTCACCTCATCTTCTACGCCAGACGGCATAGGTGGATCAATGGTTTGCTTACCCCCTCGAGTCGTGACTGCCATACATTGTCCCTCATTTTTCGGATTTTAGATGGTATTGCTAGGAAGAGTAACCAATTGATGTGGGTTCATAGTAGTAGACAATTGGGTCATTTGCAACTCAAGATGCTTGATTGAGACTGCATTTGGATCCACCTTTTGCCCAATATTAGCCAAATAACCTTTCAACTCCTTGGCGTGCTCATCACTAGCATCAAACCTCCTCCTCATCTTTTGCAACATATCTTCAACTCGCGCCATACTACCTCCACCATCACTAGGAGTAACTTCCTGATTTTGAGGCGGAACATAGGGCCCACTTCGATCTTTTTTGTTACCATAGTTACCCCGGCTAAAGTTGTTGTCGCGGTTGTAGTTTCCTTCTCGAACATAATGGCCTTCTTTGTTGTAATTCCAATAGTTCCGACCTTGATTTCCTTGACCTTGGCGCCAATTCTCCTGATTGAAGCCTTAGGCATTCGATCAAAAATCTCTCATTTGCTCATTCACTGCATAAGAATCCTCTTCATAGTAGTACTCATCAACTTGAGGTGGTGGTTTAGTTAAATAATTCACCGCATTTACCTTCTCTGCACCTCCAGTGACATGTTTCAAAACCAACCCGAGCTCAGTTCTCATTTGATCCATCTCTTCAGGAATCTCATCGGCGTCCGGATTGTGTGTAGCTTGCACTGCAAAGGTGTTTCTCCCAGTATCTGACTTCCTAGTGCTCCAAGCTTTATTGTTGCGGGAGATTTTCTCTAACTTCTTTGCGATCTCTGCATAAGTGCACTCACCATAAGAACCACCCGCAATCATATCAAGCACTGCCTTATTATTGTCATCTTTCCCCCGGTAGAAGTACTCTTTCAATGACTCATCATCAATGCGGTGGTTTGGTACACTTTTTACGAATGAGGTGAATCTATCCCAAGAGATACTCACCAACTCCCAAGGAAATGACACAAAGTTGTTCACTCTATTTTTGTGGTTGAACTTTTTAGACACCGGGTAGTAACGTGCTAGGAACACATTCCTCAACTTGTCCCAAGTATAGATCGAATTATAGGGAAACTCAAGAAACCATGTCGCGGCCTCTCCCATCAGTGAGATAGGGAACACTCTTAACCAGATGACATTCATGTCCAAATTCGGCCTACCTACACAACTCTTGCACACCGACCTCAGTTTGGCGATGTGAGCATGTGGATCTTCATATGGTATCCCTGAAAACAAACCCCTTGTGGTGAGCATCTGCATCAAGCTACTAGTTACCACAAATGTATGACCCTGTGGTAGAGGAGGTAGAAAAAGAGGCCCATCAGAATCAGTGATGTTCACATTGCCCCTATAGAACTCTTGAGGTCGTGGGACGGGAGGTTGCATCCTCAAAGCATCATCAAGTGGATTATCAGCAAACACTTGATTGTGAGCATCTACCGGTGGTGGAGGTTGACGATTGATCCCATCGAAAGGATTACCAGGGTTCTGTTGGTTCTTCATTCTGCGGAGTGTTCCGTTCACTTCAGGATCGTATGGAAGTGTTGGTTCTCCTCGGCTTCGTGTACTTGGCATACACTAGTGCTAGACATGAGATAGACAAAAACAAAAGGAAAAAGTAAAATTAGGAAATTGTTGACTAAAATTTGGTAATTTGCTTAAAGTTAATCTAAAAGCCACTTTCTCCGGCAGCGGCGCCAAAATTTGATACGCTCAAATTACACTTCCTTACAGAAGTATAAGAGGTTGTATCAAGTAAAGAACCCAGCAAGTAGGTTGGGGTCGATCCCACGAGGAAAATAATTTAGACTTAACTTCAATGTATAATTACGTCTATTTAGTCAAGTCCTTTTGAGAAAACAGTTAATTAAAGGGGGGGGGGTTGTGAAACAGAAATGTGTAGTTATTTCTAAGTAAGACAAGTAGCAAAAGTGAAACTTTGGTGTTTTTACAATTGTGAAAGAAACTAGGGTGTAAGTGTTCCCCATAGGTTCATAACACGGTAATCCTAGTTATAACAATTATTTCCTAGTGTCTTGCATGCAAAGTGACAAGTTATGTATCTCTATATCCTTGGTTCGGCATTTAGAGAATGTCACCCCGTACCTTGGTCCGGCTACGTGTGTCTAAGTTACCCTTACCTTTACTTCATATTAAGCATCATATTCGATGTATGACTTAGTTATTACTTCGCACCAATTGAAAATAGTCTATTAGATAGTGTCCCTCTAAATCTATGTTGATAACTTTTCCTATTAATTACCCTCTTGGTCCGGAAAGTAGAAATAGGGCGAGTTCTAACGCGTGCACTCGTTAAAAAGTCTTTTAAGCGAAAGAATTATCACTGCATGCAAACACCTATTCGAGAATTATTATTTTGCTAGTTTTACTTTGTTAATCACCCATGGTTCCCGCAACCCTACTTGTGGCTTTAGTTACCCATGCCTAGAAGAACACAATTCATAGTTGATAAACAATAATTCATGAACTTACTTTGACAAGTTTGAAGAAAATCCAGAAATTACACTTGAAACTACAAAATTCACTTGAAAATCGATTCCGGAAACTTGAATTAATTGCCCAAGTTGCAAAGTCAAATCTCCAAGAACAAATGTATGAAAAATTATAAAAAAATCCAAACCCAAAAACGAGGTTACACCCTATTTATAAAGACATTGTCCTAAAATAAAAGGAAAACAAATAAGGAATGTTTGTCCAAAAAAACGCGGCTTCAATCGACGACCCCACAGACGGTCCATCGGTGGAACGACGGACCGTCAACTGCCTCCGTTGGTCCAAACATAGCTTTTTATTCAGCTTTCACTTTTGCATCTTCTCTGATCCAATCGACGGACCAATAATGCGGTCTGTTGATTCAGTTACGGTCCGTCGATGCTTCTCGTTGTTCCATACTTAGCTTTTCTTCAACACAGGGTACTGGGACATCTCTCTGATCTGATCGACGATTTGCCAGGATGGTCCGTCGATGGACCGACGGACCGTCAATCCTTCTGTATCCCCACACTTAGCTATAATTCAACGAGTTGCTTCCAAAAGCCTGAACCTCAAATTAACGGTCACCACCTATGGGTCGTCGATGGCTTTGTGTGTACCTTCTGCACTGATTCTTCACAGCCTTCTGCATTTTAGTTTCGAACAAATTTCCTGCAAAACACAGATAAAAGCACATTAAAATTACTATAAAAAGGCCCTAGACACACACTAAACTTAAGTAAAAAGCATTGAAAGTACCGTGAAACCACGTTACATCAGTTTCACATCACTTTCAATGCTTTTTCCTTAAGATTGATGTGCATCTAGAACCTTTTTATAATAGTTTTAACATGTTTTTTCTTTTTTTTACAGGAAAGGTGTCCAAAACTAAAACGCAGAAGGCAACTGAGATTTAGTGCAGAGGTGGCCCATGAAGGCCATCGATGGTCCGTCGTTCCATCGACGGACCATATATGGGGACCGTCGACTAAAAGTTCAGGCATTTGGAGAAACTTGGGGAAATCTGACAAAGTATGGGGCTACGAAAGGATCGAAGGTCCATCGATTGATCGACCGACCATCCTGTTAAATCGTCGATTAGATCAGAGATAGTCCGAGTACCCGAAGTTGATGAAAGTCTAAGTATGGAATGACGGAAGGCATCAACGGACCGTAGACGCATCGACGAACTGCGTTATTGGTCCGTCGACTGAATCAGAGGAGATGACACCTGAAGGATGAAAAAAAATGCTAAGTCTGGACTGACAGAGGCAGTCGACGGTCCGTCGTTTCAACAACATACCATCTGTGGGGGTTATCGATTACTGCCGTGTTTATGCACAACTTTCCTTATTTGAATTCTTTTTAATTTAGGACAATGTTTTTTATAAATAGGGTGTAAAACCTCGTTTTTGGGCTTGAATTCTATTACTACTATTCTTAGTTTGTTTTTGGAGATTGTGTTTTGCAACTTTAGCATTAATTCAAATTTCCAGATTTGGTTTCCAAGGGATATATTGTTGTTTCAAGTTGAATTTCTTGATTTTCTTTTAAGTTGTCAAAGTAAGTTTATGATTTATTCTTTATCCACTATGAATTGCGTTCATCTATGCATGGGTAACGAAATCCACAACTAGGGTTGTGAGAACCATGGGTGAGTAACAATGTAAACCTAGCTTTATAAAAATTCTCAAATAGGTTATTGCATGCATTGATAATTCTTTCGCTTAGAAGTCCTTTTAATGAGTGCACGTGTTACAAATTGCCTTATTGTTACTTTTCGGACCAAGGAGGTAGTTAATAGGAAAAGAATTATCAATATAGATTTAGAGGGATACTATCTAATAGACTAGTCTCGATTGGTGCGAAGTAATAACTAAGCCACACATCGAATATGATGCTTAATATGAAGTAAAGGTAAGGGTTAGTAGCTTAGACACACGTAGCCGGACAAAGTTACGGGGTGAAATTCTCTAAATGCCGGACAAAGGATTTAGAGATACCTAACTTATCACTTTTCAAGTAAAATACTAGGGAAGAATTGTTATAACTAGGAATATGGCGTTATCAACCTATGGGGAACACTTACACCCTAGTTTCTCTCATAACTTGATACACACTAAAGATTTCCTCATATTAACTGTTTTACTTAGATATACTAAAAGACTTTTGTTTCACAACCCCCCCCCCCTTTAGTTAACTATTTTCTGAAAGGACTTGACTAAATAGAAGTAATCATACATTGAAGTTAAGTCTAAATCATTTTCCTCGTGGGATCCACCCCAACCTAATAGTTAAGTTCTTTAATTGATACGACCTCTTATACTTCATTAGGGAGGTGAAATTTGAGCGTATCAAATTTTGGCGCTGCTACCGGGGAAAGTGACTTTTAGATTAATTTTAATAACATTACTGAATTTTAGTAAATAATTTTCTGATTTTACTTTTTATTTTGTTTTTGTTTCTCTCAGGTCTAGCTCTAGTGTATGCTAAGTACACAGATCCGAGGAGAACCATCTGAGAATCCCAATGCTCACATAGCCGAACTAAGGTCAGTATCAAAGAGTTGTGTAGGGAGGCCAGAATTATACATGAACGTCATCGGGTTGAGAGTGTTCCCTCTATCACTGATGGGAGAGGCCACAATATGGTTTACTTATAATACTATCTATACTTGGGATCAGTTGAGGGATGTGTTCCTAGAACGGTACTACCCAGTGTCCAAAAAGCTCAACCACAAAGATAGAGTGACCAACATTGTGGCCATACCTGGGGAGTCGGTAACTAGCTCTTGGGATAGATTTATTGCGTTCGTGAGAGGTGTCCCAAACCACCACAGTGATGATGAGTCATTGAAAGAGTACTTCAATTGGGGAAAAGATGATAATAATATAGCAGTGCTTGATACTATTGCGGGTGGTTCTTATGGTGAGTGTACATATGCAGAGATCGCAGAGAAGTTGGAGAAAATCTCTCGCAACAATAAGGCTTGGATTACTAGAAAGTCGGACACTGGGAGAAACACCTTTGCAGTGCAAGCTACACACAATCCGGCCGCAGATGAGATTCGTGAAGAGATGGATCAAATGAGAACTGAGCTTTGGTTGGTATTGAAACATGTCACTAGAGGTGCAGAGAGGTAAATGCAGTGAATTACTTGACTAAACCACCACCACCAGTGGATGACTACTATTATGAAGAGGATTCTTATGCAGTGAATGATCAGATGAGGGGTTTCCGACTAAATGCACAAGGGTCCAATTAGGAGAGTTGGCGTCAAGGTCAAGGAAATCAAGGTCGAAACTATGGGAATTACAACAGGAAGGGACAGTATGTTCGAGATGGAAACTACAACCGCGACAGCAACTTCAACCGGGGTAACTATTGTAATAGAAATGATTGAAGTGGGCCCTGTGTCACACCTCAAAATCGGGAAGTTGCTCCTAGAGATGGTGGAGGAAGTATGGCGGGAGTTGAAGATATGTTGCAGAAGATGATGAGGAGGTTTGATGCTAGTGATGAGCACCCCAAGGAATTGAGAGGTCATTTAGCTAATATCGGGCAAAAGGTGGATGCACATGCGATCTCAATTAAAAATCTTGAGTTACAAATGACCCAATTGTCTACTAATGTGAACCCACAAAAACCGGGCACTTTTCCTAGCAATACCATTCAAAATCTTAAAAATGATGGACATTGCATGGCAGTCACTACTCGAGGAGGTAAGCAAACTATTGATCCACCCATGCCGTGTGTGGTAGAAGATGAGATGAGAAAAGATAAAGAGGTGGTGGAAACTAATGGTGAATTGTTGGACAAAGCGGCGAAATAAGCAAAGGTACTCTAGAATGTGATCCCCATTCCAAGACCGCCATGACCATTAACTCAGAGATTGGTGAATAAGACTGAGGACGGTAAATGCCACCGTTTTATCACTATGTTGAAGCATCTCTCCATCCATGTCCCTTTGATAGAAGCTTTGGAGCAAATGCCCGGTTATGCAAAGTTCATGAAAGATATGGTTACAAAAAAGAGTTCGGTAAGTTTTGAGAATGATGACCAAATGCAGCATTGTAGTGCTATTGCTACAAGGTCTCTTGTGCATAAGAAGGAATATCGTGGTGGTTTAACTATTCCATGTACCATCGGATTATTACACTTTGCCAAAGCACTATGTGATCTAGTTGCAAGCATAAATCTCATGTCTCTCTCCATTTATAAAAAATTGGGTTTGGGTGACCCAAAGCCCACTGCAATGCGGTAGGCCCATTGGGATACTACATGATGTGCTCGTGAAAGTGTAATCGTTTATATTTTCGGTCGATTTTGTGATTATTGATTGTGAGGTAGACTTTCAGGTCCCTATTATTCTTGGGAGGTTGTTCCTTGCTACAGGTCGCCCCTTGGTTGATATGGAGAAAGGATAGATGAAGTTTAGGTTGAACAATGAAGAAGGAACATTCAACATTTTTAGGTCCATGAAGCAAAGTGGTGAGATCCAAATGGTATCTGCTATATCCTATAGGGTTGAGAGTATATTTGAGGTACAAATCGAAGAGCGCATAGGTGTTGAGGCACTAGCGTCAGTGATCATGAATTTTGAGAGAGATGGTATTGAAGAGTATGAGTCTTTGGTTGCGGCACTTGAACGAAGCTGTCACATCCGGGTTTACCCCCAAGACGTAACCGGCGTCATCGTCCTCTTTGAGGACTAAGACAAGCCTCTTAGCCTCATCATAGCATTCATCGATTAAAACTGTGAAGGAATTTAAAAACTTTTTTATCTATAACTACTCGGAGGTTTACATAGACCTCTACATACACAAAATCGTATTTATATCAAGTATACATAGACTTGTTCGTGTACGAAGGTTACATAGTCTTCTACTTTTACTTCACCCATTTATATAGTAAAGAATAATAGTCATAAAAGTCGTCTCATCTCATAAACCATCTATCAAAGACAATAAATCTTGGGCATAGCCCTACATCAATACAAGAAGCCACATATAGGCTATAGACAACATCGTCTCAAACGAGCAATAGAGTCAATACAGAGTTATAGTAACTAAGTAACATAAGAGTAAGATGTCGGCAACGCCCTCGGGAGAGTGAGGACCTACCACTTGGATGGTAAAATGTCCAAGTATTCCTTTCCAGCAATTCGGAGCAAGTTCAATGACCCGAACCTAAAATGTTTGGGAAAAAGGGAAAGAAATGGGGTTAGTACTCCACATGTACTAAGTATGGAACCATATATACAATTACCAATCAAATATACTTAGAAAGGGATATTTAAGACAAATGATTATGAAACATATACAAGTGAATCATAGGCAAAGCAAAGCATACTAACTATAACCTTCATAAAGTCACAAGTGCAATGATCAAGTAAATTCCCATGACTCTTACTTAATCAAGTAACCTATCAAGACTACAATTAGCAATTAACCTTACCTAACATACTCTCCCATTTCATGAAAACATTCTTCTTCAACCAAAGCAACAACCTTATACTCATAAGCATGTTATTCAATGTACAAAGTTATTTACATTACATCACTACTTTACATACATAACATTGACCTCTCAAAGCTCCCATCAAGGCGAACTAGTGCAAGGCTTAAGTAGAGTCCCATACCCCTACCTAAGCTATAGCCAAACCCTTTCAAGTTACTTCGATTAGTCTATATCTTATTCATTCATTTTATCTTAGGGAAACCTTGCCTTAACCGACATAGACCACATGAGCAAATGTGGAATCCGGTGTCATGAAACCTTACACCGATGAAAGGTGGTCTACCGGCCAAAGTAGAACCTAACATAAACCTAGCTATCTAGGTGGATCCACTAGCTAGTATCCTATGATGTCAACATAGTTCAAGAACTAAGAGGTATATATCCCTATTCATACCATTAGGTAAAGTGGGCCACTCCTCATGGGAATCCCTTAAATGACATGTCCCATAAACAAGGGAGTTAACATCACATGGGCAACTTTAGGATGATTCTTTCCTTCTATAGATAAGTCATCACCTCCCATTGTCAAGTTCGCTCGGTGCTAAGCTAAGTCCCCATTTAGAGAAGTCTTTAATACTTTATTAATCTTCTCAATTAGTTTAGATAATAGGGTCAAACCCTTGTATATTCATCATCATAGCTCAATAAGATTTGTATGAGAAATAATCCTTTCATTAACAATTCATATAGGTGAAGTTAGCTCTTACACATCTCATCACAATAGGGCACATCTTTACATAACAACTTCCCTATATCATGTATTCTTAGGCAGCCTCACAACCAACCTAAACATTTTAATTCAATCATCATACCAACCTATCACCTTAAGCAAGGTATACTTCAACACACATTATCACTTGATGACAATTAATCACCATTTGAAGCAAGGATTAGGATAATGAAGACTTACCAATACTTCTCCATAGTTCACCAATAAAAGGGCCTTACCATCAACCCGTAGACTAACCCAATTTGGGTCATCACATCAATGTAATTCAATAGTCAACATAAGAACTAATTTAAGAGAAGCACCATACCATAATGCAATACTACATCAAAGCTTGGTAACATGATATCAAAGTCTATCTTGTTACCCTAGATTCGATACTCAAGAAATAGGCAACAAGAACTTCAATTCACCACAATAGATTTATGATCGATGCAATAACAATCATTAAAGATGATTTAAACAAGAACTAGATCAATTACTTCAATCCAACCCAAAATTCATATCAATCTCATACCTAGGATTAAGGGTTAGGGGTCATCACCCACAATCTAGATCAAACTACATCAATTCATCATAATCAAGTTCCAATACATGATAATCTATTCATTATAACTCAAATAATACCTAAACAACTCAATTCATATACTCAAATTCGAAATTGGATGAAACCCATATGAAACTCAACTTTTTAGAAAATCTTTGAAGGAGCCCTTTGAGGAAAGAAGTCTCAAAGGTGAATTAGATCCCATACCTTAAGGTTTGATGACATTTTGATGGTGATTTCGTGCTAAAACCAGTCCCCAATGATCTTCCCAAGCTATTCTCCAATGGAGTCTTCCAATAGAGAGAGAAAGTAGAGACAAGGATGAACGTTCTGTTTGGAGAATTGTGATTAGGTTAATGAAGGTTGGGGTATTTATAGTGGGGTCTTAAGTCACTTAATTAGTCTTCCCTTAAACCCTTAATTACCCCTAAGACACTTAATAAAATAATTAACTAAAACTTAAATCCCTGAAAACACTACAGGCCCTCCACGACGACTCCCCGCCGACGAGCCGTCGTGGGCTTGACGGACAGACCCCCCTCCGTCCTGCACGTCTGTCGCGTTGGTCAGAGACTATGCAGGCGGAGGCTTTTTTCCCAGCAGCTAAGGCTGGCACGATGGTGGCCTCGATGCCCCATCGCACCTGTGACGCCCCGTCATGGGGTCCGTCGTGGCCTACTGTCTCAAGGGTCCTCCTCGAGGGCCCTTTGTTGATCCTCGGGGAGTCGTACCCTGACTTTTCCAACATGAGACCATCCCACACTATGTGTTACACCTATTGTTACAAATTTTTACTAAATTCCGTCTCTTTAACTTGGTTAAACTAAAAGGACATTCTAGCCCTGTTATGAACCAACTTACCGGGCGCTATGAACGTTTCGGTTCCAAAACACTTCAACGACTCCATATACGCCTAATTGGCTAGTAACAATGGTTTAGACCTTAAGGAGACTATTTAAGTCTTATAACATGACCTTGGGATTTCAAAATGTTACATTATCCCCCCCTTAGGAACATTCGTCCCCGAATGACACCAAACACTCTTTAAATGAGGGAATAGACTCAAGACTAGCAGTTCTACCAATTCACAATATTCAATTAGCATGAATCATATTATTTCAATAAAAATACTTCAAAACATCATTTTTATCA
Organism: Solanum sitiens; assembly: GCA_016801875.1. NCBI lineage: Eukaryota > Viridiplantae > Streptophyta > Magnoliopsida > Solanales > Solanaceae > Solanum > Solanum sitiens. Next base: position 4,615,910 of record JABWTJ010000012.1, on the reverse strand, counting down.
TACATAAGCTCCAAAATTTCCTCATGAGGTTTCTCCGTTTCACATATACATGAGCTCAATCATTTATTTCACAAGTCAATTAGCACAAAGTTCATCTTATCAATATGCTCGATACACGACTTGACTCAAATATGCAAGAAGCAAGACAACTTTCAAATTTATCTAAGGTCACCTTAAAGTGACTCCATTTTAGAAGTGTCCAAAACTAGGAGTTTTGCAAAGCTTCACCAAAACATCAAAGATTCACAATATCTAACGTATTTAAATCATTAGAGAGAGATACTAACCTTAAACATAAAAAAGATGAGTATAACGGGTTTTCATGTCGGCCTCAGCCTCCCATGTCGCACCCTCAACTAGGTGGTTCTTCCATAACACTTTTACGAAAACCACCTCCTTGTTCCTCAACCTTTTCACTTGCCTATCAAGGATTTGGATAGGAACCTCCTCATAATAGAGGTTATCCTTGAATCCAAGACCTTCAATAGGAAGAATAGTCTCGGGATCCCCAACACACTTCTTCAACATCGAGACGTGGAAAACCGGATGAACCGAAGTTAAATTGTTAGGTAGTTTCAAGCGATAGGCAACTTTACCAACCCTTTCTAAAATCTCATAAGGACCCACATAACGAGGGATCAACTTCCCTTTCTTGCCAAATCTTACCACCCTTTCATAGGTGAGATTTTTAAATACACCTTGTCACCCTCTTCAAACTCCAAATCTCTTCTCCTATTGTCGGCATAGGACTTTTGTTGACTATAGACTGTTTGCAACCTATTCCTTATGATATGCATATTCTCCGAAGTCCTATAAATCAAGTCGGGACCAAAAATCGCTGGTTCACCAACTTCAAACCATCCTATAGGAGACCTACACCTCCTACCATACAAGGCTTCAAAGGGAGCCATGGAGATGGACGAATGGAAACTATTATTATAAGCAAACTCCACCAACGGCAAGTGCTTATCCCAACTCCCTTTAAAATCAATAATGCAAGCTCTAAGCATATCCTCAAGAGTTTGAATTGTGCGTTCCGCTTGACCATCCGTTTGAGGATGAAAGGCGGTACTCAATTTCACTTTAGTACACAAACCTTTTTGAAAAGACTTCCAAAACCTAGATGTGAATTGTGCACCCCGATCCGAAATGATGGATAACGGAATACCATGGCGACACAAAATCTCCTCTATGAAGATCTTCGCATAATCCTCCGCCGAATACGTGGATTTGACGGGAATAAAATGAGAGGACTTAGTCAATCTATAAACAATCACCCATATCGAATTATATGACTTTTGACTCCGAGGCAACCCTACCACAAAGTCCATATTAATGTCTTCCCACTTCCAGGTAGGAATTTGGATCTCTTGTAGTAAGCCACCTGGCTTTTGATGTTCCGCCTTCACTTGTTGGCAATTTGGACACTTAGCAACAAATTCCGCTATGTCCTTCTTCAAACCTTCCCACCAATATATTTCTCGAAGGTCATGATACATCTTAGTAGAACCCGGATGGATGGAATAGTGGGATCCATGGGCTTTTTCAAGGATCCGATACCTCAATCCATCAACATCAGGAACACATAACCTCCCTTGGTACCTCAACACACCATCTCCTCCTAAGGAGAAAGACTCATTCATCTTTCCAAGAACAGATTCCTTCAACTCCATCAATAAATGATCAAGGTGTTGTTTGGACTTCACCTCAACCACCAATGATGATTCAGAGCTATGATGAACCGTGGCACCTCCATTTAGAGAACTCTCTAAACGAACACCCAATCTAGTCAAACTATGACCATCTTTCACTAATTCTTTCTTGTCTTCATCAAAATGAGACACACTACCCATAGTCAAACGGCTTAGAGCATCCGCCACCACATTGGCCTTGCCGGAGTGATATAGGACACTCATATCATAATCCTTCAACAATTCCAACCACCTTCTTTGTCGGAGATTCAACTCTTTTTGAGTAAAAACATATTGAAGACTCTTATGATCAGTGAAAACATCCACATGAACACCATACAAGTAATGTCTCCACATTTTTAAAGCAAACACTATGGCCGCTAATTCAAGGTCATGAGTGGGGTAATTTCTCTCACGAACCTTAAGTTGCCGTGAAGCATAGGCAATCACCTTCCCATTTTGCATAAGCACACACCCCAAACCTATGCGGGATGCATCACAATACACAATGAACCCTTTAGAACCTTCCGGTGAAGTTAATATCGGAGCTGAAGTAAGCCTATCTTTCAACAGTTGGAAACTCTTCTCGCAGGCCTCCGACCACTCAAACTTTTTACCCTTTTGAGTTAATGAAGTCAATGGAGATGAAATGGATGAAAAACCTTCTACAAACCTTCAATAATAGCCTGCTAAACCCAAGAAACTCCTAATGTCAGTTGGGGTCAAGGGTCTAGGCCAGTTTCTTACCACATCAGTTTTCCTTGGGTCTACCTCAACTCCCTCACTAGAGATGATGTGCCCAAGAAACGCTACCGACCTCAACCAAAACTCACACTTGCTATACTTGGCGAATAATTTATGCTCTTTAAGGGTTTGCAATACTACCCTTAGATGACTCATGTGATCAACCTCATTTTTCGAATACACCAAGATATCATCGATAAATACAATAACAAATGCATCAAGGTAACTTCGAAACACTCTATTCATTAAGTCCATGAACGCCGCCGGAGCATATGTGAGACCAAAGTACATAACCACGAACTCATAATGTCCATACCTAGTCCGAAAGGCCGTCTTTGGAATAACTTCATTTCTCACCCTAAGCTGGTGATACCCTGACCTCAAGTCAATTTTGAAGAAGTAACTCGCTCCTTGGAGTTGATCAAATAAATCATCAATCCGAGGAAGAGGATACTTGTTCTTGATAGTAACCTTGTTGAGTTGGCGGTAGTCAATACACATTCTAAAGGACCCATCCTTCTTTTTCACGAACAAAACCGGAGCACCCCATGGAGAAATGCTAGGCCTTATAAAGCCCTTGTCTAGCAAATCTGTAAGTTGTGCCTTCAACTCCTTTAACTCGGCCGGAGCCATTCAATAAGGTGGAATAGAGATAGGGTTTGTTTCCGATAGCAAATCAATACCAAAATCGATTTCCCATTCGGGACCTCCGTAAATTCACTCACCACGGGGACCGACTCAATAGGAGGAACTTCGGAATCGACTTCTTAGACTCTCACAATATGATAAAGACACCCTTTTGAGATCATTTTACACGCTTTTAGACATGATATGAAACGACCTCTAGGAAGAGAATTTTCACCTTTCCACTCGATAACGGGTTCATTAGGGAAACTAAACCTCACAACTCTAGTTCTACAATCAATAGAAGCAAAACTAGCATGCAACTAATCCATACCTAAAATCACATCAAAATCAAGCATGTCTAGTTCAACTAGATCAACATGAGAAACTCTATGGGGTATAGAAATAGGACAATTTCGATAGACTCTTTTTGCTACAACCGACTCACCCACCGGAGTAGACACTACAAAAGGTTCATGTAAATCATCGGGTGAAGTACTAAACTTCTTAGCTACTAAGGGAGTTACGAAAGACAAAGTAGCACCCGGATCAAGTAATGCATACACATCAATAGCAAAGATTTGTAACATACCAGTCACTACATCGGGAGAGGCCTCTTGGTCATCTCTCGAACGAAGAGCATAAAAATGGTTCTTCTTAGGAGCCTCACTTACTTGCTTTTGCACATTCCTTTATCGGTTCCTTATGTTAGGGCAGTCCCTAGCTTTGTGATCACTCTTTCCACAACTAAAGCAATTCCCCGTTCCGATCAAGCATTCACCATAATGTTCCTTTCCACACTTAGCACAAGTAGGCTTCTCATTAGATGAGTTTCCACCCTTTCCCTTTGCAACTTTTGGTCTAGGGGCTTTAGAATCCCTAATCTTGGGAAATTTGGATGGAACTTGATTTGAGAACCTCTTCTTAAATCTAGGCTTGTCTTGAATTCCAAACCTATCTTTAGTAGTTCCACTCTCAAAAGACCTTGTCCTTCTTAAGTCCTTATCCTTATCCTTCCTTTTTGCTCTAGCCTCCTCAACCCTTTTTGCATGCACCATGAGACGACCAATATTCATGTTATCATGAAGCATAGCCGATTGACATTCTTCTTGCAAATCATCCGACACACCTATCACGGATCGACTCATCTCGTCTCTAGGATCGGAGACCAAGGAATGTGCATACTTAGCCAATTGAATGAACTTCTAAGAGTACTCATGAACACTCATTTCTCCTTGGCGGAGATTGGTAAACTCCACCACCTTAGTTTCTCTCAACTCTCTAGGGAAGAACCGATCAAGAAAAGCCCTTTTGAACAACTCCCAAGTCACTGGCCCACTTTGAAGTGACCTATTGTCCTTCCATTGCACATGCCATGTCTGAGCCACATCCTTGAGTTGGTATGAGGCCAACTTGGTATTCTCACTAGAAGACAACCCCATAGCACACAAAATCTTATAAACCTCATCAATGAATTCTTGAGGGTCTTCATCAACCTTAGACCCATAGAAGATAGGAGGATTCATTCGGGTGAAGTCTCTAAGTCGGGAAGCCATAGTTTGCTCATGAACTCTAGGCGCCAAATCCCTATTAGCTTGGGCAGTCATGGCTTGGGCTTGCACCGTTGTGGCTTGAGCTTGAGTAGTCATGGCTTGAGCCATTTGAGCAAGAATAGCCCTCATCTGAGCCTCTTCCATAGGTGGAGGATCAATGGGAACCTGATTATCAACAGCAATATCTTCAAGAGGAGGAACTGGATCACCACGGGGAGGGATTCTCGCAGCAGCAATCTCCTCCTCAAGTCTTCTGGCTGCATTCCTTCTAGTATTCATTTCCTATAACCAAAACACAAGGTTTAGGAAAATACATATACGACGTACATTCTAGAGGCACGATATGGATTTCCAACAATAAGAGTGATTCCTAAGCATCAAATAAGTTCCTATTCATAAGTGTGGCGCGCTTCACAATTATGAACACAAACCTATATAACGTGGTTGAGAGAGACGTTAACATCAAGGATATTCAACCTCATGCTCTGATACTAAGTTTGTCACATCCGGGTTTACCCCCTAGACGTAACCGGCATCGTCGTCCTCTTTGAGGACTAAGACAAGCCTCTTAGCCTCGTCATAGCATTCATCGATTAAAACAGTAAAGGAATTTAAAAACTTTTTTATCTATAACTACTTGGAGATTTACATAGACCTCTACTTACACAAAATCGTATTTATATCAAGTATACATAGACTTGTTCGCATATGAAGATTACACTACTTTTACTTCACCTATTTATATAGTAAAGAATAATAGTCATAAAAGACGTCTCATCTCATAAACCATCTATCAAAGATAATAAATCTTGGGCATAGCCCTACATCAATACAAGAAGCCACATATAGGCTATAGACAACATCGTCTCAAACGAGCAATAGAGTCAATACAGAGTTATAGTAACTAAGTAACATAAGAGTAAGATGTCGGCAACGCCCTCGGGAGAGTGAGGACCTACCACTTGGATGGTAAAATATCCAAGTCTTCCTTTCCAGCAATTCGGAGCAAGTTCAACGACCCGAACCTAAAATGTTTGGGAAAAAGGGAACGAAATAGGGTTAGTACTCCACATGTACTAAGTATGGAACCATATATACAATTACCAATCAAATATACTTAGAAAGGGATATTTAAGACAAATCATTATGAAACATATACAAGTGAATCATAGGCAAAGCAAAGCATACTAACTATAACCTTTATAAAGTCACAAGTGCAATGATCAAGTAAATTCCCATGACTCTTACTTAATCAAGTAACCTATCAAGACTACAATTAGCAGTTAACCTTACCTAACATACTCTCTCATTTCATGAAAACATTCTTCTTCAACCAAATCAACAACCTTATACTCATAAGCATGTTATTCAATGTACAAAGTTATTTACATTACATCACTACTTTACATACATAAAATTGACCTCTCAAAGCTCCCATCAAGGCAAACTAGTGCAAGGCTTAAGTAGAGTCCCATACCCCTACCTAAGATATTGCCAAACCCTTTCAAGTTACTTCGATTAGTCTATGTCTTATTCATTCATTTTAGCTTAGGGAAACCTTGCCTTAACAGACATAGACCACATGAGAAAATGTGGAATCCGGTGTCATGAAACCTTACACCGATGGAAGGTGGTCTAACGGCCAAAGTAGAACCTAACATAAACCTAGCTATCTAGGTGGATCCACTAGCTAGTATCCTATGGTGGCAACATAGTTCAAGAACTAAGAGGTAGATATCCCTATTCTACCATTAGGTAATGTGGGCCGCTCCTCATGGGAATCCCTTAAATGACATGTCCCATAAACAAGGGAGTTAACATCACATGGGCAACTTTAGGATGATTCTTTCCTTCTATGGATAAGTCATCACCTCCCATGTCAAGTTCGCTCAGTGCTAAGATAAGTCCCCATTTAGAGGAGTCTTTAATACTTTATTAATCTTCTCAATTAGTTTAGATAATAGGGTCAAACCCTTGTATATTCATCATCATAGCTCAATAAGAATTGTATGAGAAATAATCCTTTCATTAACAATTCATATAGGTGAAGTTATCCCTTACACATCTCATCACAATAGGGCACATCTTTACATAAGAACTTCCCTATATCATGTATTCTTAGGTTTGATGACGTTTAAAAAGTTAATTAGATCCCATACCTTAAGGTTTGATGACGTTTTGATGGTGATTTCGTGCTAAAACCAGTCCCCAGTGATCTTTCCAAGCTATTCTCCAATGGAGTCTTCCAATATAGAGAGAAAGTAGAGAGAAGGAAGAGAGTTTTGTTTGGAGAATTGTGATTAGGTTAATGAAGGTTGGGGTATTTATAGTGGGGTCTTAAGTCACTTAATTAGTCTTCCCTTAAACCCTTAATTACCCCTAAGATACTTAATAAAATAATTAACTAAAACTTAAATCACTAAAAACACTATAGGCCCTCCCCGCCGACTCCCCGACGAGCCGTCGTGGGCGTGACGGATAGACCCCCCTCCGTCCTGCACGTCCGTCGCGTTGGTGAGAGACTGTGCAGGCGGAGGCTTTTTTCCCAGCAGCTAAGGCTGGCACGACGGTGGCCTCGACGCCCCATCGCGCCTGTGATGCCCCGTCATGGGGTTCGTCATGGCCTACTGTCTCAAGGGTCCTCCTCGAGGGCCCTTAGTTGATCCTCGGGGAGTCGTACCCTGACTTTTCCAACATGAAACCATCCCACACTATGTGTTACACCTATTGTTACAAATTTTTACTAAATTCCATCTCTTTAACTTGGTTAAACTAAAAGGACATTCTAGCCCTCTTATGAACCAACTTACCGGACGTTATGAACGTTTTGGTTCCAAAACACTTCAACGACTCCATATACGCCTAATTTGGCTAGTAACAATGGTCTAGACCTTAAGGAGCCTATTTAAGTCTTATAACATGACCTTGGGATTTCAAAATATTACAGAAGCAAATATCGGTACAAATCAAAGAAAATGGAGTTAGATATGAAGCATCGCGAGTCTCCACCTGCGAGACCATCTATTGAGGAGGCTCCAAAATTAGAGCTTAAGGTTCTATCACCTCATCTGAGGTATGTATTATTGGGTAGAGATGACATTTTGCCGGTAATCATTGCATCATATTTGAATGATCAACAAGTAGAGTGTTTGGTGGAAGTTTTGAAGATGTTCAAACGAGCCATTGGTTGGACTATTGAGGATATTATTGGGATTCCTCCCGATATTTGTCCACAAAAAATCCAACTCATGCCCAACCACAAGCCAAGTATTGAGCACCAGAGACGGTTGAATCCACCTATGCAAGAGGTAGTGAAGAAGGAGATCATTAAGTGGTTGGATCCCGGAGTCATATATCCTATTGCAAATAGCAGTTGGGTATGCCCTGTTCAGTGTGTACCCAAAAAGAAGGGAATGACAGTATTGCCCAATGAGAGAAACAAGCTTGTTCCGATGAGGCCGGTGACTGGATGGAGAGTTTTTATAGATTAGAGAAAACTTCATGCATGGACCGATAAAGACCATTTCCCTATGCCCTTCATGGACCAGATGTTAGATATACTCGCAGGAAAATGATGGTATTGTTTTCTTGATGACTATTCAGGTTACAATCAAATCTCTATTGCCTCGAAGGACCAAGAGAAGTCCACATTTACTTGCCCTTATGGGACGTGCGAATTCAAGAGGATGTCGTATGGGTTATGTAATGCACCAGCCACTTTCCAGAAGTGTATGATGTCGATATTATCCGATATGGTGGAGGACACTATTGAGGTATTTATGGATGAATTTTCAGTTGTTGGGGACTCCTTTGATCGGTGTTTGAGTCACTTGGCCGAGGTTCTCAAAAGATGTGAATATTGCAATATTGTGCTAAATTGGGAAAATGTCACTTTATGGTGAAATAAAGCATAGTATTGGGCCATCGCATCTCGAAGAAGGGGATGTGGGTTGATCGAGCAAAATTTGAAGTTATAGAGAGACTTCCTCCACCCATCTTCGTAAAAGGTGTGAGAAGTTATCTAGGACATGCGAGCTTCTACCGGAGGTTTATTAAGGATTTCTCAAAAATTGCACATCATTTGTGCAAATTAATTGAGAAAGAATGTAAATTCTATTTTGATGAATCCTGTCTGAAGGCGTTTAGAGAGTTTAAGGAGAAGTTGGTGTCTGCGCCCGTAATTATTTCTCTAGATTGGAGTAAGACATTTGAGGTAATGTGTGATGCTAGTGGGGTTTCTCTTGGGTACTGGGACAAAGAAGGGATAAAATCCTTCACCCCATCTATTATGCAAGTAAGGCCCTAAATGAAGCACAAAAGAACTACACTAGAGCTTCTTATGGTGGTATTTGATTTCAAAAAATTTCTCTCCTCTTTGCTATGCACGACAGTCATAGTGCATACTGACCACTCCGCTTTGAGGTACATGATGGCAAAAAAGGATGCGTAACCAAGGTTGATTAGATGGGTGCTACTATTGCAAGAGTTTGATTTTGAGGTAAAAGATAGAAAAGGGACTGAAAATCAAGTTGTTGATCACTTGTCCAGATTGGAGGATGAAGCTATGCGAGAGTTGGGTGAAAAGTCTGAAATTGATGATACCTTCCCTGATGAGCATGTATTGGCCTCTTCTCATGACTTGATTCCATGGTTCGCTAATTTTTTGAATTGTCGGTCCATTGATATAGTCCAATCGGACATGTCCTTCCATCAGAGGAAGAAGTTCATGCATGATGTGAAGAAGTTCTTTTGAGATAAACCATACTTATACCGGAGTTGTGCTGATGGGATTATTCGCTGTTGCGTTCCGGAAGTTGTGATGTTAAGTGTTTTGGAGGCATGCCACTCCTCGCCTGTAGGTGGGCACCATGGTGGTATACGGGCTGCCCACAAGATTTTGTAGTGTAGGTACTACTGGCCAACCATTCACCAAAATGCTCATGAGTTCGCATAGTAATGTGATAGGTGTCAAAGAGATGGAGGAATTTTGAAGAGGTAAGAGCTCACTTTAAATCCCATTCTAGTGATTGAGTTATTTGATGTATGGGGCATTAATTTTATGGGCCCATTTTTGAGTTCTCATGGGATGAAAAATATACTTGTGGCGGTGTACTACATGTCAAAATGGATGGAAGTAATATCGCTTTCTAACAGTGAAGGGAAGAGTGTCACCGCGTTCTTGAAAAAGAACATCTTCTCAAGATTTGGCACACCTAGGGCCATTATTAGTGATGGTGGATCTCACTTTTGCAATAATTTGTTCAAAGGGCTATTGGAGAAATATGGGGTTCGCCATAATGTAGCCACTCCGTACCATCCACAGACTAGTGGGCAAGTCAAGGTGTCAAATCACAAGATCAAGCACATTATGTCAAAAATGGTAAATTCTAATAGAATGGATTGGTCAAGGATGCTTGATTATTCTCTTTCGGCCTACCGGAGTGCATACAAGACCCCATAGGTATGTCTCCATACCAACTTGTATAAGGGAAAGCTTGTCAGTTGTTAGTTGAGTTAGAGCACAAAGCCATGTGGGAAATGAAAAAATTGAAGATGGTTTGGAATGAAGTAGTGGAACAGATACTTAATGAGATAAATGAGCTTGATTAGTTTCGCCTAAAAGCGTATGAAAGTTCAGCCATCTACAAAGAGAAGATGAAGAAGTACTACGACCAAAAGATTGAAATGCGAGACTTTGTGGTTGGGGACTTGGTGCTTCTATTCAACTATAGGTTACTCTTGTTTACGAGAAAACTCAAGTCCAAGTGGACAAGGCCATTACTTATCACTGAACGGTTTACACATGGAACGGTTGAGTTAGAGAACAAGGAGGGTGCAAAGTTCACTGTCAACGGGCAAAGAAGTAAGATCTACCTAGGGCATGCAGAGAGTGTCCATGAAGTGGTTGAGGCATATCACCTTGATGAAGTCTGAGTAATCAAGGATCATGCGTCATGTCGCGACGTTATATCAAACGCTTCCTGGGAGGCAACCCAAGGTGTATCCTCTAGCCAACAATAGGTTTTTCTTTTCTTTGTAGGAATAGTTGTAGTCTCTTGTTTCGTTTTGTTTTACTCATCTTCATTCGTTATTTTTTTAGTGTTGGCTAGAGATTAGTTTAGGGTCCATGCCTAAAAAGTGTCCAGAAAAATACAAAAAGAATAACCTAATGGGTGTTCAATGTGCAGGGACCAAAACCAAGAATTTTGCAAAAAAAAAAAAGGTGCACAGATCTACGGACCCCATCGATGGGCCGTCATTCCATTGACGGACAGTCGATGGTGTCCGTAGATCCCCAGGTATGTCTTGAAATTTTGTCTAAGTTTTTATCCAATAGACGATCGATCGACTAACTTACGGACTGTCGATGAGGTGTCGTCAGTCCAAAGAACCAGTGACCCGACCCGACCCGGCTGGTTATATTAAAAGAAAACTGTTCATTAACCTCTAAAACCTTTTCAATTTCTTTCCCAACCATTTCCCTCCCCTTATTTCCTTCCTTTCCCATCATATTACCATACCTCTCCCTTTCATTTTCATCAGAATCTCCAAAACTCCTAAAATCCCCAAACCAAAACCCTCTCCTTCCCAAATTCTACTTCGTTTATCAATTGCTTTTTCTGGTCGTTGTTAAAAGTCGGGCACATGGGTTATTGAAAATATCACCCACTCATTCACTCCACTACTATTTTTAGGTATTTCGATTCCCTTTGCTTAATGGATACTTGTTCATTTGTTGTTGGAAACGAAAAGTTAAAATGTGGGTCTTGACTTAGGGACAAAATTGCATGTTTGTGCCTGTAAAAAAAAGGGGTAATATGTCCCTTAGAATGATAGAAAGTGAATGGGTAGTGGTGAAATTGGTTTAAAATAAGATTGTCGGCTTTCCAACTTAGGGTTTGGTAGCATCTTAGAATCCGATATTGAACCTTGCGAAATTGAAACCCTAAGGATGAAGAATTGGTCTTGTAATTGTTGTTATGTGTTGGGTAAACTTAGGAGGGTCTAAAAGGTGTCAAAATGTGATACTAAAAACAAGGCTTGAAATCTATCTCTGACCAACAGCACGAGACCCCGTCGACGGACCGTCGGTTAATCGATGGGCAATCGATGGGGTCCGTCGATTGATCAACCTTAAAATTGCTGAACTCTGAGATGACAGAAGTGGACTACCGGTTCGTCGATTGATCGGCGGTCCGTTCTGCACGTCCATAGTTTCTGACTGAAACCCTGATTTGTGAGAGTTTAAAAAATTATTCTAAGTGTCAGACGACGGAAGTGGGCCGTTCTTCACATCAGCCATTTCAAACTGAGAGGTCTATAGAATGAAGACTAAATAATTCCTAAGTTTCCAATGATGGACACTATGTACGGACAGTCGATACATCGACTGGCCATTAATAGAGCCGGTCAACCAGTACTGCAGTTCTGCACTTGAATGTGATTTGTGTTTCATTTTTCTGCTTTGATTGTGTTGTGTGTGTAGTAAGATTGGTATAAGACTAACAAACTATTTTACATGTACATATGGCCCCCAAACCGAACATCATTTATTCCAGGGGAAGGTCCAAGTCTGTGTCACAATCTCTTCGGATGAGTGGAACTTCCGACGATGAGCGGGATCCTGAATACGTGTCCCCAGGCACTCGGACAACTACATAAGGTGCAATAATCACTTGAGTCACCCCCAGAAGTTGGCTTTCGGCGTAGTCACTGCCTTCTAGTCCGATAAGGAGCGCACACTGACCGGCACACGGTCAGGGTCTGCCTCAGGTTCTGAAGAAGCGTCTGGCTCCGAGAGACATCAGGTTCAAAGTCAGCCCACTCTACGAGGTCTCATGAGGCCACTACCTCTGGTTCCGGCTCATCTGGAACCACTTACCCAGAGGTGCCTGCCCGCTAAGCCTTGTCTTAAGAGGCTCATAGTTGGGAGTCTACTCCGGCACCCCAGGATGATGTCCCTGCACCAGTTCTTGATGAGCCAAACCGGTGGTGCATAGATGGTCAGTATCAGGTCTACAGGGACGCAAGGTTCTTAATGACAAGGGGTGATGACCCGACTGGTGACGGTCGAGCAGAGAGTTCTTATAGGGAGAGTTCACACAGTCCTTGATGTCCATAGATTGTTTACCCAACACATTTTCGAGGGATGGTTAGGAGTCTGGGGTCGTATAGCGAGGAGATTTTTAGAGAGCTCTACGCCTCATATGTCGCGACTCACAGAGGTTCTTTGGACATGCGGGACAAACCTGCCAAACAGGACCCACACACACAGGTTCTAGTTCGAGGCTGCCGGGTGGACATTTCTCCTACTTCCATCTGCCGCTTCTTGTACGGTGTGCCCACTGGTGCTATAAGGTATCTCCTTACTCCAGAGTTTGATTACATGTGGGGTTTGGTCAAGAGTGGCCAGTTTCGGAGTAGCAAAGATCAGAGAGAGTACACCAAGAGGTGGCTTGCACAACAGTTGTCCATTGACGGTGAGGGAGCAGACTAGGTATTAGACCCCAGATGCCTTATCAAAAAGTCCAACCTCACTTTCACAACTAAGTCCTTCTGGCTGTTAGTCCGTCACCACCTATCTCCCACGGCAGTAGATAACATTCTTACATGGGATATAGCGGTATTAGTTGCATCAATGGTGGCTGGGTTGGAGATCGACTTTGCAAAGCTATTGATCTCGGTGATACATGAGAGGGATTATAAGACCTCTACTACTTACCCATTCACTTGTATGATCTTCCAGTTATGCAGGGATGCTTGAGTGCCCATTTGGAATCGTGATGCCCTCCGTACTCCAACTGGGACTGTTGATATAGGTCTCATAAGTGATGATCCCAATGTGGCGGCACCGCGGAGAGGTCCTAGATTAGAGTTGCAGCCGCCGAGTGAGAATTTGGCGGATACGGTAGAGTTAGCCCAAGGGGTCGATCCTGCCAATTCAGAGCCCACTGAAACCACCCCGGCCTAGTCCGCCCCTGGCACTAGTAGAGAACCCATTTTCTCCCGTTCTAGTCCACCGTCTGTAGCAATGTTCCTGATAGCAAGGGTCTAGAAGTTAGAAGCCAGATTGCCACATCCAGCCTTGGATGCAGAAATCCATTGCCGAGGTAAGGACGGAATTGAAAAGAGGGTGGCCCAGCAGACGGTGCGGAAGATTCACGCGGTTAACTAGTGCCTTGATGCATTTGAGATGCGGGTTCTTGCACGGCCATCCCCCACCATTGACTTGACTACTCTTCAAGAGGCTTTGGCGAGTTTGCGAAGGACATAGTGCTTTCTACACTACTTACTGACGCCATTGCACAACCTCCTGAGCCACGTGAGATTGCCAAGAGGCACCGTTCCTACCGCACCAATGAGGGAGAGGATGCCCATGCAAGGAAGGAGTGGACGGACCTTGAGGCTGTGAGGAGAGCCTCTTTGATTTATGAGGAGACCCTTCAGATGAGGGCTCATGAGTTGGCTGTTGGGGCATCTAGTTCCAGACCTGAGGATTTTGATAGGAGCACCACAGAGGGTGCGGAGATTCTTTTGGGCACCATCGAGGTTGACCCTACTACTGAGGTTGCGGGTTTCGGGAAATCAAACCCACCTGCTTGTTGATCATCGGCGCTATGCGCCTCAGGTTTGCTTTACCTACCACCATGTCTTTATATTTTTTATGCATTGGGGACAATTGCATTTATATTTTTTGTGGATGAGGTAAATGAAAATTGAGTGTTAGGGTGAATTCTGAGTATCCCAACTCACGATCCTCTCTTCAGGGTTTTCTTTCCTTTGTTCTTTTGCCCCAAGAGACTGATTACTTTACTGTTGAACCGGCATGTCGTAACTTGTACAAAGTATGAAATTGAAATATGAAGCATGATGGCTAAGCATGAATAATACCCCGTAAAATTATTGCATGAATACATATAAAGAAGTTGAATGTGTTGGCTCTAATCATGACATATAGATGCACCCACTGCATGACCCTTAACAGAACACTCGAACTAGGTGTCTGACAATCTGATAGGGTAACGATGTGCCAAGAGAGTGTGAGGAAGTTTGATTGTTCTGCTATTGTTACCTAGCTAGAACTTGCCCGGTCTGTCCTGCAAAAGGGACCTGTGTTAGATGACTAGGAAAGGATCGTAGGCCCTTGTTCGAATTACCAAACATCTAGCCTAACATAAAGTGAACCAAATAAAATTGTTGTTCCTTTTTTATCCAAATATGTTGAGCCTATAATAGACTTTTCTTTTCTTCACCAACTCACCTTCCCTAGGTATAATGTGTTGGCCCTGGTCCCTCCTTGGATATATGCACCTCAATATAGGCTAAAAGCATAAGTTGAGGGTGGCTAATGTAGAAACTGACCTTGTCGTGGCCCTGAGCCAACCTTGGGTAATGTGTACCTCGACTCATGGCAATTCCATAAGTTGAGGGTGGATATTATGAGTGATGACCCGAATAGTGGGTATGAAACGAGTATGTGAAAAAAGAAAAGAAAAAGTGACCAAGAGAAGTGACTCAGTCAAAATTATCAGTTGAATGAAAAAAAAGAGAACAGAAAGAAAAAGAGTTGAACAAAAGAAGTAAGAGTCACTTCCACAAAGAACAAAGGAGAAAGCAAGGCAAATATGACAAGAAAATAAAAGTAGGGCATAATAGATAATGAAAGAGTTAGGACGCTTAGCCGTAATGTCAAGGAGGGAAAGAAGTCACTAAAATGTACCCATATGTACCATACCTGACCCTGAGCCTACGTGACAAGCCAAGAAAGTCCTATCGTGATCCTAATAGTCTAATGTGGTGAACTTAAGCAGTGAAAATAAGGGCAATCCTATGGCGACAAGTACCAACTAGGTGTGAGTTTGTTTTGAGCGTGAATGTTGAATAATGATCCTCGTACCCAAAGTTAAAATCACTGTGAGAAAAAGAAGGATTTCTTTTGAAGTGAGTGCACTAATTGCTACGAAAGGATCGACGGTCCGTCGATTTATCGATGGACCATCCTGTTGAATCGTCGATTGGATCACAGATAGTCCAGTACACGAAGTTGTAGAAAGTCTAATTATGGAATGACGGAAGGCATCAACTGACCGTAGCCGCATCGACGGACCGTGCTGTTAGTCCATAGATTGAATCAAAGGAGATGTCATCTGAAGGATTAAAGATTCTAAGTATGGACTGACAGCAGTCGATGGTCCGTCATTTCATCGATGGACCATCTGTGGGGGTCGTCGATTACAGCTGTGTTTTTGGACAACTTTCCTTATTTAATTCCTTTTAATTTAGGACAAGTTTTTTTTATAAATAGGGTGTAAACCCTAGTTTTTGGGGTTGGATTCTATTACTAGTATTCTTAGTTTGTTTTTGGAGATTGGGTTTTGCAGCTTTAGCATTAATTTCAAATTTCCAAATTTGGTTTTCAAGGGATTTCTTGTTGTTTCCAATCGGATTTCTGGATTTTCTTCGGATTTGTCAAAGTAAGTTCATGATTTATTGTTTAATCACTATGAATTGTGTTCTTATATGCATGGGTAACTAAATCTAGAACTAGGGTTGTGGGAACCATGGGTGAGTATCAAAATAAACCTAGCTTAATAATAATTCTCAAATCGGTTATTGCATGCATTGATAATTGTTTCGCTTAGAAGTCTTTTTAATGAGTACACGCGTTATAACTCGCCTTATTGCTACTTACCAGACCAATGAGGTAGTTAATAGAAAAAGAATTATCAACATAGATTTAGTGGGATACTATCTAATAGGCTAGTCTCGATTGGTACAAAGTAATAACTAAGTCATACATCCAATATGATGCTTAATATGATGTAATGGTAAGGGTTAGTAGCTTAGACACACGTAGCCAGACCAAGGTACGGGGTGAAATTCTCTAAATGCCGGACCAAAGATTTAGAGATACCTAACTTATCACTTTGCATGCAAAACACTAGGGAAGAATTATTATAGCTAGGAATACGGCGTTATGAACCTATGTGAAACACTTACACCGTAGTTTCTCTCACAACTTGATAAGCACTAAAAATTTACTCCTGTTAATTGTTTTACTTAGAGATATTAAAAGACTTTTGTTTCACAACCCCCCCCCCCCCTTTAATTACCTATTTTCGGAAATGACTTGACTAAATAGAAGTAATCATACATTGAAGTTAAGTCTAAATCATTTTCCTCGTGGGATCGACCCCAACCTAATAGTTGGGTTATTTACTTGATACGATCGTTTATACTTCTTTAGTGAGGTATAATTTGAGCATATCAGCAACCATGCAAAAAAATGCATTTAAAATGGACATTTTACTTGAAACCATGCATCATGCCTTTTTGTGAAAACTTCATAAAACTTTGATACAATAAGCATTACACAATTCACATACTTCATATAAGTACATTCAATGGTCACAACATCACATAAAATCATACATTGCATTTACGGCATGTTAGGCGCCACTTTACAGTAACTACTATTTCCTTACAAGTGACCTCTTTTTCCCTTTACAACGAGCTTTCATCATTTTAACTTCTTTAATTCCCAAGTAATACTCTAGTGATACTTGGTGCAATTCATCACCTTAAGGCCACAAGGTACTCATACATATAACCTTCCTAACTCAACACATACATTCATAGGAGAATAACATACCGTAAGACACATTTAACTAAAAACTCCCAATACCCTTACAGTGAACCATAGTTAATTTACAAATATGTTAATTTCACTTCACATAGACCATTACATGACCTTACTTACAATCCCAATATAAGTCTACTAGCGCCATGTACATGTGATTCCCCATAACCTCACACATACTTAGTAAACCTATCATGAGACCACAAGCCTTAACATGTATTTCATACATCAACAATACAAGTATATACACTTCATACATGCCAAGAAAAACTTTCCTCATATAGTCAATAAGACCAACATTATGTACATAAGGAGAGACCACATCATATAGACCCACTAGGACTCATACCATGCATATCATCACAACAAGTACAGGACACTACAATGTCATGCATAATGACATAAACAAAATCATGTACATTTGAATACCTTCCTAGAACTCCCCTCAAGAGTTACTTGTGCAATGCATAGGTAAAGTCCCATACACTCTCCTACACAAAGCAACTTCCCTTAGGTTATCCTAGTTAGAGTCCTTACTCTACTTCCATTGTCCATTTTACTTTAGGGAACCTATAGCCTTAACCGACACTAAGAACATGGGTTCTAAACATGGAATTTGGTGTTGTAGATCCTTACACGAATGGAAGGTGATCTACCTAGAAAAGGTAGAACATTAACACATGCTACCATATTAGGTCATATCACTTTCTAGATCCTATGTGTCAAGCATAGTTTATGGAAGTTGGAGGTATATATAGAAACCCTCTTTATGCCTATTGAGGCATTGTAGTTAGCCACTTATGGAAACACTCTTTATGCCTATTGAGGCATTGTAGTTATCCACCTGGTGAGGACTATCGTGAACAAACCGTCCCACATTAGGAAGGGGCACCCCTCATCTATGTTCACTCGGTGCTAAGATAAGTTCCCTTTATTGTAATTACTTTATAAAATATAGGCTTAGGAGAGTTAAACCCCGATATGCTTAGCTCATTGGTCATATATGAGAGTTCATCAACCTAAATCATGTGAGAAGTCCGTTCACATGGACATAGCATATTTAAAGCACCATCTAGTTTAGGGTACTCCTCGGAACACCTTCCAAGAGCCCCTATATTGACTAGATCATCATACAAACATAATAGATATACTTTCATGTGTGTGTTTACATATATGTGAGCAAACCATTCAGATAAACACCCTTTGACCACACATGTTCATACTTGTAGTTCATTCACATATAAGAGTATAGGTGTAACTATATGAGCAAACCTTTCATATAAAAACATTTAGACACTATTCATATTCATACTTCATCATATCATATACTTAACATCATAGCATATAAATCATATTCATAACATGTTCATGCATTCTTATTCATGTACTCATATCACAAACCTAAGAATTATCCTATCAAGGCACACATGTGCAATGCATACACAAGGTCCCATAACCTTGTACATACTAGTACACAAATCAAGTCATCCCAGTTAAGGGATACATAAGATACTTAATGGACATATACTTTACATGCATAGTAGTAGAAATTAGTGCATAAGAGAATAACCTTTCATTAAACACCGTGAACCTATACTACTTGTAAGAATGCATGAGGTGTGTGTACATTGGTCAACATGATCACTTAATGACTATAAAAAACATATTGAGGCATTCACCCTCTTAGGACCACAATACACTTCAAAGCATAGACCACACAACACATAATAGCATAGAAGACAAAATAACTTCACATTTCATCCAAGACTCCTAACCTTAGCTAATCATATCAATATGTAGGGATTCATAGGTAAGGGTTCATAAACAATAATAACTCATCAATGTAAGCACCTAAACCTACCCTAACATATTCATTTGCAAGCTTATACATTAACAACACAACCTCGATCACAACTAGAATAAAAGACTAGGCATGCTTAACATTTGTTCATCATCACCACAACACCTTCATAATACAATTGTCTTTAAGGCCATGATAGCATCACATATATAATGACAGTAAAGTAAACACCACCACCATAAGGGGACCATACCACACAATTTGAGACAAGGCCAATCATTTAGCAATTATATAAGAAAATTAGAGGAATAAAGCAACCTTACCAAATCTTCCTTGTTTTAATCATCAATGATCAATACTCATAATCCATCAATAATACAATTATAGGGCAGTAGCTAAAGTTAAAATAGCATAAAAGAAAATCATACTTCAATTGCCCTAGAATCGAGATCATGACAAGTTCTTCACATTGACAATTAATAGAAAGTAGAAGAACATATGTCAACCTTCAAACCTTGATCCACATTGATCCATTTGACATAATTAACCATAACATTACATTATAGGCAGTATCTAAAGTACACAAATCATATACGAGATCATGATTCAATCATCATAGAATTAAGGCCATAGCATGTACACTACTTCACCAAACTATAGAACATATATGAGTATAGGTCAACCTTATCAAACTTCCAAGCCTTGATCATCATTGATCACTCATCAATAATTCACCATCAATTTGAATACAAAACATTAGCAGTAGACAATTCAACATGCATGAATCATAATTCACTTAACATAGAATCAAGATCACAATGCCCAAAAATAGGCCAAATCGAAATTTTAGATGGAACATGGGTTCATCATGAAATTGGATTGAAATTCACTTTACAATCAGTACATTATCTTAAATTCAGCATGAGAAAGCCTTGGACAACGTTATGAGATAAACCCATGGCTAGATTGGAAGATTGGAGGTTTGACCATGAATTTTCATTGAAAACATTGGAAGGAACTCCTTAGAAGAAAGGTTGACTAAGGATGAAGGATCACAATAACTCATTATAGAAGAAAACCATGAAAACTTGATGAACAAACCATCACAATCCAATCTTCATGTTGTTCTTGAGCTTCATCTCCAATGGAGGTTTCTAGAGAGAGTTTGGTTTGGGAGGGAAGTCTAATTTGAGAATATGAATTCGGTTTAGGGTTTTGTTCTTTTTAACTTAGTATACCCAAAAATAGCTAAATAAACCGCGTAGGGTCAGATTAGGACGTGGGGTGAAACATGCTGCAACATATTCACCATTGACGCCCCGTAGTCCCAACAACGGACCATACAGTTGGCCGTTGTTTGGGTCTGAGGCTTGTCAATTGGCTGAAGTCTTCACTAGGCTAAGTGTTGAACGATACCTACCAATCGACGAGGCGTAGGTCCACATATGATGCGTCATTCAAGGCCGTCGTTTGACACTGCCAAGGCAGTGTCTAGGTAGAGTTTGGGATCCTCCTTGAGGGCCTTTTGCGAGGTCCTTGGGGAGTCGTACTGTAAAATTCTAGAAAATGAACTTGTCTAGTGAAGAGCCTATTAGGTTTAAGAATATGTATTGAGGTACATAGGAATCCCATTGTCCAGTATTTAGTAATATTTGGCATGTTAGAGAATATTGGCTTAAGTGTGTTAGCCAATTTTTGTATGTATCCACAAGTAACTTATAATTTAAAATACACCTTGATATTCAAATTCTCCATTCCAAGCTTGTTTAGGAATTGTACCTGAAATGAAGACCCTAAGCGAAAATAATTATATTTATCGCATACTCACATTAGGTACGAGGCACCCAAGTGTCAAGCCTAGGTACCATAAGCACATGATCATTTAAATTGATCATGCAGATTAAGCAGTGCCCAAGGACATAGTGAGGATCCTTGGACAAGAAGTTAACTTTCCAGAAGTGCACGGTTATGAAAGTGCACAGCAACACAAGTGCAACCGGCCGAGAGACAAGCCCAACTGATTCAGTTAGGGCGGTTACGGGACAGGCGTGTCGGATCAAGCCACATGGGGCCGAGCCTCCTAACCAAACCTAGGTTATAACTAGCCAACCTAACTAACTAAACAACCTATATCTAACTAAAATAAACTAACTAGTGTGCCCGAAATCCTAAGACCTTACCGGGTGACACTAGCCGAGTAACTAACTAAAGAAACATCCTATCACCTAACCTAAGATGGTCCAAAGGGGTTGGTTATGATCCTAACGACTTAGGGGTACTTTAGTAATTACACTAAGTCACTTAATTAATTAAATTAGAAACATAATTAATTAATTTAATTCTTGGTCAAACTCGAGACCCTTAGTCAAATGCTCTCCTAGTTTTAGTCGATTTAGGATGGGCGTTTTGGTAATTTAAGTGGAGGGTCTTTAGGGTAATTCATGGGACGACTATATATTGATATTAGGTCAGTTTTAGACCACTTTTACACATCCCAAATCAGATCAAACGAAATTCCTCTCAATCTCTCAAGAACGCTCTCTTTTTCAAAACTCCATTGAAGAACAAGAAAAGCTTAAGGGAGAAGACGAAGGTTTCGAAGTTTCCAATTAGATTTCGTGGATTCTTCATAAGGTATGGGTTTTTCACTCTTGGTATTCCTTTACCCAAGAGTTCCTTTCGAGATAAGTTTTCAAGAACTTCAAATACTAGATTTTTTACTCTACAAAACGGATTTTCTTCCTAACCCTAGATTTATGATTTTTAATGAAAAGTAAACGTTTTCTATATTCAATTTCGCACGAATTGTTGAGTAATTGATTGATAATGTTTGAATGCCATGTGATACATGATCTTTATCTATGTGATGGTTTCGAATGGGTTGTTTGTAGTGTTTGATAACATGAAAACGATAGGGTTAGAATTTAAGGTTTGAGTGAACCCTTTAATGACTCGTTTACCTTCTCCTATGCTATGTATTGATCTTGTACATGATTTTATGAGTTGTTATTGATTATGTCATTGAGTATTTAACTATGTATGATTATGAATATTGCATGATGAATAAGATTCTTGGAAACAAGAGGTAAGTCTTCTAAGTGTAATTACTCTAAATGTTTATGTTAGCCTATAAACTATGATGCTATGTTATGAAAAGTATGTATGATGTTGCTATGAGAATATGCTGGGTTATGAACATATTACTTGTGAGATTATGATAAGAATATGAATATGCAATTTATGATGCTCTCTTGTATGCTTTACATAAGATGATTATGCCATGTAAATCGCACAAAAGAAAGGTTACGATGAAAGGACAATTCTCATCTAATCTAAAAGAGCTCATGATCATGTTATACAGGGAGTTAATATACTATAACCTATGATAAGTTTATGATAAAAGAAAACTTAAAGGTTATTTCAAGAAAGGGACTTAAGCTAAGCACCGATGAACTAAATATGGGAAGTGTCCCTTCCCTAGCGAGAAGGTAGGTTCACAATGATTCTCATGAGATTGAGGCTGCCATGTAATGTGGGACTATGGGTCTCTAATACATCTCCTAGTTCTTGAACTATGTTGCCACCAGAGGATACTAGCTAGTGAATCCACCTAGAAAGCTACGTCATGTTCGATTCTACTTTGGCCGGTAGACCACCTCTTTTCGGTGTGGGGAAGACACTGGATTTCATGTTTACTCACTTGGTCTATGTCGGTTAATGTGTATGTTCCCTCATGTAAAATAAAAGACAAGTAAATGAACGTTGACTAGGGTGACTTGAGGAGTTTTCTTAGTATAGGTAGTGGTATGGGACGCTACCTAGACATTGGACAAGTTGACTCTGAGGGGAGTCCTAGTAGATTGTTCTTATGTAATATGACAACATGAAAGATATATGTTTATGATGCATGATGTTACTCTTATATGAATGTTGATCATTATATGATTATGATACATGATGTTACTCTTATATGAATGTTGGCCATTATGATGAATATGTTATTTGGTTATATTGTTATATGAAGTGATGACTAACTATGTTATAAGTTAAATGAAGCAAAGCTTTACTTATGGTCTTTTATCTTATCTACTTGGTCGTGTGGGGTTATGGGGCTTCACATGACCATTGCACTTGTAGGTTGGGGATGAGGTCAATGGTAAATATTTTGTATGTTTTGTCTATATGATCTATTGAATATGAAATGTTAACATGACTCTATGAGAATATGTCTTCGATTATGATGATGCTTTAAGTGATGAAATCCTTACTTGTATATGTTATATGGTATGTGCATTGAAGACTTTCAGATGACTTAGCATGTTTTCTAAAGAGATGATAAATGATCCTTTTTCATGTATGTCCTTAAGTGTTATGTGCATATAGCCATACTTAGTACATGTGGCGTACTAACCCCATTACTTTATATTACTACACATGTAGGTTCCGGCCATTGAAGTTAAGGAGGTTGATGTGAAGAAGCTTGGAACTCTTTCTCCAAGTCTTGGTAGGTCCTTATGTTCGGGACGCTATCACTTATATTCCAGCCTATGAAGACTTAGTAGTTTTTAGAATAAGTTATTTCCATTATGTTTTTTGGGTTCTTTTGTATTAAGGCCTATATGGCATATTGACTATTATTGTCTAAGTCCAGATTTGCACTCTTAGATGGTTTCATATATGTGAGACAGTTTTAGAATATCGTATATCTTTATAAATCTTAAGTATGAAGTCTAAGTATACTTCAATAGTATGTTAAAAGTTTTAATTTTCCGCAAAATTTAACTGTATGATTATGATGAAAGCTAAGAAGAGGCTTGTCTGCGACCTCTAAAAGGTTAACGATACCGGTTTCATCCGGATCCTGGATCCGGGTGTGACACGTACCAAGACGTTCCAACATAAATACACAAATTAACACGTCAAGGACCTTCAATACCTGTTTGAGCATCAAACAACACTCGTAACACATCCAAGCATGCTAGGCACACTCAAGTCAGACATGCACATCTCAAGGGCTAACTTTCAAACGTCTTGGATGTTCTTGAACGTTTGACTTCCAAATGACTTCAAATCTATCATTCATACTTTAGAACACTTATGTAACATATTTTTAAACATTTTTAGACACATGTGAGGCTTTATACACCTTATCTCATTTTGGGGGTCTTACAATATTCCCTACTTGGGAACATTGTCCTTGAATGACACTTGGAATACTTTAAACACAACAAGGACTTCAATGAAATATAGGGCAGCTAACAAAATTCATAAAATCATCACATAGAATTCAATTCACCAAACTTACAAGGAACACCAAGTTCGAACCATTTAGCACTTAATGCAACACAAGCACGCAAAACCTCTATTCACTCACTCTTATATGCATCAAACACATGGGCTCTTATCATGTTCATAGGATGAACATCCTTCTCCTAATCATAACATGGTCTTTTCTTTACGAGATAGTTATTCAACCACATTTAAGTCACACTTCGGCATATTTAACATCACTCAAAAAGCAATTAGGCACTCATACTTCAATGCACATAAACTTGAGTCAAGTAAGTCAACAATAAATTCTAATTAGTAAGGCCTACTACCATTAGGTCTATACTCAACCATACCATGTTTAGTTATGTTTAGGGAGGAATGTCCTTTTCCTTAACACACTTACAAGTCTCATGATTTCACACCCAAGAAAGGCATAAAGTTCAATTAATTTTAAATGAGAAATTCTCAACTTTTAACTATAGTATGCCCATACTTCCTTTCTAGTGAAGTCAAAATGGTAAATCACACCACACACATTACAAGAATAGGAAGTCATTTCACATAGTTTCAATTCCTAGCATAACACTAGCTTTCATAAACATGCATCATTAGGGAAATCTTACAATGTATAAGCACACACAAGGACACTATCTAGATATCCATTCATTTTTCAAGAGTGAGCCCACATTCATACTTCCCAAATCATAAAAGTCACATAATTTTTCAAGAGACTCATCATTTTTCATTTTAAGGAGACTCAATTTCTCATTAATGGCTTAAAATACCACACATTAAAAGTTACATCAAACATGCTCCTTTCATTATCTCATGAAGTTAAATGCACCACTAACACATCAAGATGCACAATCAATATGAGAAAACATGAATTTGATCAAAATCCTTTTTCATGCAATTTAGAACCTTCAAAACATGCATAAAATATTGTCATTTAAGACATACATAACATATGGAGAACATGCAACTCATACTTTTGTGCAAGACTTCTATAATGAACAAGCTTCTAGGAACTCTTTAGTTTCAAGCTGAAGCAAGAATACAAGGAAAAGATAGAGATATCTACAACCTTACTACTCTCATCATCATCCCCCACATAGGGTAAACCCATTTGAGCAACTTAACTCAACCATCATCATTCCTCTAGGCCTAACACCCAAAGGAAATCCATAACATTCAAGATAGGTCATACTACCCAACCACATAAGGTCTCAACTATACATGGACATCGAGGGGCATACCACCTTAGAGGAAAACAATAGAGGACACTTAGCCATAAGGCCTATTTTTATCTTTCAATACGAAGGTAAGGTAACTTCTAGGTCATTCCAAAACACATCATCACCCTACAAAGTAAGCACACTACCTTCACTTCTAGGACCAAATTTATACAAACGACTTCAATCCATGCAAGGCATTCATGAAGGTTCACACATATAAACAAAGGTCAACATTTGAACCATTACACATATATAAGGGCAACATGCATTGTTAGCTATTTACCACCTTCTTCAAGCATTTCAATTCTAAACCATATCATCAGACTATCATCATGCAAAATGATAAAGCAAGTTATAATCCAAAAAGGAAGCTCAATTAAAATATGACCTTTTTTATCAAGCTAGAATCATATCATAATAAAAATCTACACATAACATGTCATTTCACATAGATCTCATATATAGACACAAGGGCGTCACATCCTCAAAACATTCCAAAATTCACCTTCACACATGCTCATCAAACCATAAACAAAGATAAGCATCAAACTCACATTTTCTCCTTCAAGAATAGAGATACCATCTCATCCAAGCAATCACGTCTAAAAGACCACCGGATAAGAAAAATAAGAGAGATATCTTATATAGTTAAGTTCTATGGCACGACATGAGAATGATGAAGAAGGGAAACTCTATTGTCCTATAGCCTTTCTCTCATGGATGTGTCACGAATCACCACCGATGAATGAGACTCTACTAGACATGTCAATATGACCCTTTTGGAACCTAAAAGCACTTTCAAAAACCTCTGCTCTGATACAAACTTTTGTCACGACCGGTGAGCACCCCCAAAAAGTAACATGGCGTACTTGACCTCTTGGAGGTCTTATAAAAGACCATGGTTATCATTCATCGCATTGTCGTAGGTAAATTTAACGGAAAATTTAAAAAATTCATAGCACATCATATGCGAGAACATTACTTCCATTATATATATATAAAATATCATATTTACATAGTTAGACTATAAGTCTCTTTTCCAACTTAGATTCAACATCATTAGAGTATATTAGGGACACGACCCTTACAAAATAAATTATAAGTACATTGTTACTAAACTTTACAGTAAGACAAGACTTAGGAAATCCTTGAGCTTAAGGATTCCTTTCTTGAACTTGGGAATCACATATCAAGCTCTTCACCATAGAGACATCCTTTAAGCATCCATAACCTACACTTGGTGTAAAAAGGTGAAGAAGAATGGTGTTAGTACAAGAATGCACTAAGTATGACAATCGTGCAAAAACATGCATTTACAAAGGACATTTTACTTGAAACCATGCATCGTGACTTTTTGTGAAAACTTCATAAAACTTTGATACAATAAGAATTATACAATTCACATACTTGATATAGGCATATTCAATAGTCACAACATCACATAAAATCATACATTGCATTTAAGGCATGTTAGGCACCACTTTACAGTAACTACTATTTCCTTACAGTGACCTCTTTTTCCCTTTATAGTGAGCTTTCTTCATTTTAACTTCTTAAATTCCCATGTAATCCTCTAGTGATACATGGTGCAATGCATCACCTTAAGGCCACAAGGTATTCATACATATAACCTTCCTAAATCAACACATACATTCATAGGAGAATAACATACCGTAAGACACATTTAAGTCAAGACTCCCGATACCCTTACAGTGAACCATAGTTAATTTGCACATATGTTAATTTCACTTCACATAGACCATTACAAGACCTTACACACAAACCCAATCTAAGTTTACTAGTGCCATGTACAAGTGAAGCCCAATAACCTCACACATACTTAGTAAACCTATCATGAGGCCACAATCCTTAACATGTATTTCATACAACAACTAGACAAGTATATACAATTCATACATGCCAAGCGAGACTTTAATCATATAGTCAATAAAACAAACATTATGCACATAAGGAGAGACCACATCATATAGACTCATTAGGACCCATACCATGCATATCATGACAATAAGTAGAGGACACTACAATGTCATGCATAAGGACATAAACATAATCATATATATCAGAACACCTTCCTAGAACTCCCCTCAAGAGCTACTTGTGCAATGCATAGGTAAAGTCCCATAACCTCACCTACACTAAGCAACTTCCCTTAGGTTATCCTAGTTAGGGTCTTTACTTTACTTCCATTGTCCATTTTGCTTTAGGGAAACTATAGCCTTAACCGACACTAAGACCATGGGTGCTAAACATGAAATTTGGTGTTTTACAGCTTTAAACAAATGGAAGGTGCTCTACCTAGCAAATGTACAACATTAACACATGCTACCATATTAGGTGATATCACCTGCTAGATCTTATGTGGCAAGCATGTACTTAAATCACAAACCTAGGAACTATCCTATCAAGGCACACATGTGCAATGCATAGACAAGGTCCCATACCCTTGTCCATACTAGTAAACCTATCAAGTCATCCTAGTTAAGGGATACATAACATACTTCATAGACATATACTTTACATACATAGTAGTAGACAGTAGTGCATATAAGAATAACCTTTCATTAGACACCATGAACCTATACTACTTGTAGGCATGCATGAGGTGTGTGTACATTGGTCAACATTGTCACATAATGACTTTGAACAACATATTGAGTTAGTCACCCTCTTAGGACCACAATAAACTTCCAAGCATAAACCACACAACACATAATAGCATAGAAGACCAGATAACATCACATTTCATCCAAGACTCCTAACCTTAGATAATCACACCTTCATGTATGGGTTCATAAGTAAGGGGTCATCAACAATTATAACTCATCAATGGAAGGACCTAAACCTACCCTAAAATAGTCATTCACAAGCTTATACATTAACAACACAACCTAGATCACAACTAGAATAGAAGACTAGGCATGCTTCATATTTGGTAATCATCACCACCACACCTTCATAATATAATTGTCTTCAAGGCCATGATCACATCACATATATAATGAAAATAAAGCACCTCCACCATAAGTGGAACATACCACACAATTCATACAAGGCCAATCATCTATCAATTCTATAAGAAAATTAGAGGAATAGAACAACCTTACAAAATATCCCTTGCTTTGATCATCAATGATCAATACTAATAATCCATCAATAAAAAATTGTAGGAAAGTAGCTAAATATAACATAGCATAAACGAAATCATACTTTAACTACTAAAGTACACTAATCATATACGAGATCATGATTCAATCATCATACAATTTAGGTTTTATCATTTACACTACTTCACCAAACTATAGAAGATATATGTGTATAGGTCAAACTTACCAAGCTTCCAAGACATTATCATCATTGATCACTCATCAATAATTCACCATGAATTTGAATACAAAACAGTATCAATAGGCAATTCATCATGCTATAATCATAATTCACTTAACATAGAATCAAGATAACAATGCCCATAAATAGGCCAAATCGAGATTTTAGATGGAACATGTGTTAATCATGCAATTGGATTGAAATTCACTTTACAATCAGTACATTATCATCAATTCATCGTGACAAAGCGTTTGAAAACGTTTTGAGAAAGAACCCATGGCTAAATTATGAAAATTGGAGGTTTGATCATGAATTTTTATTGAAAACTTTGGAAGGAACTCCTTTGAAGAAAAGTTGACTAAGGACGAAGAATCACCATACCTCATTATAGAATAAAACCATGAAAATTTGATGAAAAAACAATCACAATCCATTTTACAAGCAGTTCTTGAGCTTCATCTCCAATGGAGGTTTTAGAGAGAGTTTGGTTTTGGAGGGAAGTCTAATTTGAGAATATGAATTGGGTTTGGGGTTTTGATCTTTTTAACTAACTTAGTATACCTAAAATAGATAAATAAACCACCTAGGGTCAGGTTAGGACGTGGGGTGAATTTCCCATTCATCCCTTAATGAAAATATCCGCCTGGCAGTGATGTTGCAGGCTGCATCGACGTCACCATCGACGCCCCGTTGTCCCAACGATGGACCATACTATTCGCCATTGTTTGGGTTTGAGTCTTGTCAACTGGATTAATCCTTCACCAAGATAGTGTTGAATGACGCCTCCCCATCGACGGGGCGTAGGTCCACCTACGAGGCGTCATTTAAGGCCATCGTTTGACACTGCCAAGGTAGTGCCTAGGCAATGTTTGTGGTCCTCCTTGAGGGCCTTTTGCGGGGACCTTCGGGAATCGTACCCAGAATTTTCCAATGTAAATACACACATTAAAATTTCAAGGACCTTCCATACTAGTTTGATGATCAAACAACACTCGCAACACATCCAAACATGCTAGTCACACTCAAGTCACACATGCACGTCTCAAGGGCTAACATTCGAACGTCTTGGACGTTTGACTTCCAAATGACTTAAAATAAATCATTCATAATGTAAAATACTTATTTAACATATTTTAAAACTTTTTAGACACATGTGAGTCTCTAGACACCTTAACTCTTTTTGGGGGTCTTACATAAACCTTGCTTAACACTCATCTCTCACGGTAGTAATGTCCTTGACAATCAGACCATGTTCAAGTGATTCTATCACATTCATATAACAAAAATTCCAAAGTTAGGTTAGATTGGTATAGGTATTTTACCTCAATCCAACCTATAAGACTCCTATCCTCGTTTATACTTCATTCTAACAACTTTAGCAGTACTAGGTAATCACATTAGCTTAATCCTAAATCCCTAGCCTTCATGATCATAACCCTACTTGAAAGGTTTCTTTCTTAATCTCTTATTTATACCTAGATTTTCAATGTAATTTGATCACATCTCTCATTACTAGGTCATTCTAGTCTTACATGATCATAAAGGTTCAAATCTAACATTTTAAGCCAAGATACTTCCTATTCAATCAAATCTAGGTCAAATAATATTTATATGATCCTAACGATAATCAATTAGTGTTAAACACAATTGAAATAGGAAGATCACATTAGAACCTCCAACCTTTTCCTCTATTGGCATAAACCCACAAAGATCTCCTACATCAACAAAGATTAGGGTTAATCAAGGAATTCACATAAAAACATAATGGAAACATCAAACAAACATAATTAAAACATAATTGAATGCTATCAACTATATTGAAGTCACAATCATGCCCTACACATAATGCAATCACAACCTTAACTAGATTAGGGTATTTTGCCTAGATGGATTCAAAATTGGGAAAAATATGGGGGACCCATAGATGAAGGAGCTTCACATACCTTTAATTACAGCCTTAAAATAAGATTGAAACCTTGGTGAATTCAACCTAGTTGTTTCCTCCCTTCTCCTCTTCTTCTTCAATTGTAGATAGGGAAATTTGAAGAGAGTTTTTGGGTTTTTAGATGGGTTAGTTAGAATTGTTAGTTTTGGGTATAGTTAGGTTAATATAGGTGGCTAAAAAACCTATTAACCGATCCACATTAACCCCTAATTAATAACTAACCCCACCCCTAACTCTTAAGTTAAGACTAAAAGCTGAAAACTGGGCCGACTTATGAAGGGGGCACCTACGGACCGTAGGTCTACTTACATGTCGTAGGTGGCCTCCGGGGTTTGTGTATGAGGGTTGAAAATTGCAGGAACCTGAAGTCCTGACCGATTCCCATGACCTACGGGGCGTAGGTGGACATACTGAGTGTAAGTCTTGGTTGTAACTCACCCATTCCGATAGTTTTGGGGACTACTTTTGGGGTCCCCTTCAAAACCCCTTGGTGGTCCTCAGGATGTCGTATCTGGACGTTCAACACCTAATTATATCCTTATAAGTGTAGTAAACATTTATCCTAACTTTAACCTTCATTCCACACTACAAAAGTCCTTTAGAATACCCTTAAACATACTAGTTTGTCTCACTAGTTCACTTTTCTTGTTTCGGACTTCATGGTCTTTTCTAGAAGTTTTGCTTCTAAAATAACATTACTAACATAAATAACCATTTTCATCATTTAAAAACCCTTAAACAAACATGTGAGGCTCTAAAGTCACTTATTCGCTTCCATTAGACTCTAGCTTGTTCTTTCTAGAAATTTCGGGGTATTACACATAACGGGTGAGCATGTGTCATCATAATCAACACAAGGCTTTTTGTAAAAATTCTCTTGCATCAAGGCTTGCTTTATACCTTTGTATTTCATTTTTCTCATTTTGTTTTCACTCAAAACTTGATTTATAGCCAACAGGTTTAATACCATTAGGTGTTTGAACTATAGGTCCATAAACTTCATGCTTGACAAGTGAATCCAATTCCTATTGAATTTCTTCTTGCCATTTTGTTCAATATTTTTTTGTCGATACTCTACCACATATTAAGGTTCTATATCCTCACTATCTTTTCTGATTTTTTTGAAACATTATATGCAAAAATATAATCAACCACTATTTCTAATTCCGATTAATTTCAATATTTCTAGAATTTAGGAATAGTTCATTATTTTGTCGAGTCTCAAGCATATTGATTCCTTTATGGATATCAAAATAATTCAAATATTGTACTTCCATATGTGATTCTTTTATAGTGTCATCTTGACCTTCAGTTTTTCCTTTTCTTCTAGGATTTTTATCCTTAGAACCCAATGGTCTACCACACTTTGAGTGTGCTTTTGACTCGTTAGCTACAAAAAATTTGGATGGTCCTATAGGGACATCTATTTTAATAGGGACAATCTCTGTAGGAATATGCGATTTAGTAATACTTTTCAAATCTGTAAATGCGTTTGACATTTGATTTGCAATTTTCTGCATTTGAATGATATTTTGTACTTCTTGCTCATATATAGAAGAAAGCGGATGAAGATGAGAAAATGATAAATTTTTCCACAAAATTTCTCTTTTTATGTCACTATTTACCCCGCCCCCCCTAATTTTGGAAAAATTGTCTCATCAAAACAATAATATGCAAATCGAGCAAGAAACATGTCTCCAGTTAATAGTTCAAGATAGTAAATAATGGATGGCAATTCAAACCTAACATATATTCCTAACCTTGTTTGAGGGTCCATCTTAGTGCGATTTAGTGGTGCCACAAGCATATGTACAACACAATCAAAATCCATCAATGGGATATATTAGGTTCTTGACCCATAACCAATTGCAATAGAGAAAGTTTATGACAATTCGTCGGTCTGAGATGGGTAATTGTTGTAGCGTGAATAATTGCATGACCCCTTATAGAATTGTACAATCCAGTTTGTAGAAGAGATGATCTTGCTATCAACTGCAAACATTTAATTAATTACTTAGCATGGACATTCTCAGTATGCACGTGAGCAATAGGACATTCTCAGTATGAACGTGAGCAACATGGTCTTCAAATTTTATCCAGTTGATGGGCAACCATCATTGAGATGAAAACTATGCAGCATTATCAAGGCGAATAGACTTAATCTGAGTATCAGAAAATTATTCCCTTACTCATATTATTTGTGGCAACAATATTCAAATGCCATGTTAGGAGATGACAATAGGCACACATGAGACCATCTAGAAGAAAAATCTATTAGGACCATAAATTATCTAAATGACACACTAGGTAGGTGAATAGGTGAAAAAATATTCTCATGTATATGTTTAAAGAACGAGGGGGACTCAATCTCAACTTTCATTTGTGATAGTCTCACAATTAACTTGCCTTGTTAACAAGCAATATAAAAAAATTAACTCTTTAAATAATTTTTTAGCTCCTTTAATTGATGTTAATTTGAAGTTTCTATAATCTTTCTCATCATTAGAAACCCAGGATGTTTGAGATAATAATGCCAAAGTAAAAAAGTATAGAAATCAATAAGCAGCTGATTTACTATAGAATGTGTCTCAATTGCAATAGTTCTTGTCCAATACAAGTCAGAAGATAAAGCGAAAAAGTTTCTATAACACATGTCAGCCCAAAAATATTTTTGGTGATACAAAGATATTCAAGATTTATTTCATCCATTGATTGGATATGACAACCATTTTTACGGTATCTTTAAAACTCAAGAGGTTTCTTCAAGACTTGGGAGAAAACATAGCATTATTTATGATGAGTATAGTTCCCTTAGCAAAAAAATATTATGGTTCGTATTAGCACTACAAAAATTATAGTAACATTTATTTTTCTCATACTTAAATAAGAAAAATATTTCTCATTTTTTTAATATCGTATGTGTTGTACCATAATCCATCAAGCTTAAATATTTTTTTGTGTTCATAATTAGATAATATGCTTTCAGAATTGTCCATATCTTCAAATAAAAGGAAATAAATATCTTTTAAGCCTTTATTACAAAGTAAAAGTTAGATAGTATGATAAAGTAATAACCATCTTCTACTATTTAATAAATAAAGTAATAAACACATGCACATTGTATACCAAAGTATCGTTTTTATTTTACTTTTTCGTGATTATATTTATAGTTTTGTTACTTGACATTTTTACAAAGTAACAAAACACATTATGTACTGTACAATAATTAAATAGATATTCAATAGTGTTTTGCACACTATTTTTTATATACTTAATACACTCAATATATTAAAAGTTCAACCAGCATATAGTAAACATATATAAAACCTATTAGAATACAAAGTAATAGAAATTGAATTATTTATTCACTAGACCAATTTAAGTCATACTTTATTATAAATACATAATAGTGTTCAGTGTTTGACTAAAACAATATTCCTAAAAAGCTTTTCCATATTTAAATCAGCAAAAATATCCGAGATTAAAATACAAATAAAATGTACATTTATCAATGACATTAATAAGACGCAGTTTGTTTTCTTTTTTCTTTGGCAAGAAAATAAAACATAAATAATATTATTTAACTAAGTCAAAATCAAATTCAAGTTCAATTCAATAATGAATTACAAACCTAGTTACTAAAAAGAGAAAAACTAACACTCATTCAAACAACTATCTTTACATATTTTATTTACTATCTACTAAAAACGACAAACAAGATGTTCACTCCTCCATGACCATGGAACCATCATAAATCAACTGATTAATCTTTCCGTAGAGGATATGCGAAGATTTTTGCAACATCCAAGTGTGTGATGTAAACTTGATTTTTTAGAGACAAAATTCACTTAAAGATTTTTCTATTTCTTCTTTAGCGAATCTTGGTAAAGAAACCAAGTGTTCGGTAGTATGATAATCACGTGCACCATGAAATTTTCCACCACATCGAAAACAATCTGCCCTAATTGCTTCACGTTTC
This sequence comes from Solanum sitiens, assembly GCA_016801875.1. Lineage (NCBI taxonomy): Eukaryota > Viridiplantae > Streptophyta > Magnoliopsida > Solanales > Solanaceae > Solanum > Solanum sitiens. Next base: position 4,581,082 of record JABWTJ010000012.1, on the reverse strand, counting down.
TCATCCTTTATTGTTTTTCTTTTGATAGTTATTTTTATTTGATGAATAGTGAAAACCAAGAAAAGAATTCAGTTTTTGACCATAAGTACGACCAACGTCCACGTCCAAATCCACGTCCACCACCACGATCAGGTCCATGATCTTTTTCACACCTAGCATGGTGGGTGTATGCCTTATTTACATCAGGAAGTGGTTAAGATACATTAAGCCGATTGTCATGATTTTTTATTAATAAATCATTATTTTGCTTAGCCACGGAAGATGATAAATTAGTTCAGAATACTTTTTGAAACCTTTCCTCAATATTGTTGTTGTCGGAGAAAATTTGAGGCATGAAAAAGGAATAACATTTTTTCTATCATATCAATCTGACTAACCGTTTCTCCACATAGTTTTAACTTAGAAGTGATTTTGAACATGGTAAAATTATACTCAAGACTTAAAGTCTTGTAGCCTTAGATGCAACCAATCATATCGTGCCTTTATATGTATGACTATCTTCATGTGGTAATATGTTTCTTTTAGGCTACTGCACAATACATGTGGATCCTTAACTGTGAGAACTTGGATTTTTAGAATCTGAAATGATGACGAAAAAATATCATAGTCGTCACACAATTTTTCTTTGGTGCTTTATCTTAATGTTTTATTGTATCTCCAAGACCCATTGCATCAAGGTGCATTTCAGCATCTAACACCCCTTAAATGTACTTCATTCCCAAACTATGAAGAGAAACAAACTCTAGTTTCGTAAGATTGACCATTAAAATTAAAAGCAAAAGAATAAATAAATACCTTATTAACCTTCACTCTTTGAGATAGTAGAGTCTTATGTTGATAATGTGCTATCAAACTATAAATTACAATAAGAAAAAAGCTGGGAAAAGATAAAAGAAAAACTATTTTGTCTTGAATAATGATTTTACGATTAAGATGACTCTTTTATTTATAGGGGGAAATAGACTTGGTACCAAAGTTACGGTTCCTCAATATTCTCTGAAATATAGACATTCACTAGGTTTTCTGTGGCATATGAGACTTGGTCATCTTTCTCTTACTGCTATGCAACATATCACATCTCTTAAAGGACATATACTTGACCAATAGAGTTGTCATGTCTGTCCCTAATCCAAGCAATGTAGACCTGTTTTCCTTCCTATTTTACATAAGTCTAGTACTACTTTTCAGCTTCTACATGTACATGTATGGGGCCCCCATAGAACTCCCACTTATGATAGAAAACAATACTTTGTTACTATAGTAATTGACTAGAGTAGGTTCATTTGGGTCTGTCTTATTCAATCTTAGGTAAAAGTTAAGTCTATACTAAAGAACTTCTTGTTAATGATAAACACTTAGTTTGATTTAAAAGTAAAGGTATTAAGAATTGACAATGCTACTGAATTTATGAATTCCAAATGTAAAGAATTATTTTTTTCTCTTGGAATTGTGCATCAAACATCATGTTGATGTACCGTGGTTTCACGGTACTTTTAATGCTTTTTCCTTAAGTTTAGTGGGTGTCCAAAGCCTTTTTGTATTTATTTTTGATGTAGGTTTCTCTTTATTTTCAGGAAATCTGTCCAAATGATAACGCTGAGGTTTTGAGCAAAAAAATGCAGAAATTACCACCTACGGAGCCCACGATGGTCCGTCGTGACTGTGACGGTTCGTAGGTGGCACCGTAGTGAGAAGAGCAGCTGCTAAAGGAAGATGGGGAAGTCTGACTAAGTGTGGGACTACGAAAGTTCATGACGGACCGTCATAGTCATGACGGTCCATCCTGCTTGTTCGTTGTGGTTGTAAGAGAGTAGTCCAGTACCCAATTCCAAGAAGTTTCTAAGTGTTGTGGAATGGAACCCCTCGACGGACCGTCGTGCTTGAAATGGTCCATCATACCTGTTCGTCGAGGGTAACAAAATTGATGGAGGAAGCAGCAGAGATTAGAGCCCAAGTATGGAGCCATGGAGGCAACGACGGTCCGTCGTGGCCACGATGGTCCGTCACATGGGCCGTCGTCTCAGACGCGTTTTGGACAGATTTTCCTTAATTAGATTCCTTCTTTTATTAGGTTTATTTTAATATAAATAGTCCGAAAAACCTCGTTTTGGGGGTTAGACTCTTGGATATTTTTTAGTACTCTTGTTTTAGTGTTGAATTATTGGTTTTGGTAATTGATATACTTTTTACGGAATCGATTGTTGGTGTTTTTGTGGATTAATCAAGTGAATTTTTGGAATTTATTCGTTCTCATTAAAGTAAGTGCATGAATTCTTACATTACAAATATGAATTGTGTGATTATGACCATGGGTAACTAAACTCCATAACTAGGGTTGTGGGAACCATGGGTAAATAACAAGGTAAAATCTAACTAAAATAGCAGTTCTAGAATAGTGTCTTGCATGTATTGATAATTCTTTCGTGTAGAAGTCTTTTTAACGGATGGCCAACGTTAGAACTCGCCTTAATGCTAGTTGCCGGACCAAGGAGGTAGATAATAGGAAAAGAATTATCAACATAGATTTAGTGTATACTATCTAATAGGCTAGTATAGGTTGGTACGAAGTAATAACTTAGTCAAATATCGATTATGATTCTTAATATGAGGTAAAGATAAGGGTTAGTATAGCAACACACGTAGACCGACCAAGGTGCGGAGTGAAATTTTCTAGATGCCGGACCAAGGATTTAGAGATACATAACTTATTGCTTTACATGCAAGATACTAGGAAAGAACTGTTATAGCTAGAATTACCGAGTTAGGAACCTGTGGGGAACACTTACACCCTAGTTACTTTTATTATTTGATTAAACTCCAAGATTTAAATTTGTTAGTTGTTTATTTTAATTTAGTTAATCATTTTTATTAATTTAAGAAACCCCCCTTTTGTCATTTGGTTTCTCGGAAAATAGTTGACTAAATAGTAGTAATAATAGAATAAAGTTAAGTATGAACTATTTTCCTCGTGGGATCGACCCCAACCTCATTAGTTGGGTTCTCTACTTGATACAACCGCTTTACTTTTTATTTGAGAAGTAAGTTTGAGCGTATCAAATTTTAGCGCCGCTGCCGGGGAAAGTGGCTTTTAGATTAACTTAAAACTTATTACTAAAGTTTAGTCAATATTTTCCTAATTTTACTTTTTCTGTTGTTTTTGTCTCTTGCAGATCTAACTTCCGTGTATGCCAATTACGCGGAGTAGAAGAGAACCCTTGTTTCCATACGACCACGAATTAGAGCGTACACTACGCAATATGAATCGAAACTTGGGTATTAACGATGATGATCCCAACCTGAATATTCCAGCTCCAGTTGATGCTCATGGTCGGTTATTACCCGAAAATCGTGGTAAAGATGAACAAAGGAGACAAAACCCCACTCCACATCCTCAAGAGTACTACAGAGGTTATGATAACATCGCAGACTCTGATGGGCCACTTGTCTTGCCCCCTCTACCACACGGCCACACCTTTGTAGTAACTAGTAGTCTGATGCAAATGCTAACTGCTAGAGGTTTGTTTTCAGGGCTACCTTCTGAGGACCCACATGCCCACATTGTTAAGGTAAGGGCAGTGTGCAAAAGTTGTGTAAGGAGGCCCGATTTGAATATGGATGTAATAGGGCTAAGAGTATTTCCTCTCTCACTGACGGGAGAGGCTGCTATTTGGTTTACTGAGCTCCCTTATAACTCAATTTTCACTTGGAATCAACTAAGGGACGCTTTCTTAGCACGTTACTACCCGGTCTCTAAGAAACTAAATCACAAAGACAGAGTGAACAACTTTGTGGCACTACCAGGAGAGTCGGTTAGCAGTTCTTGGGATAGGTTCACTTCATTTTTGAGAAGTGTCCCCAATCACCGCATTGATGATGAGTCACTGAAAGAATACTTCTATCGGGGACAGATGATAATAATAAAGCGGTATTGGATACTATAGCGGGTGGTTCTTATGGGGAGTGTCCTTATCCCGAGATTGCTAAAAAGTTAGAGAAATTCTCCCGGAATAATAAAGCTTGGAGTACTAGAAAGTCAGATACTGGAAGAAACACTTTCGCAGTGCAATCCGCACACAACCCAGCCACAGACGAGATTCGTGAAGAGATGGCTCAGATGAGAACTCAGCTTGGGTTGGTATTAAAACATGTCACTGGGGGTGCAGAAAAGATAAATGCAGTGAACTACTTGTCTAAATCACCACCACCAAATGATGAATATTATTATGAAGAGGACTCCTATGCGGTGAATGAGCAGACGGGGGGTTTCCGAACGAATGCCCAAGACTCCAATCAGGAGAATTGGTGCCAAGGTCAAGGAAACCAAGGTCGGAACTATGGTAATTATAACCGCGAGGGTCATTATGTCCGAGATAGAAATTACAACTGCGACAACAACTTCAACAGGGGTAACTATGGTAACAGAAATGATAGGAGTGTACCCTATGTTCCTCCTCAAAATCGTGAAGTTGCTCCTAGGGATGGTGGAGGTAGTATGGCGCGAGTTGAGGATATGTTGCACAAAATGATGAGGAGGTTCGATGCTAGTGATGAGCACACTAAAGAGTTAAGAAGTGATTTAGCGGGTATTGGGCAGAAAGTCGATACACATGCAATATCGATTAAGCAGCTTGAGTTGCAAATGGCCCAATTATCTGCGTCTGTGAAGACACGGCAACCGGGCACTCTCCCTAGCAACACTGTCCAAAATCCAAAAAATGATGGACACTGTATGGAAATCACTACTCGGGGTGATAAGCAAACCATTGACCCACCTATGCCGTCTGATGTGGAAAAGGTGATAAGAGATAATGATAAGGTGGTGGAGGTTAGTGGTGAGTTAGAAGACAAAACGGGAAAAGATGTTGAAGTGCCCAAAAAGGTGACTCCCATGCCTAGACCACCCCCCCTTCCCTCAAATACTAGTAAAAAAACCTAGGATGGTAAATACCGGCGTTTTATAACGATGTTGAAACAGATTTCCATCAATGTCCCTTTGGTAGAAGCTCTGGAACAAATGCCCGGTTACACCAAGTTTATGAAAGATCTGGTTACAAAGGAAAGATCGGTCACTTTTGAGGATGATGATAGAATGCAGCATTGTAGTGCTATTGCTACAAGATCTCTAGTGCAAAAGAAAGAAGATCCGGGTGCTTTCACTATTCCTTGTACAATCGGGTTATTACATTTTGCGAAAGCATTATGTGATCTTGGGGCAAGCATAAATCTCATGCCCCTCTCGATTTACAAGAAGTTGGGTTTGGGTGACCCAAAGCCCACTGCGATGCGGCTACTGATGGCCGATCGAACAGTAAAAAGGTCTATTGGGAAACTCCACAATGTGCTAGTAAAAGTGGAGTCGTTCATATTTCCGGTCGATTTTGTTATTCTTGATTGTGAAGTCAATTTTGAGGTGCCTATTATTCTTGGGAGTCCATTCCTTGCTACAGGTAGAGCCTTAGTTGATATGGAAAAGGGGCAGATGAAATTTCAGTTGAACAATTAAGAAGTGACCTTCAACATTTGTAGGTCCATGAGGCAGAGTGGTGAGCTCCAATCGGTATCTGCCATATTCTACAAAGTTGAAAAGTCATCTGAATTACAAATAGAAGAACGTCTAGGTATAGAAGCACTAGCGGCAGTGATAATGAATTTTGATAGCGATTGCATTGAAGAGTATGGGTCATTGGTCGCGGCTCTTAATCGAGGTGATGCCAAAGAAATATGAGTTAGATATGAAGAATCGCGAGTCTCCACCCACGAAACCATCTATAAAGGAGGCTCCAAAGTTAGAACTAAAAGCTCTACCGCCTCATCTTAGGTATGAATTCTTAGGAAATGGTGAAACTTTGCCAGTAATCATTGCATCAGACCTCAATGTACAACAAGTTGAGAGTTTGGTGAAAGTGTTAAAAAGGTTCAAAAGAGCGATTGGGTGGACTATTGCGGACATTATTGGGATCCCTCCTGGTATTTGTTCTCATATAATCCAACTCATGCCCGATCATAAGCCAAGTATTGAGCACCAGAGACGCTTAAATCCGCCTATGCAAGAGGTCGTGAAGAAGGAAATCATTAAGTGGTTGGATGCCGAAGTAATATATTCGATCGCCGGTAGTAGTAGGGTATGCCCTGTTCAGTGTGTACCTAAGAAAGGGGGAATGACTGTGGTCCCCAATGAGAAAAATGAACTTGTTCCAATGAGACCGGTGACTGGATGGAGGGTGTGTATGGATTACCGGAAATTAAATGCATGGACCAAAAAAAACCATTTTTCTATGCCCTTCATGGATCGGATATTGGATAGACTTGCCGGAAAAGGGTGGTACTGTTTTCTTGATGGTTATTCGGGGTATAATCAGATTTCTATTGCACCAGAAGATCAAGAGAAAACCACCTTTACTTGTCCATATGGGACCTTTGCGTTCAAGAGAATGCCGTTCGGGTTGTACAATGCACCCGCCACTTTTCAGAGATGTATGATGTCGATATTCTCCTATATGGTGGAGGATACTATTGAGGTGTTCATGGATGATTTTTCTGTGGTTGTGACTCATTCGAGAGGTGTTTGAGTCATTTATCTGAGGTTCTTAAGAGGTGTGAAGACTGCAATTTAGTACTAAATTGGGAAAAATGCCACTTCATGGTGAAAGAAGGTATTGTTTTGGGTTATCGCATTTCAGAGAAGGGTATAGAGGTTGATCAAGCTAAAGTCGAGGTAATAGAGAGACTTCCCCCACCTATCTCTGTAAAAAGGTGTGAGAAGCTTTCTTGGGCATGCAGGTTTTTACCGGAGGTTCATCAAAGATTTTTCAAAAATTGCGCATCCGTTGTGAAAACTGCTGGAGAAAGAGTGTAAATTTTATTTTGATGAATCCTGTCTTAAAGCATTCGGCGAGTTAAAAGAAAAGTTGGTGTCTGCACCTATCATTATTTCTCCGAATTGGAGCAGTCCATTTGAGGTGATGTGCGATGCTAGTGGGGTTGCTATTGGTGTGGTATTGGGACAAAGAAGGGAAAATATCCTTCATCCCATTTACTATGCTAGTAAAGCCCTCAATGAAGCCCAGAAGAACTACACAGTGACTGAGCAAGATCTCCTTGCAGTAGTCTTTGCTTTTGAAAAATTTCGCTCCTATTTGCTAGGTACTAGAGTTATAGTGCATACTGACCATTCTGCTTTGAGATATTTGATGGCAAAGAAGGATGCGAAATCGAGGTTGATTCGTTGGGTTTTACTATTGCAAGAATTTGACTTTGAGGTGAGAGATAGAAAAGGGACCGAGAATCAAGTTGCTGATCACTTGTCCCGTTTAGAAGATAAAGCAATGAGAGAGTTGGGGGATAAGACTGAGATTGATGATACCTTCCCCAATGAGCATGTATTGGCTGCCTCTCAAGACTTGATTCCATGGTTCGCAGATTTTGCAAATTATCTGGCTAGCGATATTGTTCCACCGGACTTGTCCTTTCATCAAAGGAAAAAGTTCATGTACGATGTGAAGAAGTTCTTTTGGGATGAACCATACTTATATAGGAGTTGTGCCGATGGGTTTATTCGGCGTTGTGTTCCAGAAGTTGAGATGTTGAGTGTCTTGGAGGCATGTCATTCTTCACATGTTGGTGGACATCATAGTGGTATTCGAACCGCTCATAAGATCTTACAATGTGGCTACTATTGGCCAACTATTCATCAAGATGCTCATGAGTTTGCCAAAGCATGTGATAGATGCCAACGAGATGGCGTCATTTCAAGAAAGCCAGAGCTCCCTTTAAATCCCATTCTTGTGATTGAGTTATTTGATGTTTGGGGTATTGACTTTATGGGTCCTTTTGTGAGTTCTCATGGGATGAAGTACATTCTGGTAAGGGTTGATTATGTGTCTAAATGGGTGGAATCTGTCGCCCTCGCAAATAATGAAGGGAAGAGTGTCACCGCGTTCTTGAAAAGGAATATATTTTCTCAATTTGGTACCCCAAGGGCAATTATTAGTGATGGGGGATTCCACTTTTGCAACAAGTTGTTAAGGGATTATTGGAAAAATATGGGGTTCGCCATAATGTGGCCACTCCTTACCATCCTCAAAGTAGTGGGCAAGTTGAGGTGTCAAATCAGGAGATCAAGCAGATTTTGTCAAAAACGGTAAACGCTAGTAGAACGGCTTGGTCAAAGAGGCTTGATGATGCTCTTTGGGCCTACCAGACAGCATATAAGACTCCCATAGGTATGTCCACATACCAACTTGTATATGGGAAAGCTTGTCACCTACCGGTTGAATTAGAGCATAAAGCTATGTGGGCTATGAAAAAGTTGAAAATGGATTGGAATAAAGCTGCAGAACAGAGGTTAAATGGGTTGAATGAACTCGATGAATTTTGCCTAAAAGCTTATGAAAGTTCAGCCCTCTACAAAGAAAAGATGAAGAAATACCATGACCCAAAGATTGAGAAACGCGATTTTATGGTTGGGGATTTGGTGCTTTTATTCAATTCTAGGTTGCGCTTTCCGGGCAAGCTCAAGTCCAAATGGACTGGCCCTTATTTGATCACCCAACTATTCTCTCACGGAGCGGTTGAGTTGGAAAACAAGGAGGGTGTGCGGTTTAAGGTGAACGGCCAACGAATCAAAATCTATTTGGGGCATGCTGAATCGGCGAATGAAGTGATCTAGGCATACCATCTTGATGAAGTCTGAGTAATCGAGTGTCCTCCATCGTGCCGCGACATTAAATCAAGCGCTGGTTGGGAGGGAACCCAATATGTATCCTCTTAGCCAACTATAGTTTTTTTTTATGACTTTCTAGTAATAGTCGCATTTTCCTTGTTTTTTCGTTTTGTTAGGAGTGTTGGCTAGAGCGTAGTTTAGGGTCCGTGTCCACTAAGTGTCCAGTCAAACACATAGAGAATCGCTTAATGGGTGTTAACTTTGCAGGTAGCACATCACCAGAAAAATCTGCAGAAAATTGGTCTGAAACACTCATTGACGGATCCATCGACGGACCGTTACGCCTGCGATGGAACGTCGCAAGAATCAGTCGTGCCAGGTAAGTTTTTCTATTTCTTGTAAATTAGGGCACCCATGACGGTACCCACGACGGACCGTCACACCCGTGATGGACCGTCGACGAGGACTCATCGTATCAACAACCCAGCAACCCGACCCGACCCGACCGGCGAATATTAAAAGTTTTAAACCTTTTAACTCATGTGCTTACACACCCCAACAAAATAGGGTGGTTGAAAGAAAGCATATACACATAGTAAAAATACTAGGGACTTGAGGTTTCAGGCTACTATTTCCATTTCATAATGGGGCATTTTATTAAGACATCAATTTATGTGATAAACAAAATTCAATCAGCAGTGGTACAAGGTAAGTCCCCACATGAGTTGCTCTATAGCTATCACCTAGACCTAGATCACTTGAGAGTGTTTGGATGAATTTGTATTACATTTGTTTTGCACAAAATTGATAAATTTGCTCCAAGGGAAAAGAAATGAGTATTCACGGGGTATGCATAAACACAAAAGGGGTATAGAATATTGGATCCAGAGTCTCATTCTTTTAATGTTCGCATGGATGTGAGATTTGTAGAGAACTAGTTTCCTTTTACGTCTTAATCCAAAACTCGACTACCTTTCCTGTTTGATTCACCTTGGTTAAAACTGTCTGAGTTTTATATGGATTCTGTCACTGATTAAAATTCTCCAGCACCAATTTTGACTTGCTAGATGTTGAAGTAGAGGATAACATACTTGGTAATAATGGTTTTCTGGATACAGTGTCAACTGATGGAAATGATCATGTAGAGGATACAATGGCATCTCTACATAATTGCAATAATGTCACGACTCGAGCCTACACTTTGTACGTGGTTGACACTCGAGAACCGTTGTTGGTCCCTAAGTGAATCCTTTTCCTAGTTGACTACAATAAAAAGACTAACTTAAGCTTGCAAAGCTTAAAAACTAACTAAAATTTAAAGAAGCTCAATTTCAACCTTTAACTCAAATGATATATAAATTATTCAACTCTCCATAAAATAGGCAACTTAAATATTTAAAACATTTAATAAGATAAATAATACAAACTTTTCAAACTCTAATGTCTATCTATGAAGCCTTTAAATGACAAAGATGGAAGTTGGGAAAAGACCCATGACATTTTAACAACTCATATAACTAAAAGTACAAGTGGAACCCTCGAGAAGCAAGGAGACTTACCATAGCTATCTCTAAATTCATGCGGTATCAATGAAGATCCTATTTATTACCCTAAATACTTGTATCAACATGATGAAATGATGCAAGAAAAATAGCTCAGTTCGTGGAATGTTTGAGCATGTAAGTGGAATTCTAAATCATATACATAAGTTGAAACTTGATAAAATGGGAAACATACTTGCCCCTTCTGTATCTTACTCAACTCAAGGGAAAAAAGGGATACTCAAAACTACTCAAACTTACTCAACTCAGAAGTACTCAAGGATAAGATACTCAACTCAATAAACATGTTCTCAAATCAATGAATCACAACAATAAGTGCCTCGACAAAATGAACTACAAATAAACACAAGATACTCAACTCGAAGGACTCAACTCATGATACTCAAGGATAAAATAATAGGAAAAGATGCAATATATAGAGAGAGAGATAGAGAGGGAGGGAGAGAGAGAGAGAAAAAAAATTTGTAAAATTGTAGATTACAACTTAATGTGTTGAAAAATTCAATAATACTCAATGCATATATAAAAATATAATATAACTCTATAAAAGTTTCTCTAATCGACAATTGAAGTGATGATGCAACGTATTGCCATGTTGCTAGAGTTGTCTTATACTTTGCCTTCATATAGAATGCTTTAATTTAGTAAATCCACTAGTCTATGCTTAAAAGCACTAAGGAGTCATCTAAAAAGTATACTCATTTCTACCCATGAGGGTTACATGGTTTATGCAGACTTGAGTTACTATGAACTCGCGTCCCTATATCGGTGCTCAATACTACTTTCAAAATATAATCAACTCATATGTTATAAAAAGTAAACTCTTTCTATGATGTGAGATAATTACTTAAAAACTAGCTCGAAGGATCTGTTCAGAATCGGTGTTTCCTTTCTTGCTCAAATGTGACATTATTTTAACTCTTGGGAATACTTAGTTCCCGTATAATCTTTGTAAGAAATGAACTCAATACTTGGAAGTAAAGAACATCAATGATACTACTCATTTCAAGAATGCTCAACTCAGAGAGTTCAGTCAGAATTATGAGCATGAACTAATCAACTCAAGAACTCAAAGATACATCTTATCTCAAGACTGTTTTACATATAGGGTTCATGCAAAATTATGGGAATAAACAACTCGACTCAAGGGTCAAAATATAAATAAGGAACTCATGCATACAACTCTTCTCATTCTAATACTTACTTACTCAAAACTTAACTCAAAATCGATGATGGATCTCAAAGGATGCACAATTGAACTCAAAGGGTTCCTTGAACTCTACTTTTAACCCTCTCTTAAATGTTAATTATGAATTCAAGAGTTATTGTTCTTGATATGAAGGATCTCATCAAGACAAAATAGACTCATGAATACATTCTGCTCACTCTCATACCCACTTGCTCGAGTATTGAAATAAGTTATTAGGAATTGTAAAATACTCCTCAAAGGACTCAAAGATACTTTCTCGAAAATGTTCAAGAGAACTCTCAAGACATGACTCTAAACTCTACCTTGAATGTGAGTTATGAATTCAAGGTTGATATTTGTGATGGGAAATATCTCTTGATGCTTAGGAGTATTTTTAGATAGTTAAACATGAGTAACGATAAAAATATCACGATTTGGAAGCAAGTCTGTGACGTGGATATGCATTTTAATCTTTGGTCACGAAATAAATATTGAGGAAGAGGGGTCCGTTAACTCTGCACAACGAAAATATTTTTTTTGAAATCGGGAGGTATGTCTGCGACACAGACTAGGTCGGTAGATTCGCTGGACTTTTTCCTTCTTAATTTATTAACCCCAATTTTCCTAAATTCGATTCTTTTACTCATTTCTCTTTAGATTGAGATACCCCAGCAGAGGTATATTAGAGTATACCTCAAAACAAATCTATAAATTGACACAATAATCTCAAGAACTTCTCAATTTGAGCCCAACTAGAGAATGAAAGTAAAATTTAGAACACATATCAAGACCACAAAACATCAAACTTTCTAGAATGAATTTAATCTTGAAATCAACATGATTGGCATGTAGGTGAACAAACCCAACACTATGGAAGCTTACATACCTGAAAGAACAATCTTCTTGAAGAACTTGAAGAAAAATCTTGGAAGAAGAACCCTAGCCTACTTGAATTCCTTGAGCGTAGAGTTTTAGGAGTGGATGAGGGGTTTGATTCAAGAAAACTAATTTCTCTACTCGTTTTGGGTTATTTAGATGACCTCCTAGGGTTTTAAGACCAGAATACCCTTTACAAAATAAATAAACAAGCTGGGAGTCTGAATAATTTTTTACCAGGTAGTGAGGTCCATAATTGGCTCCGTAACGTGGAGCCATCACAGAGCTTCTTCTAGGTTTGAGCATCGTTAGTAAATCATTCATAACTTCTTACTCAGTGCTAAAAATTTAGCAAAATTGATGGCGTTGGAAAGAGGACTCATAGAACTTTAACTTAAAATCTTGTGGGTCTCCTAACACATCTTGTACTAAAAGTTATGGTCATTTGAAGATGATTTAAAACAGAAGAAAAACATAGGAATTAATTGAATGAAATCTGTTTAGTTCTTCTTTGAACTCATGGTGCAGCATCTAGTGACCTTAACATTTAGGAATATTGAAATTCCTTCGTAAAAATTTACTACGAAGGATGGTTCGAGTCTAATTTTTTTAAAAATTAAGGGGTGTTACAAATAATGTACCAGTTGCAGTACATGTTGTTGTAATTTGTAAGCATGCAAGGCATAATAGATTCCTTAAACCTCTTATATGTGTCACGACCCAATCAATCAAGATGTGCGGGCACCGACTATAAACCCTTAATAGAAGAACCCTCATATCCCAATAACCAAAATATGCAAAATAAATATTAAAAAGAACAAAGATAAATGAAATAACGGGGTTTCATAAATTAGAGCTTTTAAAACAATTATTGTTTAGTACTTGTAAAGCAATTAACACCCCCAAGGATTTAGTCTAAATAATTATAAGAATTAGTAAGAGTAGAAAGCCTGACATGATAATGAAAAGATACAACTCCAACCATGAAGAAGTAAAATAGAAGCTGCTGGAGAATTTTTTCGTCTTCACCTAATGAGACATCAGTGACCCTGCATCTAGTCTATGCAAAAAAAGGCATAGCAAGAATAGTATCAGTACAAAAACCACTCATACTGATAGACATCATTGGTCAACCATACACCCACCTCATAATATAATAATTCAACTAGCAATATCATGCAATTCGCTTCTCCACCTTTTACCTCTCTCGAATAAGTTAGAATTACCCTGGCACCTTTACTACTAACCTTCAACTTAGTAAACCCACGTACTAGAATCTTGACCATAGCCTAGACATTCTAATCCATGGAAGAATCAACAATTATCACTACATTTTTTCCTCGACGACTAATTACACACGACTTGCCCTTGACTTCTCTTTATCTTAAACATCCCCTGCCACATGACACCCTTTTATCAAGACTTCCCAACTACCCACCACAAATTCTTTTCTTTCAATGAGGAACCACCTAAGTATTTCCATTATGTACACTACCACCCTTCTTTCCCTTGCAAAACACGAACAACCTTTCTTCTTAAACATTAACCACTCTTGAACCCTTGGTTCTTCCTCGTTCATCCAATGATGGTATACTCAAAGAGTTAAATCAATATACTAGAACAAACATATATGATTATCTTAATCATTTGACCCTTTAGGAATAATACTACATCAATAATCTCTTAAGAACCACGTACAACTTCACAAATTCATGATATACAATTATGTCAAGTCATTGGTCCTCTCATGGAACCCAAACCTAAACTGTTAGCATACCGATATATGGTACCCAAACCAATTTTTATGCCGGAACGTGTCAACTGATCTCATAATTATACCAAAACTTGGCAACCAATCCAAGTTATTATGTTGGAATGCAACACCCGATCCATTCAACAATCCACAATCACACGTATATTCTCATAATGATACAATTAAGTCATAATTCATTGCATTCATCATTCATCTATATCACTTACAACTAGTGTGATCAATAATTCAATATTCACATACATAGACGTATTATAATGAATAAAATGAATGTACATCACACAACATGAAATCATAACCATCACGTACACAATAACTCGACAATAAAACACCTTTGTTCATCGTCTAAGGATTCTTCCTATAATTTAAGTCATCTTCAAATTTGTGCACGAAGGCCTACGCATAATTCCTACTATTGAACAATTTTATACTACATCGTGAGCACAAATATATAACTACTCATGTAATAAACCTAGCCTACCTTGGTGCCAAGCAGATGTACAAAATTTATGTCTTTAATCTTTATTTTGGACTTTGTGACAGTGATCTTGATTGGAGATCCGCAATCCATCAACCGCTTTACCCTAGAAATCTTCTTCTCCATCCTTCCCAAGCTAAGACAACTTTCTGAGTATTTCTACGGTAGTGCACGTTCAATTCAAGTTATTTACGTTTTATCCCACTTATCCCGCTCTAGCACAAACTTACCCCTCTAGAGTGCTAGAACCACAGCGGTGCCACTGGCTCTCCCTTATATGTAGCATCTACCAATTTTAAATAACTAGTAAAAATCTAAGAGTTGATTATAGTCATTAATGGAAAGAATAAATTTTGGAAATTTTATCAAGTTAGGAAAAGTTGAGTTTTGATCAACCTGAAAAAGTCGTAACTACTAGCTTAGGAGGGCTTAGGTGTTCTTTCAGATATGATACAAAATTATTGGAATAATATTTTCAAATCCACCAAGTTTGTGCGATTTTGAATTCTTATGAGTGAGTTATGCCCTTTTGAAGTTGGGTTGGTACAATAATGAAAGTCCAATGTGTATTTTAGAAGGGTAGTTTGGTATTTTCCTTACCCTTTAATGCTAATTCGTTTTTGGTGAGTACTTAGGGGTCAAAACTGAATTTGGTCAGTTGACACTTTGGAGAAATATAGTTAGGGTGTTTGGAGGAGAACGCAAGAGGAGAAGAAAGGATAAAAGAGCCAAGATCATCAATTGGAAGGATTTAACTTTTGGATTTCATCAAGGATTCAATCTTATATGGTATTTGAGTCACATAGCGTTGGGTTAGTTCACCCACGCGTCAATCATGGTTGGATTCAACGAAAAATGCTTGATTAGAAAGTAAATCCTTTAAGTTATTGATGAAATTCATTTGAATTCTTGTGGATTTTGTTGTTGAAGTTTCTTCAGATCTTATTCATGTTTCTGGGTGTAATTTCAGGTTGAAGCTATCATATATTAAGGTTATAAATGATTCTAAGTGTTTGGGGAAAGAACCGTAGAAGTTCGAGGATTTAGAGCTGAAAAATGAGCAAGCTAGGAAAGGGATGGGGCGTCGCGCAAGCCAGCGCACCTGAAAGCAGTCTCTAACTGTGGAGCTCCAGGGAAATGCACCAGCTAGAGTTCTCTAAATTTTGAGGGCTGGCGCCCCACGCCTCTCAAAGCGCAAGGGACGCAACTTCTCCCTATTCGTCCCCCATCTTTTCGTACCAGTTCCTTAGAACCTATGTTTTCTAGTTGATTCCAACATTCTTAGGTGCATCTAATGACCATGAAATCATTCATAAACATGATATCAGGAACCTTGAATCCATACTTCAATTCAAGGAAAGTTAAGATTTAAGTCTAGCAGTTATGAAGCAATACAACACAAGTATTTAATGTTTTCAAAAGTCTTTCACAAACGTTTAGACTTTGTTTTAATGACTTAAATTTCAAGTTAAGTAAAGAGGAAAGTTGAAGTTAATTTTTTCAATGAAGTATATGTGGACTATGTATTCCCAAAGAGTAAATTTTTTCCACATATAAACACGAAAGGAAACCTTGACTTCCAAAGAGCCTTTGAGCTAGTTTTAAGAAAAAGTGTAATCTCTTTGTAAATGAACCAAGAGAAGAAACTATAATTTCCATGATAGTCTTTACGCTATGTTTTTGAGCAATAATCTCAAATAACAGAAAGAAGTGTTTTTAGGAAAAATAAGAGCTAATATCATATTTTGGGAGTAGTATTGACTACCCGTATGCATCATAATACGATGTAGGCCTACTGGCATCAGTACATTGAATGTATGAGTATGCAAGTTGGAATGCAAAACAACATAGTCTAGAAAGAGTCTAAAGGAACTGAAGAACTTAATTGGCTACACTCAACGTAAATGTATTATTTCAATATAAAGCAATTTAAAAGCATCTGCAATATAAAGAAAAGTTGTTTAAAACATGATGTAAACTCTATGTGTATGCACAGATACAATAACTCTGTGATGTATGCAAAAACACAAAATGAAATTATGTATATAAATTATATTAACTTATGAGGGAGTTATCTAACCAAAAACCAACACATAAGAACTACAGTGATGATACAACTATCTATTTCACGCTGCCAACACATCTTATACCCCGCCAAAGGTATAATATCTAAACTACCAAATGGATCCACTAGTTTATTTCGAAAAATAATTTATCTAAAATGTATGATCCTTTTCGACCCATGTTGGCTTCATTATTTATGGGGGCTGTGAGTTATATGAATCTCCTCCAATTCGGTGCTCAATACTACTCCCAAAATATATTGACTCTTATGATTTAAAAAAGCATACTTCTTCTATGATTTGAGATTAGTGCTCAAAACATAGCTCAAATTCTATCTTGAAAATCTCAATTTCTCTGCTTGCTTCATTTTTAAATCTATTACTCTATTCTAAAAAATATCCCGAAGGCTCTTTGGAAATCTGAGTTTCCGTTCTTGTTTAAATGTTAAAACATTTCTTTTAAACCTCTTTGGGAAGACACAGTCCCCATATACTCCTTTGAAGAAAGTACTTAAACTTTACTTTTTATTGAACTTAACACATAAGTCTTAAAACAAAGTTAAAACATTTGTAAAAGGACTCTTGAAAACTTTGATGAACTTTTCTCGACTTGACTCTCAACTTTAATCTGGTCTCTTACTTTGAGTTTGACTCTTACTCAATCATTGAATTAAATTTTGGATTCAAGGCGTATGATTTGTGTTTGGAAGGAACTCTTGATATTTAGGAATGATTTTGGAATGCTAGACTTAAGAAAAGTTACAAAATCACCATCATGGAGCAAATCCTCGACGCGGAAATGCTCCCAGAAGATATTTGAGAAATTAAATTTTTAGACAGAGGAGTCCGCGTCCAGTACCACGATGCGGAGATGACTTTTGCTCACTGTAGGAACAAGTCCGCGATGCGGACTTGTTTTAGGTAAGCTGTCCAACTTTTTCCTTCTCGTTTTTCAATCCCAATTCGCCTACACTCGAATATCTTCCACAAAATCACTTTAGATCCTGATACCCAACATTAATACTAACGAATCTAACTCAATTAAACTCTAAACCTCAACTTAAAGGTCTCAGAAACGCAAACAATCAACCCAATTCATGAACACACTTAAATTAAAAAATAGAAATCAAGAACATAAAATTTCAACCCATTTTAGGACAGATTTCACTGAATTAAACACTTTTGGTGCGAGGTTGAATGAACTCAATCTCTATGAGAAACTTATATACCTTTTTAGGGATCACCCCCGAAGAAATCCACAATCAATTAATCGTTTTATGGAAAATTTTTGCTTCTTCTCTTCTTCTCCTCTTGCGTTCTTTATCCAAAAGCCCTAACGTTAATTCTCAACTTACTAAACTGAACCATGTTTGATTTCTACCATAATTAATCCCTTAAAACGAATTAATTTAATTCGGTATGGAAAAGACAATCTTTCCCTTCCCAAATCCGGTTGGAATTTCCTAATCCAACTGCCCTTCTAAAAGCCATAACTCACTTTACGGTCTTAAAATCACCCAAAGTTGGCGGTGCTGGAAAGATCGTTCCAAGACCTTTCCAACCATATATGTAAATAAACCTAACACCTTAAGATCTATGAGTTATGATCATTTTAAGTTGACCAAAACTCAACTTTAATTTACTACCAATTTTTTAAATTTCCTCATACTTTCCAAAAATGATGATTTTCAAAATCTTAGATTCCTTCTAGCTATTTGAGTTGTGAGATTTTACAATATCTCCCCTTGGGTACATTCATCTTCCAAGAAAATGCAGCAAACAACATGCTTATTTATAATTAAATAGTACTAAGAAAAGAATGAGAAGAGAAGTAGTACTTTGATCTGCATTTTCTCCAAATTTTAGAGATGTGGATATATCTTCTTCATATCCTCTTCGGCTTCCCAAGTAGCTTCCTAAAAATAATTGGTTCCTCCAAACAATATTGAAAGAAGATACTTCTTTAGTCCTCAATTTGTGAATTTGGCGATCTAGAACCTGAACTCGGATCTTCTCATAAGATAGACTATCCTTGAACCCAATATTCTTAGTAGTTTTGATCAATGATGCATCGCCCATGCACTTTTTCAAAATAGAGATGTAAAACACTTGATGAACTGCTGCTAAGTCTTGAAGTAGCTCTAACTCATAAGCTTAATTGCAAATACTCTTGGTTATGCGATAACGTCCAATGTATTGGGGACTAAGCTTTCCATTCTTACCGAACGTTATCACCCCCTTCATGGGTGAAACCTTAAAATACACCCAATCATCTACCTCGAACTCTAACGAACTTCTCTTAACATCTGCGTAGGATTTTTGACGACTCTGAGCCATTTTAAACCTCTCTTGAATCACCCTCACCTACTACATAGCTTGGTAAACTAAATATTGTCCTATAAACCTTGCATCAACAACCTCATATCATCCAATAGGAGATCTGTATCTTCTCCCATTAAAGGATTCATATATAGCCATTTGGATACTTGAGTGATAACTGTTGTTGTAAGCAACCTCAATGAGAGGCAAGTGATCATCCCAATTCACTTTGAAATCAAACACACAAGCCCTCAATATGTCTCCTAATTTCTTAATGGTACGCTCTTCTTGCCCATCTTTCTGTGAATTAACACAGTACTTAAGTTCACCTTTAAACCCAAAACATTCTTGAATGACTTCCAGAACTGTGCAATAAATTGTACACCTCTATCTGAAATAATGGATACATGGACTCCATGTAGTCTCACCACCTCCTAAATATATAACCTGGCATAATCTTCCGTTGAATAGGTGGTCTTTACTTGTAAGAAATTGGATGATTTTGTCATTCTGTCGACAATCATCCAAATAGAATTGTGTTGCCTACGAGATCTTTGCAAGCTTGTTATGTAGTCCATATTAATCATCTCTCACTTCCATTTTATAAGTTCTATATTCTGGGCTAAACCAGTGGGCCTTTGGTGTTCAACTTTCACTTCCTGACAATTCATGCACTTGGTAACAAATTCAGCAATACCTTTCTTCATGCCATTCCTCAATATACTTCTCTCAGATCACGATATATTTTGTGGAAGACGGGCGAATGGCGTATCTGGAGATATGATCTTCCTCCATGATTCTCTGTGGAAGTTCATCCATCATTGGTACACACAGTCTACCTTGGTAACTAAATACACCATCTCCCCTTTGTTAAAAAGCAAATACTCTTTTCTTATGAATATTTGCATTCAAATCAAGCAAAATGGGGTCTTTGTCTTGCTTTTCCTTTACCTCTGAAACTAGTGATGATTCAGTCATGTTCGTCACCACTGTTCCTCCTTTTATGCAATCCATAAGTCTAACTCCTAGGAGTGCAAGTCAATGCACATGTTTGGATAACTCCCTCTTCGTTTCCTCAAGATGGGCGGTACTACCCATAATATATAACCTCCTTAAAGCATCAGCAACCACATTAGCATTACCTGGGTGGTAAAGAATACTCATGTCATAATCCTTGGTAATTCTAACAACCATTTGTGTCTGAGATTAAGAACCTTCTATGTGAATACATTTTGCATGCTCTTATGATCACTGAATATATCATCATGAACACCATACAAATAGTAATTCCATATCTTATACGAGGATATTACAGTAGCCAACTCTAAGTCATATGTTGGGTAATTGATCTCATGAATTTTCAACTGTCTGGAGGCATAAACTATAACTTTGTCATTTTGTATTAGCACACAACCAAAACCAACGCTAGATGCATCACAATGCACCACAAAACCTTGATTACCATTTGGTAAAGTCAAGACTGAGGCAGTAGTTAACCTATTCTTCAATTCATTAAATCTTTTCTCACAAGCTTCAGACAAATGAAACATGATTATTTTTTGAGTCAACTTCATCAAAGGAGACGAAATGGATGAGAAACCCTCTAAAAAAATTTGTAATAGCCATCCAAGCCAAATAAACTTCTAAAATTAGTTGGACATGTGAGTCTAGGCCAATTCTACACTACTCAATTTTCTGCGTATAAACCTTAGTACCTTCACCGAAAACTATGTGGCCCAAGAATGCCACAAAACGAAGCAAAACTCACACTTAGAGAACTTGGCATACAACTTCTTATCTTTCAAAGTATGAAGGACTATTCTTTGATGACTAGTATGATCTTCTTCATTCCTTGAATCGATTAGTATGTCATCAATGAAGATGATAACATACATATCTAAATAATATTTGAAAACTCTATTCATAATATCCATGAACGTTACTGGTGTATTAGTTAAACTAAAGGACATGACAAAAACTCTTAATGACCACATAAGGTTCTGAAAGTTGTCTTTGTTATGTCACATTCCCTAACTTTCAACTCATGGTAACCTGATTTGAGGTCAATTTTTGAGAAGAAGGAAACACCCTGAAGTTGATAGAAAAGATCATCAATTCTAGGAAGAAGATACTTATTCTTGATGGTAACCTTGTTCAGCTGACGGTAATCTATACACATCCTAAGGGACCAATCTTTCTTTCTCACAAACAAGACTGGAGCGCCCCAGGTTAGACCCTTGGTAGAATGAAACCCTTATCTAAGAGATCTTTCAACTTCTCTTTTAACTCTTTCAAATCTGTTTGTGACATTATGTATGGCGGAATAGAGATAGGACAAGTATTTGGAATAATGTTGTAACATTCACGAAATCCCAAAGTCATGTGATAAGACTTAAATAGGCTCCTTAAAGTCTAAACCATTGTTCCTGGCCAAATTAGACGTAGATGGAGTCGTTGAAGTGTTTTGGAACCAAAACGTCCATAACTTCCGGAAAGTTGGTTCATGAAAGGGCTAGAGTGTCCCTTGTAGTTTGGCCAAGTTAAAGAGTCGGAATGGAGAAAATGTTGGTAACTATAGGTATACTTGAAGAATAGCTTGGGAAGATCATTGGGGGCTGGTTTTAGCACAAATTCACCATTTAAACGTCATCAAATCTTAAGGTATGGGATCTAATTCACCTTGAGATTCTTCCCTCAAGGGGCTCCTTCAATGGTTTTCCAAAAGTTGAGTTTCATATGGGTTTCATCCAATTTCGAATTTGATTATATGAATTGAGTTGTTTATGTATTCTTTGGGTTATAATGAATAGATTATCATGTATTGTAACTTGATTATGATGAATTGATGTAGTTTGGTCTAGATTGTTGGAGATGACCCTAACCCTTAACCCTAGGTATTGGGATTGATATGAATTTTGGGTTGGATTGAAGTAATTGATCTAGTTCTTGCTTAAATCATCTTTAATGATTGTTATTGCATCGATCATGAATCTATTGTGGTGAATTGAAGTTCTTTTTGCCTATTTCTTGAGTATCGAATCTAGGGTAAGAAGATAGACTTTGATATCATGTTACCAAGCTTTGATGTAGTATTGCATTATGGTATAGTGCTTCTCTTAAATTAGTTCTTATGTTGACTATTGAATTACATTGATGTGATGACCCAAATTGGGTTAGTCTATGGGTTGATGGTAAGGCCCTTTTATTGGTGAACTATGGAGAAGTATTGGTAAGTCTTCATTTTCCTAATCCTTGCTTCAAATGGTGATTAATTGTCATCAAGTGATAATGTGTGTTGAAGTATACCTTGCTTAAGGTGATAGGTTGGTATGATGATTGAATTGAAATGCTTAGGTTGGTTGTAAGGTTGCCTAGGATTACATGATATAGGGAAGTTGTTATGTAAAGATGTTCCCTATTGTGATGAGATGTGTAAGGGCTAACTTCACCTATATGAATTGTTAATGAAAGGATTATTTCTCATACAATTCTTATTGAGTTATGATGATGAATATATAAGGGTTTGACCCTATTATCTAAACTAATTGAGAAGATTAATAAAGTATTAAAGACTTCTCTAAATGGGGACTTAGATTAGCACCGAGCGAACTTGACAATGGGAGGTGATGACTTATCCATAGAAGGAAAGAATCATCCTAAAGTTGCCCATGTGATGTTAACTCCCTTGTTTATGGGACATGTCATTTAAGGGATTCCCATGAAGAGCGGCCCACTTTACCTAATGGTATGAATAGGGATATCCACCTCTTAGTTCTTGAACTATGTTGCCACCATAGGATACTAGCTATTGGATCCACCTAGATAGCTACGTTTATGTTAGGTTCTACTTTGGCTGGTAGACCACCTTCCATCGGTGTAAGGTTTCAAGACACCGGATTCCACATTTGCTCATGTGGTCTATGTCGGTTAAGGCAAGGTTTTCCTAAACTAAAATGAATGAATAAGATATAGACTAATCGAAGTAACTTGAAAGGGTTTGGCTATAGCTTAGGTAGGGGTATGGGACTCTACTTAAGCCTTGCACTAGTTTGCCTTGATGGGAGCTTTGAGAGGTCAATGTTATGTATGTAAAGTAGTGATGTAATGTAAATAACTTTGTACATTGAATAACATGCTTATGAGTATAAGATTGTTGCTTTGGTTGAAGAAGAATGTTTTCATGAAATGGGAGAGTATGCTAGGTAATGATAATTGCTAATTGTAGTCTTGATAGGTTACTTGATTAAGTAAGAGTCATGGGAATTTACTTGATCATTGCACTTGTGACTTTATGAAGGTTATAGTTAGTATGCGTTGCTTTGCTATGCTTCACTCGTATACATGTTTTATAATGATTTTTCTTAAAAATGTCCTTTTCTAAGTATATTTGATTGGTAATTGTATATATGGTTCCATACTTAGTACATGTGGAGTACTAACCCCATTTCTTTCCCTTTTTCCCAAATAATTTAGGTTCGGGTCGTTGAACTTGCTCCGAATTGCTGGAAAGGAAGACTTAGATATCATACCATCGAAGTGGTAGGTCCTCACTCTTCCGAGGGCGTTGCCGACATCTTACTCCTATGTTACTTAGTTACTATAATTCTTTATTGACTCTATTACTCGTTTGAGACGATATTGTCTATAGCCTATACGTGGCTTCTTGTATTGATGTAGGGCTATGCCCAAGATTTATTGTCTTTGATAGATGGTTTATGAGATGAGACGGCTTTTATGACTATTATTCTTTACTATATAAATGGGTGAAATAAAAGTAGAAGACTATGTAATCTTCGTATATGAACAAGTCTATGTATACTTGATATAAATACGATTATGTGTATGTAGAGGTCTATGTAAACCTCCGATTAGTTATAGATAAAAAGTTTTAAATTCCTTCACATTTTTAATCGATGAATGCTATGACGAGGCTAAGAGGCTTGTCTTAGTCCTCAAAGAGGATGACGACGCCGGTTGCGTCTAGGGGGTAAACCCGAATGTGACAAACTTGGTATCAGAGCATGAGGTTGAATATCCTTGATGTTAACGTCTCTCTCAACAACGTTATATAGGTTTGTATTCATAATTGTAAAGCACGCCACACTTATGAATATGAACTTATTTGATGCTAAGGAATCACTCTCATTGTTGGAAATCCATATCGTGCCTCTAGAATGTACGTCGTATATGTATTTGCCTAAACCTTGTGTTTTGGTTATAGGAAATGAATACTAGAGGGAATGAAACCAGAAGACTTGAGGAGGAGATTGCTGCTGTGGGAATCCCTCCCCGTGGTGATCCAGTTCCTCCTCTTGAAGAGATTGTTGTTGATGATCAGGTTCCCGTTGATCCTCCACCTATGGAAGGGGCTCAGATGAGGGCTATTCTTTCTCAAATGGCTCAAGCCATGACCACTCAATCTCAAGCCGCAACGGTGCAAGCCCAATCCATGACTGCCCAAGCTAATAGGGATTTGGCACCTAGAGTTCATGAGCAAACTATGGCTTTCCGACTTAGGGACTTCACCCGAATGAATCCTCCTATCTTCTATGGGTCTAAGGTTGATGAAGACCCTCAAGAAATCATTGATGAGGTTTATAAGATTTTGTGTGCTATGGGGTTGTCTTCTAGTGAGAATGCCGAGTTGGCCTCATACCAACTCAAGGATGTGGCTCAGACATGGCATGTGCAATGGAAGGACAATAGGCCACTTCAAATTCGGCCAGTGACTTGGGAGTTGTTCAAAAGGGCTTTGCTTGATCGGTTCTTCCCTAGAGAGATTAGAGAAACTAAGGTGGTGGAGTTTATCAATCTCCACCAAGGAGAAATGAGTGTTCATGAGTACTCTTTGAAGTTCATTCAATTGTCTAAGTATGCTCCTTCCTTGGTCTCCGATCCTAGAGACGAGATGAGTCGATTCGTGACAGGTGTGTCGGATGATTTGCAAGAAGAATGTCAATCGGCTATGCTTCATAATAACATGAATATTGGTCGTCTCATGGTGCATGCAAAAAGGGTTGAGGAGGCTAGAGCAAAAAGGAAGGATAAGGATAAGTACTTAAGAAGGACAAGGTCTTTTGAGAGTGGAACTACTAAAGATAGGTTTGGAATTCAAGACAAGCCTAGATTTAAGAAGAGGTTCTCAAATCAAGTTCCATCCAAATTTCCCAAGACTAGGGATTCTAAAGCCCCTAGACAAAAAGTTGCAAAGGGAAAGGGTGGAAACTCATCTAATAAGAAGCCTACTTGTGCTAAGTGTGGAAAGGAACATTATGGTGAATGCTTGATCGGAACGGGGAATTGCTTTAGTTGTGGAAAGAGTGATCACAAAGCTAGGGACTGCCCTAACATAAGGAACCGAGAAAGGAATGTGCAAAAGCAAGCAAGTGAGGCTCCTAAGAAGAACCGTTTTTATGCTCTTCGTTCGAGAGATGACCAAGAGGCCTCTCCCGATGTGGTGACCGGTATGTTACAAATCTTTGCTATAGATGCTTTGCTTGATTCGGGTGCTACTTTGTCTTTCGTTACTCCCTTTGTAGCTAAGAAGTTCAGTACTTTACCAGATGTGTTACATGAACCTATTTTGGTGTCTACTCCGGTGGGTGAGTCGGTTGTAGCAAAAGAGTCTATCGAAATTGTCCTATTTATATGCCCCATAGAGTTTCTCATGTAGATCTAGTTGAACTAGACATGTTTGATTTTGACGTTATTTTGGGTATGAATTGGTTACATGCTAGCTTTGCTTCTATTGATTGTAGAACTAGAGTTGTGAGGTTTAGTTTCCCAAATGAACCCGTTTTTGAGTGGAAGGGTGGAAACTCTCTTCCAAGAGGTTGTTTAATATCATGTCTAAAAGCGTGTAAAATGATCTCAAATGGGTGTCTTTATCATATTGTGAGAGTCCAAGAAGTCGATTCTGAAGTTCCTCCTATTGAGTCGGTCCCCGTTGGTGAGTGAATTTACGGAGGTCTTTCCTGATCACCTTCCCGGCATTCCTCCCGAACGGGAAATCAATTTTGGTATTGATTTGCTACCGGAAACAAGCCCTATCTCTATTCCTCCTTATAGAATGGCTCCAGCCGAGTTAAAGGAGTTGAAGGCACAACTTAAAAATTTGCTAGACAAGGGCTTTATAAGGCCTAACATTTCTCCATGGGGTGCTCCGGTTTTGTTCATGAAAAAGAAGGATGGGTCCTTGAGAATGTGTATTGACTACGGCCAACTCAACAAGGTTACTATCAAGAACAAGTATCCTCTTCCTCGGATTGATGATTTATTTGATCAACTCCAAGGAGCGATTTACTTCTCCAAAATTGACTTGAGGTCAGGGTATCACCAGCTTAGAGTGAGAAATGAAGATATTCCAAAGACGGCCTTTCGGACTAGGTATGGGCATTATGAGTTTGTGGTTATGTCCTTTGGTCTCACAAATGCTCCGGCGGCGTTCATGGACCTAATGAATAGAGTGTTTCGAAGTTACCTTGATGCATTTGTTATTGTATTTATCGATGATATCTTGGTGTATTCAAAAACTGTTGATCATATGAGTCATCTAACTGTAGTATTGCAAACCCTTAAAGAGCATAAATTGTTCACCAAGTATAGCAAGTGTGAGTTTTGGTTGAGGTCGGTAGAGTTTCTTGGGCACATCATTTCTAGTGAGGGAGTTGAGGTAGACCCAAGGAAAACTGATGCGGTAAGAAACTGACCTAGACCCTTGACCCCAACTGACATTAGGAGTTTCTTCGGTCTAGCAGGCTATTATCGAAGGTTTGTAGAAGGTTTTTCATCCATTGCATCTCCATTGACTTTATTAACTCAAAAAGGTAAAAAGTTTGAGTGGTCGGAGACCTGCGAGAAAAGTTTCCAACTGTTGAAAGATAGGCTTACTTCAGCTCCGGTATTAACTTTACCGGAAGGTTCTAAAGGGTTCGTTGTGTATTGTGATACATCCCGCATTGGTTTGGGGTGTGTGTTAATGCAAAATGGGAAGGTGATTGCCTATGCTTCACGGAAACTTAAGGTTCATGAGAGAAATTACCCCACTCATGACCTTGAATTAGCGGCCGTAGTGTTTGCTTTGAAAATATGGAGACATTACTTGTATGGTGTCCATGTGGATGTTTTCACCGATCATAAGAGTCTTAAATATGTGTTTACTCAAAAAGAGTTGAATCTCCGACAAAAAAGGTGGTTAGAATTGTTGAAGGATTATGATATGACTGTCCTATATCACCCCGACAAGGCCAATGTAGTGGCGGATGCTCTAAGCCGTTTGACTATGGGTAGTGTGTCCCATTTTGATGATGATAAGAAAGAATTAGTGAAAGATGTTCATGGTTTGGCTAGATTGGGTGTTCGTTTAGAGAGTTCTCTAAATGGAGGTGCCATGGTTCATCATAGCTCTGAATCATCATTGGTGGTGGAGGTAAAGTCCAAACAACACCTTGATCAACTATTGATGGAGTTGAAGGAATCTGTTCTTGGCAAGATGAATGAGTCCTTCTCCTTAGGAGGAGATGGTGTGTTGAGGTACCAAGGGAGGTTATGTGTTCCTGAGGTTGATGGATTGAGGGATCGGATACTTGATGAAGCCCATGGATCCCACTATTCCATCCATCTGGGTTCTACTAAGATGTATCATGACCTTCGAGAAATATATTGGTGGGAAGGTTTGAAGAAGGACATAGCGGAATTTGTTGCTAAGTGTCCAAATTGCCAACAAGTGAAGGCAGAACATCAAAAGTCGGGTGGCTTACTACAAGAGATCCAAATTCCTACTTGGAAGTGGGAAGACATTAATATGGACTTTGTGGTAGGATTGCCTCGGACTCAAAATTCATATGATTCTATATGGGTGATTGTTTATAGATTGACTAAGTCCGCTCATTTTATGCGAAGATCTTCATAGATGAGATTGTGTGTCGCCATGGTATCCCATTATCCATCATTTCGGATCGGGGTGCACAATTCACTTCTAGGTTTTGGAAGTCTTTCCAAAAACGTTTGGGTACTAAGGTGAAATTGAGTACCGCCTTTCATCCTCAAACGGATGGTCAAGCGGAACGCACAATTCAAACTCTTGAAGATATGCTTAGAGCTTGCATTATTGATTTTAAAGGAAGTTGGGATAAGCACTTGCCTTTGGTGGAGTTTGCGTATAATAATAGTTTTCACTCATCCATGTCCATGGCTCCTTATGAAGCCTTGTATGGTAGGAGGTGTAGGTCTCCTATAGGATGGTTTGAAGTTGGTGAATCATCGATCTTTGGTCCCGATTTGATTTATAGGACATTGGATAATGTGCATATCATAAGAAATAGGTTACAAACAGCCTATAGTCGACAAAAGTCCTATGCCAACAATAGAAGGAGGGATTTGGAGTTTGAAGAGGGTGACAAGGTGTATTTGAAGATTTCACCTATGAAGGGTGTGGTAAGATTTGGCAAGAAAGGGAAGTTGAACCCTCGTTACGCGGGTCCCTATGAGATTTTGGAGAGGATGGGTCAAGTTGCCTATCGTTTAAAGCTACCTAATGATTTAGCTTCGGTTCATCCGTTTTTCCATGTCTCTATGTTAAAGAACTGTGTCGGGGATCCCGAGTCAATTCTTCCTGTTGAAGGCCTTGGAGTTAAGGATAACCTCTCTTATGAGGAAGTTCCAGTTCAAATCCTTGATAGGCAAGTAAAAAGGTTGAGGAACAAGGATGTGGTTTCCGTAAAAGTGTTATGGAAGAACCACCTAGTTGAGGGTGCAACATGGGAGGCCGAGGCCGACATGAAAACCCGTTATCCTCATATTTTTGATGATTAAGGTTAGTCATTCTCTCTAATGATATGAATATGATAGACATTATGTATCCTTGATGTTTTGGTGAAGTTTCTTCAAAAAAATCCTAGTTTTTGAGATTTCACAATGAAGTCACTGTAAGGTGAGCTTAAATAAATTTGAAATTTGTCTTGCTTCTTGCATATTTGAGTCAAGTCGTGTATGTGATATAGTGAATCCTTGTGGAAGTTACATTAAGCATATTGATAAGATGAACTTTATGCTAAGTGACTTGTATATCAACTGATTTAGCTTATATGTGTTGTGAGTAAAAAGTGTCTCATGAGGAAACTTTGAGCTTATGTATGATAAATTGATGTTTTGAAGTGTTTTATTGAAATGATATGATTCATGTTAATTGAATATTGTGAATTGGTTGAGCTGCTAGTCTTGAGTCTATTCCCTCATTTAAAGAGTGTTTAGTGTCATTCAGGGACGAATGATCCTAAGGGGGGGATAATGTAACATTTATGAAATCCCAAAGTCATGTGATAAGACTTAAATAGGCTCCTTAAAGTCTAAACCATTGTTCCTAGCCAAATTAGACATAGATGGAGTCGTTGAAGTGTTTTGGAACCAAAACGTCCATAACGTCCGGAAAGTTGGTTCATGAAAGGGCTAGAGTGTCCCTTGTAGTTTGGCAAAGTTAAAGAGTCGGAATGGAGAAAAGGTTGGTAACTATAGGTATACACCTAGTGCGGGATGGTTTCATATTGGAAAAGTCAGGGTACGACTCCCCGAGGACCAACCAAGGGCCCTCGAGGAGGACCCTTCAGACAGTGTGCCACGACGTATCCCATGACGGGGCGTCATGGGCACGACGGGGCATCAAGGCCACCGTCGTGCCAGCCTTAGTTTCTGGGAAGAAAACCCTCACCTGCACAGTCTCTGACCAACGCGACGGACGTGCACGACGGAGAAGGGCCTGTCCGTCACGCCCACGACGGCCCATCGGCGGGGAGTCATCGTGGAGGGCCTGTAGTGTTTTCAGGGACTTAAGTTTTAGTTAATTATTTTATTAAGTGTCTTAGGGGTAATTAGGGGATTAAGAGAAGACTAATTAAGTGACTTAAGACCCCACTATAAATACCCAACCTTCATTAACCTAATCACAATTCTCAAAACAAAACTCTCTTCCTTCTCTTTACTTTTTCTCTCTATTGGAAGACTCCATTGAAGAATAGCTTGGGAAGATCATTGGGGGCTGGTTTTAGCACGAATTCACCATTTAGACGTCATCAAACCTTAAGGTATGGGATCTAATTCACCTTTGAGATTCTTACCTCAAGGGGCTCCTTCAATGGTTTTCCAAAAGTTGAGTTTCATATGGGTTTCATCCAATTTCGAATTTGGTTATATGAATTGAGTTGTTTATGTATTCTTTGGGTTATAATGAATAGATTATCATGTATTGTAACTTGATTATGATGAATTGATGTAGTTTGGTCTAGATTGTGGGAGATGACCCTAACCCTTAACCTAGGTATTGGGATTGATATGAATTTTAGGTTGGATTGAAGTAATTGATCTAGTTCTTGTTTAAATCATCTTTAATGATTGTTATTGCATCGATCATGAATCTATTGTGGTGAATTAAAGTTCTTCTTGCCTATTTCTTGAGTATCGAATCTAGGGTAAGAAGATAGACTTTGATATCATGTTACCAAGCTTTGATGTAGTATTGCATTATGGTATAGTGCTTCTCTTAAATTAGTTCTTATGTTGACTATTGAATTACATTGATGTGATGACCCAAATTGGGTTAGTCTATGGTTTGATGGTAAGGCCCTTTTATTGGTGAACTATGGAGAAGTATTGGTAAGTCTTCATTTTCCTAATCCTTGCTTCAAATAGTGATTAATTGTCATCAACTGATAATGTGTGTTGAAGTATACCTTCCTTAAGGTGATAGGTTGGTATGATGATTGAATTGAAATGCTTAGGTTGGTTGTAAGTTTGCCTAGGATTACATGATATAGGGAAGTTGTTATGTAAAGATGTGCCCTATTGTGATGAGATGTGTAAGGGCTAACTTCACCTATATGAATTGTTAATGAAAGGATATTTCTCATACAATTCTTATTGAGTTATGATGATGAATATACAAGGGTTTGACCCTATTATCTAAACTAATTGAGAAGATTAATAAAGTATTAAAGACTTCTCTAAATGGGGACTTAGCTTAGCACCGAGCGAACTTGACAATGGGAGGTGATGACTTATCCATAGAAGGAAAGAATCATCCTAAAGTTGCCCATGTGATGTTAACTCCCTTGTTTATGGGACATGTCATTTAAGGGATTCCCATGAGGAGCGACCCACTTTACCTAATGGTATGAATAGGGATATCCACCTCTTAGTTC
The DNA here is from genome assembly GCA_016801875.1 of Solanum sitiens. NCBI lineage: Eukaryota > Viridiplantae > Streptophyta > Magnoliopsida > Solanales > Solanaceae > Solanum > Solanum sitiens. The sequence continues at coordinate 4,549,971 of JABWTJ010000012.1, read as the reverse complement.
TTGAACTATGTTGCCACCATAGGATACTAGCTAGTGGATCCACCTAGATAGCTACGTTTATGTTAGGTTCTACTTTGGCCGGTAGACCACCTTTCATCGGTGTATGGTTTCAAGACACCGGATTCCACATTTACTCATGTGGTCTATGTTGGTTAAGGCAAGGTTTCCCTAAACTAAAATGAATGAATAAGATATAGACTAATCGAAGTAACTTGAAAGGGTTTGGCTATAGCTTAGGTAGGGGTATGGGACTCTACTTAAGCCTTGCACTAGTTTGCCTTGATGGGAGCTTTGAGAGGTCAATGTTATGTATGTAAAGTAGTGATGTAATGTAAATAACTTTGTACATTGAATAACATGCTTATGAGTATAAGGTTGTTGCTTTGGTTGAAGAAGAATGTTTTCATGAAATGCGAGAGTATGCTAGGTAAGGATAATTGCTAATTGTAGTCTTGATAGGTTAATTGATTAAGTAAGAGTCATAGGAATTTACTTGATCATTGCACTTGTACCTTTATGAAGGTTATAGTTAGTATGCTTTGCTTTTCTATGCTTCACTCGTATACATGTTTTATAATGATTTTTCTTAAAAATGTCCTTTTCTAAGTATATTTGATTGGTAATTGTATATATGGTTCCATACTTAGTACATGTGGAGTACTAACCCCATTTCTTTCCCTTTTTCCCAAATATTTTAGGTTTGGGTCGTTGAACTTGCTTCGAATTGCTGGAAAGGAAGACTTGGATATCTTACCATCGAAGTGGTAGGTCCTCACTCTCCCGAGGGCGTTGCCGACATATTACTCCAATGTTACTTAGTTACTATAATTCTGTATTGACTCTATTACTCGTTTGAGAGGATATTGTCTATAGCCTATACGTGGATTATTGTATTGATGTAGGGCTATGCCCAAGATTTATTGTCTTTGATAGATGGTTTATGAGATGAGACGGCTTTTATGACTATTATTCTTTACTATATAAATGGGTGAAATAAAAGTAGAAGACTATGTAATCTTCGTATATGAACAAGTCTATGTATACTTGATATAAATACGATTATGTGTATGTAGAGGTCTATGTAAACCTCCGAGTAGTTATAGATAAAAAGTTTTAAGTTCCTTCACATTTTTAATCGATGAATGCTATGACGAGGCTATGAGGCTTGTCTTAGTCCTCAAAGAGGATGACGACGCCGGTTATGTCTAGGGGGTAAACCTGGATGTGACAGATGTCTAAGCCAAAGACTATTTCTCTCTCAAGAGGGATTTCAGGTTGATCCTTAGGAAAGACTTGTGGAGTCTCTCTTACTATAAGAATTGAGTGAAGGAGAGGTACCTCAACACTTGAGTCATTAGCTCAGACTAAGTGATACATACAACCCTTAGAAATTATCTTTCTTACCTTAATGTACGAAATAAAACGACCCTTAGGCACTGCTGAACTGCTACTCCACTCTATGACTAGATTATTAGGAATGTAAAACTTGTCAACTCGAGTTATACAATCTATTGATGCATAACAGGTATGAAGCCTGTCAATACCAAGAATGAAATCAAAATATAACATGTCTAATTCAGTTAAATCAGCCATGGTGTCTTTGTGAATGATGGAAATGACACAATCACGATGAAATCACTCAACTAGAATAGACTCCCCAACAGGTTTAGAAACACAGAAGGTTTCACATAAGATAAACATGCTCCTAGATCTAGCAAAGCATAAACATAAAAATAATAACCTTTGATCATACCAGTGACAAGATCTGGAGAGTTCTCGTGCTCTTGGCAACTCGCAATTGCATAGATGTTGCTTGCTCCTCCACCAATACCGGAGGTAGCTCCTCTAGGTGCAGCCTTTTCTGGTAGAAAAACTGATGAAAATTGGTCTCTATTGCCCGATGTACTATTCCCCTGCAAATTCTTTGGACACTCTGTTATAAAATACCTAGTATGACCACACCTGAAACCACTTGTGGATCCCTCACGACAAACAACAGTATGGTTTTTTCCACACTTGGTGTAGGCAGGAGGCTTACTAGCCCCTTACGCCACACTACCTTAAGAATAGGTAGGTTTAGCTCTGGAATTATTACCATAGTACCCACCCTTGTCCCTTGTTCTAGGTACATTACTAGTTGATGGTGCATGTCCCTTTTTCTTTTGAAAGGATGAACGATTCACACAACTTTTCTGCTGCTCAAACTCATTCCCAGTCATAGCTTTCTTACATCTATACTCTTACCTATCTCTCAACTTCAACTCTTTAACCCTCTACACATAAACCATCAATCTTGATATGTCCATATCTCCTATTAGCATCACAACCCTGCCCTCTTAATTTCATAAATGACCCAAGATAGCAACAAACAAGCTCATTCTACTCCTCATGTCCTTCACCATTTAAGGATAATGGTGGGACAGCTGGGGAACTTCAACCCATACTCATGCACACTCAAGGAATCCTGCTTTAGTGTAAGAAATTCCCGTACCTTAGTCTCTTCCAATTCATGGGGAACGAAACGCCCAATGAAAGCTTCCTCGAAACAAGCCCAACTAGCAGGTTGTAGATGCGCAAGTATACCCCCTTTCCACTGATCAAACCAAGTCCTCGCAACACTCTTCATCTAATATGCCGCTAGCTCAACTATTGCAGTATCAACAACATGAATCCCATCGAACACCTTTTTTACCTAATCAATGAAATTTACTAGGTCCTCTGCAGTGCTCGAGCCAGTAAAGCTTGGAGGGTACATCCTTAAGAATTTACAAACCCTTGAGGTGTCAGCCTCTTCTTGTCGAGCTCCTCATTGTTGCCCATCCTGGTTGGTCACAACTTGACAGAGCATCCTTATTGCCTCACAGAACTCAACATTTTAACTTCTCCATGAGGTTGCACTTCAAGTGCATTAGCAACCCCTTGCTCTTATGGTTCAACACTTCTCATCGCTGGACGACCTTTGACTACTCTTCGTGGAGGAATGATAATGGAAAAACATGTGCAGGCACGAATTGGAGGGAAAATTTTAGAGATCAAATTATAACGCACGAAAATAGTGTGAAAGATATGAGATAGTTCCTAAATTTGGCAGAATCCTAATTATAGATGTGGAGCACATCACAACGATAACTAGGACTCTTCAAACACGACTTCATAGACTCCATAAAACTTGTGAACTCTATGCTCTTATACAAATTTTGTGATGCCCCGAGCCTATACCTCAGACGTTGCTGGAACTCAAAGACAATTGTTGTCCCCAAGAGAACCCCTTGCCTGGCTTACTTAACTCAGCGGAAGACAATATGCATATTATAAAGATAAATAACACTAACAGATTGAATACTTAAATTAATGAGGATGTTTTAAAAAACTAAACATTTAACTTGGCCAAATATATTAACCCACGTCATAGCAAATAAAAATAATATTGAAAAAACTCAAAGGACTAATATCGAATTGTCTGTGTATGAAGCCTCTAATACTGAGATGGATGTTGGAACAAACCCCATAACATCCTAAGGAAACTAAAATATACTAAAAGAAATATAAAGAAATCCTACAGAAAGCAAGGAGGCTCACCAACTGATTTCGAGCTGCTCACTCGATCAACGATGCATGGGAATACCAATCCTAGTTACCTTTGTCTGCATCATAATACGATGAACGCCAACTTGAATCAGTACATTTAATGTACTAGTATGCAAGTTGGAATTCTTAAAAATATAGGCTAGAAAGAGTTTGAAAAAACTAAAGAACTTACCTGGCTCAACTCAACATAACTGACTCATTTCAATATAAAGCAATTTAAAAGCAAGTGCAATATAAAGAAAAGTTTTAACAAATATGTTGTTAACTCTGTGTGTATAAAGAGATACAATAACTCGAGATGTATGTAAGACTACAAATGAACTAATGTATATAAAATACAATAACTTTTGTGGGACTTTCTTTGATTGACAAATATCACTTAAGAGCTACATTGATGATATAACGATCTACCTCATGCTGTCAGTGCATCCTATACCCGGCAAAAGGTATAAGATCTGAACTTCCTAATGGATCAACTATTCTATTTCGAAAAGGATTCATCTAAAAAGTATGATCCTTTTCTACTCATGTTGGCTTCATGGGGGCTGTGAGTTGTTTGAACGCCCCCCCTAATTCGGTGCTAAATACCACTTCCAAAATATATTGGCTTTTATATTTTAAAAAAACATACTTCGTGTGTGATTTCAGATTAGTAATCAAAACGTAGATCGAAGGCTATCTTGGAAATGCCTGTTTCCCTTCTTGTTTCATTTAGAAAGTTATTACTCTTTTCTGAAAACTAGACCAAAGGCTCTTTGGAAATCTCAATTTCCGTTCATGTTTAAATATGAAAATATTTAATTTAAACCTCTTTGGGAATACATAGTCCCCATATACACCTTTGAAGAAAGTACTTCAACTTCACTCTTTACAGAACTTAACTCTTAATTCTTAAAACAAAGTTAAAACATTTGTAAAAAGACACTTTAAAACTTTGATGAACTTTACTTGACTTGAATCTCAACTTTGATCTTGTATCTTACTTTGAATTGTACTCTTACTCGACCCTTTAATTAAATTATGGATTCAAGGAGTATGATTAGTGTTGGGAAGGACCTCTTGATGTTTAGGAATGATTTCAAAAAGCTAAACTTAAAAAAAGTTATGAAATACACATCATGGAGAAAGTACGCAACGTGGAGGTTGTCCTAGATGATATGCGTGAAGTTAAATTTTAGAAAGAGGAGTCTGTGTCCATCTCTGCGAAGCAGTCCACGACGCGGACTCGTTTCAAGTCAGCTGTCTAATTTTTTCTTCTTCGTTTTTCAACCCCAATTCGCCTAAACTTGAATATCTTGCACGAAATCATTTTTTATTACGATACCCGACATTAGTACTCATGAATCTAACTCAATAAAACTATAAATATCAACTTGAAGGTCTCAAAAGCTCCAACAATCAACTCAATTTAAGAACACACTTAAATTCAACAATAGAAATCAAGAACATCAACTTTCAACCTTTTTTAGGAGTAATTTCACTGAATTAAACATGTTTGGCATGTGTGTAAATGAACCATTCTCTATGATAGACTCACATAACTTTTTAGGGATCACCCCCACAGAAATCCACAATCAATCGATCATTTCTTGGAAAATTCTTGCTTCTCCTCTTCTTCTACTCTTGTGTTCTTTCTTCAAAAGCCCTAACATTAATTCTCAAGTTTCTAAACTGAGTCAAGTGTAGTTTTTAACCCATCAATCCCTTAAAACAAATTAATTTAATTAGGTATGCAAAAGACAATATTTCCCTTCCCAAAACCGGATTGGACTTTCCTTAATCCAACAACCCAATATATGAAAGGTAAAACTCGTTCATACGGACTCGAAATCGCCAAAACTTTGCGGCACTAGAAAGATTGTTCCATGAACTTTCCAACCATATCTGCAAGTACACCTAACTCCTATTGAGCTAGGAGTTATGATTGTTTGAAGTTGACCAAAACTCAACGTTAATTTTCTACCAATTTACTGGACTTCCTCATACTTCCCAAAAATAATTATTTTAAAATTCGTAGATTCTTGCTAGCTAGTTTGAGTTGCGAGATGTTACAAGTAAGATTCTTTGAGTGTTCATGAGTATGGGTTGAATTTTATCCTACTATTTTGTTATTTTCTGGAGATGGTTATGGATATAAAGAGTAAATTGAAACATTTTGTTGCTGGGTTGTCCCGTCTATCAAGAAAGTAGGGCAGGGCAGCAACGTTTATTGGGGACATGGATATATCGAGTTAAATGGTATATGTGCAACAGGTTGAAGAAGAGAGACTAAGGGATAATGAAGAGTTTAAGAACAGGAGAGCTAAAATAGAGAATGAGTCAAGACAACAGAAGAGTAATGTCGATCGGTTATCCTTCCAACATAAATAGAAGGGACCTGCTCCGTAATCTGCTAGTGCACTTGCACTTTAGAATAAGAGAGAGTACAACAGTAAGAATTTCAAAGCCAATCCTTCCTATTCTAAAAGTAGTATGGCGTAAACGGGGTAGTAAGCCTCCTCCCTGCGCTAAGTGTGGTAGGAATCACTCATGTACATGTCGTGAGGGCTCTATTGGTGGTTTCAAGTGTTGTCAGAATGGGAACTTCATGCGAGAGTGAAAGAACATGCAGGGTAATGGTAATGGAGGCAATAGATCCCAATCTTCTGTAGTTGCTCCACGCATACAGAGATACACCTAGAGGGTCTACTTCTGGTACTGGTGGAGGAGGAAACCGCCTTTATGAGATCAATATTCACCAAGAGCAAGAGGATTCACCAGATGTTTTCCCTGGTATGATCCAAGTCTTTAAATTTACTGTTTATGGTTTCCTAAATCCAAAAGCGAGTTTATCCTTTGTAAGTCCTTATTTTGCTAACATTTTCGATGTCATTCCTAAGAAACTTAGTGGAACCTTCAGTGTTTCTAAACCTATTTGTGAGTCTATTCATGCAGAGAGAGGCTATAATGATTGTCCTATTTTCGTCAATCACAAGAGTACCATGTATAATTTAGTCGAGTTAGACATGATAGGTTTTGATGTAATTCTTGGTACAGACTTGCTTCAGTCTGTTAAGCCTCAGTTGATTGTAGAACTTGAGTTGTCAAGTTTCAGCTTCCAAAATGATCTAGTCTTAGAGTGGAAATGTAGTTCAACAAAGCACAAGGGTCGTTCATTTTGTACCTTAAGAAAAGGAAGTTAGGTTTAAGGATTGTGTCTATCACTAAGTTCGAGTTAATGACTCTAGTGTTTAGATACCTCTTATTCGATCAGTTTTAGTCGTAAAAGAGTTTCCATAAGTCTTTCCATATGATCTACCCAGGGTCCCTCCTTAGAGAGAGATAGACTACGGTATAGATGTTCTTCAAGATACTTACCCTATATCTATTCTGCCGTATAGAATGGCACAAACATAGTTGAAAGAGCTTAAAGAGACGACAACAGATATCCTCGATAAAGATTTTATTCAACCAAGTGTCTCACCTTGGGGTACTCTAGTCTTACTTGTAAGAAAGAAACATTGTTCCCTTAGGATGCGTATATATTACCGTTAGTTGAAAAAGTTTACCATTAAGAACAACTACCCTCTTTCGATAGTTTATTATCTTCGATCATATTATGGGTGCTACTTGTTTCTCTAACATAGATCTTAGATCAGACAGCCAACGTTGAAAGTAAGGGGATGTGTCACATACCGAAAGTACACCCTAGAAGATATGGCACTCTCAGTGTGCGACACGGCGTACTTGACCTCTCGAGGTCTTGTACAAGCCCTTGACATCATTCATTACATAACATGTATGAAAAGTAGTGCGGAATTAAAAGTTTTCACACAAAATATCTTAAAACATCTTTGATATAAAATCCATAGGAAAATACTAAGTCTCAACATATGCCAATCTTAGACTCAAGAATAATTGGGAACGGCCCATGCAATACGATATAGACTTACTTAGTCTATTACAATACATGAATAAAATAAATCTAAAGATGATTATGCTTTCGAGTCAAGTGAGGACATACTTCAACTTTGCTTGAACGATAACTAGATTCCAAGTTTGCTTCAACGACACCTCTCACCTGCTAACCACACCTTTAGAGATAAAACAAAAGTATGAAATTAGTACAAACACATGTACTAAGTATGGCTTATTGCATTAAATCATGAGAAACTGACATTTATGAGAAACATGCTCTTTTTGATTAAATATTTATAGTATAAGCATAAGAATCACTTTTAAAACCAAACATAACAATTAGAACAGATTACAAATTATACTCAATTTATATGCACATAACAGTAAGGTCACAGTGAGCTTACAGTAACTGTACTGTAACTTCACCAATAATTCACACTTCACAATATAGCATCAAGTATATCCAAACTACATAAATATGAGATCCTCCTTCCAAAGGTAATTCTAAGGCCCACTTGAGTGAGTTATGAAGCGACCGCCCATACAATCCTTTCACACACACCTAAGAGATCCTTAGAGTACCTAGGATAAAATCATTCTCACTTCATACCACAACATATATATAATATGACATTTACACCAAAGAGATCCTTTAGAGTACCTAGGATAAGATCATTCTCATTTCATACCACAACATATATATAATATGACATTCTCCCTCCAAAGGTTATCAAAAGACTTACTTAAGTAACTCAAGAAGAGAACACCCATACACCCTCTCCAAGATTACCTAAAAAATCCTTAAAGACTTCCTAAGATTGGATCATGTCTAATTTATCAACCAATTTTCGTATCTAGAGTCATTCTTAAGACTTTCCTAGGTAAGACATGAAGAGACCATTATTTATGCCCCCTTCACACCTTAACTAGGTAACATTTAAACTACTCTAGATAAGTACTTATTCATTTACATGCTTCATAACACAAGTCATTATCTTCACTAGTTTGCTTAAGAGTCATTCAACATGTAAGGACATACAAGTAATGTTCTTGGAGAAGACTTAGGGACTCACTCACTAACATCTTCAAAGCCTTATCGTGCAATGTCTAGATAGCACCCCATACCATCACCTAAACTTCATAGAACATCTCTAACACTAGTAGGTATCCCATATAATGAGAATAGGCCACTTTCTCTCAGGTCTAGCCCTAGTGTATGCCAATTACACGGAGCCGAGGATAACCAACGCTTCCATATGATCCTGAACTTAACCGGACACTCCGCAGAATGAATAATCAATAGAACCATATGAATCCTGTTGATGGAATCAATCGTCAGCCTCCACCACCAGTTGATGCTAACAATCAAGTGGTTATGGAAAATCCAGTTGATGATGCTTTGAGGATGCAACCTCCCGTCCCACGCCCTCAAGATTTCTATAGGGAAAAGGTGAATATCACTGATTCTGATGGGCCTCTTATCCTACCTCCTCTACCACTAGGTCACATATTTATGGTAACTAGTAGCTTGATACAGATGCTCACCGCAAGGGGTTTGTTTTCAGGGCTACCATCTGAGGATCCACTTGCTCACATCTCCAAACTGAGGTCATTGTGCAATAGTTATGTAAGGAGGTCGGACTTGGACATGAACGTCATTGGGTTAAGAGTGTTCCCTCTCTCACTGGCGGGAGAGGCTGCGATATGGTGTACTGAGTTGCCCAATAATTCTATCTATACTAGGGATCACTTGAGGGATGTGTTTCTAGCATAGTATTACCCGATGTCCAAAAATCCCAACCACAAAGATAGAGTGAACAACTTTGTGGCATTGCCTGGGGAGTCGGTGAGTACCTCTAGTGATAGATTTACTGCGTTCATGAGAGGTGTCCCAAACCACCGCATTGATGATGAGTCGTTGAAACAGTACTTCTATCAGGGAAAAAATGATAATAACAAGGCAGTGCTTCATACTATTGCAGGTGATTCTTATGGTGAGTGTACATATGCAGAGATCACATAGAAATTGGAGAAAATCTCCTGCAACAATAAGGCTTGGCGAACTAGGAAGTCGGACACTAGGAGAAACACCTTTGCAGTGCAAGCTACACACAATCTGGCCGCAGATGAGATTCGTGAAGAGATGGATGAGATAAGAACTGAGCTCGGGTTGGTATTGAAACATATCACTGGAGGTGTAGAGAAGGTAAATGCGGTGAATTACTTGACTAAACCACCACCAGCAGTGGATGACTACTATTATGAAGAGGATACTTATGTAGTGAATGCAAAGACAGGGAGTTTCCGACCAAACGCCCAAGCCTCCAATCAAGAGAATTGGTGCCAAGGTCAAGGAAATCAAGGTCGGAACTATGGGAATTACAACAGAGAGGTCCATTATGTTCGAGATGGAAACTAAAACCGGGACAACAACTTCAACCGGGATAATTATGGTAATAGAAATGATTTAAGTGGGCCCTATGGGCCACCTCAAAATCGACAATCTACTCCTAGGGATGGTGGAGGTAGTATGGCACGAGTTGAAGATATGTTGCAGAAGATGATGAGGAGGTTTATGCTAGTGATGAGCACGCCAAGGAATTGAGAGGTGATTAAAGTTAATCTAAAAGCCACTTTCCCCTGCAGCGGCGCCAAAATTTGATACGCTCAAATTACACCTCCCTAAAGAAGTATAAGTGGTCGTATCAAGTAAAGAACCCAACTAGTCGTGGTCGATCCCACGAGGAAAATCGTTCAGAATTAACTTCAATATGCAATTATGTCTATTTAGTCAAGTCCTTTCCGAAAACTGGTAATTAAAGGTTTTTTTTTGTGAAACAAAAGTATTGTAATATTCCTAAGTAGAACAAGTGACAAGAGTAAATATTCGATATTAATCAAGTTGTGAGAGAAACTAGGGTGTAAGTGTTCCCCATAGGTTCATAATGCCATAATCCTAGCTATAACAATTCTTTTCTAGTGTTTTGCATGCAAAGTGATAAGTTAGGTATCTCTAAATCATTGGTCCGACATTTAGAGAGTTTCACTCCGTACCTTGGTCCGGCTATGTGTGTCTACATTACTAACCCTTACCTTTACTTCATATTAAGAATCATATTCGATGTATGGCTTAGTAATTACTTTGCACCAATTGAAACTAGCTTATTAGATAGTATCCCACTAAATCTATGTTTATAATTCTTTTTGTATTAACTACCCCATTTGTTCGGCAAGTAGAAATAAGGCGAGTTCTAATGCGTGCACTCGTTGAAAAGACTTCTAAGCGAAAGAATTATCAATATATTGAAGAACCTATTTGAGAATTGTTATTAAGCTAGGTTTACTTTGTTAATTACCCATGGTTCCCACAACCCTAGTTGTGGATTTAGTTACCCGTGCATATATGAACACAATTCATTGTTGATAAACAATAAATCATGAACTAACTTTGACAAATTCGACAAAAATCCAGAAATTCAGCTTGAAATCATAAAAATATCTTGAAAAACAAATCCGAAAATCTGAATTAATGCCCAAGTTGCAAAAACAAATTTCCAAGAACAAAACTAAGAAAGTAGTAATAGAATCCAACCCCAAAAATGAGGTTTTACACAATATTTATAAAAATTATTGTCCTAAAATAAGAGAAATTCAAATAATTAAAGTTGTCCAAAAACGCGGCTTCAATCGCTGACCCCCACAGACGGTTTGTCAATCAAACGACGGACCGTCGACTACCTCCGTAAGTCTAGACTTAGCATCTTTTTTAGCCTAGACATTGTATCATCTCTGATACAATCTACGGACCAACAACACGGTCCGTCGATGCTTCTCGTCATTCCATTCTTAGGTTTTCTTCAAAATCGGGTACTGGGACATTCTCTGATCTGATCGACGATTCAACAGGATGGTCCATCGATCCTTTCGTAGCCCCACACTTGGTCAGAATTCCCTGAGTTTCTTCCAGATGCCTGAACCTTCAATCGACCATCATCTACGGTCACTCGATGGGACAACGGGTATTCGATGGCCTTCGTGGATCACCTCTACACTAAATCTCCACAAGCTTTTGTGTTTTGGTTTTGGACACCTTTCTTGCAAAACAAATATAAAAACATATTAAAATTACTACAAAAAGGCTCTAGACACACACCAATCTTATGGAAAAAGCATTGAAAGTACTCTGAAACCACGGTACATCATGTTCTATATTTCATCCCGAAACAGATGGGCAAGTAGAGCGCACTATTTATACCATACCATAGAGGATATGTGGAGGGCTTGTGTGATTAATTTCAAAGGTAATTTAGATGATCACCTACCTATTATTCAGTTCGCTTATATGTAAGACCTCGAAAATGACATAGGTTAACTAGAGTCTAACATGTTGGTCTTAGTGTTCTAAGGTTGTAAATATGTTTAATATGTGTATAGAGGCAGTATCTAAAGTATTAGAGGTATTGGAAGTCAAACGTCAAGGGACGACTAAGACGTTTGACGACTAAGTCACCTAATTGTCTCTTATGTGGTTTTATGTGTTTATGTGTGTTTAATGGTGTTTTAAGGTTATTAATAGAGTTATTATAGCTTGTATAGGAAGTGGTTAAAGTTTCGTGAAGTTTGGAGGTCAAACGACTAAGAACGTCCAAGGCATTCGAAAGATATGCCTTGAGTCGACCTTGTACGTCTAGGCGAGTTTCGTCGAGTTTTACGTGTTCGTTTTGGATGAAATTCATGTGAAAGGTTTTAAACTTATAGATGATCATATTTGGGTTGGAAACATGCGGGAAATCATCCCCAAGGACCATTAAAGGGTCCTTGAGGAAGGACCCAAAACCTGGTGAGCAGGCTGTCCCAGGCAGCCTTGGCGACGGAGCTGTCAATGGCCAGTAGTGGCTGTGACGCCCCGTCACAAGGTTACGTCATGGGGTCCTTGTCCAAGGGTGTAGGGGGAACCCTTGGCAAGCCACTGTAGCTTGCAACGGAGGGTCATGACGGGCCGTTGCACCCGTGATGCCCCGTCACAAGCAAGTCGTCGCAGCCAAGTTCCCTGTGCGCAGATTTTCTACCAAGTCAGGGGTGAACTTGTAAATTCCCCCCACTTCCAAATAAGAGTTTAGGAGGTTTATTAAGGGTCTTATGGGTATTTTAATTAACTATATAAGTAGTTAACACCCTAAAGACTTTGTTCTTCCAAATTGAAAACCCAAAACTCTTAGAATATTTCCAAAACCTCCATTGAAGACTCCATTGAAGAGGCAGCTTGGTGAGGGGTTCTTGAGTGGAAATTCTCCATCAAAGTGAATAATTATCATCCTTGAGGTATGGCTCTTGATCCTTGAAACTTATTTCATCAAGGAGCCCAATTCTCAAAGTGTTTTACAAAGTTTTCTAAAGTGAATTGTCCAATTTCGGGATTCTACCATGGGTTCTTGCATAAATGATTTCTAAACATTGAATTATGATCTAATTGATATTGTATTGATGATTTCAACATAAATTACCTATGAACCCATGTGAATTGATGAACCCTAGTTTTGACTACTATTGAGTTACTTGATATTAAGCTAATATTGATGAATTGTTGTGTAGTTTCTTATGGGTTTTCTAATGATATAAGAATTATATTTAATTGATATATAATTGATCTTAGATTGTTAAACCTAGATTGAATTGATGTAGATTCATTTAGTTTTATGGTTATTGCTTTGAATTGTTGTTCATGGCCATGGGTAAGGGCCTTGTGATGTTGAATTGGTTGAATTGGCATTGAATTGAAGTGTGGATATGGGTATGAAGGTATGCTGCCCTGTTTTCCTTAATTTTATATTAATTATACTTCGAGTCTATTGTGTTTGGTATGGTCCACTTATGGTGGCGGTGTTATGTGTTTTACTTGCAATTGATGTGGCCTTGTCGGCGTTACTTTATGCAATATTATGAGCATGGCCTTATTGGCAATTACTTGAAGTTATGTGTCTATTTGTGTAGTTTTATGACATTACCTATCTACATGTGAAGTTATATAGTCATTTATGTATTCTTCTAGTTATGTTGCCTTAAGTGATCATGTTAGACTTTGACTTGACATTATGAGTGTAGTGTTAGGTTAAGTCTTGGTTATTCCACTTGACTTTATGAGTCTATGTGGAGTATATTAATGATGTTATGATGATATATAGGATGACTTGAAGATGTTAGGTTGTTTTACAAGTGTTTCTAGAATGGCTTGTATTATGGGTTAAAAGTGAAGTATGTGATGTCTTGTCTTGGTTGACTTGTATCTCTTGCTTGATGTATATATGATTATGGATATGTGATGTCTTGATATAGGGTGTCATAACTCTTAGCCTTTAATAAATAAATATAAGTGAGGCCTTAATGATAAGAAGGTCAAACTATGTGGAACCTTGAACTTAGTGGCGAGGTTATGAATTGTGAAGTAGTTAGCCGTAATGGTATCCTTCATGTGATGAGTGATGTACTTAAGGTTGATTGGCTGGAACGACATTATATCATATCTTAGGGAAGTCACTATGAGCTTCTTGTCACCAAAGTGAGATTTGTCCTAGTGGAGCTTGCTTTGGTAGGGTGAACGTAAAGGGGGTCATGAACTAGATATGGGACCGATTTATATGAACCTTAATGTGAATTAATCTATGAGAATAAGGCTAGCACCGAGTGAGTATGAGTAAGGGGGAAGTGTATTCAATTAAAGAAGAGATTGAATGCTTCGTACACCCTTTATATTCCTTAACCATGTGCCTACATGGTATGTGTCCATGTTCTACAATTGGCAAGTAGAAAAACCTCATCGAAGTAGGATAGAACTTCAGATTCCATGTCTTGCTATCATGGTCTATGTCGGTTATTGCTATTCTCATCATGTGGAATACCTATTAGCATTAGATAAGTTTATGAGGTTTAGGTGGTGGTATGGGACACTATCTAGACATTGCACAATAGACTTTAAAAGTGTTATGTGGAGTTCCTAGGTCTTGTCCAAGACCATTATGTGAGTGTCTTATGTGATGCTTTATGTGAGTGTCTTATGTGATGTATGAGTCTTAATGAACTAATGAACTAATGACCCTTGTAGTAACTATGTAAATGAATGAGTACCTAATCTAAAGTGACTTAAGCATTCCTTAGCTAAAGTGTGAGGAGGACATGAAAGGATGGTCTCCTCATGTCTTATCTTTGGAAGTCTTGAGGATGACTCTAGTTAGGGAAGTTGGTTAATCTTATTGACCTGATCTAAACCTTAGGAAGTCTTAAGGACTATTTGGGTTAATCTTGGAGAGGTCATTGCACTATGGACATACCTTCTTGATTTACTTAAGTAGGTCTTTTGATAGGCTTTAGAAGGAGAATGTCTTATCATTTAAGTGTTGGTGTGTTTAGTGAGAATGATTCTATTTGAGGTAGTCTATAAGATCTCTTGTGTGTGTGACAGAGATTGTATGGGCGGTCGCTCCACACTTAGTCAAGTGAACCTTGGAATTTGACCTTTGGTAGATGAATCTTACATAGATGTTTATGATTGTTTTCTAAGTATGTATGTGACTCATTGTAGTAAATCTTAAGGGTCGTTTAGGCACATCTAGAGAGGGTGTATGGTCGGTTTCTCTTTGTGTGACTTAAGTGAATCTAGGATGACTTTAAGTGAGGGAATTACATGCCAAGAAGACTTAGGGTGAAGGATGAAGTGATTCACTGTAACAGTGAATTAATTCACTGTACAGTGAATATAGCTCACTGTAAAGTGAGTTCTTTAAATGATATCATTGGTTAATTGTTATCTTATGTGTTTCTTAATTGCTAAATGATGTTCTTATGTTTAATCTATGATTTCCTAATGAAAAGATGCATATTTCCAATAAAGTCCATTTTCATGATTTTATGCATATAGCCATACTTAGTACATGTGGTTGTACTAATTCCATGCTTTATTTTCTATCTATAGTCCTTGGTAGGTAAGGAGCTTTTGGAGAAGAAGACTTGGGCTTAGAAGAATCGTCCGAGTAGAAGAATTGAAGTATGTCCTCATTTATATCGAGGGAATATATGTCATCTTATGTTTCTTTTATGAAGTATTGTAATAAGACTATGTTATTTCTATTTTCGTATTAAAGTACTCTTGTGTCTTAAGATGATGAGATTGAGACTTAGCATTTCTATTACTTTTATATGAAAGAGGTTTTTAAAGACTATATTATGTATTGGTGAAAAGTTTTAATTCCGCACTACTTTTCACTATGTATATGCAATGAGTGATATGAATGAGGCTTGTCTTAGAACTCTGAGAGTTCGACGACGCCGGTCGCAATCCGAGATTGCACCCTATCTTCTAGGGTATGGTTTCGGGTTGTGACATTATAACAATAGTGTCACAACCGGAATCTAGACCCAGACGAGACCGGCGTCGTTGACCTCTCAGAGGTCGCAGACAAGCCTGCTTACATCATTCTTACTTTATCTAGGTTAATTTTAGCGGAAAATTTGAAACTTTTTATTTCTTAACATACTTATTAAACATTCTCATCATTACATAATTGTTCACCATCAACCATCTAATATTAAGATCATCAAATGAAAAAAATAGTATAATATAGTAATAAAGATGTACTTGCCAAAATAGCACCAATACAATGTCTGAATAAAACAGGAAAGAAACGCTAGTGGAACATACTCCACTAGCTCAACTCTAAAACTAAGCTAGAATATAAATGGCAGCATCCTCGAAAGCATGAGGACCTACCAAGTCCGGATGAATGCTCGGCGTCTGGATAGCTGCAACGTCAACCTGTAGCTCTAGCGTCCACCTGTACCTGCACCTAAAATTGTAGAGTTGTATAGGGTTAGTACACACTTGTACTAAGTATGGGTATATGCAAGCACACACCAAGGACATGCATGAGAAAGAATAGATCTTTCCTAACAACATGATTATGGAAAGTCAAATCAGTGGACTTGACAAATTGGGATTAGGAAAGTTAGTGAACTTTCCAAATTTGGATTAGGAAAGTCAGTGAACTTTCCAAATTGGATTAGGAAAGTCATGACATGAAAGTAACATGCATCATCATACTTATCATATTGCACACAGCACATAACATCTCACACATAGCACATATCATATAGCATATAGCACATAACATCTTTTATAACATTCATTCATATGCCATGAGACCTTGGAATCATGCACTTGACATTAAGACTTTCCAAAATGAGGGCTCAACATATGGGACCTCAACTAGGGAGTCTTCATTAGAAAACACAGAGTCTGCTTCGTTCATTCATACGTACTTCATTTCATTTCGTTCATAGGCTAGTGTGAACACCAGCTACACCTAGGATGTAGTTTAAGACTTTCATCGAGTTTGCTGCGCAATGATCAAGAATAACCTAGTGTCATTACTTGAGTCTAGCTCACCTCTTGATTATCCTATCCTAACACCTTTGGTATCATTCATTTCATTGTGTACTTCATTTAAGGCTGACCTCATTCATTCATTGGGAACTTTAACTTTAACCGACATAGATCATGTGAGCATCATGAAATCCAGTGTCTCCCCCACACTGAAAAGAGGTGGAATCACCGGCCAAAGTGACCCAAAACATGCTAGCGTATATGGGAATTTAACCCCGCCAGATACCTATATTGGCAGTATAGGTTCGAAGACCAGGAGATATAAGGAGATCCATACCCGGCAAGCCGGACAGTGTCATCTCATGAGAGTTATGCGAACCTCCGCCCTTCCCTAAAGAAGGCATCACCGCTCATAGCTAGTCTATCGGTGCTCAGTATAAAGTTCTATTACATTCAACTCATATGTCATGGAAGCTGGCTTCTAGTATGAGGACATCATAACTCAATAGATGATTTCTCATCTCATCATTAGTATTAAGTGTGTTAATCTCAATATATTCATTAGAGTGTTCATAGAGACTGGTCTCTTCATTAACTTTACACTTTCATAGGTGAGTACGTTTTGGTAATAATTACTTTAGCTCATTTGAGATTGTTCTCATCTTTTACATTAGCCTCATATCATGTTGTCACCACATTCATTAACATTAGCACAATTGCTCTTCATAATTACTCACCCCATTTTCCGTGAATGTTCATTTCATCATATGCCAATATACTTGGCCATTTGTGTGTTTCACATTCTTACTTACCCCTTCTAGGGTTTCGTCGTTTCATTACATAATAATTATTTCATCGTATGCCAATGCACTTGGCCATTTAGTGTGTTTTACACTCGTACTTAACCCTTCTAGGGTTACTTTATTTCATTACATACATATTAGGATCACTTATCTTTAAATGTATGCTAGACTTATGGGTCTATCATACAAGCCATGAGGCTTCATTCATAGTTCGTTAAGTGACTCATATGTTCCTAAGATTATGTAGTACAAGACTTATGTATCTTGTATATATGCCAAGATCTGGATTTCGAACTAAGTAGGTGGCATTATTCTTGAACATTTAATGCACGTATGACTTATGTATCAATACGGAAATTTGGGCAAGGGAACCCAAGCTCGAATCACTTGGACAAAATTTACATTTTTCATTGATTTTATCTTTAATCTTCATGACATTGGGACTCTAGATCGAACCCCAACATCAACATTCTATCTTTAGTTTTCTCCTTGGTTTTCCTCTTAATTTGGCCGAAGGGTTGTGGGTTCGAACCCCCACATTCCCTTTTTTTTATTTTTCATTAACATCTTATTGTCCCATTTCGCCTAGGCCAAGAGGTTGTGGGATCAAACCCCCACAGCCTCTTTTATTTTTATTCTTTACATTCGCTGGGAATTGGGAGGTTGTGGGTTCGAACCCCGACAACCTCCTTATTTAAATTTTTAAATTAGCTAAGGCTGTGAGGTTGTGGGTTCGAACCCCCACAACCTCCTATTTTTATTTTTAATTAAAACTCCCTAAGCTAGGCGTTTGGCAGTGAGGTTGTGGGATCGAGCCCCCACAGCCTCACTTTGTTTTCTTAATTAATTTTGCCTTTCTCCCTTCTATCCCTGTGGTCGTGGGTTTGATTCCCACTTTCTTTTCTTTAATTCCTCTTCTGTCATTTGCAGCCTGGAGGTCGTGGGTACGATTCCCATGCCTCCCATTTATTTACTTAAATTATTTCCCTCTCCTTTCCCAACCAGTAGCCCGATTTCGATTCCCCCAAACCCCTTTTTCATTTCTTTTTTTCGCGAATTACAATAGCCACATGGGTTCGATTCCCCTTAACCCCATTTCCCCCTTTACATTTTTAGCATCCTTCACATGTGAGGTCTTGGGTTCAATCCCCAGTGACCTCACCTATTTTATTTTCATTTAAAAACCCCGATTCTTAACCTTATTTTGACCAAAACTAGAGTACACCAAGCTGGAAATTTGATCATAATTTTAGCTTCCTTTCATCAACCTTTTCACGTTAGTTCTTAGGGTATTTCACAAAACATTTAGTGGATTGTTATGTGTAGTTTAGTAGTTACATTAGCCAAGCGTTTTTCACTCAAAATTAGTAACTTCACACCCCATATGAACATAACGTTGTGTACAACTTTTGCACATAAATTACAAGGATTAAACATGCTATTTCACACCTCCAACAGTGAGTGCATTCACTGCCACACGTTGCACACA
This sequence comes from Solanum sitiens, assembly GCA_016801875.1. Classification (NCBI taxonomy): domain Eukaryota; kingdom Viridiplantae; phylum Streptophyta; class Magnoliopsida; order Solanales; family Solanaceae; genus Solanum; species Solanum sitiens. Next base: position 4,530,821 of record JABWTJ010000012.1, on the reverse strand, counting down.
CACATCATTTTTTTCACATAATTTCGGACAACATATTCAATATTCACATAATTCCAAACATGCATACTTAAACATAAACATCACAAAAATGCATTTCATCCCTACTTTGTACCAGCAAACATACCAAACCTATGATTCAATGGGAGCTAGTGACAGGGACATGCAACGGGGAACAACCCTAGTTTTCGGAATGAATATATTGAACCTTAAGGGGTCTCTTGGGAAAGGGACGAAGAGAGATGAAGCCCATACCTTAATTGATGTTCAAACGTTGAACTTGCTGCACGCTCAATACCGAAACTTTCATCACCAACTCAACGAAAATCTCCCCTTTGCCTTAACGTTTTTGATTAGCTTGTTTTCTTATAAATTCGTGTGAGTTCTTCAAGTGTGAAGAGCTTTTGATATATTTTTGTTCTTGTACGTTTGTTAGGTAGAGAGAACGTGAAAGAGAATGGAGTAACGTGAAAGATGAACGTGAGAGAGTGTTAAGCGTGAAAGATAGTTTAGACTTAGGTAAAAACTTAGTTAACTAGGACTCTTTTAAACCTTTAAAAATCTGATTTCATTAGCTTAGTGAACTGACCATAATTCCCTTACAAAAAATCAGATTTTAAACACTAATTAAATCACCAATTTGTTGCTTCCATTAGGGCTCGAACTCGGGTGGAGTGACCACCACGAAACGGGCTATTTCGGGTCGACCCAACCCTAACCGGTTTTTTAATTTAATTAATTAATTAATTAGTTAATTTCTTAGGGTAATTACGATATTAGCCTTGGCCTGGAAAAGACCATTTTACCCTGGACCCTAAAAACTTAAGATTTCTTCTTTTTAAGTCCGGTAAAGACTCCTTCGATTAAATCTTCGTTTTTGAGAGCCCTACATGGTTGGTTCCAACCTTTCCAAGCTCAACTAACTCCCCAAGTTAGTTGGCTTGGCCGTAGTAAGGGTTCTGAGGTCTGGTTCTACGCGCATCAATCCGTGTGAACCTTGGTCTAATCGCAAGCATTCTTGACTCCTTAAGCCTTTCTTATCTTATTAATTTTTTTAGGGTTGTTACAAATAGTTACCACTCTTGCATCAAAATGGATCCTTATGACGCTCTTTGTAGGAGAAGATGCAGATATCATATTGGATTGTTTGAATTTGGTGAAGAATGGTTGATAGGACTAGATTTAGTTCAACAAGTTAAGGAGAAGGTGAAAGTGATCAAGAGAAGTTGAAGACGACGCATAGCCTTCAGAAATCCGACATTGATGTAGAAGAAGAGAGTTAGAGTTTGTATTAGATGATTGGGTGTATTTAAAAGTTTCACCCATGAAGGGTGAAAAGATATTTGGCAAGAAAGGGAAACATAGTACCATTTATATTAGCCCTTATAGAATATCTAAAAGTGTTGGTAAGGTAGTTTATGAGTTAGAGCTACCACAAGAGTTAGCAGCGGTTCATCCGGTATTTAACATCTCCATGTTGAAAAAGTGCATTAGCGATCTTTAATTGATCATACAAAATGCAGATATTAGGATGAGTGATAACTTATCTTATGAACAGATTCCGGTTCAAATTTTAGATCACCAAGTTTGCAAGTTGAGGACAAAAGGGGTAGCATCACTTGAAGTCTTTTGGAGGAACCAATTTTTTGAGGAAGCTACTTTGGAAGTCGACTAGGGAATGAAGAAGAGATACATGCACATCTTCCCATCGTAGAAGTTCCAAATTAAGGTACTAAGTCTTCTTGCATTTGCTTGTTGGGTGTTCGAACTTAATGGTTGATGTTACATCCTTAGCCTAGTAAGAGTAAACTTATTTGAGGAATAATGTTCCCAATGGGGATATATTTTAAGACATCTCAATTTGAAATAAGTAGAAGAAGCTAAGAATTGAAAATAATCATTTTTTGAAATAATGAAAGCTTGGAAATTTTATTCAGTTAGGAAAAGTTGAGTTTTGGTCATAATCCAAAGGTCATTACTCTTAGCTCAGGATAAGTTAGGTGTAATTCAAGATATAGTTCGAAATTTCTTGGAATAATCTTTCTAACGCCGCCGAGTTTGCGTGATTTCGAGTTTGTATGAGTGAGTTATACCCTTTTGAAAGTTTGGATGTTCGAATAAGGAAAGTCTAATACGGATTTTAGAAGGGTAGTTTGGTCTTTTACTAACCTATTATTTTAATTTGTTTTTGGTGAATAATTAGGGTCAAAACTGAATTTGATCAGTTTACGCTTTTGAGAAATAGAGTTAGGTTTTTTTGGGAAGAACACTAAAGGAGAATAAAGGAGAAATGAGAGAAGATCATCTTTCGAAAGGATTTAACTTGTGGATTTAACCAAGTATTCAATCCTATAAGGTATATTAGATACCATAGCATTGGGTTAGTTCAACCATGCACCAATCATTATTCAATTACGCAAAATATGTTTGATTTGAAAGTAATTCCTTTGTGTTCTTGATGAAATTCATTTGAATTCTTATGGATTGTGTTGTTTAAGTTTCTTGAGATTTGATTTATGTTTCGGGGTGTAATTTTGGGTTGAATCTATCATATATTAAGGGTATAAATGATTCTAAGTGTTTGGGGAAATGAATCGTTGAAGTTTAGAGGTTTTAGAGATGAAAATGAGCAAAATATGTCGTCAAACACCTGGGGAAAGAAGTGGAGCATCGCGCCAGTCACCGTGGCTCCCTAAAAAATTCTTTGAGGCTCTGGGGTGACGCGTCAGCTCGAGTGGCCAACTTTATCTATGAATTCTGAGGAATGGCGCCCCCCCCCCCTCTTAGAGTGCCATGAAGGCAAATTCACCCCATTTGTTCCCCATCTTTTTGTACTAGTTCCTTAGCAGTATACCTATGTTATCTAGTTGATTCCAACACTCTTAGGTACATCTAAACATCACGAAATCATCCATAAACATGAGAGCATGAAACTTTAATTCATACTTCAATTCAAGGAAAGTTAAGAGTGAAGTATAGAGGTTAAGAAGCAATTCAAGGAAAGTATTTACATTTTTCAAAAGTCATTCACAAACTTTTTAATTATTTTTATGGACTTAAAGTTCAAGTTAAGTAAAGAGTAAATTTGAAGTTCATTTCTTCAAAGAAGTATATGGGGACTATGTATTATCAAAGAGTAAAATGTTTTAACATATAGAAAAGAAACGAAAGCTTATTTCAAAAGAGCCTTTGAGCTACTTCTGAGAAAAGATTAATCTCTTTCTAAATGAAGCTAGAGAGGAAACTATGATATCCAAGATAGCCTTCGATCTATGTTTTTGAGAAATTATCTCAAATCATAGAAATAAATATGATTTTAAACATAAGAGCTAATATCATATATTGGGAGTAGTATTGAACACCGATATGAGGGAGAGTTCAGACAACTCATAGCCCCCATAAACTATGTAGCCATCATGTGTAGAAAAGGGTCATACTTTATAGATAATTCCTTTAGTGTTGTTAGCATAGACTAGTGGATGCACTTAGTAGTTGGTGCTTCAATATGCGTATCTTTTACATTTCGTAATCGTTAGCATAGACTAGTGGATGCACTTAGTAGTTGGTGCTTCAATATGTGTATCTTTTACATTTCATAATCAACGACACTATCCTACAATTTGAGTGTCTACGAATCGAAGCTAGTAAAGTAACCCAACCAAGGGTTGGGGTCGCGTCACAAGGGAGTGGTAGTGAAAGTAGTAGCTACTTAGAATTCTGTTCTAAATAGTGATAGCTCAAGACATATTTGAGTATTAAAAACAAATTTAAATTCAATTTCTAAAATCAAACTGTCAAATATCAAGAAGGTGTTTTCTCAAAAATAATAAAATAGTTAAAATAAAGGAGAAAACAAGTATGAGAGAGTTCTTGGGGTGTGACCGCAATATATGTTGACACAAACTAATGGGTACATTCTTTTGATAAGAAAATTTGCAAGACGATGGTGACTAGGCTAAGTTTTAGGTTAAAGTAAGATCCCTCTCAGGCAACTTACCCCATATAAAATGGGTTCATATGGGACACCCACTCGTCTAAACTAAATAGCCTACGCCTTAACTATACTCTAACCTTTTGATAGAGGCTTCTTGGATATGGGACTAGGGATCACCCTCTCAGGCTGAACCTCTTGTCGACCCACTCCTTAAGCCACCAATCTAGTGGTATTGGTTTCGTGATCTCCCTCTAGGGCAAGCCGAAAACAGATGGTTTGTTTTGTATTTGCAACTACAAACCCATTAAATTGAATCAAAACAACTAGGCGAAATCACCATTAAAATGCATCTATTCTTCTCAACAAGCAAGACCGAACAATAATATAAAAACATATTTGCTAAATCACACCCCAAAATGGGGGTTTTGTCCACACACAATCAATTACCAAATATACTTAAATGATTAAGGAATCAAATAGGTATAAGAGATTAAACCTTTAAAATGTCAAAGGAAGTTAAATGGAGAAGACCCACTTCTATGATTGGAAAAAGAACTTCTTTCTTCAAGATTCCTCATAACCCTCTCCTAACTTGAGATAAAACTTAAAAACAAAGTTTCTAAAATAAAATATTAAGTGTCTAATGTTTCATACTCTAAAATTCTCTCCCAGAAATATCCCTCTAAATAAAGAAAGAGTTTAGTATTTATAGGCTTCTGATTTAGTGCTGATGTATCCATTTGGCGTCTTTAGTGGTGAATTGACGAGTGATTTGGCGATCCACCCTTTATCTGATTCATCTCCACTTGTGCCTTGACTTTATATCCATACTTGTTGTAACGTTGGGCGAAATAACTCTACTTAACAAAGGGTTTTGGGTTGCCTCCCAAACAGCGCCTTATTTAACATTCTGGGACGACGCAGTAACAATTAGCAACTATCTTCCAGGTACAATTCTTCAATCAGAGATATCTCTTGATAATCCTTGAGGTACAGTTTCAAACACTTACCATTAACCTCAAATGTAGTCCCTCTTTCCCCATAACCTCTATGGCACCGTTTATGAATGCACCAGTTACTCGGAATGGTCTGAACCATTTGGAATGCATCTTGCCAGGAAATAATATCACTCATGAGTATAACAACACTCGATCCCCTACATTAAATTCCCTATGAACTATCGATGCATCATGCCATTTCTTCAATTTTTTTCTTTGTAAATGGCTGAACTTTCATATGACTTGCGTTGGAACTCATCTAATTTAGTCAATTGTGTGAGTCGCTCTTTTGAAGCCTTCGTCAAGTCTAGGTTTAAATATTCAAGGTCCATAAGTCTTTGTGGTCTAATTAACCAGGTGGATGGCATGATTTCTCAAAACCAGCTGATATGATGACATTACTATGGGGTTTTTGTAAGCGGTTCAATATGCCCATAGTGCATCGTCAAGCCTTTTAGACCAGTCAGTTCTGAACTTGTTACCAAATGAGTTGACAAATGGGCCCATAAAATAAATCCCTCAAAGATCTAAAAGTTGAAATTCTGAGATGTCTATGACGGGTAGTTCATGTCTCCTTGATATTCCTCCTTGTTGTTGACATTGGTGGCACTTCTTTGCAAATTCATAAGCATCTTTGTAAAATGACAACTAATAATAACCTCGTTTATGTACTTTGGTTGTTGTGTGATTCCCACTATGATGACCCCCTAAATGTTATGTGGGGAAGGAATAAAGGATGTATGTTGCTTCCTCTCTTGAAACACACCTTCTCATGACATTGTCAGTACTCTCACGAAACAAATATGGCTCATCGCAGAAATACTTTTTGACGTCAAACAAAAACCTTTTGTGTTAGTAATGATTTAACTCATCCAACATTAGTCCACACATAATATAATCAGCAAAGTCACCGTACCATGGCACGTGTGAGAGGCATAGAGAAAATACTTGCCAATCTGGAAATGAGACGTTTATCTATGTTCCTTGCTCGATGATCCCTTGGTATTCTAATCTTGAGTGATGATCTGCCACCTTATTTTCATATCCTTTTAGATCATTGACTTTGAAGTCAAATTTTTGCAGCAGCAGTACCCATCTTATTAGACTTAGCTTCGCATCCTACTTTGCCATGAGGTAACAAAGTTCTGCATGGTTTGTATGCACGATAACTTTGGTACCTAATAAATATGCTCGTAACTTTTCAAACGCGTAGACTACTTCTAGCATCTCTTGCTCAATAACTGTATAATTTTGTTGTGCGGTGTTCAGGGTTTTGCTTTCATAGTAAATTGGGTGGAAGATTTTGTTACGCTTCTACACAAAAACTACTCCTACTGTCATACACTTGTATTACACATTACTTCGAATGATTCTATCCAGTTAGGACTAATGATAATCAGTGTGGATGACAATTTATTCTTCAAGTACTTAAAAGCTATTACCTAAACTTCGTTAACATGGAACTTTACTTTATTTTCTATCAATTTGCATAGTGGAATGCGCTCTTTGAGAAATCATTTGTAAAATATAGCATGACCTAGCTAGAACACTACGGACACCCTTAACTGAGATTAGTGGGGGTAACTTTTCGTTAAATTCAATCTTTGCCTTATCTACTTCTAACCCTCTTTGTGACACTTTGTGCCAAAGAACAATGCCTTCAGTTACAATGAAATGAAATTTCTCCCAAATTAGGACAAGGTTGATGTACACACCTCTTTGGAGCACTTACCCTAAATGGGGCAGACAATCTTCCAATGTTTCTCCCACACCTGAAAAATCATTCATAAAAACCTCCGTGGAATCTTCTACGATGTCTGCGAAGATAGACAGCATTCATCGTTGAAAAGTTTGTGGTGCGTTAAGAGGCCAAATGACATCCTTTTTAATACAAATGTCCTGTAAGGTAAAGTGAAAGTGGTTTTCTCTTGATCCTCTATAGAGATGGAAATCTGATTATACCTAGAATAGCCATCCAAAAAACAATATCATCCTCTTTATGACAACCTACCAAGCATTTGATCTGTGAAGGGCATTGGAAAATGATCTTTTTCAGTCCAAGAATTTAGTTTCTGATAATCCACGCAAACCCTCCATCCTGTTACAGGTCTAGTTGTGACAAGATTTCCCATTGCGTTAGGGACTACTGGTATCCCACCTATTTTTGGGACACATTGTACTAGGCTCACCCACTTACTATCTACGATAGGATAAATAACTGCAGCATAAATCCATTTGATGATTTCTTTTTTGACCACCTCTTGCATCGGAGGGTTTAATCTCCGCTGATGCTCCACTCTAGGCTTGTATTTATTGTCCAGCCAAATTTTTTAAGTGCATACGCCTAAAGGAATAAATACAATGTCAGATATAGTCCAACCTATAACTTTGATGTATTTCCATTGTACTTCTATGAGATTTTTTACCTGATATTCAGGTAAACCAGCTGACAATGTATTGTTGGCTCCAAAAAAAGCGTATTTAAGATTTGATGGTAATCTTTAATCTCCAAAACAGGGTTTCTTCGATTGATGGTTTAGCAGGTGGACTCTATCGATACTGTTAATCGATATTTAGTTTTATTGGATTTCACACATGTCCCCCGAAACCAGTTAGAGCAGCAACTATTTCGTCGTAATCATGGATTTCCGATTCATCATAATTAGAAATAACTGACTTGGGAGGTTCACTTTGTCGCATTAGATGACTCACACTTGCAATTTCTTCATCTATAATGTCTTTAGTGGATACAAGATGGATGTCACTTGGTTGCTTCATGCCTTTGCAAATGTTAAATATCACCTCATCATCATTAACTTGAAACATTAACTTGCCACTTTCAACATCCACCAATACTCTCCAGTTGCTAAGAATGGTCTTCCCAATGTAATGGGTATTTTGTCGTCAACATCGCAATCCAAAATTACTAAATCGACTAGGAATATGAATCATTCTACTTTTACAAAGATTTCATAGAGGATTCTAACCGGATGCTTGATGGATCTGTCCACCATAAGGAGTCTCACCGTTGTGGCTTTTGGTTCTCGCAATCCAAGTTGTTTATACATTGCGTAAGGCATCAGGTTGATACTCGATTCAAGGTCTCACAGAGTTTTTTCAAATTGGAGCATTCCAATGGTGCAAGGAATGGTAAAAGCCCCTGGATATTCTTTTTTATGGTCAGATCCTTAGTCATTATAGCGTTTAAACTGTAAGGTATCTCAATTGTTTCAGACTAGCTCTTTCATGAATTTGGCATACAGAGGCATTTCCAACAAAGATTCCACAAAGGGGAGGTTGATAAATATATTTTTAAACAACGATAATTTTTTTTAAAAGTTTCCTCTTCATTCCACTTTTTTAGTAGTTGGGGAAATGATAGAGGTATTTTGGGCATCGACATTGCCACTTTTGCATTTTATTATGTTGTTCCGTCCTTCCTAAGGTTTCTTGATTAAGATTTTGGCGAATTACACATTCTGCTTCCTTCGATGCTTCTTCCCCACCTTGATTCTCAGAGTAGTGTTGGAGTTTTTCAGCTTCAACATCTTTCTATCGCTACCTTCCCGCTGCAGGTAACCACCGCTAGTTCCTTGTCATTATTTTCCATCCTTGTCTTGTATGCTAGTTGTGTTTCTAATGAAGTTAGTTGACCTTCTAGAATCTTAATTACATTTGCATGTGAGTTCACCTTACTATTAAGTGAAGAAAGTTCATCTCTCATTCTTTTTAACAAATCGCCAGGGCCTTCAACTTTGTCAAGGAATCTTGTTAGTAAGTCGTTCACTCTAGGGCTATCTGCATATACCCTTCACTTAGGACTATCGCTCCGTTGGGTATGATATTTTCATGATCATTATACTCTGCCCGATCTTCGTAGGATTTCCCAGGTTCTTCCCCTTTTAGGCAGTTCCAACCTTGATTCCCACCCTAGTGTTGAGAGCGAGGGTGAAAACCCTCCTCAATCCTTATGCTTTTTAAACATTGATTCTCCTCCGATTGCAAATAACCGAAAGAAGAACCCTCCTCAACCCGAAATACTTCACCTCATCCCTTCATGTGTTCTCGTAATATCTCCATTTGAGTCAACATTTTCTTTATCTTTTCATCTCTCTTTTTCTTTATCAAGTTGCTCTGGTGTCATATTGAAACACAATAGGGAGACTTGATCTTCTTCAGTGGCCTAGTTTACTTTGGTCATGTTATCTAAGAGGAATGATGTCACTGCAAAGGATTGTAACATTATTCCGCCTTGCACTAATTTATCATCTATCCCTTTGTAATAAGTCTATTCTTCGGTAAAAATATTAGAGTAGTAGTTCACTTGGCAGCCCATGTGTAGGATATTTTCGCAAAAATCTCTTGAATCTTACCAATGACTCATGGACTGGTTAACTTTACCTCTTCGTGAAGTTTTGAATATCATTCTTAACTTCATCATTTTTTAGGGAGGGAAGAACCTTTTGTGGATGGCGGAGATCAATTTTCCCCAAGATTTGATGGAATTTTTCTGAAGTTCGGACAACCATTTGGTCGCCTCTCCGGAAAGTGATAATGGAAACAAACAAAGTCTGATTGCTTCCTATGACCAATCTTTGTAGGACAAGAAAGTGCACAATTCCAAAAACCGTTGCATGTGTTCATACTTATATTCATGATCTAACCCTCCATACAAACCTCTAGAATATATGAGATGGAGTGTTGTGCTAGTGACTGCAAAAGACTCATTTCCATCACCTTGAGGCATGTGGATTGTACCCATACTCATTACAATCAGATCATACACATTGTTTTCATTATCTATGTCATCCCGTCGTTGATCATAGGCCACTAGGATGTTTGTGTGGCAAGGATAAAACTCATGAGAATTCATCATTCTTGTTCTCAACATGAACATGTGAAGTAAAACTTAGCATTAAATTAGTAAAAACTACACTGCAAAGGACTAAAAATTATAAGCAACTACATTTTCATGTGACACCACTACCCGGAAGTGACGCCATTTTGATGCTTCAATATGTGTATCTTTTATATTTCGTGATCAACGACACTAGCCTACAATTTGAGTGTCTATGTATCAAAGATAGTAAAGTAACCCAACCAAGGGTTGGGGTCGTATCCCAAGGGAGTGGTAGTGAATGTAGTAGCTACTTAGAATTCCGTTCCAAATAGTGATAGCTCAAGACATTTTCGAATATTAGAACAAAATTAAATTAAATTTGTGACACCAAAGTTTCAAATATCAAGAAGGGTTTTGTCACAAGTAGTAACATAGCAAAAATTAAGGAGAAAACAAGTATAGGAGAGAGCTCTTGGGGTGTGACCGCAATATATATTGACAAAAACTAATGGGTACATGATTTTGATAAGAAAATTCGCAAGACAATGGTGACTGTCAAAGTTTAGGTGAAAGTAAGTTTCGTCTCAGGAAACTTAACCCATATCAAATGGGTTCCTCTTGGACACCCACTCGTCTAAACTATGAAGGCTACGCCTTGCCCACACCCTGACCTTTCGATTGAGGGTGCTTAGATAGGGGACTAGAGCTCACCCTCTCGGGCTGAACCTCATGTTGACCCACTCCTTAGGCCATCAGTCTAGTTGTGTTGGTTTCGAAACCTCCCTCTCAAGCAAGCCAAAAACACATGGGTGGTTTTGTATTTGCAACTACAAACCCATCAAATTAAACCACAACCACTAGGTGAAATTACCATTAAAATGCATCTAGTCTTATTGACAAGCAAGACTCAACAATAATATAAACACATATTTGCTAAAAAAAACACCAAGAATGGGGGTTTTTAGCCACGCCTCAAGCAATAATCTAATATACATAAAATGATAAAGAAATCAAATGGCTATAAGAGATTAAGACTTGAAAATAGAAAAGGAAGATTAATGGAGATGACCCACTTCCATGATTGGAAGAAGAACTTCTTTCTTCAAGCTTCCTCAAAACACTCTCAAAACTTGAGAGAAAACATAAAAACAAAGCTTCTAATAATAAAATATTAAGTCTCTAGTGTTACATACTCTCATATACCTCTACAAAAATATACCTCTAAATGATAAAAAAGTTTAGTATTCATAGGCTTCAGATTTAATCCTTGTGGATCCATTCGGAGTCTTCAATCATGATTCACCGAATGATTCGATGATCCACCCTTTCTCTGATTCGTCGTCATTTATTCCTTGCCTTTATATCCACATATGTTGTAACATTGTACGAATTAACATTGCTTCGCTTAACTATTCGGTGAAGCGCATACTACATCTTTTCGTTGCATTTTAATACATTCTTTAGGGCTCACTTGCAGTAACATAAGGCAAAATTTTGCTATACAACTTATCGCCAAGTGTTCTTGGCGATTCGCACTTTGAATCTTCAGTTCTTTTCTTCTGTTTTTCTTTTGTTTTGTGCCTAAGTGTCCATGCTCCTACAAAATACTCAAATACATGATACTTGGAAGTTTTTAACAGATATCAACATAAAATACACAATTGAGGACACTATTTGCGTTAAAATAAGGACCTAGATGAGTCCAATTTGAGGACTCATCAATAGCTAAGGTTCTATACCACTGGGAAGGTATAGGATGAGCAGGGAGCGTGAGGTAAAATGTTGTATCATCACGATAACTCTTAAATGATGGTTGTCGATTAGAGAAACTCCCATAACAGTATTTTGTATTTTTATATACATCTAAAATATTTTTATTTTTATATACATTTAAGAGTTATATGTATCTATGCATACACACATAGTTTACATCATGTTTGAAACTACTTTTCTTTATATTACACTTCTTTTAAACTACTTTATATTGAAATGAGTTCAGTTGTGTTGAGTTTAGTAAAGCCAAGGTAAGTGTTTCTTCATATTCTTTTCAAGCCTATGTTATTTTTAGCATTCCAACTCGCATACTCGTACATCCAATGTATTGATGTCAGTTGTATTGCATTATCATATGATGCGGACGCAGGTAATCAGGATCAGCATCTAGCGAATCATTGATCCTATTGAGTACTCAGAGTCTTTTGGTAGCTTCCTTACTTTTGGAGGATACCTTTTATTGGTTTCAATTTTATTTATAGTTCATTAGGATGTCCTGGTCATGTCCCGACATACACCTCAGTTGTTTAGGGGCTTCATCGACAGATAATCAGTTAGTTAATTCATTTGTCACTACTTTATTATTGGTTTATGTTTTGAGACTTTTCTATTTTGGCTAGTTTGGATGTTTCTTTAAAGACATTCTAAGTTTTCTTCACAATTTATTTTTGAGACTACTCTTGTCTTTATGTCTTCCGTTAAGAAAGTAATCCAGGCCAAGGGTTTTCTACGGGCCAACAATGATTCTTGAGTGCAGTTCTTCCCAAGGCTTAGGCTCGGGGTGTGACATAGAGGGACATTGACCCCATTATTTTTTTTTGTTTTTCTTTTCCTAAATAACGATGGTTCAGGTCATTACAGTACATAACAATTTACCATTCATTCTTCCTTGATCAACTAGTGAAAGGATCATTACGCGTCCTATCTCAAAGTACCTTTAAAAAAATGAATTAGGTCATCACGGAACCTCAAAAAGTTGTGAATCTTCAACTCTAAGAATGAAATGTTCTATATTCAAATAATTGGTTAGGAATTTAAGGCAATACATGAATAAACGAACGTGTTATATCTACATAGTTTGTCCCTCCAGGGCGGCAGCCCTTTCGCAGAAATAGGGCTGCTGTGGCGAGGGATTTCTCACTGTGGCGGAAATTCAATGCAGTAAAGGAGGGGGGCGGGGGGAAGTAAATTCATTTGTCATTTATTAATTTCCTCCCTAAACTCACCCTTTAAGTCTAGAACTCTCTCAATTTCTTCGCTCTTGACGTCAAAATAAAGGTATAGTTCTTGCCTCTTACTCTCTTTATTTACATAATTATTAACAATGATTGCATGACACTAATCGATATAGTAGAATAGATTTTCGGGGGTAGTTTTCAAAAATGAAAATAGGTTTCTTGTTTGATAGAAAAACATAGCATGAGTGTTTCCCTTAAGTCCCCAAACGTCTCCACAACGTCCTGGGCATAAGGATTTCTTAAGAAACCGTCGAATTGGTACAAAATGGGTCAGGGAAGTTGAAGTGTCTCTTCGTGTACAACTCTAACTTGGGCACTATTTAGAGGTTATTTTGTGAAAATAAATGCATATTTAAGTTGTAGGTTACTTTATATACTCTAATCTGCTAAAATTCTTTGAAAACAGGGTTTTTTAGATGAAGAGGTGCCCTGATCGCGCGTAGTGTTCATCCTATTAAAACCTTCATCCCGTTGTGGTGACCTTCATCATCCCGCTTCAGCGAGATTTTGGTCACTAGGGTGGATATGGGAAACCAATGGCCCGCATCCTTTTAGAATAGAAATTTACTCTCTTCCCTTTTTAACAAGATTTCTTCTAATCCCCCGATTTTCTCATGTGCTTATAACTCATTTTGCAGGACTCTGTAAATGGATGGCATCAACAAGGAAATTTTTCCTTTTGTCCGGTTTCCCTATGTTACTAGTCATGAATGGTACCATGACCACCAAAAATACTAAATTTTTTTGTTAGTGGGTTTTTCATTTTTTGAATTTGGAGGAGAAAGATCATGTCTTTAATGTTTGTCTTACGATGTTTAGCTGGGGCTACTGACGGAGGCTCTCCTGTTGCTTGCTTTACCTGGGTATGGGAGCTATACTATGTTCTGCCTATTGTTCGACAGAATGACTCTCACCCCTTTATCCGCATTCGGGTAGTTGACATCCGACTTAATGCCACAGACATCAATAAGGCTCTAGATTTATCTTAGGTCTCGAACATGAAGTACGAATCGAAGCTGAGAGAGATGGATCTAGGCTGGTTAGAGACACCAAGATCAAGCATATACACCGGACCAAGTCTATTGGGCTACTATAGAGGGCATCATTTGAAAGGATTTGTCACCAAATACCAGGATGTGGCTACACTTGGTTACTCACTGGATCCTCCTGTCGGGAAACCGCACAGACGTAACATTCACCATGGATTTGATGGGGCGTGCGCTATACATGGTATCAAGCTAAATGTGAGGGCATAAATCATCTCCTAACAAAAGATATTCTATCGGGGCAACAAGAAGTCTTTCTTCCTAGCAGGACTAGTGAACGCGCTGTGTAAGTGGGAAGGAGTGCCAATTCTAGACACCAACAAGGTACTTCCATGGGTCCCCCCTTTCTTACTCTTTTATCAGGTACGTTCGACCTCTCAAAGCAAGAGGTCAGGTCGGGCCAGCAATAGTTAGGAAGATGTGGAGGTGAACGAGTATGGAAGAGGCGAGGGTGCAGGTGACGACACTCTTCCTACCAGGGCCTAGCCCCCACTTTCCAATGGTCATGTGGAGGAGGACCTAATGCCTTTTCGACAAAACTTTGGGGCTCCTGGTCTGGTACCTCAACTGTTGTTCCACCCAAAACTTCCTTTGAGTGTGATATGCTCCACCATCAATGGAGATGGGAGAAGAAGAATAACCTGGTGAGGAATTAAATGACGGCCCGCATATGGAAAAGGTTATTTTCTCATATATCTCCCCTAAGAAGAATCTTTGAACACTTAAGCTAGAGGACTTTGTAGAGTTTTCTTGGCTGAGTGGCGCTTGCGCCAGCGAGACAAAGCCAGAGGATATGGGGTCTGACAGCGAGACTTCCCATTCCAAGGGCTACTGATATTATTTCTCCCCCCGGGCATGTATTGAAGAAAACTATATCATATATTTTTTGTTTCGTATGTTTTCTTTTGTAGCACATGGATGTCGGTTTTCTATTTGTTCTTCGCAACTCGTAATTAATTACTAAGGTTCTATAGCTTGTTATTTCTATTGATGTAAACTGATTAGATTGATGGGATTAATTCTAATACCTTTTGGGTCTGATATTGTGATCAAGAAAACATGGGAGACAAGAGTGAGATTTTATGACGGAAATAGAACCCTTACCAATAAGTTTTTTCGGGTTCTTTTATATTCGAATTTCCCAAAATAACCTAGGCATTTTCAGAGTAATCCCCTTATCTAGGTTAGTCGATGTCTACCCAGAGTTAGTCTCAACAATACATGATTCAAATAGTTCTCTTTAATTTAATACCACAACCTACTCATCCACATCATACAACCAGACACTCACACAGTTATTGGTCAAGCACCAAACACGTCAACATTTTGCTTACAATTACCTCGTATATCATTTATAACCTTGCATCAAACATAGACATGACCTTCCTTTCACTACAAGTTTTCATGTTACTCAAGAAGTTAAAACGTACCTAATTCCAAAAATTCTACCAACATGTTACACATGTAAAACTTAAGACACACATTTATTATGCACATAATCACATCCAAGCAAATATATAACCTTCACATTCATAGTTATTTCAGGAAGCACAAATTCACCGTTCAAAGTCACAATGCACAGACACGTCTAAATTATTAGCTTGTTTACATCCATGGATGACCATTTCCCGTAATTCATGCAATTAAGCAGCCCGTACGGCCAGATACCAATTGGAACCTTCTTAGTTAAAATTTGCTTTGCTTCTGGCCCCTCTGTAGTGACCACAATGTCCAACTCACTTTGTTGAGATTCCAATTGGAATTGGGAGATACCAATTGGACTCAACTCTTTCCACAAACGACACTTACACAAAAGGAGAGAAAAGTTGAACAACTTCCTCAAACCTTCCTAGCATCCTCTAAATCAAATGTAGATGTCAATAACCCAACCCACAAGAGTCTAGTCCACATTATTCTCTTGTACTGGAGACCGGTAAACTGGGACCGGTCAGTGCAGGCAGCTACTCTAACCCCTACTTAGGTGAACCCTCATATCCCAATAACTAAACATGCAAAATAAAAATTAAAAATAACATAGTTGAATTAAATAACATGTTTCATAAATGAGAACCGTTAAAACAATTTTGGTTTAAGATTTGTAAAGTAATTAACACCCAAAAGGATCTTGTCTAAATAGGAAAAAGAGCTAATATGAGTACAAAGCCCTACATGATAATGAAAAAACACTACTCCCACACCATGCATAAGTAAAATAGAAGGTGTAGGAGAATTTCTTCGTCTTCATCTAATGAGACATCACTGAACCTGCATCCAGTCTAAGACTAAAAGGCAAAGCAAGAGTAATATTAATAGGAACATCACACGTACAAGTAGTCATCACCAATAAACCCGACGCCCACCTCATAATAGAAGAATTCAACTGGCAAGATCATGTAATGAAACCACTCGTTCCTCCAGTGTTACCGTCTCTCGAATACCTTAGAATTACCTTTGTACATTTCCTACTAACCTTCAACTTAGTCAACCAACTTACAAAAGTCTCTACCATATCCTAACCATTCTAAAATATGGAAGATTTTACAATTAGCACTACCAACATTCCGCGACGACTAATCACACATGACATGCACTGCCTTCTCTTCATCTTATCTAGTCCCTTCCACATGACACCCTTTTATCAAAGATTCCCAACTACCCACTACGAATTCATTTCTCACTAGGGAACCACCTACGTTTTTCCATAATGTAAACTATGCAACATGTCGCAATTTAAAATATCTAGAAGAATCTAATTACTTGAAATAATCATTGTTTGAAAATAATTAAAATTTTGGAAATTTTTTGAAGTTACGTAAAGTGAGTTTTTTGTCAACTTCAAACAACCATAACTCCTAGAATATGATGCGTTAGGGATACTTCAAAATATGGTTGGAGACCTTTTGGAATGATTATTCCAAAACCGCCGAGTTTGCACAATCATGAGTTTGGATGAGTGAGATATGGCTTTTCCTCTAATTTGTACTTGCGCGTGTTTTAATATAATTATGCCTCCATGAAGAGTAGTCAGAGGTCATCAACTAGGAGAAATGTTGAAGGGGAAGGGCTACATAATGAACCCAAAGTACAACCTCAAGGCAAAGTCACCAATGCGGAGTTCCGTAAGGATATCCAGATGTTGAGCCAAGCTCGAACTAACTAGGTTGGACAACAAAGAGGAGGTCGACAAGAAGAGGTTGACACTTCAAGGATTCATTAGTTTTTAAGGATGAATCCTCCAAGTTTCACTGGTTCAAGCACTACTAAGGATCTAGAAAATTTCATTGAGGAACTGAAAGATGGTATTTAATGTGATGCATCTTGCTAATACTATGAGAGTTAAGGTATCTGCATATCAACTAAAGAATGTTATTAGGAAATGGTTTGATCAGAGGAAAGAGGGTAGATCTGAGGATACAACACCTGAGAGTTGGACCTTTTTTAAGTATGTTTTCTAGTTCCCTTAGAATTGTGAGAGGCTAAGGTACGGGAATTTCTGACACTTTAGAAGGATTCTCTAATTGTGCATGAGTTTGGTTATAAGTTCACCCAACTATCTCGTTATGATTTGGAAATGGTTAAAGACATGAGGAGTAGAATGAGCTTGTTCGTTGCTGGGTTGGCCCATCTATCAAGCAAAGAGGGCAGGTCATCAATGTTGATGGTTAAATGGACATATAAAGGTTGATGGTTTATGTGCAGCAAGTTATGGAAGAGAATACTAGGGACATGGAAGAATTCAGAAGTAAGAAAGTGAAGACAAGGAATGATTTTGGGAAGCAGAATGGTAATGTGTTCATCCTTTCAGAGAAAGCAAAAGGGACCTGGACCATCATTTGCTAGTGCACCTGCACCCCAAAACAAGTGTGAGTACAATGGTAGAATTCGTAGAACTTCAAATCTAGACATGCACAGTCTAAAGCTAGTGTGGCATAAGGAGGTAAATGGGATCCTACATGTTCTTAGTGTGGAAGAACCCACCTTTGTAAGTGTCGTGATGGCCAGAAAGGTTGTTTTAAGTGTGGGCAAGAGGGTCACTTCCTGAAAGAGTGTCCTAATAATAGGCAAGGCAATGGAAATCAGTACAATAGAGCCAAATCTTCATTAATTTCTCCACCAAACGTGTTGTACCTAAAAGACCTACTTCTGCTACTGGTAGAGGAGCGAACCGACTCTACGCATTCACTATTGCCAAAACCCAGAGAACTCTCCAGATGTTGTCACTGGTATGATCAAAGTCTTTAGTTTTGATGTTTATGGTTTGTTAGACCCATGAGCAAGTTAATATTTTATAACCCCTTATGTTGCAAATAAGTTTTATGTTCTTCCTCAAAAACTTTGTGAACCCTTCTGTGTTTCTATATCTGCTGGGAAGTCAATTCTAGCAGAAAGAGCCTATTGTGATTGTACCATTTCCATCAATCACAAGAACACCATGTATGATTTAGCTGAGTTAGACATGTCAAATTTTGATATCATTCTAGGTATGGACTAGCTTCATGCATGTTATGCATCAATATATTGTAAAAATCAAGTTGTAAATTTTAGATTCTTAATGATCCAGTCATAGAGTGGAGTAGTTGTTCAGTAGTGCCTAACGGTCACTTTATTTTGTACCTTAAGGCGAGAAATTTAGTTTCAAATAGTTATAACTATCACTTAATTCGAGTTAATGACTCTAATGTTGAGATACCTCTCATTCAATCAGTTCCTATAGTAAGAGAGTTCCAAAAGTCGTTCCTGATAATCTACTTGAAGTCCCTCTTGATAGAGAAATAGAGATTGACATAGACATTAATCCAGATACTTGTACTATCTCTATTCCTGTCACGACAAGGTCTAGACCCTAGCCGAAACTGGCGTCGTTGACCTCTCGGAGGTCGCAGACAAGCCTACATACGTCATCATTACATTGTATAGGTTAATTTTAGCTGAAAATTTAAAACTTTTGTATGCTTTGAAGTATTCATAGACTTCACAGTAAGAAATAATATACGCGTATAAGATTTGCATTATATCACATCAGTTCACAACAACCATCTAATAATAAGATATTCAAATGAAGGAAATAGTTCATAACTGCATTAATATAAAGTTGCCAAAATGGCACCAATACGACGTCTGAAAATAAGTAAGAAAGAAACGCTAGTGGAACATCCTCCATTAGCTCATGCCTACGTCTAAGCTAGAATATAAGAGATAAGCATCCTCGAAAGCATGAGGGCCTACCAAGTTCGGGTGAATGCTCCACGTCTGGATAGCTTCAACGTAGTCTCGTAAGCTCTAGCGTCCACCTGCACCTACACCTAAAAGTAAAGGGTTGTATGGGATTAGTACACACTTGTACTAAGTATGGGTGTATGCAAGTACACACCAAGGACATGCATGATTAAGAAGAGCTCTCTCCTAACGATATGAGTTATGTAAAGCCAAGTCAGTTGGACTTACCAATTTAGTTTAGGAAAGTCGTGCTATGAGAGTAACATGCATCATCATTCTTTTCATATTGCACACAACACATAACATACTTCATTTAGTACATACATATATCACATATCATTCGTTCATATTCCGTGAGACCATAGAATTACGGACTTAACATTAGGACTTCCCAAATGAGGGCTCAACATATGAGACCTCAACAAGGGAGCTTTCTTTAGCAAACACAGAGTCTGCTTCATTCATTCATACGTACTTCATTTTTCATTCATTTATATACGTAGGATGTTGTTTAGGACTCTCTTCGGGTTCACTGTGCAATGACCAAGAATGACCTAGTGTCATTACTTGAGTCTAGTTCACCTCTTGATTATCCTATCCAAACACCTTTGGTATCATTCATTTCATGGTGTGCATTACATGAGGCTGGCCTCATTCTTTCTTTGGGAACTTTAACTTTAACCGACATAGATCATGTTATGTTATGAAATCCAGTGTCTACCCCACATCGAAAAGAGGTGGAATCACCGGCCAAAGTGAAACAAAAACATGCTAGCGTGTATAGGGAAATGAACCCTGCTAGAACCGTATGTTGGCAGCATAGGTTCAAAGACTAGGAGATATAAGAAGACTCATACCCGCCTAAACGGACAGTCTCATCTCATGAGATTTACACGAACCTCTGCCTTCCCAAAAGAAGGAATCGCGACTCATAGCTAGCCTATCGATGCTCCGTATAAAGTTCCATTACATTCATCTCACACATCATAGAAGCTGGCTTCTAGCATGAGGGCATCATTGCTCATTAGATGATTTCTCATCTCATCATTAGTATTAAGTGTGTATTAATACTTTCATTAGAGTGTTTCTTAGAGACTGGTCTCTTTATTAGTTTTACACTCTCATAGGTGAGTACGGTTTTTGGTAACACTTATTAGGCTCATTTGAGATTTGATCTCGTCTGTCATATTAGCCTCTTATCATGTTGTCACCACATTCATTAAATTTAGCATTTTAGCTCTTCATAATTACTCTCCCCATTACGTGAATGTTCATTTCATCATATGTCAATGAACTTGGCTTTTTAGTGTGTTTCACACTCTTACTTAACCCTCCTGCGTTCACATCATTTCATCATATATATCTTAGGTTCACTTACTTTTAAACGTACGTTATGAACCCATACGTACAAGCCATGAGGCCTCGTTCATAATTCGTGTAAGTGACTTATACTTACCCAAGATTATATGGTACAAGACTTATGCATCTTGTAAGTATGCCAAGGTATCGAGTTCGATTCCTATAGGCATCTTTCATTAAATATTTATTCACGTAATACTTTTGCATCAATACGGAATTGGGCAAGGGAACCCGACTTCGAATCCCTTGAGCAACACTTAGTCTTATATTAAATTTTGATTTGAAATTTCAGCTTGGGGACCCGAGATTGAATCCCAACGCCTACATTTCTTTTCTTTCTTTTCTATCCTTGACTTTTCTATTTTTGACCGAGAGGATGTGGTATCGATCCCCACAACCTCATTTTATTTTTCTTTAATTGGTTCTCCTAGTTTCCTCACCTATCCGAAAGGTTGTGGGTTCGATCCCCACACACCCCAGTTTATTTATTTTTATTCTCACATGGACTGGTCTTAATTTCGGACAAGGACACACGGGTTCGAATCCCATGTACCTCGTTTCTTTTAATTAATTTTCTAGGTTCTCTTACTCGGCTAACACCCGAGTTCGCTTTCCCCTAACCTCACATTTATTATTAAATTTTCAGTAGCTTGCATATGGTGAGGTCTCGGGTTTAATCCCTGATGACCTCACACATTTTTAAAAAATTTTGAAACCAAAAAACCTTCAAACGGCTTAGCCGAGATCAAATTTCCAGAAATCTGGAAATTTGGTCATGTTTCCAGTCCATTTTCTCAATTATTTATACATTAGATTTTAGGGCAATTCATTGGACATTTCGTATGTTATTTTTGTTCATTTTCGTGGTTACATTTTTGTCAAGAGTTTTCACTCAATTCAGCAACATCACACCTCTTATGAACATCACGATTTCTACAAGTAATTGCATATAAAACACAAGGATTTAACATGCCATTTTCAAACTCCAATTCGTGACCAAGAATCACGGCATACACGTTGCACACAAACTTGTCACATAGTTTTGGAAGCCATAATTAATAAGCACATAAATTCGAACATACATACATGAACATAATCATCACGAAAACACATTATATCCCTAAATTCTACCAGCAAACATACCCAACCTACAACAATATATGGGAGCTAGTGACAGGGACATGTAACGTGGAAACATTCCTAGTTTTTGGATTAGAATACGACTTAATCCTAGGGCTCTCTTGGGAAAGGGATTAAGAGTAAGAAACCCATACCTTTTCTGTCGTTCAACACTGTTTCAAAACTGATCCAATGCACTTCCAACTCCTACGAAATCAATGCCTCACCACCAAAACCTCAAGCACAACCCGTCGAGAAATTTGCTTTTGCTTTTCATTTTTAGACTAGCTTTTCTTTTGAGCTTTAGCATTCAAGTTCTTCAAGAGTGATGAACTATTATTTTTCTGTTCTTTTACTGATAAACTAACGTGAGAAAGATAATGGAAAAATGTGAGAGAGTGGAGAAATGTGAGAGTAAGTTTAGGAGTAGGAGTTTTAGGTGATGACTTAGTCAAACTAGGACTCCTTGTCATTTAAATTAAAAATCTGATTTTCTAAGGCTTAAGTGAGATGACTAACCTTCCCTTACTTAAATCGGATAATTAAATACCAATTAATTCAACTTAATATTGCTTCCACCAAGGATCGAACCCGGGTGAAGCCTAACTCGTGAAACGGGTCAATTCGGGTCAACCCGACCCAAACCGTCCACTAATTACATTAATTAATTACTTAATTAAATACTTAGGGTAATTACGATACTACCTTTATCCTGGAAAAGATCATTTTACCCATAGACCTTCCAAACCTAAGATTACCCCTTTCAAGTCCGGTTAAGACTCATTCGGGTAAATCCTAATATTTGGGTGCCCTACATGAATGGACCCAACCTTGCGTAGCTCAACTAACTCATCAAGTTCGTTGGATTGGCTGGTGCATAGGTTCAGAGGTCTGGTTCCACGCGCATCAATCCGTGTGAACCAGGTCTAATCTAGGCATTCTAGGTACGTTTAGGCATTACTTCGCATAGTCATTTTCGGGTTGTTACATTATCCCCACCTTAGGAGCATTCGTCCCCGAATGACACTTCTAATTATCTAGCACAATGCCAGTCATATCATAACATAAGTACTTTACACAGTCGAGCAATAGCAACAAAAAATAGAGGAGATAAGGAAACTTTCACTTAAGAGTAGGAAGTCTAACCTCAAGAGCTGAAAAGATGAGGATAGCGGGATCTCATATCGGCCTCGTCCTCCCACGTAGCACCCTCAACAAGATGGTTCCTCCACAATACCTTCACTGTGGCAACCTCCTTGTTTCTCATCCGTTTCACCTGTCGGTCTAAAATCTCAACAGGAACCTCCTCATAGGACAAGTCTTCATCAACCCCCAAACCTTCAACAGGCAGAATCAATGCTGCATCACCAAGGCACTTCTTTAACATAGAGACATGAAAGACTGGATGAACAGAAGCTAGCTCCGCAGGCAACGCCAAATCATAGGCCACCTCACCCACACGCTGTAGAATCTTGGATGGCCCAACGTACCTCGGACTCAACTTCCCCTTCCTGCCAAACCTCATCACCCCCTTCATGGGTGATATCTTCAAGTAGACCTCGTCACCAACATAAAAATCTAAGGTCCGCTTCCTGTTATCTGCATAAAACTTCTGCCGACTGTAAGCAGTAGCTAACCTGTCCGTAATCACCCTGACCTTCTCTAAGGCCTCATGAATGATCTCTGGACCCAAAATGGATGACTCTCCAACCTCGAACCACCAAACTGTAGACCTACACCTCCTACCATACAGTACCTCAAACGGTGTTATCCCAATGCTGGAGTGATAGTTGTTATTATACGAGAACTCTATCAATGGCAGATGGTCGTCTCAACTACCCCTGAAGTCAATCACACACGCTCTCAACATGTCCTCCAATGTCTGATTGGTGCGCTCTGCCTGCCCATCTGTCTGAGGATGAAAGGCAGAACTGAGATTTACCTGCGTGCCTAAGCTCTTCTGGAAGGATCTCCAGAAATGCAAAGTGAACTGAGCTCCTCTATCTGAAATGATAGACAAAGGAATCCCATGCCACCTCACAATCTCATCAATGTAGAGTCTTGCATAATCCTGGGCCCTGTAAGTAGACTTCACAGGGATAAAGTGGGCAGACTTAGTCATCCTGTCCACAATAACCCATATGGAGTCATGCTGTCTCCTAATCCTCGGAAGACCAACCACGAAGTCCATGTTAATGACCTCCCACTTCCAAGTCGGAACCTCAATTATCTGAGTGAGACCACCAGGCTTAAGGTTCTCTGCCTTAACATGCTGACAATTAGGACACCTGGCCACATACTCAGCAATGTCCTTCTTCATGTCATCCCACCAATAGATCTGCTTGAGGTCATGATACATCTTGGTGGAACCTGGATGTATCGAATACCTGGAACCATGGGCCTCTGCAATAATCTTTGTTCGCAAATTATCCATGTCTGGTACTCACAGCCTATCCTGTTACCTAAGTATGCCGTCACCTCCCAAAGTAAAGGACTCATTCATCTTTATCAGCACTGAGTCCTTCAACTCCATCAACACAGGATTAATATGCTGACCCTTCTTGACTTCAACTACCAAGGATGATTCAGAAGTAGGATGAACTGAAACACCCCCACTAGTAGAGTCAATCAACCGCACACCCAGTCTGGCCAGTCTATGTACATCCTTCACTAACTCCTTATTCCCATCATCAACGTGGGTTGTACTCCCCATGCTCAACCTACTCAAAGCATCAGCTACAACATTTGCCTTCCCAGGATGGTAGTGGACACTCATGTCATAGTCCTTCAATAGCTCCAACCATCTCCGCTGACGTAGATTCAACTCCCTCTGCTTTAACACGTACTGGAGACTCTTGTGGTCTGTGAACACATCCACATGCACCCCGTACAAGTAATGCCTCCACAGCTTTAATGCAAACACCACAACTGCCAACTCCAGGTCATGAGTGGTATAGTTCTTCTCATGAACCTTGAGATGTCTGGACGCATAGGCTAGCACCTTACCACCCTGCATAAGAACAAAACCCAAACCAACCCTAGATGTCTCACAATAAGTAGTGTAACTCTCACCACATTTAGGAAACGTAAGCACTGGGCTGAAGTGAGTCTGTCCTTGATCTCCTGGAAACTCTTCTCAGAAGTCTCCGCCCATTCGAACTTGGCTTTCTTCTTAGTCAAAGCTGTCAGTGGGGAAGAAATTGAAGAAAAACCCTCCATGAACCTGCAGTAGTAACCAGCCAATCCCAGAAAGCTACGGATATCAGTGGGAGTAAGAGGTCTTGGCCAGTTCTTAACAGCCTCACTCTTCTTGGGGTCCACCTCCACACCCTGATCAGACACAACATGACCCAGGAAGGTCACTGATCTAAGTCAGAATTCACACTTGCTGAATTTGGCATACAACTGATGTTGTCTAAGTACCTGCAAGGTTAGTCTCAAATGTTGTTCATGCTCTTCCTTGGTCTTAGAGTAGATGAGGATGTCATCAATGAATACTATGATGAAAGAATCAAGGTATTCACGGAAGACTCAGTTCATGAGGTTCATAAATGCAGCTGGTGCATTAGTGAGACCAAATGACATGACTAGGAACTCATAATGACCATAACGGGTACGAAAGGCTGTCTTTGGGATATCTTCATCCCTAACCCTAAACTGATGATACCCGAAACAAAGATTAATCTTCAAGAAGAAACTAGACCCTTGGAACTGATCGAATAAGTCATCTATTCTGGGAAGTGGATACTTGTTCTTTATAGTGACTTTGTTGGGCTGTTGTTAATCGATACACATCCTAAGGGTTCCATCTTTCTTTTTCACAAACAGCACTGGAGCGCCCCAAGGGGATATGCTCGGCTGGATGAAACCCTTATCAGTGATATCTTTTAACTGAAGCTTCAACTCTTTGAGTTCAGCTGGAGCCATTCTGTAGGGAGGAATTGAAATCGGTTTGGTATCAGGATCTAGGTCGATACCAAAATCAATCTCTCAAGGTGGAGGGACTCCAGGCAAATCATCGGGGAAAACATCTTGGAACTCACTCACTACAGGCACAGAGTCTATGGAAGGAATGTCATGATCTAGATCATTGACACTCACAAGATGGCATAAAAATCCCTTGGACATTATTTTATTAGCTTTTAGGTTCGAAATCAAGGGACTTGCACGACTCGAATTGTACCTCTCCCAGACCAGCTTTACTTCATTAGGGATACAGAATCTCACAACCCTACTACGGCAATCCATGAAGGCATAACATTTATGGAGCCAGACCATACCAAATATAATATCGAAGTCATTCATGGGTAACTCAACAAGGTCTGCACACATAGTCTTACCACATACTACTATTGGGCAATCTTTATGAACCCTAACAGCTCTTACATTTTTTCCTAAGGAAGTACTAACTACGATAGGATCATACAAAACCTCAGGTAGTGTTTCAAAAGTAAGAGCAAGCAAGGGAGTCACAAAAGAAAGCATAGACCCTGGATCAAGTAAAGCATAAACACAGGTTGAGAAGACTTGCAGCATACCTGTGACCACATCAGCATACTTCTCTTGCTCCTCCCTGCCCTTCAAGCCGTAGAATCTGTTCCTCTTAGGAGGCTCAGCTGCAGTAGCATTCTGGGGATTAGGCCTAGGCTGAGCATTACCTCCAGCCTGATCCCTATTCTGTGGACATTCCCTGACCATGTGTCCGCTCTTTCCATAACCGAAGCAGGCATTTGTGCCTAGTCTGCACTCTCCACTGTGAATACGGCCACACTTGCCACATTTCTTTTTGGGACGCTGCACATCACCTCTATTGCCCTTCTTGGGCTCGGGTCTGCCTCCTCTGGGTGCTGCACTCCTCTGAGAGTTAGATTTCCCTAAACTCTGATGCCCCTTCTTAAATCTGGGCTGATCACGAACTCCGAAAGTGCTCCTGCCACCACCACTGCTGGGACCTGCCTGGTCAGAAGGTTTAGGCCTCCTAACCTCACGGACTCTCCTCTTTTTCCTGCTGTCCTCAACCTACTGTACATGCACCATCAGTATGGACAAGTCTATGCTGTGATTGAGCATCGCAACCCGACACTCCTCCTTCAAGTCCTCTGTGATTCCTGTAAGGAACCTACTCATCTCGTCCCTGCTGTTCGACACAAGGGAAGTGGCATACCTGGACAATTTTATGAATTTCAGGGAATACTACCTGACAGTCATCGAGCCCTGCTTTATGAACTCCTCAACCTTAGCCTATGTCATCTCTCTGGGAAGAACATCTCCAGAAAGGCTATTTTAAACAACTCCCATGTGATCGGACCTCCGCCCAACGCCCTGCTATCCTGCCACATCTTGCACCAAGCCTGTGCAACATCCTTCAGTTGGTACGAGGCCAGCTTAACTTTCTCAATATCCGTGGCCCCCATCGCCACCAGAATCTTTTAGACCTCCTCCACGAACTCCTGGGGATCCTCTGCAGTCTTAGATCCTGTAAAGATTGGAGGATGTATCCTCGTAAAATCCCCCAACCTGTTTGCCATGTTGTGGGCTGGTGGGTTCTCTCGCTCAACCTCTTGTCTGTTGGCCTGGGCCGTTATAGCCTGAACCTGCACAGTGATGGCTTGAGCCATCTATCCAAAAGTGGTCTGGACCTCCGCATCAGTCAACCCAGCTGGGTTAACTGCCATGGCCACTCCTGCAGCTTGAGCCTGGGGTGGTACTTGGTTTCCCCCAGCAGCTGCTCCTACTCTTCCCCGACCAGCGTTCCCCATTGTATTCATTTTCTGGAAAAAAAAAAAGAACTGATGTTAGATACACTTATAACACCAAGAAATCAGAAATTAAGGAAATCCCGATAAGATCAGAAGAAGGGAAATTTCCTACGCATCATGCAGTCTCTAATTCATAATACTGGTGCACTTCACTACCATAACTTATAAACTATCCGATGTGGTTGATGTGAACATTATTATCCTTGGAATTAAACCTAATGCTCTGATACCATATTTGTCACGACCGGGGTCTAGACCCTAGCTAAAACCAGCGTCGTTGACCTCTCGGAGGTCGCAGAAAAGCCTACATACATCATCATTACATCGTATAGGTTAATTTTAGCAGAAAATTTAAAATTTTTGTTTGCTTTGAAGTATTCATAGACTTCATAGTAAGAAACAATATACGCGTATAAGATTTGCATTATATCACATCAGTTCACAACAACCATCTAATAATAAGATAGTCAAATGAAGGAAATAGTTCATAACTGCATTAATATAAAGTTGCCAAAATGGCACCAATACGACGTCTGAAAATAAGTAAGAAAAAAACTCTAGTAGAACATCCTCCACTAGCTCATGCCTACGTCTAATCTAGAATATAAGAGATAAGCATCCTCGAAAGCATGAGAGCCTACCAAGTCCGGGTGAATGCTCCACGTCCGAATAGCTTCAACGTAGTCTCGTAAGCTCTAGCGTCCACCTGCACCTGCACCTAAAAGTAAAGGGTTGTATGGGATTTGTACACACTTGTACTAAGTATGGGTGTATGCAAGTACACACCAAGGACATGCATGATTAAGAAGAGCTCTCTGTTTGACACCTCAACTTGCCCACTGGTCTGAGGATGGTAAGGAGTGTCCACATTGTGGCGAACTCCATATTTCTCCAATAACCCTTTGAACAACTTGTTACAAAAGTGGGATTCCCCATTACTAATAATGGCCCTTGGGGTGCCAAATCTGGAAAATATGTTCTTTTTCAAGAACGCAGTGACACTCTTTCCTTCATTATTTGCAAGTGCTATGGCCTCCACCCATTTTGACACATAATCAACCGCCACAAGAATATACTTCATCCCATGAGAACTCACAAAAGGGCCCATAAAGTCAATGCCCCACACATCAAACAACTCAATTACAAGAATGGGATTTAAAGGAAGCTCTTGCCGTTTAGAAACACCTCCATCTCTTTGGCACCTATCACATGCCTTGGCGAACTCATGAGCATCTTGGTGGATGGTTGGCCAATAGTAGCCACATTGCAAGATTTTATGGGTAGTCCGGATACCACTATGATGCCCACCCACAGGTGAGGAGTGACATGCCTCCAAAACACTCAACATCTAAACTTTCGGCACACAACGTCGAATAAGCCCATCGGCACAACTCCTATATAGATATGGTTCATCCCAAAAGAACTTTTTCACATCAAGCATGAACTTTTTCCTTTGATGAAAGGACAAGTCCGATGGGACGATATCACTAGCCAAGTAATTTGCAAAATCTGTGAACCATGGAATCAAGTCATGAGAAGCGGCCAATACATGCTCATCAGGAAAAGTATCATCAATTTCAGCCTTTTTACCCAACTCTCGCATAGCTTCATCCTCTAATCTGGACAAGTGATCGACAACTTGATTTTTGGTCCCTTTTTTATCTTTCACTTCAAAGTCAAACTCGTGCAACAGTAATACCCATCTAATCAATCTCGGTTTCGCATCCTTCTTTGCTATCAAATATCTCAAGGCAGAATGATCAGTATGCACTATTAATTTTGTGCCAAGCAAATAGGAGAAAAAATTTTCGAAGGCAAATACCACCGCAAGTAGCTCTTGTTAGGTCACAGTATAATTCTTCTGAGCTTCATTAAGGGTCTTACTGGCATAATAAATGGGGTGAAGGATTTTATCCCTTCTTTGTCCCAATACTACACCAAGAACAACCCCACTAGCATCACACATAACCTCAAATGGTTTGTTCCAATCTGGAGAAATAATAATGGGCGCAGACACCAACTTCTCCTTCAACTCTTCAAATGCCTTCAGACAGGATTCATCAAAATAAAATTTACACTCTTTCTCAAATAAATTGCACAGAGGATGTGCAATTTTTGAAAAATCCTTGATGAAACTCCGGTAGAAGGCCGCATGCCCAAGAAAACTCCTCACACCTTTTACAGAGATGTGTGGAGGAAGTCTCTCTATCACTTCAATTTTTGCTCGATCAACCTCTATACCCTTCTCTGAGATGCGATGGCCTAATACAATACCCTCTTTCACCATAAAGTGACATTTTTCCCAATTTAGCACAAAGTTGCAATCTTCACACCTTTTGAGAACTTCGGCCAGGTGACTCAAACAACGCTGAAAGGAGTCGTCAACCACTGGAAAATCATCCATAAAAACCTCAATAGTGTCTTCCACCATATCAGAGAATATAGACATCATACATCTCTGAAAGTCGCCAGTGCATTACACAACCCGAAGGGCATCCTCTTGAACGCAAAAGTTCCATATGGACAAGTAAAGGTGGTTTTCTCTTGATCTTCCGGTGCAATAGATATTTGGTTGTAACCCGAATAACCATCAAGAAAACAATGCCACCCCTTTCCTGCAAGCCTATCCAACATCTGATCCATGAAGGGCATAGGAAAATTGTCATTCTCAGTCCATGCATTCAATTTCCAGTAATCCATACACACTCTCCATCCGGTCACCGGCCTCATTGGAACAAGCTCATTTTTCTCATTAGGGACCACAGTCATTCCCCCTTTCTTAGGCACACACTGAACAGGGCATCCCCAACTACTATCAGCGATCGGATATATGACTCCAGCATACAACCATATAATAATCTCCTTCTCCACTACCTCTTGCATAGGTGGATTTAAATGTCTCTGTTGCTCAATACTTGGCTTATGTTCGGGCATGAGTTAGATTTTTTTTGAACAAATGCCGGGTGGAATCCCAATAATGTGCGCAATAGTCCAGCCTATGTCTCGTTTAAACCTCTTTAACACCTCTACAAGACACCTTACTTGCTCCACATTCAAATCCGATGCAATGATTACCGGCAAAGTGTCACCTTTTCCCAAGAAAACATACCTCAGATGAGGTGGTAGAGACTTAAGAGCCAATTTTGGGGCCTCCCCTATAGATGGTATCGTGGGTGGAGACTCGCGATGCTTCATATCTAACTCCAACTTCTATGGTTTGAACCGAACATCACCTTGATCAAGTGCCGCAACCAATGACCCATACTCTTCAATACAATCACTCTCAAAATTCATGATCACTGCCGCTAGTGCCTCAACACCAAGACGCTCTTCTATTTGTACCTCAGACAAACTCTCAACCCTGTAAGATATCGCAGATATCGATTGGAGCTCACTACTCTACTTCATGGACCTACAAATGTTGAAAGTCGCTTCTTCATTGTTTAACCGAAACTTCATCTGCCCTTTCTCCATGTCAACCAAGGCGCGACCGATAGCAAGGAATGGCCTCCCAAGAATAATAGGCACCTCAAAATCCACCTCACAGTCAAGAATCACAAAATCGGCCTGAAATATGAATGACTCCACCTTCACTAACACATTGTGGAGTATCCCAATATGCCTCTTCACTGTTTGATCAGCCATCAGTAACTGCATCGCAGTGGGCTTTGGGTCACCCAAACCCAACTTCTTGTAAATGGAGAGAGGCATGAGATTTATGCTTGCCCCAAGATCACATAATGCTTTAGCAAAGTGTAGTAACCCGATTGTACATGGAATAGTGAAATCACCCGGATCTTTTTTCTTTTGCACAAGAGACCTTGTAGAAATAGCACTACAATGTTGCATCCGATCATTATCCTCAAAACTCACCGACCACTTCTTAGTGACCATATCTTTCATGAACTTGGCATAACCGAGCGTTTGTTCAAGAGCTTCTATCAAAGGTACATTGATGGAAAGTTGTTTCAACATAGTAATAAAATGCCGGTATTTGCCATCCTCGGTCTTCTTCACCAATCTTTGTGGAAATGGTGGTGGTGGTGTAGGAACGGGGGTCACCTTTTGGGGCATCTCTAATTCTTTTTCCGCTTCATTTACCAACTCACCACTAGCTTCTACTACCGCATCTTCTCTTCTCACCTCATCTTCAACACCAGATGGCATAGGTGGATCAATGGTTTGCTTACCCCCTCGAGTCGTGATTGTCATACAAAGTCTATCATTTTTTGGATTTTTGATTGTATTGCTAGGAAGAGTACCCTGTTGATGAGGGTTCACAGTAGACGACAATTGGTCCATTTACATCTCAAGAGTCTTGATTGAGACTGCATGTACATCCACTTTTTGCCCAATGTTAGCCAAATCACCTCTCAACTCCTTGGCGTGCCCATCACTTGCATCAAACCTCCTCATCATCTTTTGCAACATGTCTTCAACTCGCGCCATACTACCTCCACCATCCCTTGGAGCAACTTCCTGATTTTGAGGTGGAACATAGGGTCCACTTTGATCATTTATGTTTCCATAGTTAACCCCCTTGAAGTTGTTGTCGCGGTTGTAGTTTCCTTCACGAACATAACGACCCTCTCGGTTGTAATTCCCATAGTTCCGACCTTGATTTACTTGACCTTGGCGCCAATTCTCCTGATTGGACCTGCGTTCGGTCGGAAACCCCCCTTCTGCTTATTCACTGCATAAGAATCTTTCTTATAGTAAAATTCATCTACCGGCGGTGGTGGCTTAGTCAAAATAATTCACTGCATTCACTTTCTCTGCACCCTAGTGACATGTTTCAATACTAACCCAAGCTCAGTTCTCATTTGAGCCATCTCTTCACGAATATCATATGTGGCTGGGTTGTGTGTAGCTTGCACTGTAAAGGTGTTTCTCCCAGTATCCGACTTCCTAGTTCTCCAAGATTTATTATTTCGGGAGATTTTCTCTAATTTCTCAGCGATCTCTGCATAAGTACATTCCCCATATGAACCACCCGCTATAGTATCAAGTACCGCCTTATTGTTATCATGTTTCCCCCTATAGAAGTACTATTTTAATGACTCATCATCAATGCGGTGGTTTGGGACACTTCTCATGAATGAGGTGAACCTATCCAAAGAACTACTTACTGACTCCCCAGGCAATGCCACAAAATTGTTGACTCTATCTTTGTGGTTTTAAGATTGTTAGAAACCGGGTAATACCTTGATAGGAAAACATCCCTCAAATGCTCCCAAGTATAGATTGAATTGTAGGGCAACTCAGTAAACCAAATTGCGGCCTCCCCCGTCAGTGAGAGAGGGAACACCCTTAATCCAATTAAATCTATGTCTAACTCTGGCCTCCCTACACAACTCTTACACATCGACCTTAGTTTGGCGATGTGAGCATGTGGATCCTGAGATGGTAGCCCCGAAAACAAACCTCTAGCGGTGAGCATCTGCATCAAGCTACTAGTTACCACGAAAGTATGACCATGTGGTAGAGGAGGTAGGACAAGTAGCCCATCATAGTCAGTGATGTTAATATTTCCCCTATAGTACTCTTGAGGGCGTGGGGCAGGAGGTTGCCTCCTCAGATTACCTTCACCAGGGTTATCAACAATCACTTGATTATAGGCATCAACCGGCGGAGGAAGTTGAGGGTTTATCCCATCATCACTATTAGCAGGATTGTTTGGATTGTTCATTCTGCGAAGTGTACGGTTTAGTTCTGGATCAAGTGAAAGTATTGGTTCTCCTCGTCTCCGTGTACTTGGCATACACTAAAGCTAGCGTTCGAGAGACAAAAACAAAAAGAAAAAGTAAAATTAGGAAATTGTTGACTAAAATTCGGTAATGTGTTTAAAGTTTAATCTAAAAGCCACTTTCCCCGGCAGCGGTGCCAAAATTTGATACGCTCAAATTATACTTCCCTAAAGGAGTATAAGCAGCCGTATCAAGTAAAGAACCCAATTGTTAGGTTGGGGGTCGATCCCACGAGTAAAATGGTTTAGACTTAACTTTAATCTACGATTACTTCTATTTAGTCAAGTCCTTTCCGGAAACAAGTTAAATAAAAGGGGGTTTTGTGTAACAAAAATGTTCAATTATGGCTAAGTAAACAAGTAGCAATGTTAAAACTTTGGTTTTTATCAAGTGATGAGAGAAACTAGGGCATAAGATTTCCCCATAGGTTCATAAACACAATAATCCTAGCTATAATAACTCTTTCCTATTGTCTTGCATGCAAAGTGGTAAGTTATGTATCTCTAATTCCTTGGTCCGGCAACTAGAGAATTTCACCTCGTACATTGGTCCGACTACGTGTGTTGAATTACTAACCCTTACCCTTACCTCATATTAAGCATCATATTCAATGTTTGGCTAAGTTACTACTTCACACCAATTGACACTAGCATATTAGATATTGTATACTAAATCTATGTTGATAATTATTTTCCTATTAACTACCCTTTTGGTCCGGCGAATAGAAATAGGGCAAGTTCTAACGCGTGCACTCATTAAAAAGACTTCTAACTAAAAGAATTATCAATACATGCAAGAACCTATTCTAGAATTGTTATTTAGCTAGTTTTATCTTGTTAATTACCCATGGTTCCCACAACCCTAGTTGTGGATTTAGTTACCTATGCTTAGAAATACACAATTCATAATTGATTGATAAGAATTCATGTACTTACTTTGATAAGTTTGAAGATAATCCAGAAATATCACTTCAATAAACAAAAATATTGTAATAATTGATTCCAGAAATTTGAAGTAATTCCCAAAATTCAAAGTTCAACTTCCAATAACAAGAGTATGAAAAATAGTAAAAAGTCTAACCCCAAAAATGTGGTTTTTAGTCCTATTTATATTAATAAAGTCCTAAAATAAAAAGGAGTTCTAAATAAGGAAAAATCATTCCAAAATGCGTCTTCAGTCGACAACCCAACTGACGGTCCATCGATGGAACGACGGACCGTCGACAACTTTCGTCGGTCCATACTTGAAATCTTTTTTTAGCCTCCACATTTCAACACTTTCTATTACAATCGACGGACCAACAGAATAGTCCGTCAGTAGACCTACGGTTCGTTGATGGCCTCCGTTCCTCCATACTTAGTGGTTTCTTCAAGACTGGTACTGGGACTACTTTCTGTTACCATCAATGATTTGCCAGTGACGGTCCGGCGATCAGTCGACGAACCGTCTATCCTTCTGTAGCCCCACACTTGGTCAGAATTCCTCGATTTGATTTTAGCAGCTTGAACCTCCAGTCGACGATCAATACCTACGGACCTTCAACGTGTTGACGGACCGTCGATGGCTTCGTAGGTCATCACTTCTGCACTGATTTCATCACAGTCTTCAGCGTTTCCGTTTTGGATATTTTTCTGCAAACACAGATAAAAAGACATGAAAATAACTACAAAAAGGCCTTAGACGCACACTAAACTTAAGGAAAAAGCATTGAAAGTACCGTGAAACCACGGTACATCATGGACTTGCATACCATATCACGCTTGACTTTTTCCTTTTTCATTTTCTAACCCCAATTCAATTAAATTTGATTTTATTGCTCAATCTCTCTTTAGATTCAGATACCCAATACATGTACACTAGAATCTAACTCTAACAACTCTACTAGTTGACACAATAACGTCAACAACTCCTCAATCCTAGCCCAATTCTAGAACGAAAGCAAATTCAAGAATACATCTCAAGAACATCAAAGCTTCAACTTATAGAACAAATGTAAAGTTGAAATTAACATGATTAGCGTGTGGGTGAACAAAACCAACATTATGGAACCACTTATAAGGTTCATGCAGAATTATGGGCATGAACAATTCAGCTCAAGGACTTCATGGGTAACAAGTGTTAGTCCCATGATTAGAATTATAATCTCAAAGGGAATAAGGAACTCAATACTCAATACTTAGAACATGGAGATACTACTACTCTCAATGATACTAAATTTATGGAATTCATACGAAAATTATGGGCATGAACAACATGACTCAAGCTCAAAATATAAATAAGAAACTCATGTTTACGACTCCTCTCATTCGCATTCATACTTTATTAAATCATAGCTCAAATCAATAGTAAATATCAAAGGATTCACAATTGAACTCAAAGGCTTTCTTGAACTCTACTCTGAATCTCTCTTGAATGTGAATTATGAATTCAAGAGATATGGTTCATTATATGAAAGATCTTGTATTGAGAAAGTAGACTGATGAATAAATTTTTTTCATTGTCATACAACTTGCTCGAACCTTAAAACAAGTTATTAAAATTTGTAGAAGAATCCTCAAAAGACTAAAAAGGGATTTTCTGAAAAATGTTTAGTAGAACACATAAGACTTAACCCTTGACTCTACCTTGTATGTAATTTATGAATTGAAAGTTGTAATTTGTGGTAGGAAAGATTTCGTGATGTTGAGGAGTATTTTTATATATAGCTAAACATAAGAAGATATCACGAAATCACCATCTTGGAACAAGTCTATGACGCAGAGATATTTTAAAAAATTACTCATGAAAATAAATATTTTGACAGAGGAGTCCACGTCCTAACCGCAGCTTGAAGAAAAGTTTTGTATACAGGGGAGAAAGTCCGGAACGCAGACTTGCATGCCAGATCATAATCGACTTTTTCTTTCTTCGTTTTCTGACCCTAATTCATCTAAATTCAATTTTATTGTTAAATATCTCTTTAGATTAAGATACCCAACGCATGTACACTACAATCTAACTCTAACAAATCTATAAATAGACACAATAAACTCAAGAACTCCTCAATCTTAGCCCATTCAATAACTAAAGTAAATTCAAAAATACATATCAAGAACATCAAAGCTTCAACTTTTAGAATGAATGTAAATCTGAAATTAACATGATTGGCGCGTGGATGAACAAATCCAACTCTATGGAAGATTACATACCTTAAAGAATTATCTTCTTGAAGCAACTTGAAGAAAAATCTTTAAAGATGAACTCTAGTCTTAGCGTGTCTTGATTTTTTTGAGCGTAGTATCTTTGGAGTTGATGAGAGGGTTTTGATTTAAGAAAACTAATTTTCTACACGTTTAGGGCAATTTAGATGACCTTCTAAGGGGTTTTAGGACTAAAATACTCCTAAAGAAATAAATAAAATGAGTTGGGAGTCATAATTATTTGTCACTAGGCAATAAAGTTCATATAGAATTCGCGTCGCAGTGTTGCTGCCAGGTCTGCGCGACTTTAGTAAATAACTCATAAGTTTTTACTTAGATCTCGGAATCGAGAAAACGCGGCAGAGTTGGAAAGAGGACTCAAATTTATTTAATTTAATATTGTATGAATCTCCTAACTCATTCTGTACTAAAAATTATGGCCATTTGAAGTTGACCCAAAACATAAGAAAACTTAGGAATGACTTGAATGCTTTTCTCTTTTGTTCTTCTTAAAACTTAAGGTGCTACATCTAGTGACCTTAACACTCATGAAATTTTAAATTCCTTTTAAAAAATCTCACTCACTAAGATGAGCGGTTCGAGTCTTAGTTCAAAAGAATGTTTGTGGGGTGTTACATATGTAGAGTTGTCATGTTGGTTGATAGTAAATATTTTACTCCTTGCTCTGTATAAGTTATGATGTATGCTGTCAGTTGCAATCAATTAATTTTTGGAAATACCACAAATCATCTCTTCTTTCTTATTTTGAATTCTACACATTCACCATCTCTGATTCTCTAAGTCTTCGAGCTTAACAAACTATAGCTAGTCCAAATCACAATAAAATGACATACACTTTCAACTTTTATCCAACTGTCATTATACATTGCAATACAATATCTAACAATCAAATTATATATGTGTGCAGCACACCTAATATGAAAACCATCAATATTAGCAGCGCAAAGAGAAAATTTTAGCATTTCAACAACACGTGTATTATTAGAAGAATTATCTAAGGTGACACTACTTATTTTCACAAATTTGATAGTTTTGTAAAACATCTATAATTGATTGAGCTATATAACTACCGGTTTTATGTATTTCAATAGCATTTATAACCTAAAATTCTGTTTCGCAAGGCCCAATTTTCATCAATCCTATGTGCATTAATAGTGAAATAATCATAACCTTTTACACTACGACCTATATCAGAAGTAATAGCTAATTTCCACTTATTATAATAAAATAAACAACGAAAATATTGGATATATTGCCCTTGATAATTAAATCCATTTTAGTTGTATTTATAGTAAAACCTTTAAAATGTGAATTATACAAAATTTGAATATAATGAATAAAATCAGGATTTTCAGCAAAACTAAATGGCAAACCTATAACAACAATTATTTTGGCTAATTCTTCATGATATCTTTCTCTACTATATGACAGTTGTATACTAGAATCAGAAACATTAGAAGGATTTAATTGTGTTTAGACCATATTAGACCCACATACTCCTACATATTCAGGAAGGGGGTACCATTCTTTTTAGCTTTGGCTACACCTTTAGCATGCAAAAATTCATTTTTATAACATGACATTAAATGATTACTCAAACGAACCATTGCACCCTATTTTCCTACAGTTTTATGATTCAATCTATGTTTACGTTCAATAGAAATAGCATATGTTTTATCTTCATTTAGAGTCATAAATTTCAAGAAAGCTAACTTTTTAGCATGTTCTACCTTAGTCCTAGGATGTAAGGGAAGAACAGGAGAAGGACAAAGAAAGGGAACGGTACTAGGAGCGGACTGAAAGAGGGATAGGGAGTACTAGTAGCCGTAGGTGGCTCAATCTCATCATCATCATCATCATCAAAAGTAGGCATATCAATATAATTATTAACATTATAATATTCATCATCTTCACA
Organism: Solanum sitiens; assembly: GCA_016801875.1. Classification (NCBI taxonomy): domain Eukaryota; kingdom Viridiplantae; phylum Streptophyta; class Magnoliopsida; order Solanales; family Solanaceae; genus Solanum; species Solanum sitiens. Next base: position 4,492,679 of record JABWTJ010000012.1, on the reverse strand, counting down.
AATTTCCTAATCAAAATTACCAAACATATTTGTAAATATTCATGATAAGGATCTTGTCCACTATTACTATCAATATCAAAAACAATATCATTAACATGTCTGTAATCATCCGTATTCATTCTTAATACACTAGACTTTTTTAGTTTTGGATTTAGAAGAAGTATCGGTTTCTTGTTAGTGGTGGATTTCAACTTAAAATACTACTAAACGTCTCATCTACGATGTTTTTTACCTTTTTCGACAATTTTTTTTACCGGAATCCATATTCAAATATGAAAAATGATTAAATTACAAATAATACGAAAATATAATGCAAACAAACAATTACTAACAAAATAAATAAATAAATTATATGCAAATAAATAAATGAAAAAGTGAGTTAAAAGTCGGAACGAATGTACAAAACGTCTACTTAAAAAAGTAGACGTGTATGACCGAAAGCCAAAAGTTGAATGTTGAAAAAGTGAATTTCGAAGCTCCTAATCCAATTTACAAAGACCAAATTCATAATTGTAATGAGAATAAGAGACTAGAGAGTAGAGAGTTGAGAGAGTAGAGAGTTGAGAGAGTAGAAGATGATTTTTTTTGTGAGTGAAAAGAATGAAAGATAAGGGGTATTTATAGGTAAAAAAAAGAATGAAATGTAGTTTTTAGAAGGTTGGGGTATCAAAAAAAAGTTAGGGGGTAGGGGGTGTAATGAGGGTGAAAGAGTCGTTTGTGGGGCCCAAAACCCCTTGCCAAACGTCTCTTTTAATGGCTACATTTTGAAATTAAAAAAAATAAACCAGAACGAAATGGGATGTACTGGGATGGGAATCGAAACCGGTATTTATCGGACAACAACTAACCGATAAATCCCGGTTTTCATCCCGTTACCCCTCCTTGACCCCCTAATGGTCGTTCCTAATCGACATAAGCTAGAAAAGGACCGAATAGGGAAGGAACGGTACCAGATTTTGCACTTTTCGGTTTCGGTTCCAGCCTTAGATAGTTGTTACAGAGTCTTTGATTGACAATTTCTACTACAAATTTTATATTGCACATCTTTCACTAACATATTTTTCTAAAAGTCATCATGCCACTCCAATACAACTTTAGTTGCATAACCTTGAAAACACATCTACAATTGGTGCCCATGCAACAACTGAATTCGTTTTTTCACTTCTCTTTACAACTCAAATTCACTAATGAAACTAAATAAATCGAAACTCAAAACCATTACCCAAGGTGCAACAAAACAGACACAAAATACTTATTTCTTTAAGTAGAGAATCTATAGTTAGCATCGAAAAAGAGAAACAAAATAAGATCTATCCCTCACATTAATCAAATAACCATATAACTCCTCATGATCTACTTCAATGAAGCTCCAAATTTGTTTAATATATTATCACAAAAATTGTTTAACCATAAAAAGTTTGATACTTTACCCGATATCTTGAAGAGTATGGGACATTGGTTGCAGCACTTGATCGAGGTGATTTTTGGTTCAAACCAAAGAAATTGGAGTTAGACATGAAACATCGCAAGTCTCCACCCGCGAAACCATCTATTGAAGAGGCTCCAAAATTAGAGCTTAAGGCTCTACCACCTCATCTGAGGTATGTATTCTTGGGGAAAGATGACACTTCGCTGGTAATTATTTCATTTGATTTGAAGGTGCAACAAGTAGAGTGTTTGGTTGAAGTGTTGAAGAGGTTCAAGAGAGCTATTGGGTGGACTATTGCAGATATTATTGGGATCCCTCCCGGTATTTGTTCACACAAAATCCAACTCATGCCCGATCATAAACCAACTATTGAGCACCAGAGACGTTTGAATCCACCTATGCAAGAGGTTATGAAGAAAGAGATTATTAAGTGGTTGGATGTCGGAGTCATATATCCCATCGCAGATAGTAGTTGGGTATGACCTGTTCAGTGTGTGCCCAAAAAAGGGGGAATGACAGTGGTACAAAATGAGAAGAATGAGCTTGTTCCCATGAGGCCGGTGACCGGATGGAGAATGTGTATGGATTACCAGAAGTTGAATGCATGGACTGAGAAGGACCATTTTCCTATGCCCTTCATGTATCAGATGTTAGATAGGCTTGCAGGAAAAGGGTGGTATTGTTTTCTTGATGGTTATTCGGGTTACAACCAAATCTCTATTGCACTGGAGGATCAAGAGAAAACCACTTTCACTTGCCCTTATGGAACATTCGCGTTCAAGAGAATGCCCTTTGGGTTGTGTAATGCACCGACTACTTTTCAGAGATGTATGATGTCGATATTCTCCGATATGGTGGAGAACACCATTGAGGTGTTTATGGATGATTGTTCTGTTGTTGGAGACTCATTTGATCGTTGTTTGAGTCACTTGGTCGAAGTTCTCAAAAGATGTGAAGACTTCAACCTTGTGTTAAATTGGGAGAAATGTCACTTCATGGTGAAAGAGGGTATTGTATTGGGCCATCGCATCTCAGAGAAGGGTATAGAGTTTGATCGAGTCAAAGTTGAGGTTATAGAGAGACATCCTCCACCCATCTCTCTAAAAGGTGTGAGGAGTTTTCTTGGGCATGCGGGCTTCTACCGGAGGTTTATCAAGGATTTTTCAAAAATTGCACATCCTCTGTGCAAGCTACTTGATAAAGAGTGTAAATTTTATTTTGATGAATCCTATCGGAAGGCATTTGGAGAGTTGAAGGAGAAGTTGGTGTCTGCGGCCATTATTATTTCCCCATATTGGAGCAAACCATTTGAGGTGATGTGTGATGCTAGTGGGGTTGCTCTTGGTGTGGTATTGGGACAAAGAAGGGATAAAATCCTTCACCTCATTTATTACGCCAGTAAGGCCCTTAATGAAGCTCAAAAGAACTATATTGTGACTGAACAAGAGCTCCCTGCGGTGCTATTTGCTTTCGAAAAATTTTGCTCCTATTTGCTTGGCACGAGAGTCATAGTTCATACTGATCATTCTACTTTGAGATATTTGATGGAAAAGAAGGATGCGAAACCAATGTTGATTAGATGGGTATTACTGTTGCAAGAGTTTGATTTTGAGGTAAAAGACAGATTAGGGACCGAAAACCAAATTGCCGACCACTTGTCTAGATTAGAGGATGAAGCTATGCGAGAGTTGGGTGGAAAGGCTGAAATTTATGATACTCTCCCGGATGAGCATGTATTGGCCGATTCTCATGACTTGATTCCATGGTTCACTGATTTTGCGAATTATCTGGCTAGTGATATAGTCCCATCGGACTTGTCCTTTCATGAAAGGGAAAAGTTCATGCATGATTAGAAAAAGTTCTTTTAGGATGAGCCTTACTTATACCGGAGTTGTGCCGATGGGCTTATTCGCCAATGTGTGCCTAAAGTTGAAATGCTAAGTGTGTTGGAGGCATGTCCTTCCTCGCCTGTGGGAGGACATCATAGTGGTATGCGGACTGCCCATAAGATTTTGTAGTGTGGGTACTATTGACCGATCATCCACCAAGATGCACACGAGTTCGCCAAGTCATGTGCTAAGTGCCAAAGAGATGGAGGTATTTCGAGGAGGCAAGAGCTCCCTTTGAATCCCATTCTAGTAATTTAGTTGTTTGATGTATGGGGCATTGATTTCATGGGACCGTTTGTGAGTTCTCATGGGATGAAATATATTCTTGTGGCGGTGGATTATGTGTCAAAATGGGTGGAAGCCATAGCACTTGCAAACAATGAAGGGAAGAGTGTCACCGCGTTCTTGAAAAAGAACATATTTTCCAGATTTGGCACCCCTAGGGCCGTTATTAGTGATGGGGATCCCACTTTTGCAACAAGTTGTTCAAAGGGTTATTGGAGAAATATGGGGTTCACCACAATGTAGCCACTCCCTACCATCCACAGACTAGTGGTCAAGTTGAGGTGTCAAACGGAAAAATCAAGAAAATTCTGATGAAACGGTGAATGCTAGTAGAACGGATTGGTCAAGGAGGCCTGATGATGCTCTTTGGGCCTAACGGACAGCATACAAGACTCCCATAGGTATGTCTCCTTACCAACTTGTATATGGGAAAGCTTGTCACTTACCGGTTGAGTTAGAGCACAAGGCCATGTGGGCGATGAAGAAACTGAAGATGGATTGCAATGAAGCAGCGGAACAAAGACTAAATGGGTTGAATGATCTTGATGAGTTTCGCTTGAAGGCATATGAAAGTTCAGCCCTCTACAAAGAAAAGATGAAGAAGTACCATGACCAAAAGATTGAGAAGCGTGAATTGGCGGTTGGGGACTTGGTGCTTTTATTCAACTCTAGGTTGCGCTGGTTTCCGGGCAAACTCAAGTCCAAATGGACTGGTCCATTCTTGATCACTAAAGTGTTCCCTCATGGCGCGGTCGAGTTGGAGAACAAGGAGGGTGCAAGGTTCATGGTTAATGGGCAAAGAATCAAAGTCTACCTTGGGCATGCAGAAAATGCCAATGAAGTGGTTGAGGCATATCATCTTGATGAAGTCTGAGTAATCAAGATTCTTGCGTTGTGCCGCGGAGTTAAATCAAGCGCTGATTGGGAGGCAACCCAATGTTTATCCTCTATCCAACAATAGGTTTTTCTTGTCTTTGTAGGAATAGTTGCATTATTTCATTTTTTTTACTCAATGTCATGTGTGAATTTTCTTTTATTTCTTTTAAGTCTGTTGGCTAGAAAGTAGTTTAGGGTCCGTGTCTAAAAAGTGTCCAGAAAACATAAAAAGAATGGCTTATTAGGTGCTCAATGTGCAGGGACCTAACCACCAGAAAATCTGCAGAAAATGGTCTGGTGCACTGATCTACGGACCAACCGACGGACCGTCGTCTCATCGACGGACCGTCGATGATGTCCGTGGATCCCAGGTAGGTTTTCAATACTGTTTAAGTTAGGGCACAATCAACGGAGCAGTCGACGGACCGTCGATTGAATTATGGTCCATCGATAGGGAATCGTTAGTTCCCCAGAACACATGAGCCGACCCGACCCAACCGGCTCTATATTAAAATTACCCTTTCAATTACCCACACACCTTATCAAATTCTCCCCCCAACCTTATTCCCTCCCCTTATTCCCTCACTCCCCCATCAGCTCCCACATTAATTCACTCTAAATTACCCTCTAATTTCATATTCTCTCATCTCTAAAATCCCAGTACCCTACTCCCCCAATTTCCCATCCACTCAAGGCATTTTTCCGATGGGTGTTCGTAGGCGGGCTTGTCGATTATTGTTGCCAGTTCACTCACTCCACTATACAATACAGGTATGTCCTTCTTATCTACTCAGTGATTTCATGTCATTTGCTTGGAAACTGAATTGCTAGCATGTGGGTTTTGACTTAGGGACAACCTTGCATGATTAACTTGAAAAATTGGAGTCCTTGACCCTTAGAATGATGGTAAATGAATGGGTTGGGGGTGATAAATGATTACATGAACTCGGAATGTGTTTGAATTGTTGTTTTCCAACTTAGGGCTTGATAGACTATTAGATTCTAGGATTGAAATTGGAATAACCGAAGCCCTAGGAATGACGAAGTTGTTTGCCAATTGCTATTGAAATATGTGTGTCCTACTATGCTTGAATTTTTCTAGTTGGGGGTGCATATAATGTTTGCCAAAAGTCTGTCTCTGAACGACAGTACGAGACCCCGTCTACGGACCATCGGTCTATCGACGGACCATCGATGGGGTCCGTTGATACCTGCACCTCGTATTTTCTTAACTCTCCAACGAAGGAAGTGGACTACGGTCCGTCGATTGATCGACGGGCCGTTCTGCATGTCTGTCGTTTCTAATTGCAACCCTGTTCTCTGAAGCTTTCTAAATGTTTCTAAGTGTCCAACGACGGAAGTGGACTACGGTCCGTCGATTCATCGACGGGCTGTTCTACACGTCCATCATTTCTAACTACAACTTCTGAGGACTTATAACTTCTTAAATGTGCTAAGTGTTGACCGACGGACCCTATCGACGGACCGTCGTTTCATCGACGGACCGTCGATAGTGTCCGTCGTTTAGTTCTGCAGTTTTGCACTTCACTGTGTTTTGTGTTCCAAATTTGGTGTTTGTTTCTTTTGAGTGTGTAGGATGATTACAATAAAATTAATAACTCTTCTTTGCAGGTACCGATGTCTCTCAAGCCTGATATTGTTTACTCTAAAGGACGATCCAAGTCTGTCGCCCCTTCACGCCAGATGATTGGCTCGTCGGATGATGACCTTGATCCCGAATATGTGCCTCGAGGTACCCAGACACCGAGAAAAGCTGCAAGGACCACTCGGGGCATGCCCAAGAAGGTGGCGTACGGCGTAGTCACTGCCTCCAAGTCTAATGAGGAGCGCACACTGACTGGCACACCGTCTAGGTCTGCCTCAGGTTCTGAGGGAGCGTCTAGCTCCGAGGAGGCTTCTGGTTTTGAGTTATCCCACTTCTACAGGGTTGAATGAGGCCACTGCCTCCGATTCCGGTTCACACGGTGCCCCTGTTCCTGATGTACCTGCACACCCTTCCTCGTCTGATGAAGCCCAAATTTGGGAGTATGCTCCATCCATCTGACATGATGACCCTGCACCGGTTGCTGATCAGCATAACCGGTGGTGCGTAGAGGGGCAGCACCAAATCTATAGGGACTCCAGGCTGCTCAATAATAAGGGGGTAATGACCCGGACGCTGATAGTTGAGCGGAAGGTTCTTACTGGGAGTCTACACATTGTCCCAGCGATACATGCTCTTTTCACCCGCCACGAGCTCGATTGGATGGCCAGAAGTGTAGGGCAATACCGTGAGGAGTTGGTGTGAGAGTTCTATGCTTCTTATGTATCTGCGAGGTCAGTTGGATAGGTGGTGTAACCCCGCCAAACAGCCACCACTCACTGAGGTTCGAGTCCGTGGTTTTCCAGTGGATATCTCTTTGCCGGCCATTCGCCATTTCCTATATGGCGCAGACAGCGATGCCTACAGGGTTCCCCTCACAGCCGAGTTTGACTATAGGTGGAATGTGGTCAAAGAGGGTCATTTCATGCGCGACAAGAATCTGAGAGAGACCACCAAGAGGTGGACTTCCCAGCACATATCCTTAGACCGTGAGGGCGCAGACTGGGTTTTGAATCCCAGAGGCCTCATCAAGAAGGCCAACCTCACATTTGCAGCCAAGTTCATCTGGCTGTTGGTACGCCACCGTCTATACCCCGCTACTGCAGCCAACATACTTACGTGGGATAAAGCGGTATTGGTAGCCGCTATGATTGCCTGGTTCGAGATAGATTTTCTGAGGTTGTTGCTATCTGTCATCCATGAGAGGGCTTTTAAGTCCTCGACCACTTACCCTTTTCCTTGTATGATCTTTCAGTTGTGCAGGGCTGCTGGAGTGCCCATTTTGGCATATAGATGTCCTCCGAAATCCTTCAGGGACAGTGGACATAGCTCTCATCCGGGATGAGGCCAATGAGGCGGCACCAAACAGAAGGCCTCGATTGGATGTACAGCCATTGGGTGAGAACCTCGCAGAGATGGTAGAGCAAGCCCAAGGGGCTGATCAGGGTTCTTCAGAGCCTATAGAAACCACCCCGGTTGAGTCTTCCCCGGGCACTAGAAGAGCACCGAGTTCCTCCCGGTCTACAACACCATCAGCAGCACTGGTCCCGATTGCTAGGGTACAGAAGCTAGAGGCCCAGATGGCCACATTGCTACACAACATCCAGCCTTGGATGCAGAGGTCCATTGCCGAGGCTGAGGACCGGATTCAGAAGAAGGTTGCTCAGTAGACTGAGAGGCGTATTCAGGCAGTCCACCAGTGCCTCAATGCTTTTGAGTTACGGTTACTTGCACGCCCAGCCCCCACCATTGATTTGACCAATCTTCAGGCGGTTGCGGCGAGTCTGAAGGCAGACATGGATGCGATACTTGATGTGCGGGTACCCGAGCCTGAGTACGCACCTGTGGAGGATACGGTGCTCACTTCACTATTTAAGACTACCACTACACCACCGCCTCCGCCACGTGAGCGTGCCAAGAGGCACCGTTCCAGCCACACTAGTGAGGGTGAGGGTGCTCGGGCTAGGAAGAGGGATCGCTTAGAGATGGAGTCTTTGAGGAGATCCTCATTTATTGATGTGGAGGACCGACAGATGAGGGATCATGATTTAGCTGCTCGGGAGTCATACTCCAGATTAGAGTCCGGTGAGCGAAGCACCACTGCGGGTGTGGACATTGCTTCGGACATTGTTGCGGACACTACTGATGGTTTCCCTACTACTGATGGAGCGGGTTCTGGGCAACCAGACCCGCCTTCTTGTTCATCTTTGGTGCTACGCGCCTCAGGTTTGCTTCACCTACCACCTTGTTTTTATATTTCTTATGCATTGGGGACAATTGCATGATTTCTTGTTGGGGTGGGGTAAATGGAAAATGAGTGTTAGGGTGAAGTGTGATTAGCCCAACTCATGATCCTCTCTTGGTGTTTTTATTTCCTTTGTTCTTTTGCCCCAAGAGACTGGTTATTTTACTGTTGAACCGGCATTTTAGTATCTTGTACAAAGTATGTGAAATATGAAGCATGATTGCTAAATATAAATGATATCCCATTCTAGAAATAATGCTTGAATGGATTAGGTCTAATGAATGTAGAACATGTTGGCTCTAAGCATGACATAGAGATGCACTACTGCATGACCCTCAAATCGACAACTCAAACTAGGTGTTTGATAATCTGATAGGGTAATGAAATGTCAAGAGAGTGTGAGGAAATTTGATTGTTCCATCGTCGGTACCTAGCTAGAACTTGCCCGGTTTGTCCTGCAAAAAGGAATCTGTGTTAGACATTTAGGAAAGGATCATAGGCCCTTGTTCAACTCAGTCAATCTTTAGCCTAAATAAAAAGAAACCAAATGAATCGATCCCCTTTTGATCCAAATCTTGTTAGCTTTAAATAGATCTTTCTTTTCTACACCAAATTGTCTTCCCTCGGTATAATGTGTTGGCCCTGGTCCCTCCTTGGACATGTGCACCTCAACTTAGGCCAAAATCATAAGTTGAGGGTGGCTAATGCAAAAACTGACCTCGTCTTGGTCCTGACCCAACATTGGGTATTGTGTACCTTGACTCATGGCAAAGCCATAAGTTGAGGGTGGCTATTATGAGTAATTTCTTGAAAAGAAGGGATGAAAAGAGTAATGTGGAAAAAGAAAAGAAACAATGTGCAAGAGAAGTGACTTAGTCAAAATAAAATTAAAAAAAAAAAGGTGTTGAAGGAAAAGAAGTAAAAGTCACTTCCGCAAAAAGGGAAAGAAAGGAGAAAACAAGGCAAAGATTTCAAGAAAAGAAAAGTGGGGCACAATAGACAATAAAAGAGGTAGGACGATTAGCTATAATGTCAAGGAGAGCAACAAGTCACTAAAATGTATTCATATGTATCATTCCTGACCCTGAGCCTACGTTACAAGCCAAGAAAGTCCTATTGTGATCCTAAGAGTCTAATATAGTGAACTTAAAGTAGTGAAAATAAGGGCAAGCCTATGGCGACAAGTATCAATTAGGTGTGATGTTGTTCTGAGCGTGAGTGTTGAATATAATCCTTACACTCAAATTTAAAATCACTGTGTGAAAAAGGAGGATATTGTTTTTAAAGTGAGGGCACTAGTTGCAATATTGGAATGTTGGTACCTTGGTGAGAGTTAAAAGAGGAGAGGTGTCGGTGCGTGGTGAGTCTGTGTCATGGTCTGATCCACATGAAGGAACTTAGTGAGCCTAAGAGTAAAAGCATGCACTAATGCAGTAAACAAATCGAGATTGATAGCCATATGATTGTCAAAGATTAAAAAGAGAGTACTTTACTACAAAAGTGTTGTGGTGAGTCATAGTGCGTCGCTTTAGGACAAACAACGAGTTTAAGTTGAGGGTGTTAATTTACCGTGGTTTAACGGTACTTTCAATGCTTTTTCCTTAACTTTAGTGTGTGTCTAGGGCCTTTTTTTAGTAATTTCAATGTATTTTTATCTGTGTTTTGCCGGAAAATTGTCCAAAATGGAAATGGACAAGACTGCAGAAATCAGTGCATAAGTGACCACAAACGAAGCCATCAACGGCCCGTCGTTTAATCTAATCGACGGACCGTAAGTCGTGGCCGTCGACTGAAGGTTTGTGCATCTGGAAGTAACTCGGGGAATTCTAACTAAGTGTGGGGCTACGGAAGGATCAACGGTCCGACTGATCGACGGACTGTGCTATCAAATCGTTGATGTGATTAGAGACTACCCCAGTACCCGGTGTTCGAGAAAAGTTTAAGTGTGGAACGACGGTAGGCACCGACGGATCATAAGTGCACCGACGGACCGTGTTGTTGGTCCGTCGATTGGATCAGAGTAGGTGCAAGTTGATGGCTTGAAGAAGATGCCAAGTATTGATCGACGAAAGCAGTCGATGATACATCGATCCATCGATGAACCGTAAGTGGGGTCGTCGATTGACGACGCGTTTTGGGACAAACTTTCCTTATTTTGAACTCCTTTTAAGTTAGGACTTTGTTATTATATATAGGGTTAAAAAACTCATTTTTGAGGTTATACTTCTTATTATTTTTCATACTTTTGTTCTTGGAGCTTTGACTTTGCAATTTAGCAATTTTATTCAAGTTTTCGGATTTGATTATCAAGTAAATTTTGCTATTTCAAGTGTGATTTTTGGATTTTCTTCAAACTTATCAAAGTAAGTACATGAATACTTATCAAACAATCATGAATTGTGTGTTTCAAGCATGGATAACTAAATCCACAACTAGGGTTGTGGGAACTATGGGTGTTTAACAAGGTAAAACTAGCTAAATAACAATTCTAGAATAGGTTATTGCATGTATTTATAATTCTTTTATTTAGAAGTCTTTTTAACGAGTGCACGCGCTAGAACTTTCCCTATTTCTATTTTGCGGACCAAGGGGGTAGTTAATAGAAAAAGAATTACCAACATAGATTTAGTAAATACTATCTAATAGGCTTGTTTCGATTGGTGCGAAGTAATAACTAAGTCATACATCGAATATGATGATTAATATAAAGTAAAGGTAATGTTTAGTAACTTAGACACACGTAGACGGACCAAGGTACGGGGTGAAATTCTCTAAATGCCGGACCAAGGATTTAGGTATACATAAATTATCACTTTGCATGCAAGACACTAGGAAAGAATTGTTATAGCTAGGATTACCGCGTTATGAACCTATGGGGAACACTTACACCCTAGTTTCTCTCATCACTTGATAAAAACCAAAGTTTTTATCTTGCTACTTGTTTTATTTAGAAATAAGTGAACACTTTTAGTTTCAGAAAAAAAAAAACTTTAATTAACTGTTTTTGGAAAGGACTTGACTAAATAGAAGTAATTGTATATTGAAGTTAAGTCTAAACCATTTTCCTCGTGGGATCGACCCTAACCTACTTTTTGGGTACTTTACTTGATACGACCGCTTACACTTCTGTAAAGAAGTGTAATTTGAGGATATCAGTTACTCGATGATCTATAACTCTCTACTTCCTACCATATATGTGATATAGTGCACTAGTTGAATCATGCTCTTGTGACGACTTGTATATGGTTTCGTTTGTGTGTTAAGAACTTATAGCTACTGATCTATAATGTATTAATGATTGAAAGTGTGTATTGATCAATGATGATCAAAGGATAAGGAAATGGTAAGGATGGCTCTTCCTCTCTACTTTTCTTATAGTGTTGTAGTTGATGAAGCCTTGTATGGCATTGTGTGGTATGGTCCACTTATCGTGACGGTGTTTATTTTATGTCATTATATATGTGTTGACCATGGCCTTGAAGACAAATTGATGATTATATGGATGAGTGGTTATGATGATCAATTTATGTGTAACTTGTGCCTAGTCTTCTATTTGAGTTGTGAATCTAGGTAATGTTACTATTGTTATGAGCATGTAAAGGGTTATGTAATATCATGTATAGGTGCTGCCATGGTTTAGGTGCTAATGATTGGTGACCCTTATCCGTGTACCCTATGTGAATGTGTGAATAGCTAATGTTAGAAGTCTTAAAGTACATTATGAAGTTGACTTGCCTCCTATGCTAAATTGTGTTGTGTGGTCTATACATGAGAGTGTAATGTGGTCTAAGAGGGTGGTTGCCTCAATGAGTTGTTGATAGCCATTATGTGATCATGTTGACCAATGTACACACACATTCACACTTCATGCATGCTTACAAGTAGTATAGAATCATAGTGTCTAAATGAAAGGTACTACTCATATTTACTAGTGTCTACTACTATGCATGTTAAGCTTATGTGTATGATGAAGTATGAATGTGCATAGAGCCTTAGTGGGTTTATATGAAAGGTTTGCTCATATAGTTATACCTATAGACGTATGCCTTGATGTATGAACATATGTGATATTTATGTGTTATGTGAAAGGTTTGCTCACATATATGTACACACACACACATGGATGATGATTTAGTGAATGAGAGGGTCCTTGAGAGGGGTGCCCAAGAATACTCTATAATTAGATAGGTGCTTGAATATTCTATAAGCATATGAGGAATAAATATCTTAAGCCTATGTTTTTATGAAAAATGTAATTAAAGGATTTTCAATAAAGGGAACCTAGCTTAGCACCGAGTGAACTTGACGTTGAGAGGTGTTGACTTTACCTTGAGGAAGATTCACCATTTGTCCCTTATAGAGTGTTGACTTCCCTTGGAGGAATACTCACCTATGGACCCACATAAGGTGTTGACTTCCCTTTGAGGAAGGGGTTCACCCATGTTTTCTCATGAGATGAGGCCCCAATTGCCCAATTGCATGTAGAGAGAACTACCTATCTCTTAGTTCCATAAACTAGGGTTGCCACATAGGATCTAGCAAAGTGAATTCACTTAGGATGCTATGATGTATGTTAATGTTTTACCTTGGCTAGGTAGGAACACCTTCCATTGGTGTAAGGCTCTACAACACCAAATTCCATGCTTAGAACCCATGGTCTTACTGTCGGTTAAGGCTATTGTTTCCCTAAAGTAAAATGGAAATTGGAAGTAATGAACTAGGATCCTAACTAGGATGACTTAAGGGAGGTTACTTAATATAAGTGGAAGTAATTAACCCATCTACACATTGCACAAGTGGCTCCTTAGGAAGTCCTAGGAAGGTGACCTAATGTGTATGATTATGATTATGTCTGTCACGACCAGAATCTAGACCCCAGACGAGACCGGCGTCGTTGACCTCTCAGAGGTCGCAGACAAGCCTACATACGTCATTCTTACTTCATCTAGGTTACTTTTAGCGGAAAATTTGAACTTTTTGTTTTCTTATTTCATGCTAAACATTTTAAACTTAACATCATGGGCGTTCACAAATCAATCATCTAATATAGAGATAATCAAATGAAAGAAATAGTTCATAATTGCATTAAACGTATTTTTGCCAAAACGGCACCAGTACAAAGTCTGAAACGAAAGTGGAAAGAAACACTAGAGGAACATGCTCCACTAGATAAAGCCTACATCTAAGTTAGATAATAACGGTAGACATCCTCGAAAGCATGAGGGCCTACCAAGTCCGGATGAAAGCTCCACGTCCGGATAGTTGCAACGTCAACCAGTAAGCTCTAGCGTCCACCTGTGCCTGCACCTAAAAATATAGAGTTGTATGGTATTAGTACACACTTGTACTAAGTATGGGTATATGCAAGCACACACCAAGGACATGCATGAGTAAGAATAGCTCTTTCCTACCAACATGATTATGGAAAGTCAAGTCAGTGGACTTGCCAAATCGAGATTAGGAAAGTTAGTAAACTTTCCAAATTTGGATTAGGAAAGTCAGTGAGCTTTCCAAATTTGGATTAGGAAAGTCAGTGAGCTTTCCAAATTTGGATTAGGAAAGTCATGCCATGAGAGTAACATGCCTCATCATACTTATCATATTGCACACAACACATAACATCTTACACATAGCACATATCATATTGCATATAGCACATAACATCTTTTATAACATTCATTCATATTCCATGAGACCTTGGAATCGTGGACTTGACATTAAGGCTTTCCAAAATGAGGGCTCAACATATGGGACCTCAACTAGGGAGTCTTCATTAGCAAACACAGAGTCCACTTCATTCATTCATACGTACTTCATTTCATTTTGTTCATGGGCTAGTGTGAACACCAGCTATACCTAGGATGTAGTTTAAGACTTTCATCGAGTTTTCTATGCAATGATCAAGAATAACCTAGTGTCATTACATGAGTCTAGCTCACCTCTTGATTATCCTATCCTAACACCTTTGGTATCGTTCATTTTATTATGTGCATCATTTGAGGCTAGCCTCATTCATTCATTGGAAACTTTAACTTTAACCGACATAGATCATGTGAGCATCATGAAATCCAGTGTCTCCCCCACACCGAAAAGAGGTGGAATCACCGGCCAAGGTGACCCAAAACATGCTAGCGTACATGGGAATTTAACCCCGCCAGATCCCTATATTGGTAGTATAGGTTCGAAGACCAGGAGATATAAGGAGACCCATACCCAGCATACCGGACAGTCTCATCTCATGAGAGTTACGCGAACCTCCGCCCTTCCCAAAAAAAGGCATCACCGCTCATAGCTAGTCTATCGGTGCTCAGTATAAAGTTCTATTACATTCAACTCATACGTCATGGAAGCTGGCTTCTAGTATAAGGACATCATAGCTCAATAGATGATTTCTCATCTCATCATTAGTATTAAGTGTGTTAATCTCAAAACTTTCATTAGAATGTTCATAGAGACTGGTCTCTTCATTAACTTTACACTCTCATAGGTGAGTACATTTTGGTAACATTTACTTAGGCTCATTTGAGATTGTTCTCATCTTTTACATTAGCTTCATATCATGTTGTCACCACATTCATTAACATTAGCACATTTGCTCTTCATAATTACTCACCCCATTTTACGTGAATGTTCATTTCATCATATGCCAATGCACTTGGCCATTTGTGTGTTTCACACTCTTACTTAACCCTTCTAGGGTTTCATCGTTTCATTACAGAATAATCATTTCATCGTATGCCAATGCTCTTGGCCATTTAGTTTATTTCACACTCGTACTTAACCCTTCTAGGGTTACATTATTTCATTACATACATCTTAGGTTCACTTATTTTTAAACGTATGCTAGACTTATGGGTCTATACATACAAGCCATGAGCCTTCATTCATAGTTCGTTAAGTGTCTCATATCTTTCTAAGACTATGTGGTACAAGACTTATGCATCTTGTATGTATGCCAAGATCTCGATTTTGATCTAAGTAGGTGGCATTATTCTTGAACATTTAATTCACGTATGACTTATCTATCAATACGGAATTTGGGCAAGGGAACCTAAGTTCGAATCCCTTGGACAATACTTACATTTTTTCTTGATTTTATTTGTAGTCCACATGACATAGGGACCCTAGATCGAGCCCCAACATCAACATTCCCTCTTTATTTTTCTCCTTGGAATCTCCACTTATTTGGCCGAGGGGTTGTGGGATCGAACCCCCACAGCCCCTTTTTTTTTTCATTTAATTCTCCTTGTCCAATTCGCATAGACCATGAGGTTGTGGGATCAAACCCCCACAGCCTCTCTTTATTTTTGTTTTATTTTGCAGCCTTCCTAGAGGTCGTGGGTTCAATTCCCACGCCTCACAATTCTTTTATCTATATTTTTCTCTTAACTCCCTTCACTTCCTTGAGGTTGTGGGTTCGATTCCCATGCCTCACCTTTCTTTTCTTTTTATTTTCCCTTTCTCCTTTACTCTCCTTCACAGCTTTGAGGTCGTGGGTTCAATTCTCACGCCTCACATTTCTTTTCTTTTATTTTTCCTTTACTTCCACTCGCTGCTTGGAGGTCGTGGGTTCGATTCCCACGCCTCCCATTTTATTTTATTAATTTTCTTGTAACTTACTTTTGAGCCAGCACACCCAGGATCGATTCCCCTTGACCCCATTTCCCTTTTCACGTTTTAAGGCAAATTCACGGATGAGGTCACAGGTTCGAATCCTGGTGGCCTCATCCCTTTACACTAAAATAATTTCCAGATTTATTCCTCTACATTTAGCCTAAACTAAACTTGTAAGTTTGCTGGAAATTTATTCATTTTTTTAGCTTATTTTCACCAACATTTTCACTTGAAATCTTAGGGAAATTCATAGATCATTTAACACTTTTTGGGGTGCATTTTTCATAGATTAGTTTAGCCAAAAGATTTGTACTCAAATCAGCCACACTTTCATTGTAATGAACATCACGATTTACATAGGTTTATGTACGTAAAATGACAACCAAAACATTATCAAATTTGGAGCCTTAACCCGAGAACCTCATTCACTGTAACATACTTGCACACGCACACACTTGCACATAATTTCGAATACATGGTTGTCTTTCATACGATTTCAAGTACACAAACATAATCATATTCATCACGAAAACATAACATACACCTAAATCTACCAGCAATCATACCCAACCTACGATTCATTGGGAGCTAGTACAGGGGCATGCAAAGGGGGAACAATCCTAGTTTTCGGACTGAATAATCTGAACCTTAAGAGGTCTCTTGGGAAAGGGACCAAGAGAGAAGAAAACCCATACCGTTTTGACGTTAAACCTTTGACTTGCAGCCCAAAAACTTCACCCAAGAACACGTCTAAGCCTCCTCAATGTCAACTCCACTCGAATGACAACATCCCTTAGCCTAGTGTGCGATTAACGTTTGTTTTCTTGTGATTTCGTGTGAGTTCTTCAAGTGTGAAGAACTTGGTTTATTTTTCTGCTTTTGTATCTTATTTTGGTAGAGAAAATACATGAGAAAGAATAAGAGAGATTGAGCGTGAGAGTGGAGAGATAAATGTGAGAGAGTGGGAGTTGTAGGAGGCTTAGGAGTCTAGTTTTAGGACTTAGTCAATAGGGTTTTGTTTATTTAATAAAAATCTGATTTTTATTTTATTTTAAATCAGCTAATGAATAACAATTATTGATTAATTACATTAATTCAATAGCTTAAATAAAAATCACTTTAATTCATTGCTTCCACCTAGGTTCGAACCCGGATGGAGCAAGACTTCACTTTAAGAGCCCAATTTCGGTCCTCTCTCCCCAAATTTCCCCTCCACCTTATTAATTAAATAGTTAATTATATATTTAGGGTAATTACAATACTACCCTTATCCAGGAAAAAGACCATTTTACCCCTAGACCTTTCAAACCTAAGATTTGCCCTTTTTAAGTCCGGTAAAGACTCCTTCGAGTAAATCTTCGTATTCAAGAGCCCTACATGGTTGAACCCAACCTTTACAAGCTCAAATAACTCCCTAAGTTAGTTGGTTTGGCTGTAGCAAGGGTTCCGAGGTCTGGTTCTACGCGCATCAATCCGTGTGAACCCTGGTCTAATCGTAGGCATTCTAGACACATTAAGCATTACTTATCTTATCCATTTTTAGGGTTGTTACATTATCCCCCCCCCCCCTTAGGAACATTCGTCCCCGAATGACACTACTACTATCTAGCGTAATGACAGTCAGATCATAACATAATCACTATGCACAGTCAAGCAATATCAACAAAAATGGAGAGATATGGAAACTTAGACTTAAGAGTAGGGAGTCTAACCTCAAGAGCTGAAAAGATGAGGGTATAGGGATTTCATGTCGGCCTCAGCCTCCCACGTAGCACCCTCAACATGATGATTTCTCCACAATACCTTCACTGTGGCAATCTCCTTGTTCCTCAACCGCTTGATCTGTCTGTCTAAGATCTCAACAGGTACCTCCTCGTAGGACAAGTCTTCATCGACCCCCAAACCTTACACAGGTAAAATCGATGCTGGATCACCTAGGCACTTCTTTAACATGGATACATGAAAGACTGGATGGACAGAAGCTAGCTCCGCAGGCAATGCTAACTCATAGGCCACCTCACCCGCACGCTGTAGGATCTCGTATTGCCCAACATACCTCGGACTCAACTTCCTCTTCCTGCCAAACCTCATCACCCATTTCATAGGTGATATCTTCAGATAGACCTGGTCACCAACATCAAACTCTAAGGGCCATTTTATGTTATCTGCATATGACTTCTGCCGACTGTAAGCAGTATCCAACCTGTCCCTAATCACTCTGACCTTCTCTAAGTCCTCATGAATGATCTATGGACCCAAAATGGATGACTCTCCAACCTCGAACCACCCAACTGGAGATCTACACCTCCTACCATACAATGCCTCAAACGGTGCCATCCCAATGCTGGAGTGATAGCTATTATTATACGAGAACTCTATCAAAGGCAGATGGTCATCCCAGCTACCCCTGAATTCAATCACACACGCTCTCAACATGTCCTCCAATGTTTGAATGGTGCGCTCTGCCTGCCCATCAGTCTGAGGACAAAAGGCAGTTCTAAGCTTTACCTGCGTGCCCAAGCTCTTCTTGAGAGATCTCCAGAAATGTGAAGTAAACTGAGCTCCTCTATCTGAAATGATAGACAAAGAAATCTCATGCCATCTCACAATCTCATCAATGTAGAGTCAAGCATAATCCTCGGCTCTGTAAGTAGACTTCACAGGGATAAAGTGGGCAGACTTAGTCATCCTGTCCATAATAACCCATATGGAGTCATGTTGTCTCCTAGTCCTCGGAAGACCAACCACGAAGTCCATATTAATGGCCTCCCACTTCCAATTCGGAACTTCAATAATCTGAGTAAGACCGCCAGGTTTAAGATGTTCTGCCTTAACCTGCTGACAATTAGGACACTTGGCCACATATTCTGCAATGTCCTTCTTCATGCCATCCCACCAATAAATCTGCTTAAGATCATGATACATCTTGGTGGAACCTGGATGTATGTAATATCTGGAACCATGGGCCTCTGTAACAATCCTGGTCCGGAAATCATCCACATTTGGTACACACAGCCTGTCCTTATACCTAAGTATGCCGTCACCTCCCAAAGCGAAAGACTCATTCATCTTTATCAACACTGAGTCCTTCATCTCCATCAACACAGGATCGAGATGCTCACCCTGCTTGACTTCAACTACCAAGGATGATTCAGAACTAGGATGAACTGAATCACCCCCACTAGTAGAGTCAACCAACCTCACACCCAGTCTGGCCAGTCTGTGTACATCTTTCGCCAACTCCTTCTTCTCATCCTCAACGTGGGCTGTACTTCCCATGCTCATCCTACTCAAAGCATCAGCTACAACATTAGCCTTACCTGGATGGTAGTGAACATTCATGTCATAGTCCTTCAACAGCTCCAACCATCTCCGCTGACGTAGATTCAACTCTCTCTGTGTGAACACGTATTAGAGACTCTTCTGGTCTGTGAACACATCAACATGCACTCTATACAAGTAGTGCCTCCACATCTTTAGTCCAAACACCACAGCTGCCAACTCCAGGTCATTAGTGGGATAATTCTTCTCATGAACCTTGAGCTGTCTGGACGCATAGACTAACACCTTACCAACCTGCATACGAACACAACCCAAGCCAACCCTAGATGCATCACAGTAAATAGTGTAATTCTCACCACACTTAGGCAAAGTAAGCACCGGGGCTGAAGTGAGTCTGTCCTTGAGCTCCTGGAAACTCTTCTCACAAGTCTCCGTCCATTCAAACTTGGCCTTCTTCTTAGTCAAAGCTTTCAGTGGGGCAGCAATGGAAGAAAAACCCTCTACAAACCAGTGGTAGTAACCAGCCAATCCCAGAAAACTACGGATGTCAGTGGGAGTAAGATGCTTTGGCCAGTTCTTCACAGCCTCAGTCTTCCTGGGATCCACCTCCACGCCGTGATCGGACACAACATGACCCAGGAAGGTCACTTATCTAAGCCAGAATTCACACTTGCTAAAGTTGGCATACAGCTGATGTTGTCTAAGTACCTGCAAGGTTAGTCTCAAATGTTGTTCATGCTCTTCCTTGGTCCTAGAGTAGATGAGGATGTCATCAATGAATACTATGACGAAAGAGTCAAGGTATTCACGGAAGACTCGGTTCATGAGGTCCATAAATGCAGCAGGTGCATTCGTGAGACCAAATGACATAACTAAGAACTCATAATGACCATAACGGGTATGAAATAATGTCTTTAAGATATCTCCATCCCTAACCCTAAGCTTATGATACCCTGAACGAAGATCAATCTTAGAGAAGAAATTAGAACCTTGGAGCTGATCTAACAAATCATCTATTCTGGGAAGTGGATACTTATTCTTTATAGTGACTTTGTTGAGCTGTCAATAATCAATACACATTCTAAGGGTTCCATTCTTCTTTTTCACAAACAACACTGGAGAGCCCCAAGGGGATATGCTCGGCTGAATGAAACCCTTATCAGTGAGATCTTTTAACTGCAGCTTCAACTCCTTGAGTTCAGCTGGAACCATCCTGTAGGAAAGAATTGAAATTGGTTTAGTATCGGGTTCTAAGTCGATACCAAAGTCAATCTCTCGAGGGGGAGGGACTTCAGGCAAATCATCAGGAAATACATCTAGGAACTCATTCACTACAGGCACTGAGTCTACGGAAAGAATGTCATGATCTAAATCATTAACACTCACAAGATGACACAATAACCCCTTGGACATCATTTTATTGGCCTTAAGGTTCGAAATCAAGGGATTAGGACGACTCGAGTTGTACCCCTCCCAGACTAGCTCTTCTTCATTAGGGAAACGAAATCTCACCACTCTAGTACGACAATCAAAACAAGCATAACAACTGTGAAGCCAGTCCATGCCAAGAATAACATCAAAATCATGCACGGGTAACTCAACCAAGTCTGCACACATAATCATACCACTTACAACTATTGGGCAATCCTTGTATACTCTATCAGTTCTTACATTTTCTCCTAAAGGTGTACTAACCACTATAGGATCATGCAGAACTTCAGGCAATATCTCTAAAGTGAGAGCAAGCAAAGGAGTTACAAAGGAAAGCGTAGACCCTGGATCAAGTAAAGCATAAACAGAAGTTGAGAATACTTGCAGCATACCTGTGACCACATCAGCGGACTTCTCCTGCTCCTCCCTGCCCTTCAGGGCATAGAACCTGTTCCTCTTAGGAGGCTCGGCTGCTGCTGCACCCTGTGGATTAGGCCTAGGCTGAGCATTACCTATAGCCTAACCTCTGCTCTGTGGGCAGTCTCTAACCATGTGCCCACTCTTACCGCAACCAAAGCAGGCATTAGTGCCCTGTCTGCACTCTCTATTGTGAGCACAGCCACACTTAGCACAGTTCTTTTTGGGACGCTGCATCTCACCTCCATTGCCCTTCTTGGGCTCAGGTCTGCCTCCTCTAGGTGTTGTACTCCTCTGAGAATTAGGGTTCCCAGAACTCTGCTGCCCTTTCTTGATCCTGGGCTGCTCATGGACGCCAAAATTGTTTCTGTGGCCTCCATGGCTGGTACCTGCCTGATCTTGAGGCTTAGGCCTCCTAGCATCACGAACACCCCTCTTCTTGCGGCTGTCCTCTACCTGCTGGACATGCACCATCAACCTGAAGAGGTCCATGTTATCATGGAACATCGCAAACCGACACTCCTCCTCCAGATCTCCGTTGATTCCTGTGAGGAACCTGCTCATCTCATCCCTGCTGTTAGATACAAGGGAAGTAGCATACCTGGATAATTTAACAAACTTCAGTACTCATCTCATCCTTGCTGTTAGATACTAAGGAAAGTAGCATACCTGGATAGTTTAACAAACTTCAGGGAATACTCCCTACTCTTGATCCCTGCTTAAGGTTGATAAACTCCTCAACCTTTGCCTCCCTCATCTCCCTGGGAAAGAATCTCTGAAGGAAGGCTGTCTTAAACATCTCCCAAGTGACCGGAACTCCGCCCAAAGCTCGGCTATCCTGCCACATCTTGCACCAAGTCTGTGCAACATCCTTGAGCTGATAGGAAGCCAGCTCAGCCTTCTCAATATTTGTGGGCCCCATAGCCATCAAAATCTTATGTACCTCATCCACAAAATCCTGGGGTCCTCTGAAGTCTTAGACCCTATGAAAATAGGAGGATTCATCCTCGTGAAGTCTCTCAATGCCATGCTACGAACCGATGGGTTCTCCCTCTGAACATCCTGTCGGTTGACCTGGGCAGTCATAGCATGGGCCTGCATAGTGATG
Source organism: Solanum sitiens (assembly GCA_016801875.1). Taxonomy (NCBI): domain Eukaryota; kingdom Viridiplantae; phylum Streptophyta; class Magnoliopsida; order Solanales; family Solanaceae; genus Solanum; species Solanum sitiens. The sequence continues at coordinate 4,470,500 of JABWTJ010000012.1, read as the reverse complement.
GCCTGTGCCATCTGGTCCAGAGATGCCCGCACCTCCGCATCAGTCAACCCAGCTGGGTTAACCGGCATAACAACTCCTTCAGCTGGAGCCTGGAGTGGAACCTGATTGCCCCCAGCAGCTGCACCTCCTCTCCTCTGACCAATGGTTCTTCTAGTATTCATTCTCTGAAAACAACAAAGATTGATGTTAGACACGCTCATAACACCAAGAAAGTAGACATTAGGAAAAGCACGATAAGATCAGAAGAAGGGAAATTTTCCTACGCATCATGCAGTCTCTAATTCAGGATAGTGGTGCACTTCACTGCCATGACTTAGAAACTACACAATGTGATTGATGTGAACTTATTATTCTCAAAATTTAACCTAGTGCTCTGATGCCAACTTTGTCACTATCGGAATCTAGACCCCAGACGAGACCGGCGTCGTTGACCTCTCAGAGGTCGCAGACAAGCCTACATACGTCATTCTTACTTCATCTAGGTTACTTTTAGCGGAAAATTTGAACTTTTTGTTTTCTTATTTCATGCTAAACATTTTAAACTTAACATCATGGGCATTCACAAATCAACCATCTAATATAGAGATAATCAAATGAAAGAAACAGTTCACAATTGCATTAACGTATTTTTGCCAAAACGGTACCAATACAAAGTCTGAAATAAAAGTGGAAAGAAACACTAGTGGAACATGCTCCACTAGCTAAAGCCTACATCTAAGCTAGATAGTAACGGTAGACATCCTCGAAAGCATGAGGGCCTACCAAGTCCGGATGAAAGCTCCACGTCCGGATAGCTGCAACGTCAACCAGTAAACTCTAGCGTCCACCTGTGCCTGCACCTAAAAATTTAGAGTTGTATGGGATTAGTACACACTTGTACAAAGTATGAGTATGTGCAAGCACACACCAAGGACATGCATGAGTAAGAATAGCTCTTTCCTAACAACATGATTATGGAAATTCAAGTCAGTGGACTTGCCAAATCGGGATTAGGAAAGTTAGTGAACTTTCCAATTTGGATTAGGAAAGTCAGTGAGCTTTCCAAATTTGGATTAGGAAAGTCAATGAGCTTTCCAAATTTGGATTAGGAAAGTCATGCCATGAGAGTAACATGCCTCATCATACTTATCATATTGCACACAACACATAACATGTTACACATAGCACATATTATATTGCATATAGCACATAACATCTTTTATAACATTCATTCATATGCCATGAGCCCTTGGAATCATGGACTTGACATTAAGACTTTCCAAAATGAGGTCTCAACATATGGGACCTCAACTAGGGAGTCTTCATTAGCAAACACAGAGTCCGCTTCATTCATTCATACGTACTTCATTTCATTTCGTTCATAGGCTAGTGTGAACACCAGCTATACCTAGGATGTAGTGTAAGACTTTCATCGGGTTTGTTGTGCAATGATCAAGAATAACCTAGTGTCATTACATGAGTCTAGCTTCCCTCTTGATTATCCTATCCTAACACCTTTGGTATCGTTCATTTCATTATGTGCATCATTTGAGGCTGGCCTCATTTATTCATTGGGAACTTTATCTTTAACCGACATAGATCATGTGAGCATCATGAAATCCAGTGTCTCCCCCACACCGAAAAGAGGTGGAATCACCGGCCAAGGTGACCCAAAACATGCTAGCGTACATGGGAATTTAACCCCGCCAGATCCCTATATTGGAAGTATAGGCTCGAAGACCAGGAGATATAAGGAGACCCATACCCGGCATGTTGGACAGTCTTATCTCATGAGAGTTACGTGAACCTACGCCCTTCCCGAAAGAAGGCATCGCCGCTCATAGCTAGTCTATCGGTGCTCAGTATAAAGTTCTATTACATTCAACTCATACGTCATGGAAGCTGGCTTCTAGTATAAGGACATCATAGCTCAATAGATGATTTCTCATCTCATCATTAGTATTAAGTGTATTAATCTCAAAACTTTCATTAGAATGTTCATAGAGACTGGTCTCTTCATTAACTTTACACTCTCATAGGTGAGTACGTTTTGGTAACATTTACTTAGACTCATTTGAGATTGTTCTCATCTTTTACATTAGCCTCATATCATGTTGTCACCACATTCATTAACATTAGCACATTTGCTCTTCATAATTACTCTCCCCATTTTACGTGAATATTCATTTCATCATATGCAGATGCACTTGGCGATTTGTGTGTTTCACAATCTTACTTAACCCTTCTAGGTTTCATCGTTTTATTACATAATAATCGTTTCATCGTATGCCAATGCTCTTGGACATTTAGTGTATTTCACACTCGTATTTAACCCTTCTAGGGTTACATTATTTCATTATATACATCTTAGGTTCACTTATTTTTAAACGTATGCTAGACTTATGAGTCTATACATACAAGCCATGAGGCTTCATTCATAGTTCGTTAAGTGACTCATATCTTCCTAATACTATGTAGTACAAGACTTATGCATCTTGTATGTATGCCAAGATATCAATTTTGGTCTAAGTAGGTGGCATTATTCTTGAACGTTTAATTCACGTATGACTTATGTATCAATACGGAATTTAGGCAAGGGAACCCAAGTTCGAATCCCTTGGACAATACTTACATTTTTTCTTGATTTTATTTGTTGTCCACATGATATTGGGACCCTAGATCGAGCCCCAACATCATCATTCCCTCTTCTCCTCTTATTTGGCCGAGGGGTTGTGGGATCGAACCCCCACAACCCCTTCTATTTTTATCATTTAATTCTCCTTGTCCAATTCGCATAGACCATGAGGTTGTGGGATCAAACCCCCACAGCCTCTCTTTATTTTTCTTTTATTTCGTAGCCTGCCTAGAGGTCGTGGGTTCAATTCCCACGCCTCACAATTCTTTTATCTATATTTTTCTCTTAACTCCCTTCACTGCCTTGAGGTCGTGGGTTCGATTCCCACGCCTCACCTTTCTTTTCTTTTTATTTCCATTTCTCCTTTACTCTCCTTCACAGCTTTGAGGTCGTGGGTTCGATTCCCACGCCTCACATTTCTTTTCTTTTATTTTTCCTTTACTTCCACTCGCTGCCTGGAGGTCGTGGGTTCGATTCCCACGCCTCCCATTTTATTTTATTAATTTTCTTGTACCTTACTTTTCAGCCAGCACACCCAAGATCGATTCCCCTTGACTCCATTTCCCTTTTCACGTTTTTAAGGCAAATTCACGAATGAGGTCACAGGTTCGAATCCTGGTGGCCTCATCCATTTACACAAATAATTTCCAGATTTATTCCTCTACATTTAGCCTAAACTAAACTTGTAAGTTTGCTAGAAATTTATTCATTTTTTTAGCTTATTTTCACCAACATTTTCACTTGAAATCTTAGGGAAATTCATAGATCATTTAACACTTTTTTGGGTGCATTTTTTATAGATTCGTTTAGCCAAAAGATTTGTACTCAAATCATCCACACTTTCATTTTAATGAACATCACGATTTACATAGGTTTATGCACGTAAATGACAACCAAAACATTATCAAATTTGGAGCCTTAACCCGAGAACCTCATTCACTGTAACATACTTGCACACGCACACACTTACACATAATTTCGAATACATGGTTGTCTTTCATACGATTTCAAGTACACAAACATAATCATATTCATCACAAAAACATAACATACACCTAAATCTACCAGCAATCATACCCAACCTACGATTCATTGGGAGCTAGTGATTGGGGCATACAAAGGGGGAACAATCCTAGTTTTCGGACTGAATAATCTGAACCTTAAGAGGTCTCTTTGGAAAGGGACCAAGAGAGAAGAAAACCCATACCTTTCTGATGTTAAACCCTTGACTTTCTTCCCAAAAACTTCACCCTAGAACATGTCTAAGCCTCCTCAATGTCAACTCCACTCGAATGACAACCTCCCTTAGCCTAGTGTGCGATTAACGTTTGTTTTCTTGTGATTTCATGTGAGTTCTTCAAGTGTGAAGAACGTGGTTTATTTTTATGCTTTTGTATTTTATTTTGGCAGAGAAAATACGTGACAAAGAATAAGAGAGATTGAGCGTGAGAGTGGAGAGATAAACGTGAGAGAGTGGGAGTTGTAGGAGGCTTAGGAGTCTAGTTTTAGGACTTAGTCAGTAGGGTTTTGTTTATTTAATAAAAATCTGATTTTTATTTTATTTTAAATCAGATAATGAATAATAACTATTAATTAATTACATTAATTCAATAGCTTAAATAAAAATCACTTTAATTCATTGCTTCCACCTAGGTTCGAACCCGGGTGGAGCAAGACTTCACTTCAAGAGCCCAATTTCGGCCCACTCTCCCCAAATTGCCCCTCCACCTTATTAATTAAATAGTGAATTACATATTTAGGGTAATTACGATACTACCCTTAGCCAAGAAAAAGACCATTTTACCCCTAGACCCTTCAAACCTAAGATTTCCCCTTTTTAAGTCCGGTAAAGACTCCTTCGAGTAAATCTTCGTATTCGAGAGCCCTACATGGTTGGACCCAACCTTTCTAAGCTCAAATAACTCCCCAAGTTAGTTGGCTTGGCTGTAGCAAGGGTTTCGAGGTCTGGTTCTACGCGCATGAATCTGTGTGAACCCTGGTCTAATCGTAGGCATTCCAGACACATTAAGCATTACTTATCTTATCCATTTTTAGGGTTGTTAAAATGTCCTTATGCAAGACATAGTAGTAATTGTCTATTTGTTATGAAGATGTGCATGGTATGAATATATATGATGTGACCTTACTCTTATATGCACTATGTGGTCTAAATGTCTATATGATGAAGGTCTTATATTGACATGAATGAAGTTGTCTTTACTTGTTATGAGGATGTATGAATTGTATGTTAAGGTTTGTGGTCTCATGAAGAGTTTACTAAGTATGTGTGGGGTTATGGGGCTTCACATGACATTGCACCAGTAGACTAGGATTGGGGTCATGAATAAGGTTTTATAATGATGAATATGAAAAGAAGTAAAATTATGTGTAGATGGATGTAGCTCACTGTAATGTTCCTAAAGCCTTGACCTAAATGTGTCTTTGATAGGTTGTGCTTATATGATGATGTGTGATGACTTATGTAGGTTTTATGTATACTTTCTTGTGACCTTAAGGTGATACATTGCACCATGTATCAGAAGAGGGTTACTTGGGAATGTAATGAATAATAGGAAAGAATGGTCACTGTAACATAAAAGTAGCTTACTGTAAAATGGCTTCAAAAATGTCATAAATCCTATATGTGATCTTATGTGATGATTTGCCTTTGACTATATTTATATGAATTATATGAATGATATAAATGCTATTGTTTAAAGGTTTTATAAAGGTTTACTCAAAAAGGCATGAAGTATGATTTCAAGAAAATGTCCATTTTAAATGCATGTTTTTGTATGGTTGTCATACTTAGTACATTCTTGTGCCAACTCCATTCTTCTCTACTTTTTACACAAAGTGTTGGTTATGGATGCTAAAAGGATGTCTTGAACGATGAAGAGCTTCATAGACGATTCCCAAGCTCAATGAAAGGAATCCTTAAGTTCAAGGATCTCCTACTTATGTCTTTACTGTAAATCTCTAAAATGTTGTATAGTTATGTGGGTCGTGTCTCTAATGTACTCAAGTGTTGTTGAGTCTGAGATGGGAAACAGATTAAGGTATATATATGTATTATGACTTATGTTTTATATATATATATGAAGTAATGTTCTAGCATATGATGTGCTAAGAAAGTTTTAAATTTTCCGCTAAATTTACTATTTCAATGCGATGAATGATAACTATGGGCTTGTATAAGACCTACGAGAGGTCAAATACGCCATGTTACTTCTGGGGGTGCTCCCCAGATGTGACAAACGTGGTATCAGAGCATGAGGTTTATAAAGTGGTTTTGGGTTGTAAAATTCTCATATTGCCACATCTAGTAGAGTCTCGTAGCATTGGTGGTGAGTCGCGACACATCAAATGGTACGGAGGCTATAGGACGATAGAGTTTCCCTTATTTATCATTCTCATATCGTGCATAGAATTAACTCTATAAGATCTCTCTCTTATGTTTTCTTGTCCGGTGGTCTTTTAGATATGATTTCTTTGATGAAATTGTATCTCTATGCTTGAGGGAGAAAAGATGAGTTTAAATCTTTATCTTGGTTTTATGGTTGAATGAGTATCTGTGAAGGTGAATTTTGGCATGTTTTTATGATGTGATGCCAATTATGGCTATGTAAGAGATTTATGTGAATAAGCATGTTATGTTGAAGAATGTATATCATGATATGATTAAAGCATGTTACAAGTCAATGTAGTTAACATGAGTTTCTTTTGGAATGATGTGTTACTATATAGTTTTATATGTTGGTAGCTTAATATTATTATTTGAGCTTGAAATGCTTAGTGACTACCTATGAAAGCATGCTACCTTAAGAATATGTGTTTTAAGGTGTTCATTATTTCCCTTTAAATATATGCATGATGTTTCAAATGTTGCCTTAGTTGGGATGTGTGAACATTAATGATTACCTAGTATGGATTGGATTCCTTTGTATATACTTGATCCTAGGTGTAAAGTTAGTATGCATGACTTGGTAGGGTGATGATGTGGGTTTTAGTGACCTAGAAGTCACCTTACTGTAATGTTCTAGGGAAAAGAAGAAATTTTATGGCTAAGTCTCCTTGTTGTTTTCCCCAATGTCGTATGACCTTGGTGTCTATATTATTGTATGAAAACCTTATGTGGTTGAATGGTATGACATCACTTGATGATTGGGGATAAATTGCATAGGTGATAAAGTTTAGAATGCCTTTGAAGCCCTTATGGTAAGTTACTGTAATTCCATTATTGGTTGATAACTAAGATCCTCTTGAAATTTAGGTTAAGTTGCTCTTAATTGGGTTTACCCTAAGTGGGGGATGGTCATGGAATAGTAAGGTTGTAGATATTTTCTACCTTGTCCTTCTACTTTTGCTTGATCTTGAATCTAATGAAGTATTGATGAGCTTGTTCATGAATAGAGTTTTGCATAAAGTATGAATTGCATGAACTTTATATGTTTGGTATTTATTGATTGACCTTACCTTAAAGATATTGTGAAGATTCCAAAGTGAATGAAGGTAAATTCTGATAAAAGCCATGGTTTCTCTTGTTGAATTGCATCCTAACATGCTAATTGTACAGTTGACTTCATGAGATAAAGTACAAAACTTGGTTGTAGTCACTTGTGAGGTGTAATGTTTAGCCTTATAATGAAAAGTTGAGCCTCTTTAAAAATCAAATATGTTGAGTCTATTGAAAACTATGTGACTTGTATGGTTGGGAAAACATGATTGTAGGCTCACTCTTGAAAAGTGAAAGCATGTTTAGCTTAGTATTCATGTATGTGCCTATAATTTGTATTGTTGTTCCTAAACAATGCTTAATGTGAAGGTGAGTACCATGTTATAAATTTACATTTTATTAAATGTCTTCCTAATTGTTGTGATGTATTTGGTGTGACTCACCATTTAGACTTCACTAGGGAAAAAAACATGAGCATGCCTTAGGTAAAAAGTTGAGAAATTCTCATATTACAGTAAAGATGGCCTTTGTGCATTTGCTTGGGTGTGAGCTCATGATACATGTAAGTGTGTTAAGGAGATGGAAATTCCTCCATGGACAAAACTAAGCATGGTATGGTTGAGTATGACCCTCATAGCACTAGGTCTAACTAATGAAGGTCCTTGTTGATTCAATTAACTCAAGTCTATGTGCATGGAAGTATGAGTGCCTACTTGCTTTTGAGTATTGTTGTAATCTGCCTATGTGTGGCCTTGCAAGATGATCTCTTAATGAAATGGAGTTTAATGATGATGTTATTATTAGGAGAAGGATGTTCCTCCTATGAACATGATAAGATCTTTTTAATTGATGCATTAAAGAGTGAGTGAATTGAAGTTTTGCTTGCTTGTGTGCATTGACTGCTAAATGATGTGAAGTAGTGTTCCTTGTAAGTTTGGTGCATTAACGTCTATGTGAAGATGTGATGAATATGATGAACTTATATATGATGCATTGAAGTCCTTGTTGGGATTAAAGCGTTCTAAGTGTCATTCAAGGATGAATGTTCCCAAGTGGGGGATATTGTAAGACCCCTAAAATGAGTTAGGGCATCTAGAGTCTAACATGTTTGTATTAAGGTTCTAAGGTCCTAAAATGACTTATAATATGTCTTAGAGTAAGTGTGCATAGTTTGAAGTGATTTGGAAGTCAAACGTCAAGGGGCGACAAAAACGTTCGAGGACTAGTCACCTATGTGCCTCATGTGTCTATGCATGCTTAAATTTGTATGAAATGAGATTATGAAGTCTTAAAATGATTTATAATTATATTTAGTGGTAGTATATGAAGTTTTTCGGAGTTTGGAGGTCAAACGTCCAAGACGTTTGAAAGATAGCCTAGAGACATGCATGTGTGTGTCTTGATGGTGCCTTGCATGTTTTGACGAGTTGAAGGTGTTTGTTTTGGGTGAAACTTATGTGGAAGGTCTACAACTTTTTAAGGGTTGTATTTACATTGGAAACGCTCGGGTACTACTTCAAAAGGGCCCACAAGAAGGACCCAAGGCTGGTAGAGACACTGCCTTGATAGTGTCAATCGACGGACCAAACGACGGCCAGTTGGTTGACCAACGGCCCGTAGGTGAGGTATCGTTGATTTTTACTTAGCTTGGGCAGGTCTCAACCCAAAATTTGTCCAAGGACCAATCGACGGATGGCAAGGAACAGCCTGTCGATGGACCAACGCCCCATCGTTGGGTTCGTCGATGCAGGCTGGTGCATTAGTGAGTGTGGACTGTTTCATTAAATGGGTGAATGGTAAATTCACCCACGTTCTAACCTGACCCCACATGATTTATTTGGTGATTTGTGGGTGTATTTAAGTGATCAAAAACGTGATCAACCCATTCCCAAACCAACTCACACAAATTGAACCTTTCCCTCCAAAAATATTCTCCCTAGAAACCACCATTGTTGGTGAAGCTCAAGAAAAGCTTGGAGTTTGGATTTCCATGGATGAATCATCAATATTTAAAGGTTTTAATGAATAAAAATATATGGTGATACTTTATCTCTAGTTATCCTTCCATCTAGAGAGCTAATCTCAAAGTTTCAAAAGGGATTTTATGATCAAACTTCTCCTTCTTCAATCTAGCCATGGGTTCTTTCTAAAAACATTTTGAACGATTAAATTATGATGAATCAAAGTTAATATAGTGGTTTTAACGTGCTTTTGACTCCAATTGCATGATGAACCCATGTCCCCTCCAAACTTGATTTAGTCCTTGCATGGGCTTTGTGATCTTGACTTGTTATCGAGTTAATTGTGATTCTATTACGTTGAATTTCTTATACCTACTGTTATTTACGTGAATTAATGTTGAATTGATGTTGAAGGATACATGAGGATAAATGTATGAAGATTTAAACATGCTTAGCCTAGTTTTCCATAATTCACTGTAATATTGGCATTTTAATGAAAATAGTGGAATTCGATTATGTTGTGGTTCTTGTAGCTACTGCCTATGATGTAATGAGATAATGAATTATAAATGATTAATTCATGTGGATCAATGTTGATTAGCCTAGGATTCTTCTACTTTCCATTGATGTCTAGAATAGCATGTTCACTTTGATCTAGAGGTTATAGCAATGGTAGTAGGATGTCATGTAGATTATATTGTCCTTTACTACTGCCTTGTATAGATGATATTAATGAATTGTGGGTATGAATTCTTGATGATCAAAGAAAAGGAGTCTTGGTATGAATTGATCTAGGTTCTTCTAGCATACAATTTGAATGTTGTAATGAACATTATGTGATCTTAATTCTAGGATAGATGAAACATGATTTAGATGTGATTTATATCTATTTGACTACTGCCCTAGATTTATATTATTGATACGTTATGATTGATGAGCAAAACTAGGGAAGTTACTCGATGATCTATAACTCTCTATTTCCTACCATATATGTGATCTAGTGCACTAGTTGAATCATGCTCTTGTGATGACATGTACATGGTTTCGTTTATGAGTTAAGAATTTATAGCTACTGCTCTATAATGTATTAATGATTGAAAGGGTGTATTGATCAATGATGATCAAAAGATAAGGAAATGGTAAGGATGGCTCTTCCTCTCTACTTTTCTTATAGTGTTGTAGTTTATGAAGCCTTGTATGGCATTGTGTGGTATGGTCCACTTATGGTGGTGGTGTTTACTTTATGTTATTATATATGTGTTGACCATGGCCTTGAAGGCAAATTGATGATCATATGGATAAGTGGTTATGATCACTTTATGTGTAACTTGTGCCTAGTCTTCTATTTGAGTTGTGAATCTAGGTAATGTTACTATTGTTATGAGCATGTAAAGGGTTATTCAATATCATGTGTAGGTGCTGCCATGGTTTAGGTGCTAATGATTGATGACCCCTATCCATGTACCCTATGTGAATGTGTGAATAACTAATGTTAGGAGTCTTAAAGTATACTATGAAGTTGACTTGCCTCCTATGCTAAATTGTGTTGTGTGGTCTATACTTGAGAGTGTAATGTGGTCTAAGAGGGTGGCTGTTTCAATGAGTTGTTGATAGACATTGTGTGATCATGTTGACCAATGTACACACACACTCACACTTCATGCATGCTTACAAGTAGTATAGAATCATAGTGTCTAAATGAAAGGTAGTACTCATATTTACTAGTGTCTACTATTATGCATGTTAAGCTTATGTATATGATGAAGTATGAATGTGCATAGAGTCTTAGTGGGTTTATATGAAAGGATTGCTCATATAGTTATACCTTTAGACTTATGCCTTGATGTATGAACATATGTGATATTTATGTGTTATGTGAAAGGTTTGCTCACATATATGTACACACACACACATGGATGATGATCTAGTGAATGAGAAGGTCCTTGAGAGGGGTGCCCAAGAATACTCTATAATTAGATAGGTGCTTGAATATTGTATAAGCATATGAGGAATAAATATCTTAAGCCTATGTTTTTATGAAAAATGTAATTAAAGGATTTTCAATAAAAGGAACTTATCTTAGCACCGAGTGAACTTGACGTTGAGAGGTGTTGACTTTCCCTTGAGGAGATTCACCATTTGTACCGTATAGAATGTTGACTTCCCTTAGAGGAATACTCACCTATGGACCCACATGAGGTGTTGACTTCCCTTTGAGGAAGGGGTTCACCCATGTTTTCTCATGAGATGAGGCCCCAATTGCCCAATGGCATGTAGAGGGAACTACCTATCTCTTAGTTCCATAAACTATGCTTGCCACATAGGATCTAGCAAAGTGAATTCACTTAGGATGCTATGATGTATGTTAATGTTCTACCTTGGCTAGGTAGGAACACCTTCCATTGGTGTAAGGCTCTACAACACCAAATTCCGTGTTTAGAACCCATGGTCTTACTGTTGGTTAAGGCTATAGTTTCCCTAAAGTAAAATGCAAAATGGAAGTAATGAACTAGGATCCTAACTAGGATGACTTAAGGGAGGTTACTTAATATAAGTGGAAGTAATTAACCCATCTACACATTGCACAAGTGGCTCCTTAAGAAGTCCTAAGAAGGTGACCTAATGTGTATGATTATGATTATGTCCTTATGCATGACATAGTAGTAATTGTCTACTTGTTATGAAGATGTGCATGGTATGAATATATATGATGTGATCTTACTGTTATATGCACTATGTTGTCTAAATGACTATATGATAAAGGTCTTGTATTGACATGAAAGAAGTTGTCTTTACTTGTTATGAGGATGTATGAATTGTATGTTAAGGTTTGTGGTCTCATGAAGAGTTTACTAAGTATGTGTGGGGTTATGGGGCTTCACATGACATTGCACCAGTAGACTAGGATTGGGGTCATGAATAAGGTTTTATAATGATGAATATGAAAAGAAGTAAAATTATGTGTAGATGGATGTAGCTCACTGTAATGTTCCTAAGGCCTTGACCTAAATGTGTCTTTGATAGGTTGTGCTTATATGATGATGTGTGATGACTTATGTAGGTTGTATGTATGCTTTCTTGTGACCTCAAGGTGATACATTGCACCAGGTATCAGTAGAGGGTTACTTGGGAATGTAATGAATAATAGGAAAGAATGCTCACTGTAACATAAAAGTAGTTTAATGTAAAGTGGCTTCAAAAATGTCATAAATCCTATATGTGATCTTATGTGATGATTGGCCTTTCAATATGTTTATATGAAGTAGATGAATGATATAAATGCTATTGTTTAAAGGTTTTATAAAGGTTTATTCAAAAAGGCATGAAGTATGATTTCAAGAAAATGTTCATTTTAAATGCATGGTTGACATACTTAGTACATTCTTGTGCTAACTCCATTCTTCTCTACTTTTTACACAAAGTGTAGGCTATGGATTCTAAAAGGATGTCTTGAATGATCAAGAGCTCGATAGATGATTCCCAAGCTCAATGAAAGGAATCCTTAAGTTCAAGGATCTCCTACTTATGTCTTTACTGTAAAGTCTTTAAAATGTTGTACAGTTATGTTTTATGTCTTAAGGGTCGTGTCTCTACTGTACTCAAGTATTGTTGAGTCTAAGATGACAAAGAGACTTAAGGTCTATATATGTATTATGACTTATGTTTTGATGTGCTAAGAAAGTTTTAAATTTTCCGCTAAATTTACTATGTCAATGCGATGAATGATAACTATAGGCTTGTATAAGACCTCCGACAGGTCTAGTACGCCATGTTACTTCTAGGGGGTGCTCCCCGGATGTGACACCGGGAAAATCAAACAAAGACCTATGTAAAAATAAAGTTTCCACATGTTCCAGACATGAAGATTTGACCCAACAATATTTAAAAGTTTAACATAGAAGAGACCAACATGGAAGAGTTCTAATTCTTATTCAATATTTGAGAACAAAATGATATGCTTAGCAGCTATTTTCACACAACATATCTATTTAAAATTACTCAACATCATTAGCAATGACCCAGGCAAATAGCAGTAAAAGGAATCACGATAGAATAAATGGATAGTGAAGAAAGAGGCTACTAAATAAAACTACAAACAATCAGTATGCAGGTTGAGCAACTTGTGAAAAGAAAATTGAATGAAATTTGAAAGGAATTTTACCTTCTTTGAAGCAGCTAACTGAGAACACAACGAGCGAGGAATTGAGAAGCTTTCACCAGTAGAATCAGATCCCGAAAAAAGGGACAAAACCACGAACAGAACAAGTAAGGTTATGCAGATTCCGAACTTTCAAGCTTGGTTTATATATACCCAACTATGTTAGCTAGTAGTTTTATGTGCCCCTTCTTCAAAAAAAACTTCTAACTGATTCTCTAAAAAAAATCTCCAGAATTGTTCCAAACTAAAGCTTTCAACAAAGAAACAATTCCCAGAACCTTTCGCCCCTCTTTTCTAAAAAACAAGTTCTCCCAAATTTTCTCTTTTTAATTTGACCTTCGCTTGGGATTTCTCTCAATCTCTCTATGTATTTTTGCTCTAAGAAATAATAATCTCCCCCATCTCTTGCAGAAGATAGACAACCACTATATAGAAGGGTATTAGGGTTGAATAAAAAAAGGCAGAAAAATGGGAAAAGACGGGTAAGGGCCCCGAAAATTTGAAATTCAAAATCCCAAAAAGCATCTCCCCGAAAAAGAACAGCGGGGTTGTACCAGATTATCACAAAATCTGGCAAAAAACCCAAAAGGTTAAAGAGACGCGAGCGGCTCCAATCGATCCTTAGTCCTTGACTCTTGACGTGTTTCCCATCAACGTAAAGGCAAGGACGCATCCTCAGACTGCCATGGTCAAAAAAAAAAGTACAAAACCTATGGCGAATAGAGGGAGACGCAGATAAAGCTATCCCTTTTCCGTGAACTCTGCTGTGTGTTGGCCCCGTTTGCTTTCTTCATGAATGTTGGCACGTCGTTCCCATATAAAGAGAAAGCGACACGCGCAGAGGTTGCCTTGGTTCCATTCGCGCGTCAATGTCACTGCTATGCCGTGAAGAAGATGAAATGTCTCCTTCCTGCGTTTAGGATGTTGGGTTTCTTTTCTTACCGATAAGGAAAAGGGATTCGAGTCATGTTTGGTGGAACAGGGAGTTGGGTTTATAGAGGGAATTGGGATGTTGAAGAAAAATTTGAAAAAGAGGCAGGCTGGGAGCCTGCTGAAAATGTTTGGGAATTGGAAGACAAAAGGGGATTGGGCTTTTTGCAAATTCTGAATGGATGGCCCAACACTGGGTCTATTAGAATGTTATTCTCAAATGTAGCCATATTGAGACCAATTAGTGGATTTGGTCAACATTTAGTAAAGGTGAATTGACGTATGTTAATTAACGCTTCTCAAAATTCACGAAATAAATAATTAATTCGATTATATGCTAACCGACTTCAAAGACTCAAAATTATAACTATAAATTACACTAGACTAAATTAATAAACTATTTTACTAAAATCAAAATTTTACCAGAGACGATTTTAAAATTATTTATAAAATATACTAATTATGCACTGAATTATATAAAACACGAATATCACTTGAAAAATAATAAAGAAAATGAAAAAAAATAATTAAAATAATTTGTAAAATAATGTTTAAACTTTATGAAACTAATTATTTCAAATCGTTTGAAGTTTAAGAAGTTAAGAAACTAATCATCGTCTGGATGGTCAAAATTGGGTGTCAACAACTGTCCATCATTTTACTTGGATTAATGCAAGAAATTCGAGGAAAATGAAGTTTACTAATCCAATTTTGATCGACCACGTATTCATCTTTAGGAGATGGAATTGGTACGAACTTTGGAAATTATGGCCGAACCCCGGAAATGAGTCTCCTACATATCTCATGCTATATGAGAATTCAGGCCACTTGTAGTTTGATAAGCTAGATTTAACACACGGTTTTGGAAGAACTCAAAATTCATCTCGATACCGGATTATGAAAAGACCGAGATTCTCGAGAACCAAAACTAAGAGCAAATTTCATAATACGACCGAGTTTTCAGAATTAAGCCTGTCTATATAACCTTACACCTTAGTAATTAGAGTTCTTGTAGTTCGACTGCATCGGTTGAAAAGGAAATCTATTATGTTAGATAACCTTTGGTTCTGGACGAGTGACAAAGTAAATCGAGTATAAAAAGTAGGTTTGTAACCTCTTAGCCAATAATGTGGCGCACTTCACACCCATAATTAAGAACTTACACGGACATAATTTTCAAAGCTCTTGGTGCATTGCCACTCGGATTGGAAAGCTACCTCTGGTAAAGACCAAAATCCCGGATGCGAAACTGAAACCAAGAAATCTAAAGAAAACCCACATGCCTTCTCATAGGGGTGTGGTTTGATTGTGATGGAACTCACTCCTCAGCTCGCGTCCTAGGAGTTTGACACTCCTTTGTGGATCATGTCCCAGTTCGCTGCTAAGAAAAAGTTCCACGTTGCGCTGCATCCCTTTTTATGTCGTCTGTACCTGTTGTTTTGTGTGAAGAATTCATCATTCTGGATGCTCTCGACAGATACTAAGATAAAACTCATTTGCATAAAAATGCAATTGAAATGAGAGATAGTGTCTTTTACCGTGTTGACACTCAGTTGCTCTCCTTCTTCATTTGAAGCCAACTCGATCGATTTGACGTAAAACAAATAAAGCTTATGTCTTATGTTAGCAATATAATCTTCAATACTCTTCATTTGATGTCAAAATAATAAAAGGATGATGCAGTGTTGATATTTCTTTTGATGTTGTCTTCGATTATTCTCTTGGTGTTTACTCTTGTCAAAATAAAGGATGCAGTTGATGTTGATGGGCAAATATTCTCTAAAGATGCTCGATTTCTTTCTCTTGCAATGTTTTACTTTTTTTTGCGATGCATGAATTTCTTCTCTTGCAATGCATGACTTATTCTCCGCAATGCATGAATTTTTCGCGATGCATGAATTTTTTGTTGCGATGCATGACTTTCTGTGATGCATGACTTTTTCGGGATGCATGATTTTCCGCGATGCATGAACTTCTCTTGCAATGCATGACTTCTTCTCCGCAATGCATGACTTTTGTGCGATGCATGATTATCTTCCCGCGATGCCTGACATTTTCTGCAATTCATGACTTTCCGTGATGCGTGACTTTCCGCGATGCATGAATATCAACTCGCTATGCATGAATATCTTCTCGCGATGCATGAATATCAACTTGCGATGCATGAATATTAACTCGCAATGAATGATTCTCCGCGATTCATGAATATCTTCTGGCGGTGCATGACATTTTCTGCAAGGCATGAATATCTTCCCGCAATGCATGATTCTCCGCGATGAATGAATATCTTCTCGCGATGCATGAATATTAACTCGTGATGCATGATTTTCCACGATGTATGAATATTGTCTCGCGATGCATGAATATTAACTCGCAATGCATGATTTTCCGCAATGCATAAATATCAACTCGGGATGCATGATTTTTCGCGATGCATGACAAAATATCAACTCGCGATGCATGATTTTCTACAAGGCCATCCTTGTTACCAAATGGAGATAGTGCTTTGATCGAGCGACATAGTTTCTTCTAGGTGACTTCTGGATAGTTATATTGTCTCAATTGACAATATGGTAAAATGACCCTCCAAGTACTGTATCATTTTCATCGATAACACGAATGAAACGACCCTCCGAGTAGTGCATCACCTCAATCAACAACACAAATATAATGACCCACCGGGTAGTTATACTATCATGTTTGATAATATGATGCACATGACGTCATTGATGTAAAAATCATGAACAATCTTTATCGGGGTTTTCATTTGATTCATCTCTGAACCTAGATGGACATTCATTATAGACTTCATATTGTTGGAAATTGGATTAAATAAAATCATTCATATTCCCAAGTCTTTGATATAAAAAATATGAAATATTTCCTAAATCCACCGAAAAAATTGTTAATTTGGGGAGCTCTTCGCCCTTTGACTTCTCCATATTCATCGATCGGAGGAATTTTGCTGATTTTAGTGCAAACCTATAAACCTGCGTCCACAGAAAATCGTTAGTTTTATAATAAACTAATATGTGTCGATTTGTTCAATTGTATGCTCCTTGTCCTGCTATCTCCGATTGATATTCTGATCTCCCGACTCTTGATAGATAAGACAAAATATTTATGCCAAAACAAATGAAACATAAAGGGAAAATTTTAAGAAAAATAAATTTTCAAAAAGTTGTATTTTGAAAAAGGTTACTGCCAAGTATCAGTCACGTCAGGCTTAGTGAACTTCTTTGAGTCTGATGCTTTGAGGTCTATCTTATTATTCGTTGGAGAGTATTCAGAGTCACTCTAGACTGTCGATAAACCCATGTTGAAATTTTGAGGTCATCCTCAAAATTTCTATCCCAGTTAACTATCTTGGATTATCTTTAACTTTCGGTGGGCAAATCATGGAATTGTCGAGATACCCTCAAAAATTCTATTCCAGTTGCAGATCCCAAATTAACTCCAGTCTCGACTTGTTGAGGAAAAATCTTCTTCTTGAGAATTTTTGAGTCCCTCTCAAAAAATTTGTCCCAGTTTTTATTATAAAGAGGAATAGAAATCTTACAAGAAATATGACCGAACCCTTGTGGCACCTATGTATCCCGATGAGGCAGGAATCAGGTCAACATAGTTCCCCCTATCAAAGGTTAACAAAAATAAGAAAATTTACAAAGAAATTAACCGAGGCCGACATAGGCCACCTACGTATCTCATTCTTGAGAATTCAGGTCGAACGTAGTTCAAAGTTCAAAGAAATATTAAAAGAGATAAATGTGATGACCGAAGCCGACATAGGCCACCTACGTATATCATTCTTGAGAATTCAGGTCAGAAGTAGTTCATTACAGAAGGGATAAAATTTTAAAAAAGCAAATACAAGAAAATTGAATGATTACAAGTAAATGACAGATATACAAACTGAGGCTTCACACGTAATATCTCTTAATAGCATCTGAGTTGATCGGTTTGGCCATGTGGTGCCATCCATCTTCGATAGGATCAAGCAATTCCAGATAATACTTTGCGAACCATGTAAGGCCTTTGCCAATTCGATGCAAATTTTCCTTTGTACTCATCTTGATGAGGGAAAAATGCGTTTAAGGACCAACTGACCGATTTAAAAAATTATGACTCTGACTTTCTTGTGGAAAGCGCGAATCATTCTTTGTCGATATTGTTGACCATGACAAATGAGAACCATTCTATTCTCGTCAATCAATGTCAATTTGTCAATCCGCTTGCTGACCCACTCATCATTACTCAACTCAGCTTCCTGGATAATTCTCAAGGAAGGTATCTCAACTTCAGCAGGGATGAGTGCTTCTGTTCCATATACTAACAAGTATGGGGTAGCTCCAATCGACGTTCTGGCAGTCGTTCGGTAACTCGATAAATCATATGGCAACATCTCATGCCAACCTCGATAATTGTCAATCATTTTCATCAGAATCTTCTTGATGTTCTTATTGGTTGCCTCTACAGCTCCACTCATTTGAGGATGATAAGTGGTTGAGTTTCGGTGAGTAATCTTAAACTACTCACATATGTCTCTCATCAAGTGACTATTGAGATTCACACAATTATCAGTAGTGATGGACAAAATCAGCTATAACTTTCTTGGTCACTGACTTGTAAAAAGTTGGTTCCACCCACTTGGTAAAGTAGTCAATGGCAACCAAAATAAATTTGTGTCCATTAGAAGCGGCTGGCTCTATTGGACCGATGACATCCATGCCCCAAGCTACAAATTGCCAAGGTGAACTCATAGCATTGAGTTCGTGAGGCGGCACTCGGATCAAATCACCATGCACTTGACATTTACGACATTTCTGCTAAAACTTGCAACAACCATGCTCCATATTCATCTAGAAATAACCGGCTTGAAGGATCTTCCTCGCCAAAGTGAGTTCATTCATATGCGTTGCCCCACACTCTGGTGTGTATTTGTTCAATAAGCTTCGCAGCTTCAGCAGCATCGATACATCTGAGAAGACCCAAATATGGAGTCCTCCTATAAAGAACTTCTCCACTAAGAAGAAGTTTAGGGACAAACGGCGTATCAACTTCTACTAGTTAAATATCGCATTCTTAGGATAAGTTCCGAACTCTAAATATTTTTTGATATCAAAATATCATGGCAAACCGTCTGGTTTTGTTTCAACATAAGAACAAAGAACTGGCTGTTCTTTTATCTCTATATCCAGAGGATCAATATAATCAGTATCTGGATGTTTCATCATTGAGGCGATGGTGGCAAGAGCATCAACCAACTCATTCTGTGTTCTAGGAGTATGTCTGAACTCAATCTTAAAGAATCTTATGCACAAATTATGTATGTATTGCACGTATGGAGTTATGTTTGGGTTCTTCACAGCCCATTTGTCTTGAACGTGATGAGTCAACATATCTGAATCTCTAATAACCAACAACTCGTGGACATTCATGTCGATGACCATTTTCAAACCAAGAATACAAGCTTTATATTCATCCATGTTGTTCGTGCAATCAAGTTGGAGTTTAGCTGCCATGGGATAGTGTTGACCAGATTCTGACACTAAAACTGCTCCAGTACCTCTTCCTTGGTGATTCGCCGCT
Organism: Solanum sitiens; assembly: GCA_016801875.1. Classification (NCBI taxonomy): domain Eukaryota; kingdom Viridiplantae; phylum Streptophyta; class Magnoliopsida; order Solanales; family Solanaceae; genus Solanum; species Solanum sitiens. The sequence continues at coordinate 4,450,791 of JABWTJ010000012.1, read as the reverse complement.
CCATCAAAGAAGACTCTCCATCCAGGGTATGCTTTAGAAATATCTTCACCGACGAACAATACCTCTTCATCTGGGAAATAAGTCTTGAAAAATTCATACTCTTCATCAACACGATTTTCTGCAAGATGATCAACCAAGGCATGTGATTTTATCGCCTTCTAGGTCACATACACAATATCAAATTTGCTCAAAAGCATCCACCATTTAGCAAATTTTCCGGTCGGCATCGCCTTCTGGAAGATATACTTCAGCGGGTCCATTCTGGAAATGAGATATGTAGTATAAAAAGACAAATAATGCCTCAAATTCTGGGCAATCCAAGTCAAAGCACAAAATGTTCTTTCCAGAAGAGTGTAACGGGACTAGTATGGAGTGAACTTCTTGCTTATGTAATAAATAGCTCACTCTTTCTTCCCTGTCTCGTCATGTTGACAAAGTACGCATCCAAAGGCATTATTTGAGACAGACAAATATAGCAACAAAGGACTCCCTTCTCGCGGAGGAACCATCACCAGTGGATTGGACAAGTAGTTCTTGATAGCATCAAAAGCAGTGTTACATTCTTCAATCCACATTGTCAAACCATCTTTCCTCAACATCTTGAAGATAGGCTCACAAAACACGGTGGATTGAGCTATTAACTGACTGATGTAGTTCAACCTCCCTAAGAAACTCATCACTTCCTTCTTAGTCTTTGGAGGCGGTAATTCCTGAATCACCTTTATCTTGGAAGGATCGAGCTCAATACCACTCCTGCTGAATATAAATCCCAACAACTTGCCGGTCGGCACCCCAAAAGCACATTTAGCGGGATTTAATTTAAGGTTATAAATACGCAAGCGATTAAAGAACTTCTTTAAATGCGTCAAGTGGTCCGAACTCTCGCGGGACTTGATTATGACACAATATACATACACCTCAATCTCTTTGTGTTTCATGTCATGAAAGATGGTCGTCATAGCTCTAATATAAGTAGACCCAACATTTTTGAGACCGAATGACATTCCGCTATAATAATATACAACCCAAGGAGTGATAAAAGTTGTATTTTCTACATCTTCTTCATTCATATGGATTTGGTGATAACCTACGTAACAATCTACAAACGACTGCATTTCATGTTTAGCACAGTTATCAATAAGAATTTGAATGTTCAGCAAAGGAAAATTATCCTTTGGGTTGGCTTTGTTGAGATCTCTGTAATTGACACAAATTCTGATCATCCCATTTCTTTTGGAGATCGGAACAACATTGGCCATCCAAGTCGGGTATTGCGTCACTTCCACAAATGGAGACTCGATATTTTTAGTGATCTCTTCTTTAATCTTCAAACATAACTCAGGCTTAAACATTTGAGCCTTCTGTTTCACTGGAACCCTTGATTAATCGGCAACTTATGAGACACCAAATTGGTACTCATCCCTAGCATGTCCCTGACTTCCTAGACGAACACATCAATGTATTTAGTAAGCAAATAAATCAGATACTTTCTTTGAGCTTCATTCAAGTGGACACTGATTTTGACCTCTTTGACACACTCTTGGTCATTCATATTCACAGTTTAAGTTTCTTCCAAATTTGGCTTATGTTGATTCTCAAACTGCCGAAACTCCTCTGCAACATATTCTAGTACCTCATTTTCTCCTTCATATTCTTCACCCTCGTCATCACCTGCCTCATTTTGTTCGTTCGGCTCGTGACATGACATGACATTGGAAGGCTTTAAATTAAAATTACTGAAATCATAAACAAACAAAGTTAGGAAAGTAAAATAAGCAAATAAGAAAAAATAAACGAGTTTTCAATAAAAGTCTCTTTCATTAAAAATGGAAAATAATGAAAACTTTGGCCATGGCAAAGGGCCATGTTCCGTTTTTAAACAGTATGAAGGAATTTCAAAATTCAAGTAATTAAAGAAACTACAAAATGGTGGGTCTCGGGCCTCTTCCAGACTACACCTACTTTCAAAATATGCATTAACGATGTCCTTCTACCTAGATATTTGGGAAATCAAGATCGAGGTCCTGTTCTGTAGCTGCTCTCAAGGCTCAGCATCGCGGATACCAGCTAGCTCGACCTTGTCCTCTATGACAGCATTGATCTCTTGAAAAAGTCTACAGATTCCTTCCCCGAGGCCATCACGATCGGCTTAATCCCGTAGTTTAAATGATTGGTACAAATGAGGGATTGTTCTAGCCAATGCTTGATCACCACTCTTCTTCATCTTCACCTCATCATCTGTGTGGACGTACCCCAAGACGTACCTTGATTCTTTGGGGGGAACCTGAATAGGCTGGACAATTCCTTGGAAACTCCTTTCCAATCCAAAACCTTGCTCGTATCCGTTCTGGATCATCACCATGGCAATCATCTTGTACACAGAGGTCATAGGAGCTTGCGGAGCCAAATCATCACTGGTGGCATTAATTAGCTCCACTGTTTAGAAATCATAGTCTCGAGAGACTTCATCTATGATTCACACATGCCCATCGAAGTGGTTTCCTTCACCGTGAATAACCAATTCTTGCTCCTTCCAGAAAAACTTTATTAGCTGGTGAAGGGTAGAAGGCACAGCCCCGACCATGTGGATGAACGGCCTTCCCAGAAGAAGGTTGTAGCAAGTGTCCATGTCCAAGACCTGAAACTTTGCGTTGAACTCTGTAGGGACCATCTGAATGACCAAGTTCACCGCCCTAAGTGTGTCTCTCTACACCCCATCAAAGGCTCTCAGGTTGACTTGGTTTTGCTCAAGCTTCTCCAAATCAAATCTTAACTGCCTCAGAGTCGACACTAGACAAATATTAAGGCCAGATTCATCATCTACATAGACACGTTTTATAACCCTTTCTCGACATATGACAGTGACATGCAAATCCTTGTTGTGCATCCTCCATTCGAAGGGAAACTCTTCATCACAGAAGCTGATCCGAAGGCCTCGGATAACCTGGATGATCATGGCCGCTACGTTGTTGCTGTTGGTACCCACGGGCACATATATGTCATCCAAAGCCTTCATCAAGGATTTCCTATGTAGCTGCAAACTCATTAACAGGGCCCACACAAAAATCTGAGTTAGGGTTTTCTCCAAATGCTTAACAATAGAATAGTCTTTCGGCTGCATCTTTCTCAAGAAATTCTTCAGCTTCGCCTTTTTTTATCGGCCTTTTTCCTTGCACTTTTTTTTGCTCTTCATGGACAACCCTTCTGGAGTATAACACCTGAAAGATCTGGTCATACCCTAAGCTGAAGCGGTTTCGATCACAAACCTCGGTTGAGCGGGAGTTTCTATTAACACGAAGGCAACAACCTTTGCGGGTGTCAGAATCACAAACTCAATTTTCTCCTTGATGCTCAACGAAGCCACTGCTTTTCCATCTCATCATGAAAAGTCGGGACTATCGCCTTTTTCAGCATCAATCGTCGTCCATTCTATCATATTGATATTGACGCCCCAATGATTTGGCAAAGGATTACTGTTGACGTTGGGCGTAGCTGTCTGGAGGGAGACGGCCTTGTGGTGGATTAGACCCTGGATTTTTTGCTTGAGGTAAATACAATCCTCAGTATCATGTCCAATGTTATTGAATGATATGCACACTTCTAATCGGGTCTATAAAACCTGGAGCTGGTATCCACCGGCTTGGGTCCCACTAGATGGATATAACCCGCCGCATTTAATCGCTCGTACAACTTTGTTTGGATTTCGTCAAGCCCTGTGAAAGGTCTAGCGGGTTTCTTCTCAAATCTTGGGCGAGGAGGATCATAGTTGCCTTGTTGAAAGGGAGGCATCTGATGATAATTTTGGACGTTAGGACAAGGAGCTTGATATTGGGGATAGGAATTAGTTTAGTAATTTGGTATTGGAGCTTGGTAATTTGGAGAGGTATTTTGGTAAGCTGGAGCTTTTGCATATACTGGTGGAGGCGCTTGGTAATTTGACTGCACGTTGGCGCAGTTGGGAGCGGCGCTTTGATAATGAGGAGATGGAGTTTGGTAATCTGGGGGAGAATTTTTTAAGATGGGGGTGGATTTTGATAAACGAAAGAAGGAGTATTTTGATAACATGGGTGAGAAGTATTTTGGTAGCTTTGAGGGGGAGCATTTTGATAATCGACTTGTGTATAGCAAGATTCGTGTGGACTTTGTGAAGGTCGAGAATGACCTTTCTATGATGATGATCTTCTCGGGGGTTTCTTCCCCTCATAAGAAATAACTGACACGTCTTCTCTTTTCTTTTTTAATAATCCCGAGGATCCAAGCGAAGTAGCAACACGGGCAATCTTCCCGGTTTTCAAACCATCCTCGATACTCTCACATACCTTGACTATCTTGGAAAATATTTGCTCCAACGAGCATCATGATTCTTTCATAATATTCGGGTTCTTGAACCTGCACAAACACTTCAACGATTTCTTTTTCAGACATGGGAGGCCGAACTCTGGCTACATCGTTCCGCAATCTGTACGAAAACTCTCTGTAGCTTTCGTTGGACTTCTCTTTCATTTTCTCTAAGGAATAACGATCTGGGACGATCTTTACATTGTAATCAAATCGTCCAATTAAGTCCTTAGCCAAAACATTTCAGCTGGGCCACTGTCTGGTTTCGTGAGATGTAAACCATTCCGAAGCTTCCCCGCTCAAACTTCGGCTAAAAACCCGCATTAGTACAATTTCATCTCTTCCAACTCCTACGAGCTGGTCACAGTAGGACCTCATATGCTCTAAGGGATTGCCTCTTCCTCAAAAACTGTCAAGTGTTGGCATCTTGAACCCTTCTGGGAGGTCCAGATTTGGATGAATGCATAAGTCCTCGTAGTTCAAACCGGCGACGTCAAGAATGCACTAAAGTTCCTTTATTACTTTTCGAATCTCCTCCTTTATGTCTATTTCTTTGGCCTCTTATTTTGACCTCCATCTCTTTCCTTCTCCTCATAATGGTCAAGATCAGAACCATTCACGTCGTGCTCATTTGGAACGGGAATTTGGAAGGTGGTTTTTCTGGGTAGAGATGGAGCTACGGAGGGACTTAGGGCATTTTGAGTGGTTTGGTTATTTTGCGGGAAGGTTTGGGGGTTAGTGTGTTGATTTTGGTGATAGATGGATGTTTGGGGATGACATGTATTTTGGTTTTGTGGGAGTGGAGCGGTTTGGTGATAGGCATTTTGAGGGGGAGTGGTATTTGGGAATTATTGTTTTGATGAGGGGGTGGGGTATGGTAGGAGGTGGAGGCGTATTGAGGATTTTATGTTGTCAAGTATATTATTGAGGGATTCTAACCAGGAGTGGATGGCGCGTTCTGAGCTTGTTTCATGTTTGAAGAGGGAAAGTATAGCGGAGGTCTTCCATCAGTAGCAGCGTTGGCAGTAAAACCTTGTGAAGGCAGATCTTGTCTCCTTTACATTTCCACTCTCATCTCAATGATCTGCTGCATTAGATGCATAATCATTTCATTTTGATCCGCTATGGTGGGTTGAGCCACCACAACTTCAGTAAGACTGATTTCTTAGTTGTTGTCCCCCATTACTGCTTTTCCCTTATCTGAACATTGGTCGGGAAAGGAATCTGAAGGCCCTTTAGATCTAGTGAAGTAGGGATGATCGGCCAGTTTAATCGACACAAACCACTTTATATCTGTGGAGAAAAATAACTCAAAGGCAAATTTGTTATTTTGAGTTAGGAATACGTAAAACAAAATACCACATAGATAGCATATAAACACACAAAAGTTGCTTTGTTAGAGGAAATGCCGATCCACGAGTAAAGGGGAAGCTAATTTTGAACGAGCAGAAGTTTGCTCGTTTTAATTTGGGATAATCTCAGGAAGGTTAAATCACGTTGAGCTAAGGTCGTCTTGCTGCATCTCTTTGACGTCCGTTGATCTGCGCCTCATATTTCCTTTTAGAATAAAAATGGGGGGAGGGGGGGACTGAAACTTTTGAAAGATAGAGGACGGTCCCTGAAAGGCTTCCAGCATATCTCACAATGAGAATTCAGGCCCTACGTAGTTCGAATACAAAAGAAATACTTGTTTTCATTTATTCTCAAACGATTACAAGGAAATGGAAAAATAAACAACAAAGCTTTAAAAGACAAAAGGTAGCTCCATCTCAATCGTTCTTCTTCTTGTTTTAGCATCAGTCACGGGGAAGAAACTTAACTTGAATCTTTCCCATGTTTATGAGGGCTTCCACGTCATGGCGAAATGCAAGACATTTTTCAATACTATGATTAGTGGCCTGGTGATAGGGGCAGCTCTTTCGAACTTCGTTTCCAAGGGAATACAACACTTCCACATTCTTATGGAGAGGGGCAAGGACTCCTTCTCTAACCAATTGTAAGTAGACCTCCAGCATTGTTTTCTTGAAGGGCGTGAAAAAGCAATGATAAAACTTTGTATTTTCAGTGACCGGTATGTTGAACCTTTGTTCATCACAGGCAATGATGATGATGTCACCCCACCTGTTTGGTGCTAAGTTAGCGTCGAGCAGGTAGCGGGTTTTGGTCTTAAACTCCACACACTCTTCTATCGTGTGTCCCTTTTGCTAGGGATGATACACACAGGTGTTGTGAATGCCCTCCGATCCTGCTTGGGAGGTGATTCTCTTGCTCGGTTCCATAATGATCCTGCCTGAAAACGCTCATAGATGAGGGCGCACGAAATAGCTTCTATCCTGATTTGATGTTCCTGAAGATATACTTCGAGAGTGACTTTTTGGTCCCCTTCTGCCAAACGTCCTTGGAAAGGAAGTTTATGGGCATCCTCTTTCTCAGGCTCTTCTTCCATTATCTCGTATTTAATGTTTTCAGGGGCGAAGACTGTGTTATATAGGGGATGGTACTTTCTGCATAGCCTCCGTATGTCGACCATCCCTTCCTCCCACATAGCACGCCTCATTATCTTAAACGTCAACTCCTCCTCTAGTGGCGTACTTGAGGCTTTAAAGGCCGCAGTGGCGACCTCTACCTCGAATGTCTTTACCACAGTGTCTTGGAGCCTTTCTTCAAGAAATTGTAAGTCCTCTTCGGTTGGTTCAATCTTGATATTCTTCCCTTTGTCCATAGATGTGATCTCACCTTTCCTGAGATGGTAGAGTAGTGTTTTAGGATCTGTTGATGAGTTTTGCTTTTGGTTGGGGAACTTAAGACTCGAAAAATTTTGTCGGACTTTGTAGTTAGTGACTTGTATTTATTATTTCAGAAATTTATGGAAAGGAGTGGGTTAGCAAAGTCCTCATTCAAAGCAACACATCACATAAACAGTTAAGAACACATATATTGCGTCCTAGTCATGCATGTAGCCATTTTGTGCCAAGGGTAGGCCTACCAATCTAAAGGATGTATTGCGTCATTAAAAATAAATTGCTGCACCCCCCAAAATTAGCTTCACAAATAATCATAGAATTTGTTAAAGAGTCTTAATCAAAATGGGGATACATTTTGCGGAAAGGAGAATACATTGGAAATACAAATAGAAAACAATCCCACGCAGGGGAATTAGAAAGTTGAAGGTCCCTCTCCTCCTCTTGCTTTTTCCACTTCTTCGCGGATGATGTACTTGCTTGTTACCACGTACGGCTCAGCAAACACAACCTTGGAAGATGGCAGCACACCCGGAGAGTGTTGATCTGCTCATCCAGGGTTGTATCTAGACGGAACAAATAGGCACTCGCATCAGTTAACTCTTCTGACATCGCAGCTAAGGCCCTCTGGCTTTCAAATTCTCTGGATTGGTATTCCTTCTCTCTTCGTCGAAATTCATGTTCCCTTTGGTCCCATTCCTGCATAAAATGATATGTTTGGATTTGGAGCCTCATTTGGATGTCTTCGATTTCTCGACCCACGCGTGGTGTCGAGTTCACTATACCACGCCAATCATCCTGCAACCATTTTTTGTACTAATCAATATACCCAGCTTCATACCTGTTTTCAGAAATACTTCCTTTCATGTTGACCCGCCCGTCCATTCCTGGAGGATGGTTTTGGCGAAAGGTATCTTAACACACCCGTTGTAATCAATGAAGAAGGAGCTAGTATCCCCTTGGACAGACGTGATTTCTCTTCTACCGAATTGTCGCATCATCCTACTTGGATTGTATGGTCGCATTCCTCTGATGCAGGGAAGGACCAAAAACGGATGTTTGCCCCTTGAGCCTCTATTTTCTCTGATATAAAGTTTTGGAACATCCACTGTATGTCTCCTTCTCTCAGGTCATAGAATACTTTCGCCCATGCATCCCTCGTGGTGTGAATTGGGAACTTGCGGATGCTTAGATAAAACTCGTAGTTGTCAAGGGGACTCGTATGGGTCGCCTTGGACAACTCTTGTTGTTGGGTGCCGTTTTTTTTACACAGATGTTCAGGCATCCACCATTGAAGCAAAATGTTGCACCCTTGGAAAAATTGGAATCCGTACTTACACGAACTCAGCGATCAATAGATGTCGGCCAAAATAATTGGGGCCATTGTAGTGTTTCTTTGCTTCTTAGTCTTTACTAATTCCTCTGAAAATAGCGTCTACAACCATCAGAATCCGTGTATCGATCTCATTTCCTTCATTCTGATGGAATACAATCGTTCCTAACAGACACGTGGAGAATGCGATAGTCTTAGTCTGTCTCTAAGTACTATGATTATGAAACTCGTTTGGAAATTTTCTAAAATAGTTGTCGTGTCCCCATCGTTCAAAGAATCTCATCAATGCTACACTTTCAGTATCCAACATGTCCGCATCCACTACTAGTAACATGTCTTTTAGTTTTAGACTAGTCGGCCTATCCGGTTGCAGAATGTGATTATCTGGATGTTTTTTACTCTTGCCACACGTTCCGGTGGAGTACAAACAATCTTTTATCTCCTCTAGTGTTAGTGTTATTTCGACATCTCCGAATCGGAAAAACATCCTTTTCTCGTCCTAGAACCGAGTAATTACCTCGATAAACTTGGGCCAAACCTTGAATTCCATAATTGAAGGTAGGTGGCCCAAGTGAATCGAGATTTCTCTCTTTTGACAGTCTTTGAGGTTGTTCCACCATACATGAAGAATATCGGGTATCTCGGTGACCATTTTGAAACTTAGGAATTGACTTGACATCTACTAAAACATAATAATAATTTGTTGCCCCCCCCCCCCAAGACACTACAATGCATCAAACATGCAAACATCCTTCAAATATCATATAATTATGATCGTCCGATCAAGCCGTGGGATCTTTGGACTCAAGGAGGTTTTTCTAATGGGCCAAAAAGTCCTAAGGTGTTGGGTCGTCTTCGATCAATGCACTACTTTAGTGATTTGGTTTCTCTCTATCTTAGTTTGATTAGGAGTGAATTTTATTTATATTGGAAGGGTGACCCAAGCGGGCCACTTAGGTTGGGACAGTTAACAATCGTTGACTATCAAGTAGCCAACTACATTAGTCAGGGTTCCCCGAGAAAGAATTTGGTTAACGAACGACTGCAAACCCGCATAATCGTCCTTTAAGTGATAAACAAAAACAAATGTGGTTTGACGGAGTTATGATATGCCATGAGATGCAACAGTTTAAAGTGCGATAAATAAAAAAAGTAAACAGTTATTTACACACAACCAAACATGTTCGTTTTAATGCTAGAATCATTCTAAATCCCCTGTAGAGTCACCATTCTGTTTTATTTACAAAAAAATATTTTATTTGTTTTAAGACTTGTTTAGAGACGCCACTTAAATTTTTAAAAAAAAATAAAAAATACTTGGTTTTCAAAAGATCTAAACAGAAAATCGATTAAAACCCTTTAAAGGGGTTCAAGGATTCATATTTATATTTTAAAAAGGTTTTTACGGCACCTAAAATACCCATTAATACGGTTTTCGAGCAACTAACTTGTTTGACATTAAAATAACTTGATTCGAATTTATTTTGAATTCTTTCTAAAGATGAGACAAAATTTATCTAAATGAGTTGTTTATTTTAGAAAAATTTATTGTTTTTAAGTCCATTTGAAATCGATTGATCTAGTTTGAATTAAAACGAAATAGCTCCTTGCAGTGATTTAAGCCTTTTAACTCTAAAACTAACGGCAAAATAGCAACAAATAAATATGCGGCAAAATAAAGAGAGAGAGAGTTTGGTCCAAATTCAGTTTCTGTCCGCCCGGACCGATATTTGGACCCATTTTGTTTTGGGCCTTCTGGCCCATTAATACAAAAGACAAGGGGCTTAGGCCCAAATTAACAAGATACAATATTTAAAGAAAAATAATTTTGGGCTTCTTGGTCCAAAATCTTCAACTTCTTCGGCTTCGATCTCATTCACTTCAGAACATGTTCGTCTATATTTAAATGGGCTTGACTCGAGATCAAATGGAATACACTTGGGCCTTTATGGGCCTCTCGATATGCGGGAGGATGGGTTCGAGGTTAACCCAGGGCGGGTTTTTTTCATGCAATAAAATTGCAAATAATTAGCGTACAAAGTAATAAACAAACGATTATGAAACTTAAGCGAGACGGAATTCAATTCAAATGAAAATCCTATTTAAGAAATCCAAATTAGATGGAGACATACGACTCTAAAAGGACCAAGTGAACTAAATTAACAAATAACAAAATGGATAAATAAACTGCAACACCAAACAGTAGCACCTATATTTGTATATATATATGTCCATATCATGTTCCATGAAACACCTAACTATTAACACACAGTAAACCAAACATTAGTATGAAACACGTTGTATAATTAAGACAATAAAACATCACATGCTTAAGTCTAAACGATTTCTCTCATTCCATTTTATTTTATATTTTATTTTATTTTTTTATTTTTTTCAAACTCTCCACAAGTAACTAGACATGACAACTAATGAAAATAAACAATCAATGGCATCATCAAAAGGGATTCTGGACCAAAATAACACTAAAGATGGGAGAAAAAAACTATTCAATGCAATAAGAAGCAACCAAATAATTGAAAGTTAACATAACTATTGTCGAAATAAAAAGATCAACTTAAAAATATACCGAAGACAAAGAGCTTGCACAGTTTATTGTCCAACACAAAGAAACATGACCACTAATATTAGTCCACCAAAGAAAAAGATAAGTAAAACAAGAGTTCCCATTAAATAAGAAAAAATTTAATCCAATAATGAAGGGAGTAGGATAAACTTTTTAACGCAAATAATGGTTGGAATGCAACCAAACCTTCACTAAGCTAAGACAAATTAATCAAAACAGTGAACGGTTTAAAATAATATTTGGTTATGAAAAGAAGCTAAAGTAGGTAACCGGGAACATCAAACCAAGACCTATGTAAAAATAAAGTTTTCACAGGTTCCCAACATGAGGATTTGACCCAACAATATTTAAAAGTTTAACATAGAAGAGACCAACATCGAAGAGTTATAATTCTTATTCAATATTTGAGAACAAAACGATATGCTTAGCAGCTATTTTCACACAACATATCTATTTCAAACCGACTCACCATCATTAGCAATGACCCATGCAAATAGCAGTAAAAGGACTCATGATAGACTAAATGGATAGTGTAGAAAGAGGCTACTAAACAAAACTACAACCAATGAGTATGCAGATTGAGAAATTTGTGAAAAGAAAATTGAATGAAATTTGAAAGGAATTTTACCTTCTTTAAAGCAGATAGCTGAGAACACAAGAAGCAAGGAATTAAGGAGCTTTCACCACTAGAATCGGATCCCCAAAAAGGGGACAAACCCACGAACAAAACAAGTAAGGGCTATGAAGATTCCGAACTTTCAAAATTGGTTCATATATACCCAACTATGTATAGCTAGTAGTTTTTTGAGCCCCTTTTTCAAAAAACAAAAAAACTTCTAACTAATTCTCTAAAAGAAATCCCTAGAATTTTTCCAAACTAAAGCTTTCAACAAGAAACAATTCCCAGACCTTTCGCCCCTCTTTTCTCAAAAAAAAGTTCTCCCAAATTTTCTCTTTTTAATTTGACCTTCGATTTGGATTTCTCTCAATCTCTCTATGTATTTTTGCTCTAAGAAATAATAACTCCCCCCTCTCTCGCATAAGATAGCCAGCCACTATATAGGGGGGTATTAGGGTTGGAAAAAAAAGGCGGAAAAATGGGAAAAGACGGGTAAGGGCCCAAAAATTTGAAATTCAAAATCCCAAAAATCTTCTCCCCAAGAAAAGAACAGCTGGGTTGTACCATATTATCACAAAATTTGACCAAAATCCCAAAAGGTGAAAGAGACGCGAGCGGCTCCAATCGATCCTTCGTCCTTGAATCTTGAAATGTCGCCCATCCACGCAAAGCAAGGACGCATCCTCAGACTGCCAAGGCCAAAAGGAAATGTACGAAACCTGTGGCGAACAGAGGGATATACAGATAAAGCTATCGCTTTTCCGAGAACTCCGCTGCGTGTTGGCTTCGTTTGGTTTCTTCGTGAACGTTGGCGCATCGTTCTCGTATAAAGAGAAAGCGATGCGTGCAGAGGTTGCCTTGGTGTCATTCGCGCGTCAACGCCCTTGCTATGACGTAAAGAAGATGAAATAGCTCCTTCACGCGTTTGGGATGTTGGGTTTCTTTTCTTACCGATAAGGAAAATAGATTCGAGTCGTGTTGGGTGGAACAAGGAGTTGGGTTTATGGAGGGAATTGGGATGTTGAAGGAAAAGTTGAAAAAGAGGCGGGTTGGGAGCCTGCTGAAAATGTTTGGGAATTGGAAGACAAAAGGGGATTGGGCCTTCTGCAAATTCCGAATGGATGGCCCAACACTGGGTCTTTTAGAATGTTATTCTCAAATGTAGACATATTGAGACCAATTAGTGCATTTGGTCAACATTTAGTAAAGGTGAATTGACGTATGTTAATTAACGCTTCTCAAAATTCGCAAAATAAATAATTAATTCGATTACATGCTAACCGACTTCAAAGACTCAAAATTATAACTATAAATTACACTACACTAAATTAATAAACTATTTTACTAAAATCAAAATTTTACCAGAGACGATTTTAAAAATATTTATAAAATATACTAATTATGCACTGAATTATATAAAACACGAATATCACTTGAAAAATTATAAAGAAAATGAAAAGAAATAGTTAAAATAATTTGTAAAATAATGTTTAAACTTTATGAAACTAATTATCTCAAATCGTTTGAAGTTTAAGAAGCTAAGAAACTAATCATCGTCGGGAGGGTCAAAATTGGGTGTCAACAACTGTCCATCATTTTACTTGGATTAATGCAAGAAATTCGAGGAAAATGAAGTTGACTAATCCAATTTTGACCGACCAAGTATTCATCTTTAGGAGATGGAATTGGTACGAACTTTGGAAATTATGGCCGAACCTCGGAAATGGGTCTCCACGGACATAATTTTCAAAGCTCTTGGCGCATTGCCACTCGGATTGGAAAGCTACCTCTGGTAAAGACCAAAATCCCGGATGCGAGACTGAAACCAAGAAATCTAAAGAAAACCCACATGCCTTTTCATAGGGGTGTGGTCTGATTGTGATGTAACTCACTCCTCAGCTCGCGTCCTAAGAGTTTGACACTCCTTTGTGGATCATGTCCCAGTTCGCTGCTAAAAAAAATTTCCACGTTGCACTGCATCCCTTTTGATGTCGTCTATACCTGTGGTTTTGTCTGAAGAATTCATTATTCTGGATGCTCTCGACAGATACTAAGATAAAACTCATTAGCATAAAAATGCAATTGTAATGAGAGATAGTGTCTTTTACCGTGTTGATACTCAGTTGCTCTCCTTCTTCATTTGAAGTCAACTCGATCGATTTGACATAAAACAAATAAAGCTTATGTCTTATGTTAGCAATATATTCTTCAATGTACTCTTCATTTGATGTCAAAATAATAAAAGGATGATGCAGTGTTGATATTTCCTTTGATGTTGTCTTCGATTATTCTCTTGGTGTTTACTCTTGTCAAAATAAAGGATGTAGTTGATGTTGATGGGCAAATATTCTCTAAAGATGCTCGATTTCTTTCTCTTGCAATGTTTTACTTCTTTTTGCGATGCATGAATTTCTTCTCTTGCAATGCATGACTTCTTCTCCGAATGCATGAATTTTCCGCGATGCATGAATTTTCTGGTTCGATGCATGACTTTTTCGCAATGCATGAATATTAACTCACGATGCATAATTTTCCGCGATGTATGAATATTAACTCGCGATGCATGACTTTCCGCGATGGATGAACTTCTCTTGCAATGCATCACTTCTTCTCGGCAATGCATGACTTCTTCTCCACAATGCACGACTTTTGCGCGATGCATGATTATCTTCCCGCGATGCTTGACATTTTCTGCAATTCATGACTTTCCGTGATGCGTGACTTTCCGCGATGCATAAATATCAACTCACTATGCGTGAATATCTTCTCGCGATGCATGAATATTAAATCGCAATGAATGATTCTCCGCTATTCATGAATATCTTCTGGCGGTGCATGACATATTCCGCAAGGCATGAATATCTTCCCACAATGCATGATTCTCCGCGATGAATGAATATCTTCACGCGATACATGAATATCAACTCGTGATTCATGATTTTCCACGATGGTATGAATATTATCTCGTGATGCATGATTATTAACTCGCAATGCATGATTTTCCGCGATGCATAAATATCTACTCGGGATGCATGATATTTCGCGATGCATGAATATCAACTCGCGATGCATGATTTTCTACGAGGCCATCCTTGGTACCAAATGGAGATAGTGCTTTGATCGAGCGACATAGTTTCTTCTAGGTGCCTTCTGGATAGTGATATTGTCTCAATTGACAATATGGTAAAATGACCCTCCAGGTAGTGTATCATTTTCGTCGATAACACGACTGAAATGACTCTCCGGGTGGTGCATCGCCTCAATCAACAACACAAATATAATGACCCACCGGGTAGTTATACTATCATGTTTGATAATATGATGCACATGACGTCATTGATGTAAAAATCGTGAATAATCTTTATCGGGGTTTTCATTTGATTCATCTCTAAACCTAGATTGACATTCATTATAGACTTCATATTGTTAGATTTTGAAAAAGGTTACTGCCAAGTATCAGTCACGTCAGGCTTAGTGAACTTCTTTGAGTCTGATTCTTTGAGGTCTATCTGATTATTCGCTGGAGAGTATTCAGAGTCACTCTAGACTGTCGATAAACCCATGTTGAAATTTTGAGGTCATCCTCAAAATTTCTGTCCCAGTTAACTATCTTGGATTATCTTTAACTTTCGGTGGGCAAATCATGGAATTTTTGAGATACCCTCAAAAATTCTACTCCAGTTGCAGATCCCAAAGTAACTCCAGTCTCGACTTTTTGAGGAAAAATCTTCTTCTCGAGAATTTTTGAGTCCCTCTCACAAATTTTGTCCCAGTTTCTATTATAAAGAGGAATAGAAATCTTACAAGAAATATGACCGAACCCTTGTGGCACCTACGTATCCCGATGAGGCAGGAATCATGTCAACATAGTTCCCCCTATCAAAGGTTAACAAAAATAAGAAAATTTACAAAGAAATTAACCGAGGCCGACATAGGCCACCTACGTATCTCATTCTTGAGAATTCAGGTCGAACGTAGTTCAAAGTTCAAAGAAATATTAAAAGAGATAAATGTGATGACCGAGGCCGACATAGGCCACCTACGTATATCATTCTTGAGATACAAGCAAATAGAACGATTACAAGTAAATGACAGAGATACAAAGTGAGGCTTCACACGTAATATCTCTTAATAGCATCTGAGTTGATCGATTTGGGCTTCGATAGGATCAAGCAATTCCAGATAATACTTTGCGAACCATGTAAGGCCTTTGCCAATTCGATGCAAATTTTCCTTTGTACTCATCTTGATAAGGGAAAAATGCGTTTAAGGACCAACTGACCGATTTAAAAAATTATGGCTATGACTTTCTTGTGGAAAGCGCGAATCATTCTTTGTCGATATTGTTGACCATGATAAACGACAACCATTCTATTCTCGTCAATCAATGTCAATTGGTCAATTCGCTTGCTGACCCACTCATCATTACTCAACTCAGCTTCCTGGATGATTCTCAAGGAAGGTATCTCAACTTCAACAGGGATGAGTGCTTCTTTTCCATATACTAAAAAGTATGGGGTAGCTCCAATTAACGTTCTGAAAGTCGTTCGATAACCCGATAAATCATATGGTAACATTATGCCAAACTCGATAATTGTCAATCATTTTCATCAGAATCTTCTTGATATTCTTATTGGCATACTCTACAGCTCCACTCATTTGAGGACGATAAGCGGTTGAGTTTCGGTGAGTAATCTTAAACTACTCACATATGTCTCTCATCAAGTGACTATTGAGATTCACACAATTATCAGTAGTGATGGACAAAATCAGCTATAACTTTCTTGGTCACTGACTTGTAAGAAGTTGGTTCCACCCACTTGGTAAAGTAGTCAATGGCAACCAAAATAAATCTGTGTCCATTAGAAGCGGCTGGCTCTATTGGACCGATGGCATCCATCCCCCAAGCTACAAATGGCCAAGGTGAACTCATAGCACTGAGTTCGTGAGGCGCCACCCGGATCAAATCACCATGCACTTGACATTTATGACATTTCTGATTAAACTTGCAACAACCATGCTCCATATTCATCTAGAAATAACCGGCTTGAAGGATCTTCCTCGCCAAAGTGAGTTCATTCATATGCGTTGCCCCACACTCTGGTGTGTATTTGTTCAATAAGTTTCGCAGCTTCAGCAGCATCGATACATCTGAGAAGACCCAAATATGGAGTCCTCCTATAAAGAACTTCTCCACTAAGAAGAAGTTGAGGGACAAACGGCGTATCGACTTCTACTAGTTAAATATCGCATTCTTAGGATAAGTTCCGGACTCTAAATATTTTTTGATATCAAAATACCATGGCAAACCGTCTGGTTCTGTTTCAACATAAGAACAAAGAACTGGCTGTTCTTTTATCTCTATATCCAGAGGATCAATATAATAAGTAACTGAATGTTTCATCATTGAGGCGATGGTGGCAAGAGCATCAACCAACTCAATCTGTGTTCTGGGAGTATGTTTGAACTCAATCTTACAGAATCTTATGCACAAATTATGTATGTATTGCACGTATGGAGTTATCTTTGGGTTCTTCACAGCCCATTTGTCTTGAACCTGATGAGTCAACATATCTGAATCTCTAATAACCAGCAACTCGTGGACATTCATGTCGATGACCATTTTCAAACCAAGAATACAAGCTTTATATTCATCCATGTTGTTCGTGCAATTAAGTTGGAGTTTAGCTGCCATGGGATAGTGTTGACCAGATTCTAACACTAAAACTGCTCCAATACCTCTTCCTTGGTGATTCGCCGCTCCATCAAAGAAGACTCTCTATCCAGGGTATGCTTCAGAAATATCTTCACCGACGAACAATACCTCTTCATCTGGGAAATAAGTCTTGAAAAATTCATACTCTTCATCAACACGATTTTCTACAAGATGATCAGCCAAGGCATGTGATTTTATCGCCTTCTAGGTCACATACACAATA
Source organism: Solanum sitiens (assembly GCA_016801875.1). NCBI lineage: Eukaryota > Viridiplantae > Streptophyta > Magnoliopsida > Solanales > Solanaceae > Solanum > Solanum sitiens. The sequence continues at coordinate 4,433,237 of JABWTJ010000012.1, read as the reverse complement.
TCAAATTTGCTCAAAAGCATCCACCATTTAGCAAATTTTCCGGTCGGCATCGCCTTCTGGAAGATATACTTCAGCGGGTCCATTCTGGAAATGAGATATGTAGTATAAAAAGACAAATAATGCCTCAAATTATGGGCAATCCAAGTCAAAGCACAAAATGTTCTTTCCAGAAGAGTGTAACGGGACTCGTATGGAGTGAACTTCTTGCTTATGTAATAAATAGCTCACTCTTTCTTCCATGTCTCGTCATATTGACCAAGTACGCATCCAAAGGCATTATTTGAGACAGAAAAATATAGTAACAAAGGACTCCCTTCTCGCGGAGGAACCAACACCGATGGATTGGACAAGTAGTTCTTGATAGCATCAAAAGCAGTGTTACATTCTTCAGTCCACATTGTCAAACCATCTTTCTTCAACATCTTGAAGATAGGCTCACAAACCACGGTGGATTGAGATATTAACCGACTGATGTAGTTCAACCTCCCTAAGAAACTCATCACTTTCTTCTTAGTCTTTGGAGGTGGTAATTCCTGAATCGCCTTTATCTTGGAAGGATCGAGCTCAATACCTCTCCTGTTGAATATAAATCCCAACAACTTGCCGGTCGGCACCCCAAAAGCACATTTAGCGGGATTTAATTAAAGGTTATAACGATGCAAGCGATTAAAGAACTTCTTTAAATGCGTCAAGTGGTCCGAACTCTCGCGGGACTTGATTATGACACAATATACATACATCTCAATCTCTTTGTGTTTCATGTCATGAAAGATGGTCGTCATAGCTCTAATATAAGTAGACCCAACATTTTTGAGACCGAATGACATTACGCTATAATAATATACAACCCAAGGAGTGATAAAAGTTGTATTTTCTACATCTTCTTCATCCATATGGATTTGGTGATAACCTACGTAACAATCTACAAACGACTGCATTTCATGTTTAGCACAGTTATCAATAAGAATTTGAATTTTCAGCAATGGAAAATTATCCTTTGGGTTGGCTTTGTTGAGATCTCTGTAATTGACACAAATTCTGATCATCCCATCTTTTTTGGAGACCGGAACAACATTGGCCATCCAAGTCGGGTATTGCGTCACTTCCACTAATGGAGACTCGATATTTTTAGTGATCTCTTCTTTAATCTTCAAACATAACTCAGGCTTAAACATTTGAGCCTTCTGTTTCACTGGAACCCTTAGATTAATCGGCAACTTATGAGACACCAAATTGGTACTCATCCCTAGCATGTCCCTGACTTCCTAGACGAACACATCAATGTATTTAGTAAGCAAATGAATCAGATACTTTCTTTGAGCTTCATTCAAGTGGACACTGATTTTGACCTCTTTGACACACTCTTGGTCATTCATTTTCACAGTTTAAGTTTCTTCCAAATTTGGCTTATGTTGATTCTCAAACTGCCGAAACTCCTCTGCAACATATTCTAGTACCTCATTTTCTCCTTCATATTCTTCACCCTCGTCATCACCTGCCTTATTTTGTTCATTCGGCTCGTGACATGACATGACATTGGAAGGCTTTAAATTAAAATTACTGAAATCATAAACAAACAAAGTTAGGAAAGTAAAATAAGCAAATAAGAAAAAATAAACGAGTTTTCAATAAAAGTGTCTTTCATTAAAAATGGAAAATAATGAAAACTTTGGCCATGGCAAAGGGCCATGTTCCGTTTTTAAACAGTATGAAGGAATTTCAAAATTCAAGTAATTAAAGAAACTACAAAATGGTAGGTCTCGGGCCTCTTCCAGGCTACACCTACTTTCAAAATATGCATTAACGATGTCCTTCTACCTAGATATTAGGGAAATCAAGATCGAGGTCCTTTTCTGTAGCTGCTCTCAAGGCTCAGCATCGCGGATACCAGCTAGCTCGACCTTGTCCTCTATGACAGCATTGATCTCTTGAAAAAGGCTACAGATTCCTTCCCCGAGGCCATCACGATCGGCTTACTCCCGTAGTTGAAATGATTGATACAAATGAGGGATTGTTCTAGCCAATGCTTGATCACCACTCTTCTTCATCTTCACCTCATCATCTGTGTGGACGTACCCCAAGAGATACCTTTATTCTTTGGGGGTAACATGAATAGGTTGTACAATTCCTTGGAAACTCCTTCCCAATCCAAAACCTTGCTCGTACCCGTTCTGGATCATCAGCGTGGCAATCATCTTGTACACAGAGGGCATAGGAGCTTGCGGAGCCATCACTGGTGGCATTAATTAGCTCCACTGTTTAGAAATCAGTGTCTCGAGAGACTTCATCTATGATTCGCACATGCCCACCGAAGTGGTTTCCTTCACCGTGAATAACCAATTCTTGCTCCTTCCAGAAAAACTTTATTAGCTAGTGAAGGGTAGAATGCACAGCCCCGACCATGTGGATGAACGGCCTTCCCAGAAGAAGGTTGTAGCAAGTGTCCATGTCCAGGACCTGAAACATTGCGTTGAACTATGTAGGGACCATCTGAATGACCAAGTTCACCGCCCTAAGTGTGTCTCTCTACACCCCATCAAAGGCTCTCAGGTTGACTTGGCTTTGCTCAAGGTGGGACAAACTTGGTATCAGACCACAGAATTCAAGAGTCCTAGGGAGTCTATGAAGCCGTGTTTGTAGATTCCTAGTAATCGGTGTTAAGCGCGCCACATATATAATTAGTAGGTTGCAACATTTAGGAATATTTTCACCTGTTTCATACTCTTTTTTTGCGTTAAATTTTATTCTTTAAAAAGTTTCCTTGTAATTCATGCCCGCGTGTTATTCAGAGAGTCATGCCTCCACAAAGAATTCATAGGTTGTCCAGCTAGGAAGAATATTGAGTTTGAAGGGGTACCCAATGCACATGAAGTGCAACCCCCACTACAAAAAAGTGGAAATACAATGACATTTTCTAATTGTCATATTATTATGTTTAAATGTCACAAATTTGTTTATCGTCATTTATTTTAAATTTGGGTCAAATGTCGCAAATTTTAGAGTCATGGATTTTCCCGACATTTAGGTAATTGTCGGGAAGAATGTGACATTTATTTTGTTACATTTAGGTAAATATTGAAAAGAATTAGCGTCATTTACTTTGCAACATATATGTAAATGTTGGTAAGTTTATTAAGACATTTATTTTTTGACATTTATGTGAATGTCTTTAAAAAATATATGACACTTATTTTGACATTTAGGTGAATGTCAGTATGAGATATATGACAATTTTTCACATTTAGGTAAATGTCAAAATATGAGATATATGACATTTATTTTCGACATTTAGATAAATGTCGGTATGATATATACATGACATTTATTTTTGAAATTTACATAAATGTCGGTATGAAATATATGACATTTATTTTTTACATTTAAGTAAATATCGATATGAAATATATGACATTAATTTTTACACATTTATGAAATATCACTTTAACTTTCTGACATTTAGACTTAATATTGATAAATCAAATTTCAAGACACTCAATTGTGACATTTATAAAATGTTACATTAAATTTTCTAACAGTTTAGTTATCAACAAATGTTATTATTGAATGTCATAAAAATTGGTGACATTATTTTATATTTTGCTTAATATCAAATTAACATTCTAATGTCTCTATCAAATTTTTTTAAACATACCAGAAATATCGATATATTGTTTTTCTCAAGACACATACATACAAACAATCTGTGCATTCAAAACAATCTTCGCCATGATAAGCAAGAAATATAGTATTAAGAAAATGTTTTCAAATATTACAATCAATTAAAAAACAGCAATATAATAAGCAATGTCAAAACACATTATATTTTCTATCCGAAGTAAAATTGAGACCTAACTAAATGTAATAATCTCAACATAAAACCAACTAATTAACTCCTAATTCAAATGGAATTAAAATCTCCAGTAAGTTTGCAATATAACTTTATAAAATCATCAATTCAAAAGTCGAGCATGTTGAAGTCGATACTTGACCCCAATTTCCTTAAATTTGCACAAGAAATGCACGTAAGAAAATCTATAACTATATAATAATACAAATTAGATACCATAACTATAACAATTTGGGATATCAAAAATGACTAATTGAATTTTTCTAAAAACACAAATTTTAAAGAGTTGATGCAAAAACAATAATTATATAAATGAATGTTTCCTCCTTTTGAAACAAAAGAAAGATCTTGTAGTTTTTTCAAACATACCCACTTCTTGTTATTTGTGTCAACTACAGTAGTTCCAGTCTTCTTGATCATATTAGCCAGAGAAAAAAATTAAATTGATTATTTTGATACTTTACAAAATACAAAACTTAATATTTCATTGAATACATAAGTATGCCAATTTTTCTAGGACAATAAAATGAAACAAAGATACATGATTGCTTCAACGAAACAAACATATGGTGTTGGGACAAAGATACAAACATCTTATAATGCAACAAACAGTATGATAGCATTAATATGCATTCACATTGTGTATGTTGTTATTTATTGTAAGAACTCATCTTTCAATAAGTTAAAAACTCAGCACACAATAATCAATATAAGTCCTTACCAGATTTACATATTCAAAAGGAAATAACCCTAAAGGCGAGCTCCCCCAACACATGAATTAGTCATCATCCACAAATATATGTTCTTTTTTTGAATATAAATGAGGAAGGGAGAAGGGACAGTAGAAATTAAAATATAATTACTTCATATATATTACTAAAATGTAAAGGTGTAGTCACAAGGTAAAGTAGTATCCTGAATCTGTTGCCAATATGTGTTTAAAAAATAAAATTACTAATTCGGATAAAACTTTGTAGAAACACGAAGTAACCAAAGTTTACTGAAATTAATTAAGAAAAAATTAAAATCTATAACGTAGCAGAATCTAGAAAATTTTGAGCAGAAAAAGATCAAGTCCACTGAACTTAGTGTGTCCCCTTAAGGAAATTCCCCCCCCCCCCCTCTAGTATCCGAGGTTTGATTTGGAATATTACCTCCCAGGGTAAAATGATCTCAATCACCAGAGTATATATACCAAAAACACTGGTTTCAGTGAACCAGTCAACAGCAGGAAAGTAAACGAAGAAAATTTTTGTACAGAAGAAGAAGAAAATTAGAAAATTCGTAAGGAAAATTTTGAAGAATGAATAGAAAGTTTGCAACCTTTCAAATGGTATTGACTGTTCCAGAAAGTTGCAACCTTTCAGAACAGTCATGGCGGGAAATTTAAAAAAAAGGGGAAAGTCTTCACATCAAACGGGTCGGGCGCGAATCCGAGTCGGGTCGGGCGCGAATCCGAGTCGGTTCGGGTTAATAAACTAAAAAGTTGAAAATGAGAACATTTTTGTTACCAACTAATTAACTGAAAACATTTTGGCCATTTAATTTAATTAATTAATTAAATAAATAAATAATCAAATAATTAAAACAAACTTTGTTCAAAAAAATAATCTCTCGATCGATTATTTTCCAAAGCCAAAGCCAAAGTCAAAGCCGAGCGAGCGACGATGACGGCACGAGGGGGTCCCTCTTTCCAACCCTTTTAACAATTAATAGGAGTGTTTCTATATTTAAATTCTCTTATTTTTCTTTCCACCAACGATGAGAGACAAATGTCTCTTAAAGCATAAGAGGACTTTTCAAGTTCCTCTCCTTCCCTCTATTTTCCATCAATTTTTAATTAATTTCTGCTCATCTCTTGTATTGATTCAGTAAACTTTGGTTACTTCGTGTTTTTATAAAATTTTATCAGAATCAGTAATTCTGTTTTTTCAAACACAGATTGGCAACAATCCTAAGAAAATTATTTTATTATATATTAATATGTGTTTCATGTGGAGACAAAAATCTTTCTGATTTTATACTCCTGAAGTCTGCAATTATAAGTTATTGCTTACTAAGACAGTAAAGATTTTTGTTTATCAAAAATGGCAAACAACGGTGTACAGTGGTTGTTGATGTACCAACCCGAACTGTTGTACCACAAGCCGAGAAACCGGGTTAATTCACTGGTGTGAATTTCAAAGGATGGCAGCAACGAGTATTTTTCTGGCTTACCACTATTGGTCTGCAGAAATTTACCAGCAAAGAAACTCCAGTGTCTGCTGCTGATATGCTAGACAAAGAAAATTTGTGATTATTGAAGCATGGAAATAGGCAGACTTCATATGTAAAGGCTACATTTTGAGTGCTTTAGAAGATGACTTATATAATGTCTATAGTACAATGTAAACTTCGAAAGAGTTGTGGGATGCACTTGAGAAGAAATATAAGACAGAAGATGCATGTTTGAAAAAGTTTGTGGTCGCAAAATTCTTAAACTATAAAATGGTAGATAGTAAAACTGTTGGATCACAAGTGCAGGAACTTCAACTTATTCTCCATGATCTGAATGCTGAAGATATGGTGTTAAATGAAGCTTTTCAAGTGGCTGCAATGATCGAGAAGTTTTCTCCTTCGTGGAACGACTTCAAAAATTATCTAAAGCACAAGCATAAGGAAATGAAGCTTGAAGATCTTGTGATTCGGCTATGAAGAAGATAACAAAATCGCTGAAAAGAAGTCTCGTAAGAGTTCAACAATCATTAGAGTTAATATTGTTGAAGAATCTCCTACCAAAGACAAAATGAAAAAAAAAGTCTAACGGGTAGAAGTCAGAACAGGCCAAGAAGAAATTCAAAGGCAACTATTAAAACTGTGGTAAGGCTAGTCATAGATTTTCTGATTGTCGTGCTCCAAGAAAGGACAAAGACAAAGGCAAAGACAAAGGTCAAACAAACATCCTGAAAGAGATGGGAGATGCAGATGACTTTTGAGCAATGATCTCGGAGTGTAACTTAGTGGGAAATCCCAAGGAGTGGTTTCTCGACTCAGGTGCCGCTCGGCATATTTGTTCTGCAAAAGAAGCCTTTGCAACGTACACTCCTGCTGAGTACGATGAAGGTTTGTTCATGGGAAACACGATAACATCAAGGATTGCATGAACTGGGAAAGTGATGTTTAAAATGACATCCAGCAAGGTGTTGACTTTGAACAGTGTTCTGCATGTCCCTACTATTAGGAAGAATTTAGTTTCTGATGCAATATTCGTTAAGAACGGGTTTTAGTGTGTCCTAGTTAGCGATAAATCTGTAATAAGTAAGAATGATATGTTCATAGGAAAAGGCTACCTCAATGAGGGTCGTTTCAAACTGAATGTAATGGTTGTTGACAGTATTAATAAGAATTCTGTTTCTCTTTACTTATTGGAGTCAAATAATTTATGACATGCTCGTTTGGGACATGTAAATTACAAAGCCTTGCAAAAATTGATTACTCTAGAAGTATTGACTGATTTTAAATGCGATAAATCAAAATGCGAAATTTGTGTGGAAAGTAAGTTTGTTAAAAATCCTTATAAGTATGTTGAAAGAAATTGCAAAACATTAGACTTAATTCACAGAGATATATGCGATATGCTGTCGATACCATCTCGTGGTGGAAAAATGTATTTTATAATTTTTACTGACGACTTCACTCAATTTTGTTATGTATATTTACTTAATAGTAAGGATGAAACAATTGATGCGTTTAAGCAATACAAAATAAAGTGGAGAACAAATTGAATCTAAAGATAAAAACGATTCGGAGTGATAGGGGTGGAGAATATGAATCTCCTTTTGCAGAGATATGTTTGAAATATGGTATTATTCATCAAAATACTACACCTTATACTTCACAGTCAAATGGTTTGGAGGAACGAAAGAACAAAACATTGAAGGAAATGATGAATGTCTTGATGATCAATTCTTGTTCACCACGAAATCTTTGGGGGGAAGCCATCCTTACGGCTAATAAGATACTCAATAGGGTACCCCATCGAAAAACACAATTAATTCCATATGAGTTGTGGAAAGGAAGGAAACCCAACTTGAAATATCTCAAAGTGTGTGGGTGTTTATCCAAGGTAGAGGTTCCTTTACCGAAGAGGTTTAAAATAGGACCCAAAACAGTAGACTATGTATTTATTGGATATGTTGTGAACAGTAAGGCCAGCCGGTTTTTGGTTCACAAATCAGATAATCATGATATTCATGTTAATACGATAATTGAGTCAGATAACGTAGAGTTTTTTGAAAACATTTACCCGTGTAAAATTGAATGTGAGTCGACAATTGAAAGACCTAAACTACCACGAGATGAATCAACAAAAATACATTAACTAGTGAGGATCCTAGGCGTAGTACTCGCCAACGAAAACCTGCTTCCTTTGGACCAGATTTTGTAGCACTGTTGTTTGAAAATGAGCCTCAAACATTTAAAGCAATTATGTCTTTGTCTAAGTCAACTTATTGAAAGAAGCAATCAATAGTGAGATCGAAACAATTTTAAGTAATCACACTTGGGAATTGGGTGATCTTTCTCCAGAAAATAAACCTTTAGGATCAAAGGGATCTTTAAAATGAAAATGAAACCTGATGGGACTATTGACAAATATAAGGCTAGACTGGTAGCCAAAGAGTACATAAAAAAGGAAGGTCTGGACTACTTGGACACATACTCTCCAGTAATAAGGATAACATCAATTAGGATGTTAATAGCACTAGCAACAGTGCATGATCTTAAAATCCACCAAATTGATGTAAAGACTGTTTGAGACTATCATGTTTGACTTAAGGTTCTAAGGTCCTAAAATAGCTTATAATATGGTTTTGAGGCATTGTGTAAAGTTTGAGGTGATTTGGAAGTCAAACGTCAAGGGACGACCAAGACGTTCGACGACTAGTCACCTATGTGCCTCATGTGTCTATACTTGCGTGTAATTGTATGTCCTGATCTTATGAACTTTTAAAATGAGTTAAAATGATGTTTGTAGGCAATATATGGAGTTTGATGATGTTTGGAGGTTAAACGTCCAAGAACGTCTAAGACGTTCGAAAGTTAGCCTATGAAACGTTCATGTGTGTCTTGATGGGGCCTAGCATGATTGGACGTGTTACGTGTAATTGTTTTGGGTGAAACTGATGTGGAAGGTCCTTTACTTGTCAATGTGCATATTTACATTAGAAATGTCCAGGTGTAACTTCTCAAGGGCCCCGCAAAAGGGCGCACAACAAGGACCCAAGGGTTATCGAGACACTGCTTTGGCAATGTCAATCGACGAGCCAAACGACGCGCCATTGTTGGACTGACGCCCCATCGATGGGAATTTAGCCTGGAGAAGTCTTGTCCACATGAAATCCTCAGACCCAATCGACTGAGGGCACACAATGGCCCATCGATGGACCAACGCCCCGTCGATGGGTCCGTCGATGCAGGCTGGTGCATCACACCTAGCGACTGCTCACTTAAGGGGTGAATGGGAAATTCAACCCACGTCCTAAACTGATCCTACTTGAATTATTTAGCTATTTTTAGGTGTATATAAGTGACTAAAAACGTGATCAATCCATTCCCAATCCAATTCACACCAAATAAACTTTTCCTCCAAAACCAATTCTCCCTAGAAACCTCCATTGAAGGTGAAGCTCAAGAAAAGCTTGGAGTTTGGATTCCTATGGATTATTCATCAATTTTTCGAGGTTTTCTTACACATTAAGGTATGGTGATCCTTCATCTCTAGTTATCCTTCCAACTAGAGAGTTAATCTCAAAGTTTCAAAAGAGATTTCATGATCAAACATCTTCTTCATCAATCTAGCCATGGGTTCTTTCTAAAAACGTTTTTAATGGGTTAATCACGATGAATTGATGTTAATGTATTGGTTTTAACGTGAAATTTAATCCAATTGCATTATGAACTCATGTCCCTTCCCAAAATTAATTTAGCCCTTGCATGACCATTGTGATCGTGGCTTATTATTGGTTGAATTGCTATTCTCTTACGTTGAATTGTTTATATCCACTGTTATTTACGTGTATCGATGATGAATTGATGAAGGATCCATGTGGCTCAATGTATGATGATTTGAGTATGCCTAGCCTAGTTATCAATGTGATCACTGTAACATTGGTCCTTAATTGTATAGAAGTGGAATTCGATTATGTTGAGAGTCTTGTAGCTACTGCTTTAGGTTAATATCATGATTAAATTATGAGTATAAATCTTGTATGATCAAAGTGAAGAAGGCTTAGTATGAGTTGATCTAGGTTCTCCTAGTCTATGAATTGAAAATGTTATGTAGGTCATGTGATCTATATCCTAAGATTAATAAAGCATGATTAATACTTGATTCCTATCTCTTTTTTTACTGCCCTAAATGTACATTATTAATACATGATGATTGATGAGAATAACTAGGGGAGTTACTTGATGATCTATAACTCTCTACTTTCTACCATATATGTGATATAGTGTATTAGATGGTAACATGATTTTGTAGCAACTTTTACATGGTTTCTTCATGATAAAATGTATACTTAGCTACTGACTATAACATATTGATGATGAAAAAGATGTGTTGATCAATGATGATCAAAGGTTGATGGATTGGTAAGAATGGCTCATCCCTCCACTTTTCTATATTATTGTAGTTGATGAAGCCTTGTATGGCATTGTGTGGTATGGTCCACTTATGGTGGTGGTGTTTACTTTATTTTAATTATATATGTGTTGACCACGGCTTTGAAGGCAAATTGATAAATATATGAATGAGTGGTTATGATGATCACCTTATGTTTAACGTGTGCCTAGTCTTCTACTTTAGTTGTGAATATAGGTTATGTTACTATTGTTATGAGCATGTAAATGGTTATGTAAGATCATGTTGAGGTGCTTCCATTAATGAAGTGTTAAGGATTGATGACCCCTACCCATGTACCCCTATATAAATGTATGAATAGCAAAAGTTAGGAGTCTTAAGTGTAATATGAAGTTGACTTGCCTACTATGCTATTGTGTGTTGTGTGGTCTATGTTTGAAAGTGTATTATGGTCTAAGAGGGTGGCTGCCTCAATGTGTTGTTGATATCCATTATGCGATCATATTGATCAATGTACACACACACTCACTCTACATGCATGCTTACAAGTAGTATAAGTCATAGTGTCTAATGAAAGGTAGTTCTCATATTCACTAATGTCTACTAATAGGCATGTTAAGCTTATGTATATGAAAGTATGATATGTGGTTTCTTTATCTAGGATGACTTGATAGGTGTACTAGTATGGGCAAGGGTATAGTTACTTGTCTATTCCTTGCACATCTGTACCTTTGTAGGATAGTTCCTAGGTTTGGTCTCTATGTACATGAAAATAAATGTATGGGTATATTATGAATATGACTTATGTGATATGATGGAAGTATGAATGTGCATAGTGTCTTAGTGTGTTTATATGAAAGGATTGCTCATATAGTTATACCTATAGACTTATGCATTGATATATGAACATGTGTGATATTTATGTGTTATGTGAAAGGTTTGCTCACATATAAGTACACACACATGGATGATGATCTATTAAATAGAGGGGTCTTGAAAGGTGTACCCAAGAGTACTCTAAGACTACATAGGTGCTTGAATATGCTATAAGGATATGAGGAACAAATATCCTAAGCTTATGTTTTATGACATAATGTTAATAAAGGTTTTTAATAAAGGGAACTTAGCTTAGCACCGAGTGAACTTGACAATGAGAGGTGTTTGACTTTCCTTGGAGGATGATTCACCATTTGTTCCTTATCTAGTGTTGACTTCCCTTAGGAACACTAACCTATGGATCCACATGAGGTGGTGACTTCCCTTTGAGTAAGGTTCACCCATGTTGTCTCATGAGAGGAGTCCCCAATTGCGAAATGGCATGTAGAGGGATCATACTTATCTCTTTGTTCCATAAAATATGCTTGCCACATAGGATATAGCAAGGTGAATTCACTTAGGATGCTAGGATATATGTTAATGTTCTACTTTGGCTGAGTGGGACACCTTCATTGGTCTAAGGCTCTACAACACCAAATTCCATGTTTAGCACCCATGGTCTTAGTGTCGGTTAAGACTATAGTTTCCCTAAAGTAAAATGGGCAATGAAAGTAATTGACTAGGGTCCTAACTAGGATGAATTAAGGGAGGTTACTTAGGATAGGTGTAAGTAATGAACCCATCTTGACATTGCACAAGTAGCTCCTTAGGAAGTCCTAGGGAGGTTACCTAATGTGTATGATTATGCTTATGTCTTTATGTATGACATTGTAGTAATTTTCTACTTGTTACGAAGATGTGCATGGTATAAGTCTAAATGATGTGAACTTGTCCCTATATGCATGATGTTGGTCTTGATGACTATATGATGAAGGTCTTGCCTAGCTTGGATGAAGTTGCCTTCACTTGTTATGATGATGCATGAAGTGTTAAGGCTTGTGGTCTCATGATAGGTTTACTAAGTATGTGTGAGGTTATGGGTATTTACATGTACATTGAACTAGTAGACTTAGATTGGGGGCATGATTAAGGTCTTATATGATTTATGTGAAAAGAAGTTATTAGATATACAAATGGATGTAACTTACTGTAAAGCCAATGGAGTATTGACTTAAATGTGTCTATGATGTATTATGCTTATATGATGACATGTGTTGGCTTATGTAGGTTGTATGTATGCTTTATTTGTGGTCTAAGGTGATGCATTGCACCAAGTATCACTAGAGGGTTACTTGGGGAGATTAACGAGTAAAAGGAAGGAAGTTCACTGTAATGTGAAAGAGCTCACTGTAAAGTGACCTCAAATGTTCCTTAAATTATATATGTGATTTTCTATGATGTTTGGACTTTGAATTTGTCTATATGAAGTATGTGAATGATATAAATGCTATTGTATAAAGGTTTTATGAAGATTTGCTCAAAAGGCATGAAGTATGATTTCAAGAAAATGTTCCTTTTAGATGCAATTTTTTGCATAGTTGCCATACTTAGTGCATTCTTGTACTAATCCCATTCTTCTCAAATTTTACACAAAGTGTATGTCATGGATGCTTAAGGGATGTCTATATGATTGAGAAGCTTGATATGTGATTCTCAAGCTCAAGGAAAGGAATCCTTAAGTTCCAAGGATCTCCTAAATTATGGTTTACTGTAAATTATATAATTAGTAATTATGTATTATGTTTTAAGGGTCGTTTCCCTAATGTACTCTAATGTTGTTGAGTATAAGATGGAAAAGAGACTTAGATTCTAATTATGTAATATTATACTTTATATATATGAAGTGAAGTTTCTAGCATATGATGTACTATAAAAAGTTTTAAATTATATTTTCCGCTAAATTTACTATGACAATGCAATGAATGATAATTATGGGCTTGTATAAGACCTCCGAGAGGTAAAGTACGCCATGTTACTTCTAGGGGGTGCTCCCCGGATGTGACAAAGACAGCCTTGTTAAATGGAGAGTTGGAGGAAGAAATTTACATGGAACAACCTGAATGGTTTGTAGTTCCTGGTAAAGAAGAGAAAGTGTGCAGACTTATAAAGTCACTTTATGGACTCAAGTAAGCACCCAAACAATGGCATGCTAAATTTGACCAAACAATGTTGGCAAATGGATTCAAGATTAACGAATGTGATAAATGTGTTTACATTAAAAACGTTATGAATCATGAAATCATTGTTTGTTTGTATGTTATGACATGTTAATAATGAGTAAAGATATTGACGATACAAATGCTACTAAGCGCATGTTGTCCAGCATGTTCGATATGAAGGATTTAGGAGTTGCTTATTTGATCTTGGGGGTCAGGATTATCAAAACTCCCCATAGACTAGCTTTATCTCAATCTCATTATATTGAAAGAGTATTGGAGAAGTTCAAGCACTTGAATTTGAATGTTGTCAAAACTCCAATTGATTTAAGCTATACATTTCAAAAGAATGAAGGCAAAAGTGACTCTCCATTGGAATGTTCTAGAGTATTGGGAAATTTGATGTATATTATGAATTGTACGCGTTCAGATATAGCATGTGCTATTATCAAACTGAGTAGGTTCACTAGTAATCCGAATCAAACTTACTGGATGGCAATGAAACGTGTGTTGGGGTATCCGAAATATACACAACACTATGCTTTGCATTATAATATATATCATGTTGTGATTGAAGGATATAGTGATGCAAATAAAATCCACAAGTGGTTATGTGTTCATACTTGGTGGAAGAGCAGTCTCTTGAAAATTGTCCAAACAGACATGTATTGCTCGCCCCACAATGGAATCTGAATTCATTGCTTTGGATAAGGCTAGTGAAGAAGTTGAATGGCTCCAAAATTTCCTAAAGGATATTCAATTCTGGCCCAAACCTGTTGGACCTATTTGCATACATTGCGATAGTCAAGCAACAATAGGTCGGGCCAGGAGCGTCATGTACAATGGGAAGTCTCGTCATATACGACTGATACATAACACCGTAAGACAACTGCTCTCTAGTGGAATTATCACACTTGACTTGTAAAGTCAAGCGATAATGTGTCAGATCCACTAACGAAAGGCCTAGTGAGAGAGGAAGTTGAAAGATCATCTAAGGGAATGGGTTTACGGCTTAGGACAAAGTCAGCATGACGGTAACTCTATCTAGCAAACTGGAGATCCCAATAGCTAGATTCAAGGAGAAAAACAAAGTTGTGGCTGACTGTTCGACATTGTCAATTAACTCAATCCATTCTAACGTTGAAGACAATGTTCAGGAACAAGGTTTAGACTTTAAGGCTTGTTAATGAATTAATAAAGCTTAAAGATTTTAATAATTTGCTAAGTTTGGCAGATTTGACCAAATGGTGTATCTACGAGATGACACGGTTAGAAATCACCTATGTGAGTGTGAAGTGTAAGCTGCTTCAAAGAGAATTTTTTGTCAAAAGCCTATTCTCTATACACTCATGAAACCAGGAGGTATTAATGGATTAAGCAAACACAACCTTAAGAGCAATAAACTGTAAAGGATTAATTGTGTGACATATGATTGTCTAGGTATACACCAAAGCTCGACGGTTCAAAGATATCGCATCTACTGATTGACGAAGTATATCCGACATATTACGAAAAGTCCAAGGGGAAACTTACTTATCCAGATGTAATTAATCCTTGCTTGTAAAGTACACACTTGCCCGTGCATTCCTATGTTATAACCATTCCCCATCAATGTGGGGGATTGTTGGGTATGTAGCAAGAATTGATAGGAAATAGAGGGAAGGAGAGGAACTTGAAAAGTTGAGAATTTGAAGAGTTGAGAACTTGAAAAATCCTCTTATGCTTTATTAAAAAGTCATTTCTCCCTCATCGGTGGTGGAAAGAAAAATAAGAGAGTTCAAATATAGAAACACTCCTATTAATTGTTAAAAGGGTTGGAAAAAGGGACCCCTCGCGTCGTCGTCATCGTCGCTCGCTCGGCTCGGCTTCGGCTTTTGAAAATGATCGATCAAGAGATTATTTTTTTGGACAAAGTATGTTTTAATTATTTGATTAATTATTTAATTAATTAATTAATTAAATTAAATGTCCAAAATGTTTTCAATTAATTAGTTGGTAAGAAAAATATTTTCAGTTTCAACTTTCCCGTTTTATTTAAATTTCCCGCCATGACTGATATGAAAGGTTGCAACTTTCAGGAACAGTTAGTACCATTTAAAAGGTTGAAAACTTTCATTAATGATCGTGTGGATTCTGAAAGGGTTGCAACCTTCCGGAACCTGTTACTCTTGTCTAGAAATACCATTCACTCTTCAGAATTTTTCCTTACGAATTTTCTGATTTTCTTCTTCTTTTTCAGCACAAAAATTTTCTTCATGTACTTTCCTGTTGTTTACTGGTTCGCTGACACCAGAGTTTTTGGTATCTGTACTTTGGTGATTGAGATCATTTTACCCTGGGAGGTCATTTTCCAAATCAAACCTCGGATACTAGATGAGAATAATTTTCTTAAGGGGACACTGTGAGTTCAGTGGACTTGATCTTTTTCTGTTCAAATTTTTCCAGATTCTGGTACGTTATAGATTTTAATTTTTTCTTAATTAATTTATGTTCATCTCCTATACTGATTAAGTAAACTTTGGTTACTTCGTGTTTCTGCAAAGTTTTATCAGAATCAGTATTTATGTTTTTTCAAACACAAATTGGCAACAGAATCACAGTCCCCTAAAATGTACTTTAACTCAATGGACCACTTCCAAAAAGAGAAAGAGGAATAGTAAGAGCACAAAATATACAAGCATGTGTAATCTCTACAACTAACCATCTCTTTCAGTCGCATGCAACAAGTTCATTGAATTGAATACATATTCCAATACTTTATTGCCGACATCTGCATTAGTACTAGATGTGCTTCAAATATACTTGAACTAATCTTAAAAGTATATTAGCACACATCAAACAATATAAGACCTCCAGAATAAGGTCTCGAATCTGATGTAAGGAGAGGAGACTCTAATTAGTTTTGATTTAATTCCAACAATTAAATCCACCAACTAAACCACATTATTTATTTGAACTTATTTAAACAACTAAAAAACTATAACTTTAACTAGTTTTGACTTCATTCCAAATACTAAATCCACCAATTAAACCACATTATTTATTTGAACTTATTAAACAACTAACAACGTTAACGCTAACTAGTTTTAACTTAATTTCAACAACTAAATCCACCAACAAAACCACATTATTATTTATTTGAACTTATTTAAACAATTAAACAACTTTAACTCTAACTAGTTTTGACTTAATTTCAATAACTAAATCCACCAACTAAACTACATTATTTATTTGAACTTATTTCAACAATTAAGCAACTTTTTAACTCTAACTAGTTTTGACTTAATTCCAACAACTAAATTCACCAACTAAACCACATTATTTATTTGAATTTATTTCAACTAAAAAAGCTTTTTCACTCTAGCTAGTTTGACTTAGTTCCAACAACCAAATCCACCAACTAAACCACATTATTTATTTGAACATTTTTAAACGACTAAACAATTTTAACTGTAACTAGTTTTAACTTAATTCCAACTAAATTCACCAACTAAACCCCATTATTTTTTTGAAATTATTTAAACAACTTTAGATCTAACTAGTTTTGACTTAATTCCAACAACTAAAGCCACCAACTGAACCACAATATTTTAAATAATTAGTCAAACTAGCTAGGGATTAATTAAACTTCATTTATGTTTATTACAACAACTAAACAAGTCAAAACTTCTTTAAACCTAAGTGTCAACACTAGATGGATCAACTAGTGTTGGAACTTATATTTAACAAACACATTATTCATAAATTAAAGCATAATATCCACACTAGATGGACATGATTTTATTTTACACGAAAATCAATTTTGTCATCAATAGAATCAACTAGTGTTGGTTATTATATTTAACAAAAACATTATTCCTAAATTTAAACTTAATATCAATACTAGATGGACACAAATCGATCTTGCAAGAAAATCAATTTTATCCTCAATAAGATCAATTAATGTTGGTACTTATGCGTAACAAACACATTATTCCTAAATTAAAGATTAATATCAACACTAAATGGACACAAATCAATCTTGCGAGGAAATCAATTTTGTCATCAATAGGATTACCTAATGTTGGTAGTTATGCTTAACAAACACATATTCCTAAATTAAAGTTTTGTATCAACACTAGATGGACACAAATCGATCTTGCAAGAAAATTAATTTTGTCATCAATAGGATCAACTAGTGTAGGTACTTATGCTAAATAAACACATTATTCCTAAGTTAAAGCTAAGTATCAACACTAGATAGACACAAATCGCTCTTGCAAGAAAATCAACAAAGTAAACAATCACCAATGAATGCGGTCCGATTTAATCATTACCACCAAAGTAAACAATCCCCAATGTAGGCTGAACAGTTTCATCCTGGAAGAGGAAAAACACCATTTTAAGAAGTCAAAAGTTAGTATATAGCAGTTGTCTTCCAATACACGATGTCCGGTTGAGATTTCTTTATAAAAAAAAAACAAGTAGGTTTCTACAGGATATGTTCAATTCTTAAAAGTTCTCCACAATAAAATCCAAGAACATATTGATAATGTTCTGATAGTCAGATGATATGAACCAAAAAGCATAGTTAAGTTCTAACACAAATAGCACTATCGCTTGGGAAAAACGATTGTTCATACAACAATATTAAGCAATATTTTAACTGACAATAACAGAAGAAATAAGGAAGAGGGAGCATCTAATCTAACAAGATATACTTTAACATTCACATGCTTTTAAAAAACAGAGATATTGGGGAGCAAGAGGTAATACCTTTTAAAACACTTGATCATTGAATTGGATAGCATGCCTTGAGTTCCAACCATAGTAACCACACAATAATACATCCGCCTACAGTAGAGTAGAAGTTATTACTCTGTAATCTCTACTAAATCAAGACTCACTGCGTAAGTTAATGAAATAATGCATGATAGCTTAAGCCAGGATTCATTAGCGCATGAGTGATGAGACAAATTTGTAGAAGAAATACTTTACAGTAAATGGTGAACCTGAAAACTTCAACACAAGCACTTTAAAAATAACCCTGATATTATGTATTTGTAAACTATTTTTAATTAGAAATCTAAAGAAAAAATGATGCAATAAGAGTGCACCTGAAATTATGTTTTTTTTTGTTTTCAGCGCCATAAATTACTTTGTATCAAAGAGAGAGAGGGAAGTCATATTGTACCTTTTACTTGGCCTTGTAACCTTGTCGCTTTTATCTCTGGTAGCAAACAAGTTGAGACATAACGGGAACACCTCCACACTATTCTTGGCATTTCCGGCAAAAAAAACTACCGAGGTAAAGGATTGCAAGTGAACACCATGATTCATCACTCACAAAATTAGCAGATCAATAGCATGTGTCCACAACCTAAAAAATAAAAAGAATGTGAATTCTAGGAAAATGTAAATGTTTTGCACAATCAGCCTAAAAGTGTTTTGAGCCCACATCATATACATTTATTTTGTGAGAAGGAGAGCTAGTGCTCCAATTCAGCTCCTCCATTGAAAGTGAAAAAAAATACTTCTTTAAATTAAATTTATGTGTATTAGTATGTAGGTAAGAATTTTAAGAAAATAAGAGAGAATTTTTCAACTTTGTGATTTAAAATTAAAGATGACTGCAAAGAACAATAATTCTCTTAAGGTCTTATGGTAAAAACAAGTCACATAGAATTTTTGAATTAAAGTGTTACCAAATAAAGAAAAAGGTATTCTTTCAGAAACGTAAAAAACTTAAAATGAGATTAAAGGACTACTAAGGTATAAAAAAGATTACTTCTACTGTTGAGGTAGACCATAACTATCCACAGAGAATTCTTTCTAACTAGTGAAGTTCCTGAAAGAAAATCACCAGAAATATTGCCTAACAGTTGTTTGACCGAAAATGCCTTCAAAAAAATGTAGTATCTTCTATCAATAAAAAACTGCTTGGTCGCCGCCTGTCACGGAGCTTGCTTACCAGAGCTGGAGGAAGAGAGGAAGTTCGCTTGGTTGTTAGCTCTTCTCGCTATGCGTTTCTGGTCGGAGCCGGCTCTCACGCTGGTTATTGTTGCTGCTCTCGCCGGTGCTGGCTGCTGCAGGTTCGCCGGCTACTTGGCGTTGGTGTTGTCTCGCTGCGCAGATCTGATGTTATCGAACTCCTCGCCGGCAGATCGAGGAGACGAGAGTAGCAGAGACGCGAGGTCTCGCTGTTTCGTCGACCAGCGCTACTGGTCGGAGTAGCCAAATAAAGGAGAAGACAAAAAGAAGAAAGGAGGAAAGGAGAAGATGAGAAGAGGAGAAGAGGAGGGAGGAGGGAAGAGAGAGGGAGAGGAGGCTATCTGGTGCACATCCTCGCCGGCGAAGTGAAGGTAGAGAGATGGATTAGGCAGCAATGCTATTTGGAAGAGGAGAGAAAAGAATGAAGATAAGTTAGGGATTTTGGTCTTGTATTATTAGAATAGGTGAGATGGACTTAAGATATCTGAGCCGTTGATTTTGAAAGATAAGTATGGCTGAGATTGAGCACGAGAGATCAGTGGTTTGAATTACAAAATGAGGTTCTCAAATTTGGTTTCAGAAGGCTATAACTGAAATAACAATTGGATTAAAGAGGATATAATCGAAATAAATGGTCACTATGATTGAAATAGATTTGTAATTGAATAGGATAGAACTAAAAGGGATTAGAATAAAACAAGCTAAAATTTAAATAATTTTGAAAGTTATGGAAATGCTATCTAATTAAAATATTACATATATTAAAATATTTATTTTTATTTAAAACCACTTAAATTTGAAAGCATTTGAACTGATAAATTATTTCGAGTATTATTAATAATTTTTTGAAATATTTTAATAATATTTATGATAATTTTATAAACCAAGCATACTAAAATGTATAATTTTTAGACAAAATCGTCTAAAATTTTAAATTCGAAATGTATTTTAAAATACGTGTTTAATCGAATAACATTCAAAAAAGGTTAAAGGTCAGTCAAAATTGGGTGTCAACATTTAGTATTATGCACAATATCAAAATTATGATTAATAAGAATATTTTAAATAAACCAACCTCCGGATGTCGCTTTTATTAAAAGTAATTAGATTTAATTAAAAAAAATACCAATCTCATGAGGTCGGTATTGATATGCTCAAAGTATGTTTCCCTAAAGAAGTATAAGCAGTCGTATCAAGTAAAGAACCCAATTATTAGGTTGGGGTCGATCCCACGAGGAAAACGTTTTAGACTTAACTTTAATCTACGATTAAGTCTATTTAGTCAAGTCCTTTCCGAAAACAGTTAAATAAAAGGGGGGTTTTTGTGTATAAAAAATGTTCAATTATTTCTAAGTAAACAAGTAGCAAGATTAAAACTTTGGTCTTTATCAAGTGATGAGAGAAAATAGGGTGTAAGTGTTCCCCATAGGTTCATAACGCGGTAATCCTAGCTATAACAATTCTTTCCTATTGTCTTGCATGCAAAGTGATAATTTATGTATCTCTAAATCCTTGGTCCGGCATGTAGAGAATTTTACCCCGTACCTTGGTCTGGCTACGTGTGTCTAACTTACTAAACACTACATTTACTTCATATTAAGCATCATATTCGATGTATGGCTTAGTTATTACTTCGCACCAATCGAAACTAGCCTATTAGATAGTATTTACTAAATCTATGTTGATAATTCTTTTCTTATTAACTACCCCCTTGGTCCGGCAAATAGAAATAGGGAAAGTTCTAAGCGTGCACTCGTTAAAAAGACTTCTAAACGAAAGAATATCAATACATGCAAGAACCTATTCTAGAATTGTTATTTAGCTAGTTTTATCTCGTTAATCACATATGGTTCCCACAACCCTAGTTGTGGATTTAGTTACTCATGCTTAGAAATACACAATTCATGATTGTTTGATAAGAATTCATGTACTTACTTTGATAAGTTTGAAGAAAATCCAGAAATCACACTTGAAATAGCGAAATTCACTTGAGAATCGATTCCGGAAATTTGAATTAATTCCCAAAATCCAAAGTTAAGTCTCAAATAACAAGAGTATGAAAATTAATAAAAAGTCTAACCCCAAAAATGAGGTTTTTAACCCTATTTATAATAATAAAGTCCTATAAAAGGAGTTCTAAATAAGGAAAATTTATCCCAAAACGCGTCATCAGTCAACGACCCAACTGATGGAACGACGGACTATCGACTGCCTCCGTCGGTCCACACTTAACTTTTTCTTCAACCTTCACTTTTGCATCCTCTCTGTTACAATCGACTGACCAACAGCACGGTCCGTCGTCTCACTTACGGTGGGTCGATGCCTCCGTCCTTCCATACTTAGTGATTTCTTCAAGTCGGGTAAAGGGACTACTACTCTCTGTTAGAAACGACGGTTTGCTAGGACCGTCGATCCTTTCGTAGCCCCACACTTGGTCAGATTCTCCCGAGTTACTTCCAAATGCTTGAACCTCCAGTCAACGATCACCACCTACGGACCGTCGATGGGTCGAAGGACCGTCGATGGCTTCGTAGGTCATCACTTCTGCACTGATTTCAGCATAGTCTTCTGCATTTCCGTTTTGGACAGCTTTCCTGCAAACACATATAAATATATATTAAATTACTACAAAAAGTCCTTAGACACACACTAAACTTAAGGAAAAAGCATTGAAAGTACCTTGAAACCATGGTACATCAACACCCTCACTTAAATTCGTTGTTTGTCCTCCAGCGACGCACTATGAGTCATCACAATCTTTTTGTACAAAAGTACTCTCTTTTTAAGCTTTCACAATCATATGGCTATCAATCCCGAATTTTTATTGCTTTTAGTGCATGCTTTTACTCTTAGGCTCCTTCATGTGGATCATACCATGACGCAGACTCACCACGCACCGATACCTCTCCTCTTTTATTTCTCACCAAGGCACCAACTTTCCGATATTGGAACTAGTGTCCTTACTTCAAAAAAAAAATATCCTCTTTTTTCACACAGTGATTTCAAATTTGAGTATAAGGATTATTATTCAACACTCACTCTCAGAACAACTTCACATCTAATTGATACTTGTCGCCATAGGCTTGCCCTTATTTTCACTACTTTAAGTTCACCATATTAGACTCTTAGGATCACGATAGGACTTTTTTGGCTTGTAACGTAGGCTCAGGGTCATGTATGGTACATATAAATACATTTTAATGACTTGTTGCCCTCCTTGACATTACGGCTAAGCGTCCTACCTCTTTCACTGTCTATTATGCCCTATTCTTCTTCTTTTTTTGTGCAAATGACTCTTTTTTTATTTTTAATTAATTAATTTTTTTTATCTTCTTTCAAATTCTTTACTTGATTTCAGCTTTAATTGAGTCACTTCTCTTCTTCATTCTTTCTTTTCTCTTTTTTTTTTAAAAAATAATCTTCTCAACTCCACTTTTCGGAACATTACTCATAATAGCCACCCTCAACTCATGGTTTTGCCATGAGTCGAGGTACACAATACCCAAGGTTGGGTCAGGGCCAAGACAAGATTTGTTTCTGCATTAGCCACCCTCAACTTATGCTTTTGGCCTAAGTTGAGGTGCACATGTCCAAGGAGAGACCAGGGCCAACACATTATACCCAGAAAAGATTTGTTCGGGTAGAAAAGAAAGGTTCATTGTAAGCTCAAGATATTTGGATCAAACAGGGATTAATTTCATTTGGTTTTCTTTCATTTAAGCTAAAATTGGCTAATTTGAACAAGGGCCTATGATCCTTTCCTAATTGACTAACATAGATTACTTTTGCAGGATTAACCGAACAAGTTCTGGCTAGGTACCAACCGTGGACTATGCAACTTTTCTCACACTCTCTTAGCACCTCATTACCCTACCAGATTATCGAACACCTAGTTCGAGTTTAGATTGAGGGTCATGCAATGGTGTATCTCTATGTCATGCTTAGAGCCAACACATTCACATTCGCTATGCCTAATCATGCAAGCATTCTCTTTAGAACGGGATATCATTGTATTTAGCCATCATGCTTCAGATTTCACATTCATACTTTGTACAAGATACTAAACAGGCCGGTTCAAAATTAAAATAACCAGTCTCTTGGGGCAAAAGAACACAGGTAAGAAAACCCCAAGAGAGGATCGTGAGTTGGGCTACTCAGACTTCACCCTAACACTCACTTTCCATTTACCCCACCCCCAACAAGAAAGCATGGAATTGTCCCCAATGCATAAGAAATATAATAATAAGGTGGTAGGAGAAGCAAACCTGAGGCGCATAGCGCCGAATATCAACAAGCAGGCGGGTCCCATTGCCCAGAACCGCTCCATCAGTAGTAGGGACACCATCAGTAGTGTCCGCAGCAATGTCTGCACCCTCAGTGGTGCTCCTCTCAACATCCTCAAGCCTGGAGCTAGACGCCCCAACAGCCAACTCACGAGCCCTCATCTGCCGGGCCTCCTCATCACCAAAGAGGCTCTCCTCGCGGCCTCCAACTCAGTGCGCTCCTTCATCCTAGCCTGAACCTCATCACTATCTCTGGGCCGGTGCCTCTTGGAACGCTCACGTGGCGGAGGCGGTGGCGCAGCGGTGGTGTGGAACAGTGCACTAAGCACCATATCCTCAGCAAGCTCCGCAGGTGTGGCCTGAGGCTTAGGTACCCGCACATCCAGAATGGCATCCACATCAGCCCTCAAACTTGCCACAGCATCCTGGAGAGTAGTCAAATCAATAGTTGGGGCTGGCCGGGCGAGAACTCTCAACTCGAACGCATCAAGGCGCTGGTGGACTACCAGAATCTTCCTCTCAGTCTGCTGGGCAATCTTCTTCTCGATACAATCCTCCGCCTCAGAAATGGACCTCTGAATCCAAGGCTGGATATGATGCAGCAATGTGGCGATCTTGGCCTCTAACTTCTGGACCCTAGTAATCGGGACCAGTGCTGCTGATGGTGTAAATCGGGAGGAACTCGGGGCTCTGCTAGTGCCTGGGATAGACTCAACCGGGGTGGTGTCGGTAGGCTTTGATGTAGCCTGATCAGCCCCTTGGGCTTTCTCAACTGTGTCGGCCAAGTTCTCACCTAGCGGCTGCACCTCTACTCTGGGCCCTCTGTTGGGTGCCGCCTCATTGGCCTAATCCCGGATGAGACCGATGTCCACTGTCCCAGTAGGAGTCTTGAGAACATCAATGTGCCAAATGGGCACTCCAGCAGACCTGCACAACTGAAAAATCATACAGGGAAAGGGGTAAGTGGTCGAGGCCTTAAAGGTCCTCTCATGGATGACTGCCAGCAACAGCCTCGGAAAAGCAACGTTGAACCCCGCAACCATAGCAGCAACCAAGACTGCTCTATCCCATGTAAGAATGTTGTCAGCGGCTGTGGTGGATAGGCAGTGGCGGACCAATAGCCAGATGAACTTGGCAGCAAATGTGAGGTTGGCCTTCTTGATAAGGCCTCTGGGCTCCAGCACCCAGTCTGTACCCTCACGATCGACGGAAATGTGCTGGGCTATCCACCTCTTGGTGGTCTCTCTCACAACCTTATCTCGCTGGAAATGGCCCTCCTTAATCAGTTTCCAACAGTAGTCAAACTCGGGGGTGAGAGGGTCCCTGGTGACATTCGTATCATCACCGTATAAGAAACGGCGAATGATGGGCAAAGAGATATCCACCCTGCGGACACGGACTCGAACATGGGTAAGTGGTGCCTGTTTGGCGGGATTAGAACGCCTAACCAAAGAAGCCCGGAGAGTCGCTACGTAAGAAGCGTAGAACTCTAGCACCAACTCCTCACTGTAGCGTCCCATGCTCCTAGACATCCACTCGAGCTGATGGCATGGTGAAGAGATCATGTATATCAGGGACCGTGTGGAGACTCCCTGTAAGAACCCGCCGCTCGACTGTCAGAGTCCGAGTCATGAACCCCTTATCATTGAGTAACTTAGCATCCCTATAAACCTGGTATTGGCCTTCTACGCACCACTGGTTGGGCTGATCAGCAACCGGTGCAGGGACGTCGAACTGGGGTGCTGGAGTAGAATCCGCACTATCGGCCTCATCAGATGAGGCAGAGTGGGCAGGTGCAGCACAGTGGTACCATACAATCCTGAAGAGTGTTCTGACTCAGACTCGGAAGCCTTCTCGGAGCCAGACACTCCCTCAGAACCCGCGGCAGACCCAGACGGTGTGCCGGTCATTGTGTGCTCCTTATCAGACTGGGAGGCAGTGACTACGCCGGACGCCACCTTCTTGGTCGTGCCCCGAGTGGTCCTAGCAGCAGGTGTCGGTGTCCGGGTGCCTGGTGGCATATATTCGGGATCAGTCTCATCGTCCGATGAACCAATCACCAACCGGCGTGAAGGGGTGACGGACTTGGATCGTCCTCGAGAGTAGACAATATCGGGCTTGGGGGCCAATAGTACCTGCAAAGGAGGGTTATTAGTTCCAGTATAATCATTTAACACACTCGAAAGAAGCAAACACCAAAGTTAGAACACAAAACACAGTGAAGTGCAGAACTGAACGACGGGCACTACCGACGGTCCGTTGATGAAACGACGGTCTGTCGATAGGGTCCTTCGGTGGACACTTAGTACATTTCAGAAGTTATAAGTCCACAGTAGTTGCAGTTAGAAACGACGGACGTGCAGGACGGCCCGTCGATAAACCGATGGACCGTAGTCCACTTCCGTCGTTGGACACTTAGACAAAATTTTAGAAAGCTTTAGAGACAAAGGTTTTGTTAGAAACGACGGACGTGCAGTCGACGGACCGTCGTCTACTTCTGTCGTTGGTTACTTAGATAAGATTTTAGAAAGCTTTAGAGACAAAGGTTCTATTAGAAACGACGGACGTGCAGGACGGTCCGTCGATTAATCGACGGACCGTAGTCCACTTTCGCCGTTCTAGAGTTAAACTAGGTTGAGGTGTGGCTATCGACAGACCCCATCGATGATCCGTTGATTGACCGACGATCCGTAGACGGGGTCTCGTACTGTCGGTCAGAGACAGATTTATTTCTACACCCTTTGTACCCCACACATACACAAATTCAAGCACATAAATTAACAACATGTTCTATAGCAATCAACACACCATTTTTTCATTCCTAGGGCTTCGATTATTCCAATTGCAATCGTAGATTCTAAGAGACTAAAAAGCCCTAAGTCGGAAAACTACCAAAACTAACCCATTCAGAATTCATTTCACCCCCACCCCATACATTTTCCATCATTCTTAGGGACAAGAAACTCTCAAATTACAGTTAAATCAGGCAAGGTTGTCCCTAAGTCAAGACCCACATGCTAGAACTTCGGTTTCCAAACAAATGACATGAGATTAGGGAGCAGATGAGAAGGACATACTTGTATTCTGTAGTGGAGTGACTGTGAGGATGAACTTTGCAATGATCAACACTAAGGCCGCCTTCGAACACCGATCGGAAAGATGAAAGAAAAGGATGAGAATTTGGGGAATGAGGTTTTTGGGAATGTGAAGATGATGAGAGAATATGAAATTAGAGAGGATTAAGGGTGAATTAGTGTGTGAGTGAGTGGGGGAGTAAGGGAATATGGGGAGGGAAACGGTTGGGGGGAGAATTTGAAAAGGTGGGGAAGTAACTGAAGAGTTTAAATTCATTATATAGCCGGCCGGGTCGAGTCGGGTCCTTGGATCTGGGGAACTTACGATTCCCCGTCGACGGACCGTAAGTCAATCGACGGTCCGTCGACTTCTCCGTTGATTGTGACCTAACTTAGACAATATTGAAAAACAAACCTGGGATCCACAGACCCCATCGACGGTCCATCGATGGGAAGACGACCCATCGATTGGTCCATCGATCAGTGCACCAGACTAATTTCTGCAGATTTCTGGTGATTTGGTCCCTGCACATTTAACATAAGCCATTTTTTTTGTGTTTTCGAGAGACGTTTTAGACACGGGACCTAAACTACTCTCTAGCCAATAGACTTAAAAGAAATAAAAGAAAATTTACACAGAACAATAAGTAAAAATCGAAATAATGCGACTATTCCTACTAAGACAAGAAAAACCTAGTGTTGGCTAGAGGATACATATTGGGTTGCCTCCCAATCAGCGCTTGATTTAACGTCGCGGTACGACGCAAGAATCTTGATTACTCAGACTTCATCAAGATGGTATGCCTCAACCACTCCATTCGCATTCTCCGCATGTCCCACGTAGATTTTGATTCTTTGCCCATTTACGTTGAACCGTGCACCCTCCTTGTTCTCCAACTCAACCGCACCATGAGGGAATACTTGAGTGATCAAGAATGGACCAGCCTATTCCACTTGAGTTTGCCCGGAAACAAGCGCAACCTAGAGTTAAAAAAAATCACAAAATCCCCAACCGCAAATTCGCGCTTTTGAATCTTTTGGTCATGGTACTTCTTCATCTTTTCTTTTTAGAGGGATGAACTTTCATACGCCTTCAAACGAAACTCATCAAGCTCATTCAACCCATTTAATCTCGGTTCCGCAGCTTCATTCCAAACCATCTTCAGTTTCTTCATCGCCCACATGGCCTTGTGCTCTAACTCAACTGGTAATGACAAGCCTTCCCATATACAAGTTGGTAAGGAGACATACCTATGGGAGTCTTGTATGCTGTCCGGTAGGCCCAAAGAGCATCATCAAGCCTCGACCAATCTGTTCTACTAGCATTCACCGTTTTTGCCAGAATTTGCTTGATTTCTCTGTTTGACACCTCGACTTGCCAACTAGTCTGTGGATGATAGGGAATGGCTAAATTGTGGCGAACCCCATATTTCTCCAATAAACCTTTGAACAACTTGTTGCAAAAGTGGGATCCCTCATCACTAATAATGGCCCTAGGGGTGCCAAATATGGAAAATATGTTCTTTTTCAAGAACGCGGTGACACTCTTCCCTTCATTGTTTGCAAGTGCTATGGCTTCCACCCACTTTGACACATAATCAACCGCCACAAGAATTTACTTCATTCCATGAGAGCTCACAAAAGGGCCCATAAAGTCAATGCCCCACACATCAAACAACTCAATTACAAGAATGGGATTTAAAGGGAGGTCTTGCCTTCTAGAAACACCTCCATCTCTTTGGCACCTATCACATGCCTTGGAGAACTCATGAGCATCTTGGTGGATGGTTGGCCAATAGTAGCCACATTGCAAGATCTTATGGGCAGTTCGGACACCACAATGATGCCCACCCAGAGGTGAGGAATGACATGCCTCAAAAACACTAAGCATCTCAACTTCCGGCACACAACGGCGAATAAACCCATCGGCACAACTCCTATATAAATATGGCTCATCCCAAAAGAACTTTTTCACATCATGCATGAACTTTTTCCTTTGATGAAAGGACAAGTCCGATGGGACGATATCACTAGCCAAGAAATTCGCAAAATCGGCGAACTATGGAATCAAGTCATGAGAAGCGGCCAATACATGCTCATCAGGGAAAGTATCATCAATTTCAGCCTTTTCACCCAATTCTCGCATAGCTTCATCCTCTAATCTTGACAAGTGATCGACAACTTGATTTTTGGTCCATTTTCTATCTTTCACTTCAAAGTCAAACTCTTGCAACAGTAATACCCATCTAATCAACCTCGATTTCGCATCCTTCTTTGCCATCAAATATCTCAAGGCAGAATGATCAGTATGAACTATAAGTCTCGTGCCAAGCAAATAGGATCAAAATTTTTTGAAAGCAAATACTACCTCAAGGAGATCTTGTTTAGTCACAGTATAATTCTTTTGAGCTTCATTAAGGGCCTTACTAGCATAATAAATGGGGTGAAGGATTTTATCCCTTCTTTGTCCCAATACTACACCAAGAGCAACCCAACTAGCATCACACATCACCTCAAATGGTTGCTCCAATCTGGGGAAATAATAATGGGCGCAGACACCAACTTCTCCTTCAACTCTCCAAATGCCTTCAGACAGGATTCATCAAAATAAAATTTACACTCTTTCTCAAGTAACTTGCACAGAGGATGTGCAATTTTTAAAAAGTCCTTGATGAACCTCCGGTAGAAGCCCGCATGCCCAAGCAAAATCCTCACACCTTTTATAGAGATGGGTGGAGGAAGTCTCTCTATCACCTCAACTTTGGCTCGATCAACCTCTATACTCTTCTCTGAGATGCGATGGCCCAATACAATACCCTCTTTAACCATGAAGTGACATTTTTCCCAATTTAGCACAATGTTGCAATCTTCACATTTTTTGAGAACTTCGGCCAAGTGACTCAAACAATGATCAAACGAGTCACCAACAACAGAAAAATCATCCATAAACACCTCAATGGTGTCCTCCACCATATCGGAGAATATAGACATCATACATCTCCGAAAAGTAGTCGGTGCATTACACAACCCGAAGGGCATCCTCTTGAACGCGAAAGTTCCATAAGGACAAGTAAAGGTGGTTTTCTCTTGATCTTACGGTGCAATAGAGATTTGGTTGTAAACCGAATAACCATCAAGAAAACAATACCACCCCTTTCCTACAAGCCTATCCAACATCTGATCCATGAAGGGCATAGGAAAATGGTCCTTCTC
The DNA here is from genome assembly GCA_016801875.1 of Solanum sitiens. Taxonomy (NCBI): domain Eukaryota; kingdom Viridiplantae; phylum Streptophyta; class Magnoliopsida; order Solanales; family Solanaceae; genus Solanum; species Solanum sitiens. The sequence continues at coordinate 4,403,199 of JABWTJ010000012.1, read as the reverse complement.
AGTCCATGCATTCAATTTCCAGTAATCCATACACACTCTCCATACGGTCACCGGCCTCATTGAAACAAGTTCATTTTTCTCATTAGGAACCACAGTCATTCCCCCTTTCTTAGGCACATACTGAACAGGGCATACCCAACTACTATCAGCGATCGGATATATGACTCCGGCATCCAACCACTTAATAATCTCCTTCTTCACTACCTCTTGCATAGGTGGATTTAAACGTCTCTGGTGCTCAATACTTGGCTTATGATCGGTCATGAGTTGGATTTTGTGTGAACAAATACCGGGAGGGATCCTAATAATATCCGCAATAATCCACCCAATAGCTCTCTTGAACCTCTTCAACACTTCCACTAAACACTCTACTTGATGCGCATTCAAATCTGACGCAATAATTACCGGCAAAGTGTCACCTTTTCCCAAGAAAACATACCTCAGATGAGGTGGTAGAGCCTTAAGCTCCAATTTTGGGGCCTCCTCATTAGATGGTTTCGCGGGTGGAGACTCGCGATGCTTCATATCTAACTCTAACTTCTTTGGTTTAAAGCGAATATAACCTCGATCAAGAGCCGCAACCAATGACCCATACTCTTCAATACCATCACTCTCAAAATTCATAATCACTGCCGCTAGTGCCTCAACACCAAGACACTTTTCAATTTTTACCTCTGACGAACTCTCAACTCTATAGGATACCGCTGATACTGACTGGAGCTCACCACTCTGTCTCATGGACCTACAAACGTTGAAAGTCGCTTCTTCATTGTTCAACCGAAACTTCATCTGCCCTTTCTCTATGTCAACCAAGGCGCGACCGGTAGCAAGGAATGGCCTCCCAAGAATAATAGGCACCTCAAAATCCACCTCACAGTCAAGAATCACAAAATTGGCCGGAAATATGAATGACTCCACCTTCACTAACACATCGTGGAGTATCCCAATAGGCCTCTTCACTGTTCAATCGGTCATCAGTAACTGCATCGCAGTGGGCTTTGGGTCACCCAAACTTAACCTCTTGTAAATGGAGAGATGCATGAGATTTATGCTTGCCCCAAGATCACATAATGCTTTAGCAAAGTGTAATAACCCGATTGTACATGGAATAGTGAAAGCACCCGGATCTTCTTTCTTTTGCACAAGAGACCTTGTAGCAATAGCACTATAATGTTGTATCCGATCATCATCCTCAAAACTAACCGATCTCTTCTTAGTGACCATATCTTTCATGAACTTGGCATAAACCAGGCATTTGTTCAAGAGCTTCTATCAAAGGAACATTGATGGAAAGTTGTTTCAACATATTAATAAAACGCCGATATTTACCATCCTCGGTCTTTTTCACCAACCTTTGCTGGAATGGTGGTGGTGGTCTTCGAATGGGAGTCACCTTTTTGGGGTATCTCTGCTTCTTTCACCGCTTCATTTACCAACTCACCACTAGCTTCTACTACCTCATCTTCTCTTCTCATCTCATCTTCTACGCCAGACGGCATAGGTGGATCAATGGTTTTTTTACCACCTCGAGTAGTGACTGCCATACAATGTCCATCATTTTTCGTATTTTGAACAATATTGCTAGGAAGAGTACCCGATTGACGTGGGTTCACAGTAGAAGAACATTGAGCCATTTGCAACTCAAGATGCTTGATTGATATTGCATATGCATCCACCTTTTACCCAATATTTGCTAAATTACCACTCAACTCTTTGGCGTGCTCATCACTAGCATCAAACCTCCTCCTCATCTTCTTGAACATATCCTCAACTCGGGCCATACTACCTCCTCCATCCCTAGGAGCAACTTCCCGATTTTGAGGTGGAACATAGGGCCCACTTCGATCGTTTCTGTTACCATAGTTACCCCGGTTGAAGTTGTTGTCGCGGTTGAAGTTTCCATATCGAACATATTGACCCTCTTGGTTGTAATTACCATAGTTCCGACCTTGATTTCCTTGACCTTGGTGCCAATTCTCCTGATTGGAGCCTTGGGCGTTTGGCCAGAAACCCCCCGTTTGTTCATTCACTGCATAAGAATCATCCTCATAGTAGTAGTCATCAACCAGCGGTGGTGGTTTAGCCAAATAGTTCACCGCATTTAATTTTTCCGCACCCTCGGTGACATATTTTAACACTAACCAAAGCTCAGTTCTCATTTGAGTCATCTCTTCACGAATCTCATCTGCGGCTGTGTTGTGTGTAGTTTGCACCGCAAAAGTGTTTCTCCCAGTATCCGACTTCCTAGTGCTCCAAGATTTATTATTTCGGGAGATTTTCTCAAACTTCTCAGCGATCTCTACATAAGTACACTCCCCATAGGAACCACCCGCAATCGTATCAAGAACTGCTTTATTATTATCATCTTGCCCCCGATAGAAGTACTTTTTCAATAACTCATTATCAATGCGGTGGTTGGGGACACTTCTCAAGAATAAGGTGAACATATCCCAAGAACTGCTTACTGACTCCCCTGGTAAAGCCACAAAGTTGTTCACCCTATCTTTGTGGTTGAGCTTCTTAGACACCAGATAGTAACGTGCTAGGAACACATCCCTCAATTGGTTCCAAGTATAGATCGAGTTATAGGGAAGCTCAGTAAACCATATAGCAGCATCTCCCGTCAGTGAGAGAGGGAACACTCTTAACCCAATAACGTCCATGTCCAAGTCATGCGTCCCTACACAACTCTTACACACCTACCTTAGTTTGGCGATGTGAGCATGTGGATCCTCAGATGGTAGCCCCAAAAACAAACCTCTAGCGGTGAGCATCTGCATCAAGCTACTAGTTACCAAGAAAGTATTACAATGTGGTAGAGGAGGTAGGACAAGTGGCCCGTCAGAGTCAGTGATGTTAACATTTACCCTATAGTACTCTTGAGGGCGTGGGGCAGGAGGTTGCCTCCTCAGATCACCTTCACCATGGTTCTCAACCATCACTTGATTACGAGCATCAACCGGCGGAGGAAGTTGACGGTTGATCTTATCACCAATATTAGCAGGATTGTGTGGATTGTTCATTCTGCGAAGTGTACGGTTTAGTTCTGGATCAAGTGAAAGTATTGGTTCTCCTCGATTCCGTGTACTTGGCATACACTAGAGCTAGACCTGCGAGAGACAAAAACAAAAAGAAAAAGTAAAATTAGGAAATGGTTGACTAAAATTCGGTAATGTGCTTAAAGTTAATCTAAAAGCCACTTTCCCCGGCAGAGGCGCCAAAATTTGATACGCTCAAATTATTCTTCCCTAAAGAAGTATAAGTGGTCGTATCAAGTAAAGAACCCAATTGTTAGGTTGGGGTCGATCCCACGAAGAAAATGGTTTAGACTTAACTTTAATATACGATTACGTCTATTTAGTTAAGTCCTTTCCGAAAACAGTTAAATAAAAGGGGGGGTTTGTGTAACAAAAATGTTCAATTATTTCTAAGTAAACAAGTAGCAAGATTAAAACTTTGGTCTTTATCAAGTAATGAGAGAAACTAGGGTGTAAGTGTTCCCCATAGGTTCATAACGCGGTAATCCTAGCTATAACAATTGTTTCCTAGTGTCTTGCATGCAAAGTGATGATTTATGTATCTCTAAATCCTTGGTACGGTATGTAGAGAATTTCACCCCGTACCTTGATCCAGCTACGTGTGTCTAACTTACTAAACACTACCTTTACTTCATATTAAGCATCATATTCGATGTATGGCTTTGTTATTACTTCGCACCAATCAAAACTAGCCTATTAGATAATATTTACTAAATCTATGTTGATAATTCTTTTCCTATTAACTACCCCCTTGGTCCGGCAAATAGAAATAGGGCAAGTTCTAAGCGTGCACTCGTTAAAAAGACTTCTAAACGAAAGAATTATCAATACATGCAAGAACCTATTCTAGAATTGTTATTTAGCTAGTTTTACCTTATTAATCACCCATGGTTCCCACAACCCTAGCAGTAGATTTAGTTACCCATGCTTAGAAATACACAATTCATGATTTTTTGATAAGAATTCATGTACTTACTTTGATAAGTTTGAAGAAAATCCAGAAATCACACTTGAAATAGCAAAATTCACTTGAGAATCGATTCCGGAAATTTGAATTAATTCCCAAAATCCATAGTTAAGTCTCCAATAACAAGAGTATGAAAATTAATAAAAAGTCTAACCCCAAAAATGATGTTTTTAACCCTATTTATAATAATAAAGTCCTAAATTAAAAGGAATTCTAAATAAGGAAAATTTGTTCCAAAATGCGTCTTCAGTCAACGACCCAACTAACGGAACGACGGACTGTCGACTGCCTCCGTCGGTCCACACTTAACTTTTTCTTCAGCCTTCACTTTTGCATCCTCTCTGTTACAATCGACGGACCAACATCATGGTCCATCGTCTCACTTACGGTGGGTCGATGCCTCCGTCCTTCCATACTATTAATTTCTTCAAGTCGGGTAAAGGGACTACTACTCTCTGTTAGAAACGATGGTCTGCCAGGACGGTCCGTCGATCAGTCGACGGACCGTCCATCCTTCCGTAGCCCCACACTTGGTCAGATTTCCCCGAGTTGCTCCCAAATGCTTGAACCTCCAGTCGACGATCACCACCTACGGACCGTCGATGGCTTCGTAGGTCATCACTTCTCCACTTATTTTAGCACAGTCTTCTGCATTTCCGTTTTGGACAGCTTTCCTGCAAACACAGATAAAAATATATTAAAATTACTACAAAAAGGCCTTAGACACATACTAAGCTTAAGGAAAATGCATTGAAAGTACCGTGAAACTACGGTACATATGGTATCACATTAAATTTGAAGATAAAGAAAAAGTAATCATGTTAATTAAATAATATTGACATCAGCAGGTCGGTATTTTATATTAATTTATATTTTAACTTATATAAAATCATCATTCTGAGGACGATTGTATTTAAAAATTAATTTAAAATATAATTTTTTTAATTATTCTAGAAGTCACTACAAAAATATTTTAATGAAAGTTAATATAATTACATACTATATAATTTTAGCGACTTCGGGAAGTCGGTATTATAATTTATTTATCTTTTATTTTACACAAAACCGTCCTCCGGAAGATGATTTAAATAAAATTAATTCAAAATATTTCTCAATTTTGTTTTTTATATTTAATTGAGAAAAAATAAAATATTTTTATTTATTTATAATACAGACATATAGAGGTCAATTTTTATTGTAATTCATTTTTCTGAGAAAAATTCCGATCTCCTAGGGTCAGAATTTGGTTTTCCCGGCGTAGGTTCATGCTCTAAATATGGATTATAGCTCTAACTTTTTATTTGTAAATAAAAGTATCAATTTGTTACACTTTTTTGAACAATTAATTGTAGGCGTAAAATGAAAATTTAGTATTTTGCTAGCAAAATTATTATTAATAGGAACATTTAAAACAAATCGACCTTCGGATGTCGCTTTTATTAAAAGTAATTAGATGAAATAAAAATATCGACCTCATAAGGTCGGTATTTTATATGAATTTATTTTTTAACTTATATAAAACAGTCATTCGGAGGACAGGTTTACTTAAAGTTAATTGAAAATATTTACTTATTGATTTTCTCGAAGTCACTATATAAATATTTTAATGGAATTTAATTTAATTACATACTATTTTATTTTACCGACTTTCAGAAGTCAGTATTATAACTTTTTTTGTTTTTGATTTTACAAAAACCGGCCTCCGGAAGACGATTTAAATAAAATTAATTCAAAATATTTCTTTATTTTTTTTATATTTAATTGAGAAAAAAGAAATATATGGACTGTTTCTTGTAATGAGGCCTACCAAACGACCCCTTAATTCAATGTTTGGTTGCAAAGGTAGGGATAACTTATCTTAGGATTCACAATTAATCCAGGGATAAAGAGGTATAGTAATCCGAGGATAAGTTATCCTAGGATAAGATGAGTAAATTAACAAAAATATCCCCTTAAACTCTCTTTTATACACCACTTTACGTTTCAAACATATTAAAATAATTTTTAACAACATTTATAATAACATTCACCACCTTAATGATTCGTTGTTTTATGATAGATATATTTTCTATTAAAAATTACATTTTATACTTACAATTTTTATTTATGAATATATTATAATTTTAATTTGTTTGCATAATTATTATGTTTATTTATATTTTAATTTCTCTAAAATTGTTCACTCCACTACTAAATTACATATTTTTCATTATATAGTTTATTAATCACTGAAAATTTTTATTTTATCTATAACAAAAATGTAGATGACTTTCGTAATAAATTTTCTTTTACTTTAATAAACAAAGTCTTAATTTTAAATCTAAATAAGATGAAAGTTCAACTTTTAAACTAAATCCAATGAAAAAAAACATTTAAGCTAAATTAGATGAAAATTTTATTTTAAGCTAAATAAGAAGAACATTTTATTTTAAAGCTTAAATAAGATGAAAGTTTAATTTTTAAGTTAAATAAGATGAAAGTTTAATTTTTAAAACGTGCACACACAAAAATATTTAATATAAATTAGATGGAAATTTTATTTTAAAAATGAATAACTAATGCTTGCAAAGAAAATGTAAAAAAAAACAACTACATAAGATGAGGGTATTCTTATACACAAACAACTTATTCTCAAATATTAGACAATGAATATTGGTTTGAATATGACAAACCAAACAAACAATAAAAACTAATTCCAGCATAACTTATCCTTGTATAACATATCTCAACATAATTAATCCCAACATAACTGTTATTCAAATCAAACGTCCCCAAAAAAATCATCATTTCTTTTGTAAAAGAATTTTCTAATGATTTTATTTATAGGACATAATATGGAATTTGAAATGATATCATAAACATGCACTTTAATATGATTTAGGAGTTATGATTATCAAAAATCATGGGTGCCATGAAAATAAAAACAGTTAATTTTTTTTATATGAAAGAAAATGAATAAATGGGCTAGTAATTGTCACGTTCATTTTTTTACAATAATAAAAAATAAATAAACAGAAAAAATCATCATAAAAGTGAGGGAAAAAAAACATAAATGGGAACCTTGACAATTGAGAGGTGCCTAATAGAATTCATTTATGTAGCTTTATATTATGCGAAGGTGAAGTTCAATTGACAAATACATCGATCTTTCGGGATCTTTCAACTTCTCTAAAATAACAGGAAAATGTTATTTTTTCTTCCACAATGGGTATTTAACAAACTCAAGTTACATTTGCTCATAAAAATTAAACTTGAGTCATTCTAATAACAACGAGGGTAAAAACAAGATATTTTTACCATAAAGTAAGTTTTGTTCAAATCATATAATCTAGGGGTAAATTTGGTCAAACTTTATCCATCTATATTGATAAATAATTTTTTAAAAAGTAATTAAATTTTAAAAATTAGGTGTAAATATCCGTAATTAGCGACCAATAATATGTTTAATCAGTGACGGACCCAGGATTTTCGTTTAGGGGGTTCGAAACATAAAAATATAAACGTGTAAATAAGCCTTTTGAAATGGGAACCTTGAATTATTTTGGGTTTAAAACCACACTTAAGCACGTTTTTAAAAGTAAAAAAATAAGCTACAAAAGAACTTCAAAGACAGAACTGAAATTAAAAATAAAAACTAAAAAAAATGAAGAAAAAAAAAAGATAAAATGCTTACCCATAGACTTGAACCATTGACATACAACCTAATTTCAAGGGGACTTGCCACTGCGCCATAAATTTCTTTTTGTTATTAAAGGAGTTCAAAATATATATCTATTGAAATACAAAACGTTTACCTTATATATACTATGTATTTTTTTTTACCGAGGGGTTCACGAAAATACGTGGGTATGCCCCTTAATTTTACAGTACTTTCATCATATGTCATAAACATCAATGACATGTTTCAACATATGACATAATATATTCGATGTTTGTATAAAACATTCATTGTTTTAACGACATTTTCGCTATATGTTGATTGAATCAACGACATTTTGCAATAAATGTCATAATATATTTGACATTAGTATTAAATGTTGCTATTTTAACGGCAATTTTGCTAAAAGTAGCTAAAATCAATGACATTATACAACAAATGTCACTATTTTAGTGACATTTTTTTTAAATGTCACTTAAATCAATGACTTTTGTAATAAATGTCATAATATATTCGACATATATGTTAAGTTTCACTATTTAAGCGATATGTTTTCTAAATGCCACTAAAACCAATGACATTTTATAATAAATGTCATATTATATTCGACATTTGTAGCAAATGTCATCATTTATATAACATTTTCGCTAAATGTCGCTAAAACAATGACATTTTGCATTAAATATCATTATTATATTCGACATTTGTAGCAAACTAAAAACAACGATATTTTTATGATTTTTGATACCAAATATCATTATTCATACGACATTTGACATCAAATGCCATTGTTTTATGACATTTTGTTCTTAAATATGTTGAAATTCTTTATTTTCCAACATTTGTTTCAAATGTCACAAAATTAATGTCGTCGTATGTACATTTTCTTGTAGTGCCCAAGGATAAATTACTAATGATGAACCCAAAGAGCTAGTTAGGATGTTGAGTCAGGCTGTGACTAACGTTGTTGGTCAACAAAAAGGAGCTCGATAAGAAGGGGTTGTCACTTCGAGGATTCGTGAGTTCTTGAGGACGAATCCCTCATGTGTCACTGGTTCGAGCCCTACTAAGGATCCAGAGAATTTTACTGAGGAACTGAAAAAGGTATTCGAGGTTATGCATGTTGCTGACACTGAAAGGGTTGAGCTAGTTGAATATTAAATCAAGGGTGTTACTAGAACATTGTTTGATTAGTGGAAATAGAGATGAGAATGCACAAACCTTCGAGTTGGGGTTGTTTTGAGGAGGCCTTCTTGGGGCATTTCTTTCGTCGAGAACAAAAAGAGGTCAAGGTACATGAGTTCCTCACACTGAAGCAATATTCTTTGAGTTTTCAAGAGTATGGGTTGAAATTTACCCAACTGTTTCGCTATGCTCCGGAAATGGTTGCGTACATGAGGAGTAGGATGAGTTTGTTTGTTGCTGGGTTGTCTCGTGTATCAAGCAAAGATGGTCGGGATGAAATGCTTATTGAGCACATGGAAATTTCAAGGTTGATGGTCTATGTGTAGAAAGTAGAGTAAGAAAACGCTTAGAGATAGAGAGGAGTTAAAGAGCAAGAGGGCTAAGACAGGGAATGTGTCACATCCGAGGAGCACCCCTTAGACGTAACTGGTGTCGTCGTCCTCTTAGAGGACTAAGACTAGTCATCTTACATCATTACATTCATATGTCAAAAATACGTAATTTTTAAAAACTTTTCATTACTTCTACCTTGAGGTTTACATAGACCTCTACATACACATAATAGAGATATATCGAGTATACATAGACCCTTCGTATAGGAAGATTACTTAGTCTTCTACTTTTATTGAACATAAATATACAAAATGTAACATAGTCTCAAAAGCATGTCTCATCTCATAAACATCTAACAAGAGTATATCAAATTAGTCCTAGCCCATACATCTATACAATAAGACCACATATAGGTCATATAACATTTAGTATCCAAATGAAAAAGAATGAAACATAAGAGTCTTAATACTAAAACAACTTCATAAGCTTTATAGTGGAATTGCCCTCGCAAAGTGAGGACCTACCCAACTTGGATGATTAAGAATTCCAAGCCTTCTTCAAAGTCTTCTCCAAAAGCCCTTCAATGAATGGAAACTAAATGTTAGGGAAAAGGAAGAAATGGGGTTAGTACACCACTTGTACTAAGTATTAGACCAGATGCATACATATTATCAAATCATGCTAAATAGGAACCTTTCTTGAAAACATGCTATTTTACCCTTTGAAAACCTTATGCACATTCAAGAAAACCATAACAATCAAAAGAGACATATTTTTTTAAGTCATAGGCATGTACATCACAAGACCAACAATACAAATCATAGTCAAGTTAATGAACATATCAACATACTTGCATATAAAATCAAGACCAATCTAATCATCAAGTTATAACTTCAACAAGCATGAATAAGAGTACATTTTAACATGACAAAAGCAAGACAATTACCCATGAAACCCTATCAAGTCAACAAGTGCAATGACCAAGAAAAACCCATAACCTTACTCAATCAAGTAACCCAACAAGAATCATGACCAACATCCCACTTCACATAGTATGGCATTTAAGAGTACATATCATCATACTTTAACACTGTAGACCAACACATATTCATAAGTGAAACTAATCAATATGTAGTATCAACAATGTGCAAGTTCGTCATATGCATATCACGTACCATTAGAAGAATATACATACATAAGAACATCCTCCTAAGGTTTCCCTCAAGGCAAACTAGTGCAAGGCATAGGTAGAGTCCCATACCCCTACATAAGCTAAGTCAACCTCTCAAGTCAACCTAGTTAGTTTGTACTTCATTACTTAATTTTAGTTTAGGGAACACTTGCCTTAATCGACATAGACCACAAGAGCTAAGTGTGGAATCCGGTGTTGTAAAACCTTACACCGATGGAAGGTGGTCTACCAGCCAATGTAAACCAAAACATAAACGTAGCTTTCTAGGTGGATCCACTAGCTAGTCTTCCTACGGGGGCAACATAGTTCAAGAACTAAGAGATAGGTATAATACCTCTACATACCACTTGGAAATTGGGGCCTCCTCTCATGGGAATCCAATGGATGAGTATCCGTCATTGGGGAGTCAACAACACATGTGGAACTATAGGGTGAATCTTCCTCTATAGAAAGTCATCACCTCCCATTGTCAAGTTGACTCAGTGCTAAGCTAAGTCCCTTTTGATATGTAATTAATGTCTTCATTAATCATCATAACTTAATGTAGGTCATAGGGTCTAACCCTTGTATAAAAGATCATTATCATAGCTCAATACGAATTGCATGAGTATAGTCCTTTCATTACAATTCATATAAGTGAGGTTAGCACATTTACATATCACTTCATAATAAGGCACATTGGTAAATCATTCACCATCCTTATAACATTCACATCTTAGACAACACCTCAAAAATCATAGTGAAGACATTTCAATTCAACATCATAACAACCCTATCAATCTTAATACAAGGCATACTCCAATACAGCATCATGACTTAATTACAATTAACCATAATTGATGTAAAGAATAGGGATCACAAGACCTACCAAGTCTCCTTCATAATTCATCATCAAGGTCTTACCATCAACCCTTAACTCAACCCAAGTAGGGTGTAGTATCATCATATAACCATAACAAACATGATAAGAAGGCTAGTTGAATCACTACATCACAATCCAATACTAGTTCATTGATTAAGATAAGATACTTATGTCAATTCACAACATACTTCATAAACTAGATCAACTTCTCAAGAAATAGCATGATAGGACTATAATTCATCCTAATTTAGTCATGATTGAAACAAAAACATCATAGGATAGTAATTCAACCAAAAACCAATTCAATTGAACCAACATTACTCAATTCACATCAAGACCACAACCTAGGGTTTAGGGAATGGGTTATCTTCTACAAACTAGTCCAATCCATCAAGATATAACATAATTGAGTTAATTTACATGTTATTATATTCATAATATCCAAAATAAATCATAAACAAACCAATTCACAACATCAATTTCGTATTGGATGAAAACCCACTTGAAAACCTAACTTTTGAAATCAATTTCATAGAACCCTTTGAGGAAAGAGGTGTCAAAGGTGAAAGAGATCCCATACCTTACTATTTGATGAAGTTTGATGTAGAAAATTGAACCTTTGAAGCCCTTGAACCCACCTCTAGCTTGGTCTTCAGTGGGGTTTCTTTGGGTGAGAGAAAGAAGAGAGGAGGAAGAGAGTTTTGGGTTTGGGAATTTTAAGAGCTTAAGTTAGTCTAATTAGCTTAGGGGCTTCATATAGGTGGTTAAATAGCTTAATTAGACCTCCCTAATCCACCAACTAATTAACTAACCCTTTAATTAATTAATAGAACCCAACTTAAAAGGTGCATCAACTAAGGCCCTCATAGACGAGACCCCGATCGACGGTCCGTCTGTGAGACGATGATCACTGCTTCCTCCATGCTCCACATCCGTCGCTAAGTTCAGAGAGTTGCAAAATGAACCTTTGACCAAATTTACTAAGTGTACATCGATGCTGGCCATCGACGCCCAGTCGATTGACACACGCCCCATTGATGGCAGTCGTCTGTGCATTATGTATCGTGGTTTCATGGTACTTTCAATGCTTTTTCCTTAAGATTGGTGTGTGTCTGGAGCCTTTTTGTATTAGTTTTAACATTTTTTATATTTGTTTTGCAAGAAAGGTGTCCAAACCCAAAACGCAGAAGGCAGCTGAGACTTAGTGCAGAGGTGACCCACGAAGGCCATCGACAGACCGTAAATGGTGACCGTCGACTGATAGTTCAGGCATATGAAGAAACTCGGGTAAATCTAATTAAGTGTGGGGCTACAGAAGCATGAAGTTCCGTCGATTGATCGATGGAGCATCGTTTTGAATCGTCGTTAAGATCAGAGATAGTCCAAGTACCCGAAGTTGAAGAAAGTCTAAGTATGGAATGATGGAAGGCACCAACGAACCATAGACGCATCGTCGGACCGTGCTGTTTGTCCGTCGATTGATTCACAGAAGATGGAAACTGAAGGATGAAAAAAGATGCTAAGTCTGAATTGGCAGATGCAGTTGACGGTCCGTCGTTTCATCGATGGAACGCCTGTGGGGGTCGTCGAATACAGCCGCATTTTTGGACAACTTTCCATATTTTAATTTATTTTAATTTAGGAAAATGTTTTCTATAAATAGGGTGTAAAACCTCATTTTTGGGGTTGGATTCTATTACTATTGTTCTTAGTTTGTTTTTGGAGATTGGGTTTTTGCAACTTTAGCATTAATTCAAATTCTCTGATTTGGTTTTCAAGTGATTTCTTGTTGTTTCAAGTTGAATTTCTGGATTTTCTTCGAATTGTCAAAGTAAGTTCATGATTTATTGTTTATTTACTATGAATTGTGTTCTTCTATACATGGGTAACTAAATCCACAACTAGGGTTGTGGGAACCATGGGTGATTAAAAAAGTAAACCTAGCTTAATAACAATTCTCAAATAGGTTATTGCATGTATTGATAATTCTTTCTCATAAGTCTTTTTAACGAGTGCACGCGTTAAAACTCGCCTTATTGCTACTTGCGAGACAAAGGATATAGTTAATAGGAAAAGAATTATAAACATAGATATATTGGGATACTATCTAATAGGCTAGTCTCGATTGGTGCGAAGTAAAAACTAAGCCATACATCGAATATGATGCTTAATATGAAGTAAAGGTAAATGTTAGTAGCTCAGACACACGTAGCCGCACCAAGGTACGGGGTGAAATTCTCTAAATGTCGGACCAAGGATTTAGAGATACCTAACTTATCACTTTGCATGCAAAACACTAGGGAAGAATCGTTATAGCTTGGAATACGACGTTATGAACTTATGGGGAACACTTAGACCCTAGTTTCTTTCACAACTTGATAAACACCACAAATTTACTCATGTTATTTGTTTTACTTTGAGATATTAAAAGACTTTTTTTTCACAACCCCCCCTTTTACTACCTGTTTTCAAAAAGAACTTGACTAAATAGAAGTAATCGTACATTGAAGTTAAGTCTAAGCCATTTTTCTCGTGGGATCGACCCCAACCTAATAGTTGGGTTCTTTACTTGATATGAACGCTTATACTTGCCTAGGGAGTTATAATTTGAGCGTATTAAATTTTGGCGTCCCTGCTGGGGAAAGTGGCTTTTAGATTAACCTTAATAACATTACTGACATGTAGTCAATAATTTCCTAATTTTACTTTTTCTTTTGTTTTGTTTCTCTCAGGTATAGCTCTAGTGTATGCCAAGTACACGGAGCCGAGGAGAACCAATACTTACATTCGATGCTGAACTTAACCGTACACTTCAAAGAATTAATAATCAGCAGAACCCAACTAATCTAGGTGATGGCATAAATCGTCAGCCTCCACCACCGGTTGAGGCTCATAATCAAGTAGTTGCGGAAAATTAGGTTGATGATGCTTTGACGATGCAGCCTCCCGTCCCACGCCCTCGAGAGTTCTATAGGGTCAACGTCAATATCACTGATTCTGGTGGGCCTGTTGTCTTACCTCCTCTACCGCAGGGGCACACGTTCGTGGTAACTAGTAGTTTGATGTAGATGCTCACCGCGAAGGGTTTGTTTTCAGGGATACCATCAGAGGTTCCCCATTCTCACATAGCTAAACTGAGGTCCATGTGCATGAGTTGTGTGGGGAGGCAAGACTTAGACATGAACGTCATGGGGTTGAGAGTTTTCCCTCTATCACTGACGCGAGAGGCCGCAATATGGTTTACTGAGTTGCTGATACGCTCAAATTATACTTCCCTAAAGAAGTATAAGAAGTCGTATCAAGTAAAGAACCCAAATGTTAGGTTGGGTCGATTCCACGAGGAAAATAGTTTAGACTTAACTTTAATCTACAATTACTTCTATTTAGTCAAGTTCTTTCCAAAAACAAACAATTAAAAGGGTTTTTTTTGTAACAAAAGTAATTAATTAAGTCTAAGTAATCAAGTAGCAAGTTCAAATATTTGATGTTTATCAAGTGATGAGAGAAACTAGGGTGTAAGTGTTCCCCATAGGTTCATAACGCAGTAACCCTAACTATAACAACTCTTTACTAGTATCTTGCATGCAAAGTGATAAGTTATGTATCCCTAATTCTTTGGTCCGGCAACTAGTGAATTTCACTCCGCACCTTGGTCCGGCTACGTGTGTGTACTTTACTAAACCTTACATTTTACCTCATATTAAGCATCATAATCGATGTATGGATTAATTATTACTTCGCACCAATCGACACTAGCCTATTAGATAGTGTATACTAAATCTACGTTGATAATTCTTTTCATATTATCTACCTCCTTGGTCCGGCAAGTAGTAACAAGGCGAGTTATAACGTTGGCCACCGTTAAAAAGACTTCTAAACGAAAGAATTATCAATACATGCAAGAAACTATTCTAGAATTGTTATTTTAGCTATTTCTACTTTTTTAATTACCCATAGTTCCCACAACCCTAGTTGTGGATTTAGTTACACATGTTAAGAATTACACAATTCATATTAATTAGACAAGAAGTCATGTACTTACTTTAACAAGTTTGAAGAAAATCCAGAAAATCACTTGAATTAATCAAAATATTGTAAGAATCGATTCCGAAAAAGTAAAGTATTTTCCAAAACCCAAAATTCAACAACCAACAATAAAAATCTGAAAATTACCAAAGAGTCTAACCCCAAAAACGAGGTTTTTTGTCCTATTTATAATATAAGAATCCTAAATATAAAGGGAAACCTAAATAAGGAAAAGTTGTCCAAAAATGCGTCTCGCGTCGATGACCTGACCGACGGACCGTCGAGGCAACGACGGATCGTCGACGCCTCTGTTGGTCCATACTTCAACTCTATTTTCAACTGCTTTCTTCTCCAACTCTCTGTTACCATCGACGGACCAAGACGACGGTCCGTTGATAGGACGACGGTCCGTCGATGGCCTTCGTTTCTCCACACTTAGAATCTTTTCAAATCGGGTACTGGGGCTACATTTTGTTAACACCAACGGATCACCAGGACGGTCCGTCATCCCTTCCGTAGCCCCACACTTAGTCAGAATTCCCCGATCTTTCCCTGGCAGCATACCATCTTTATGGCGATGGTTGCCACCTACGGACTGTCGATGGGTCGACGGACCGTCGATGGCTCTGTAGGTCATCTTTTCTGAAATTTGCAGCACATCTTCAGCGTTTTCATTCTGGACAGTTTTTCCTGCAAACACAAAGAAAAATACATTAAAACTACTACAAAAAAGGCCTTAGACACATACTAAACTTAAGGAAAAAATATTGAAAGTACCGTGAAACCACGGTACATCAGTTGCCCTACAATTCTATCTATACTTGGGATCAGCTGAGGGATGTGTCCCTAGCACGGTACTACCCGGTGTCCAAATAGCTCAACCACAAAGATAGAGTGAACAACTTTGTTGCACTATTTGGGGAGTCGGTAAGTAGCTCTTGGGACAGATTTACTGCATTTGTGAGAGGTGTCCCAAACCACCGTATTGATGATGAGTTGTTGCAAGAGTACTTCTATCTTGGAAAATATGATAATAATAAAGAAGTGCTCGATACTATTGCGGGTGGTTATTATGGTTAGTGCACATATGTGGAGATTGCAGATAAGTTGGAGAAAATATCTCAAAATAATAAGGCTTGGAGTACTAGAAAGTCGGACACTGGGAGAAACACCTTTGCAGTGTAAGCTACGGACAATCCGGTCGCAAATGAGATTCATGAGGAGATGGATCAAACGAGAACTGAGCTTGGGTTGGTATTGAAACATGTCACTGGAGGTGCGGAGAAGGTAAATGCGATGAATTACTTCACTAAACCACCACTGAGAGCGGATGACTACTATTATGAAGAGGATACTTATGTAGTGAATGATCAGACGGGGGGTTTCTGACAAAACGCCCAAGGATCCAATCAGGAGAATTGGCATCACGGTCAAGGAAATCAAGGTCGAAACTATTGTAATTACAACAGAGAGGGAGAGTATGTTCAAGAAGGGAACTACAATCGCGACAACAACTTCAACCGGGGTAACTATGGTAACAGAAATAATCAGAGTGGGCCCTATATTCCACCTCAAAATCGTGAATTTTATCCTAGGGATGGTGGAGGTAGTATGGCGCGAGTTGAGGATATGTTGCAGAAGATGAGGAGGAGGTTTGATGCTAGTGATGAGCACACCAAGGAATTGAGAGGTGATTTGGCCAACATTGGTCAAAAGGTGGATGCACATGCGGTCTCGATTAAGCATCTTGAGCTACAAATTTCCCAATTGTCTAATACTATGAACCCACGCCAACCGGGCACTCTTACTAGCAATACCATTCAATACCCTAAAAATGATGGACATTGCATGGCCGTCACTACCCGAGGAGGTAACCAAACTATTGATCCACCTATGCCATCTGTGGTAGAAAATGAGATGAGAAAAGATGATGAGGTGGTGGAAACTAATGGTGAATTGGTGGACAAAATGGCGAAAGAAGCTTGATTAAACAAGTTGTCAATTCGAGGGAGAAGATACTTGTTCTTAATAGTGACTTTATTGATTTGTCGAGAATCGATACACATTCTAAGGGAACCATCCTTCTTCTTCACAAACAATACCGGAGCATCCCATGGAGAAATACTAGGTCTAATGAAGCCTTTGTCTAGTAAATCTTTTAGTAGAGCCTTCAACTCTTTCAATTCGGCCGGAGCCATATGATAAAGAAGAATTGAAATGGGATTTGTATCCGGTATCAAGTCGATACCAAAATCAATTTCCCATTTAGGAGGAATACCGGGAATATCATTCAGAAATACCTCCGGAATTTACCTCACTACGGGGACCGACTCAATGGGAGGACTTTCGAAGTCTAAATCTTGGACTCTTACTATATTTTATAAACACTCTTTAGAGATCATTTTACAAGCTTTCAAACAAGAGATGATACGACCTCTAGGAATAAAATTCCCCCCTTCCATTCTAAACGGGCTTATTTGGAAAGTTAAACTTCACCACCTTGTTCTACAATCTATAGAGGCAAAACAAGTATGCAACCAATCCATACCCAATATGACATCAAAATCAAGCATATCAAGTCCTACTAGTTCAACATAAGAAACTCTATTGGGCAACATTATAGGACAATTTCTATATACCCTTTTTGCAACAACAGACTCAACCACCGGGGTAGACACTCTAAGAGGTTCATGCAAGATATCTGGCAAAATGTCAAACTTTTTAGCTACTAGAGGAGTAACAAATGAAAAGGTCACACCAGGATCAAGTAACGCATATACATCAATAGAGAAGACTTTCAACATACCGGTCACCACATGGGGAGAAGTATCTTGCTCACCCCTAGAGCGGATAGTATAAAAGTGATTATTCTTCGGAGCCTCATTTGAACCGCTTGCTTGAGATTGACCACTACTCTTGTATTGACCCCTCACATTAGGGTAATACCTAAACTTATGGCCACTCTTACCACAACAAAACAAATACCCGTTCCAACTAAGCGTTCACCTAAATGCCCTTTTTCACACTTGGCACAAGTAGGCTTCTTGTTTGGTGAACTAGTATCCCTCACCTTCTTAGGCTTAGGGTTATACACCCTATAATCCCTAGCCTTAGGTAACTTGGAATAAACTTGATTAGAAGCCCTCTTCTTAAACCTAGGCTTGTCTTGAATCTCAAGCCTACCCTTTGATGAACCACCATCAAAAGATCTTGCCCTCTTGGCATCTCTAATCCTTCTCACCCATGCCTCTTCCAGTTATTGAGAATGAACCATGAGATGAGAAATGTTCATATTTTCATGAAGCATATCCTAATGACATTCCTCTTTCAAGTCATCCGACACTCCCGTCACAAAGTGGTTCATTTCATCTCTAGGGTCGGAAACCAAAGAAGGAACATATTTGATAATTGAGTGAATTTGAAGGAGTATTAAATCACACTCATACCTCCTTGACGAAGGTTGATGAACTCCACCACTTTAGCTTCCCGCTTCTCCGTAGGAAATAATGTATCAAGAAAAGCCTTCTTAAACACTTCCCAAGTCACCGGTCCACCCCTTAATGACCGATTGTTCCTCCATTGGACATACCAAGTTTGGGCCACACCTTTGAGTTAGTAAGTGGATAACTCGTCCTTCTCACTAGTAGTCAACCCCATAGCATAGAGGATCTTGTATATTTCATCAATGAACTCATGGGGGTCTTGTTCAACCTTGGACCCATAGAAAGTAGGGGGATTCATCCTAGTGAAATCCCTTAGACGGGAGGCCATGGTAGCAACTTGTTGGTTTTCTCGGGGTACAACCTCCCGATTAACTTGGGCCGTGATGGCTTGTGCTTGAGTAGTGGCGGCTTGTGCTTGGGTAGTAATGGCTTGGTCCATGTGGAGAAAATCATCCCTTATGTCACCATCCATCAAAGGAGGAGGAGGATTGACCGGAGCTTGGTCATCATTAACTTCTTCCTCAAGAAGAGGAACTTGATCACCACGGGGAGGAATTCCCGCATTGGCCATCTCTTCTTTAAGTCTTGGTGACACATTCCTTCGAGTATTCATTGCGTATGATCACAATAAGATGATTAGATGCTAAAAGTACATAGATAAAACACTCTAGAGGAACAATATTGGACTTCCAAGAAAGTTAGAGTTCCCTTAGAATCATATAGATTTCTATACATAAGTGTGGCGTGCTTCACAATTATGAAAACAAACCTACATAGACGTGGTTAAGAGAGACATCGACTCACAGATATTTAACCTCATGCTTTGATACCAAGTTTGTCACATCCGGGGAGCACCCCCTAGACGTAACTGGCGTCGACGTCCTCTTAGAGGACTACGACTAGCCTCTTAGCTTACATCATTACATTCATAGGTCAAAAATACGAAATTTGAAAAGCTTTTCATTACTTCTACCTTGAGGTTTACATAGACATCTACATACATATAATAGATATATATCGAGTATACATAGACCCTTCATATAAGAAGATTACTTCGTCTTCTAATTTTATTGGACATAGATATAACAAATATAACATACTCTCAAAAGCATGTCTCATCTCATAACCATCTAACAAGAGTATGTCAAATTGGGCCTAGACCATACATCAATACAATAAGACAACAAATAGGTCATACAACATTTAGTATCCAAATGAAAAGGAAAGAAACATAAGCGTCTTAATACTAAAACAACTTCATAAGCTTGATAGTGGCATTACCCTTGGAAAGTGAGGACCTACCCAACTTTGATGATTAAGAATTCCAAGTCTTCTTCAAAGTCTTCTCCAAAATCCCTTCAATGATCGGAACCTAAAATGTTGGGGAAAAGAAAGAAATGGGGTTAGTAAACCACTTGTACTAAGTATGAGACCATATGCACATATATTATCAAATCATGCTAAAAAGGAACGTTTCTTGAAAACATGCTAGTTTACCCTTTGAAAACCTCATGCACATTCAAGAAGACCATACCAATCAAAAGAGACATATTCATTAAGTCATAGGCATGTACATCACAAGACCGACAATACAAAGTATAGTCAAGTTAATTAACATATCAACATACTTGCATATAAAATCAATACCACTCTAATCATCAAGTTATAATTTCAACAAGCATGAATAAAAGTACATTTTAACATGACCAAAGCAACACAATTACCCATGAACCCCTATCAAGTCAACAAGTGCAATGACCAAACAAAGCCCCATAACCTTGCTCAATCAAGTAACCCAACAAGAATCATGACCAACATCCCACTTCACCTAGTATGGCATTTAAGAGTACATATCATCATACTTTAACAATGTAGACCAACACATATTCATATGTGAAACTAATCAACATATAGTATCAACAATGTGCAGGTTCATCATATACATATTATGTACCATTATAAGCATATACATACATAAGAACATCCTCCTAAGGTTTTTCCTCAAGGCAAAGTAGTTCAAGGCATAGGTAGAGTCACATACCCCTACATAAGCTAAGTAAACATCTCAAGTCACCTTAGTTGGTTTTAACTTCATTACTTAATTTTAGTTTAGGGAACACTTGCCTTAACCGACATAGACCACAAGAGCTAAGTGTGGAATCCGATATTGTAAAACCTTACACCGATGGAAGGTGGTCTACCGGCAAAGTAAAACCAAACATAAACGTAGCTTTCTAGGTAGATACACTAGCTAGTCTTCCTATGGGGGAAACATAGTTCAAGAACAAAGAGATAGGTATAATCTCTCTACATACCACTTGGCAATTGGGGCCTCCTCTCATGGGAATCCAATGGATGAGTATCCGTCATTGGGGAGTCAACAACACATGTGGAACTATAGGGTTAATTTTCCTCTATGGAAAGTCATCACCTCCCATTGTCAAATTCACTAAGCTAAGTCCCTTTTGAGTGTCTTTAATGTTTCTATTAATCATCATAACTTAATGTAGGTCATAGGGTCTAATTCTAGTATTAACATCATCATTATCATAGCTCAATAAGAATTGCATGAGTATAGTACTTTCATTATAATTCATATAAGTGAGGTTAGCACATTTAAATATCGCTTCATAATAAGGCACATTGGTAAATCATTCACCATCCTTGTAACATTCACATCTTAGCCAACACCTCACAAATCATAGTCAAGACATTTCAATTTTAACATCATACTAACACTATCAATACTAATACAAGGCATACTCCAATACAACATCAAGAATTAATCATAATTAACCATAATTGAAGTAAGGAATAGGGATCACAAGACTTACCAAGTCTCCTTCATAATTCATCATCAAGGTCTTACCATCAACCTTTAACTCAACCCAATTAAGGTGTAGTATGATCATACAACCATAAACATCATAATAAGAAGGCTAATTGAATCACTACATCACAATCCAACACTAGTTCATTCATTAAGATAAGATACTTAGATCAATTCACAACATACTTCATAACATAGATCAACTTCTCAAGAACTAGCATGATAGGACTATAATTCATTCTAATTTAGTCATGATTGATACAACAACATCATAGGAAATTAATTCAACCAAAAACCAATTCAATTAAACCAACATTACTCAATTCACATCAAGATCACAACCTAGGGTTAAGGGGAATGAGTCATCTTCTACAAACTAGACCAATCCATAATGATATAACATAATTGAGTTAAATAAAATGTTAATATATTCATAATATCCAAAATAAAACATAAGCAAACCAATTCACAACATCAATTTCGTATTGGATGAAAACCCACTTGAAAAACTAACTTTTGAAATCAATTTGATGGAACCCTTTGAAGAAAGAGTTCTCAAAGGTGAAAGAGATCCCATACCTTAATAATTGATGAATATTGATGGAGAAAATTGACCCTTTGCATCCGTTGAACCCATCTCTAGCTTGATCTTTAATGGGGTTTCTTTGGGAGAGAGAAAGAAGAGAGAAGGAGGATAGTTTTGGGTTTGGGAATTTTGAGAGCTTAAGTTAGTCTAATTAGCTAGGAGCTTTATATAGGTGGTTAACTAACTTAATTAGACCTCCCTAATCTCCCAACTAATAACTTACCCTTTAATTAATTATTGGAACCCAACTTAAAAGGTGCAGCAACTTCGGCCCTCACAGACGAGACCTCGATCGATGGTCCGTCTGTGAGACGACGACCACTGCTCCCTCCATGTTGCACATCCGTCGCTAAGTTCAGAGAGTTGCAAAATGACCCTTTGGCCAAATTGACTAAGTTTCCATCGACACCCCGTCGATGTACACATGCCCCGTCGATGGCACTCGTCTGTGCACACTGTCTTGGGCAGTCCTTTGACCCCAAAATGCAAGGGTCCTCCTTAAGGGCCCTTGGTTGGTCCTTGGGGAGTCGTGCCCGGACGTTTCAACTATGAACTAAATCTAATATGAATTAAACACCCTTCCACCAGTTTTCATCATTTTAAGACTCCTAAAAGCTAGTCAAATAAGCTAAGGTACTCTAGCCCCTCCTTGAACTAGTTTCGAACGTCATGGACGTTCTTGGACGTTTTGGTTTCTAGACTTCCTAAATGACTTATATTCATTAAAATAGACCTTAAAACATCTAAACCTTTCGACACTTATGGTAGGATCTAGAAAACGTCTTGGATTTTCAAAGTGTTACATTATCCCCTCCCCTTAGGAATATTCGTCCCCGAATGACACTAAAATCTTAGAAAGGATGGAATAGACTCAAGACTAGAAGCCCAAACAACAACAATACATTATAATATCACTTACATCATCCATCATATCATTTACACTAGGCAATTTAAAAGATTCAATTACCACAAATAAGGCTGAACATTACATTACGAGGAATATCCTTCTCACAACAACAAATGCTCAACATACCTTACATGAGTCAATTATGCCAAAGTTCAACTTAACAACATGCTACATATCATTTCATAAAGACTCAGCATATCAAAATGTACAACATAACTCTACACAAGAAGAGTTGCAAATTTATAGGCATACTTCACTGTAAGTCACTGTAACAACATAAAAAATGCACATTTTTGCAAAACATCACCAAAAATCAAGAAACTTAAATTTTTAGTCAATATTTTCATTATTAATAGGAATAACTAAACATAGTGATCAAATATATGAGGATAACGGGACTTCATGCCGGCCTCGGCCTCCCATGTTGCACCCTCAACTAGGTGATTCTTATATAACACATTTACGGAAGCCACCTCTTTGTTTCTCAACTTATTTACTTGCCTATCAAGTATTTGAACCGGAACCTCCTCATAAGAGAGGTTATCCTTTACACCAAGACCCTCAATAGGAAGAATAGACTCGGGATCACCGATACACTTCTTAAACATAGAAACATGGAAAACCGGATGAACCGAAGCCAATTCACTAGGCAACTTTAGCTCATAGGAAACCTTACCTGTCACGACCGGAGTTTAGACCCCAGACGAGACCGGCGTCGTTGACCTCTCAGAGGTCGCAGACAAGACTACTTACGTCATTCTTACTTCATCTAGGTTAATTTTAGTGGAAAATTTGAAACTTTTTGTTTCTTATCATGCATAAAGGTCATTCTACTTACATTCATAATGTTCACAATCAACCATCTAACATTAAGATTATCAACTGAAAGAAATAGTTCAATACTGCATTAAAAGTATAATTGCCAAAATGGCACCAATACAATGTCTGAAATAAAAACGGAAAGAAACACTAGTGGGACATACTCCACTAGCTAAAGCCTACATCTAAGCTAGATAGTAACGGTAGACATCCTCGATAACATGAGGTCCTACCAAGTACGGATGAAAGCTCCACGTCCGGATAGCTGCAACGTCAACCTGTAAGCTCTAGCGTTCACCGGTGCCTGCACCTAAAAATATAGAGTTGTATGGGATTAGTACACACTTGTACTAAGTATGGGTATATGCAAGCACACACCAAGGACATGCATGAGTAAGAATAGCTCTTTCCTAACAACATGATTATGGAAAGTCAAGTCAGTGGACTTTCCAAATTTAGATTAGGAAAGTCAGTGAGATTTCCAAATTTGGATTAGGAAAGTTAGTGAGCTTTCCAAATTTGGATTAGGAAAGTTAGTGTACTTTTCAAATTTGGATTAGGAAAGTCATGCCATGAGAGTAACATGCATCATCATACTTATCATATTGCACACAGCACATAACATCTTACACATAGCACATATCATATTGCATATAGCACATAACATCTTTCATATCATTCATTCATATGCCATGAGACCTTGGAATTATGGACTTGACATTAAGACTTCCCAAAATGAGGGCTCAACATATGGGACCTCAACTAGGGAGTCTTCTTTAGCAAACACAGAGTCTGATTCATTCATTCATACGTCAATCATTTCATATCATTCATAAGCTAGTGTACACACCATCTATATCATTCATAAGCTAGTGTACACACCATCTATACCTAGGATGTAATTTAAGACTCTCATCGAGTTTGCTGTGCAATGATCAAGAATAACCTAGTGTCATTACTTGAGTCTAGATCACCTTTTAATTATCCTATCCTAACACCTTTTGTATCGTTCATTTCATTATGTGCATCATTTGAGGCTGGCCTCATTCATTCATTGGGAACTTTAACTTTAACCGACATAGATTATGTAAGCATCATGAAATCCAGTGTCTCCCCCACACCAAAAAGTGGTGGAATCACCGGCCAAAGTGACCCAAAACATGATAGCGTACATGGGAATTGAACCCCGCCAGATCCCTATATTGGCAGTATAGGTTCGAAGACTAGGAGATATAAGGAGACCCATACCCGGCATGCTAGACAGTCTCATCTCATGAGAGTTACGTGAACCTCCACCCTTCCCGAAAGAAGGCATCACCACTCATAGCTAGTCTATCGGTGCTCAGTATAATGTTCCATTTCATTGAACTCATATGTCATGGAAGCTGGATTCTAGTATGAGGACATAATAGCTCAATAGATGATTTCTCATCTCATCATTAGTATTAAGTATACATTATTCTCAATACTTTCATTAGAGTGTTCATAGAGACTGGTCTCTTCATTAACTTTACACTCTTATAGGTGAGTACGTTTTGGTAACATTTACTTAGGCTCATTTGAGATTGCTCTCATCTTTCACATTAGCCTCTTATCATGTTGTCACCACATTCATTAACATTAGCATATTTTCCCTTCATAATTACTCACCCCATTTTATGTGAATGTTCATTTCATCATATGCCAATGCACTTGGCCATTTGTGTGTTTCACACTCTTACTTAACCCTTCTAGGGTTTCATAATTTCATTACATAGTATTTATTTCATCGTATGCCAATACACTTGGCCATTTAGTGTGTTTTACACTCGTACTTAACCCTTCTAGGTTTACATCATTTCATTACATACATCTTAAGTTCACTTACTTTTAAACGTATGTTAGACTTATGGGTCTATACAAACAAGCCATGTGGCTTCCTTCATAGTTCGTTTAAGTGATTCATATCTTCCTAAGATTATGTGGTATAAGACTTATGCATCTTGTAAATATGCCAAGATTTCGATTTCGATCTATTTAGGCAACATTATTTTTGAACATTTATTCACGTATGACTTATGCATCAATACGGAATTTGGGCAAGGGAAACCGGTTCCGAATCCCTTGGATAAAACATACATTTTTCATTTAGTTTATATTGGTCCACACGTCTTGGGGACCCAAGATCGAGCCCCAACACCTTCATTTTATTTTTCCCTTAGTTTTTCTCTTCATTTTTTCGCTCAATGGGATTGAGAGGATGTGGGATCGAACCCCCACAACCTCATTTTCTTTTAATTTCTTTTCTTTACACTCTCTCTTCCTTGGCCGAGGGGTTGTGGGATCGAACCCCCACAGCCCCTTATATTTTTTTTAATTTCTTATTCCTTGCCTTTTTCGAGTAGACCATGAGGTTGTGGGATCAAACCCCCACAGCCTCTCTTTATTTTTCTTTTAATTCTCCTCTACTGCCTAGAGGTCGTGGGTTCAATTCCCACGCCTCACATTTCCTTTCTTTTTATTTTCTCTTAACTCTCCTTTACTGCCTACAGGTCGTGGGTTCAATTCCACTCCCCACATTTCTTTTCTTTTCATTTTTTTTATTCTCCTTTACTGCCTAGAGGTCGTGGGTTTGATTCCCACGCCTCACATTTCTTTTCTTTTCATTTTTCCTTTCTCCTTTACTGCCTAGAGGTCGTGCGTTCGATTTCCACGCCTCACATTTCTTTTCTTTAATCATAGCTTTCTTATAGTGAGGTCTTGTGTTCAATCCCAACTGACCTCACATGTTTTAAACATTATTTTCAAACTCTCCTAAACCTCAACATTAGCCGAAACTAAACCATCAAAATGCTGGAAATTTTAATCACATTTTGCAGCCTACTTTCTTCAACATTTATACGTAAATTTATAGGGTAGTTCGTAGATCATTTAATATGTTCTTAGGTGCATTTTTCATGGATTCGTTTAGCCAAGAAATTATCATTCAAATCAGCTACATTTCAACTCATATGAACATCACGATTTACATCAACATGTGTACATGAAATATAAAGAACTATCATGCCATTTCAAGTCCTAAACCATGAACAATAGCCACGGCAACACACACAAACACACGTAGTTACATTTTCGGAAAACATCAACATAAGTCACATAATTCCGAACATACATATAAACACATAATCATCACGAAAACACGTTTCATCCCTAGTTTTCTACCAGTAAACATAACCAACCTATGATTTAATGGGAGCTAGTGACAAGGACATGCAATGGGGAACAACCCTAGTTTTCGGAATTGATTCGTCTGAACCTTAGGGGTCTCTTGGGAAAGGGACCAAGAGAGAAGAGAACCCATACCTTTTTGACATTCAAACCTCGACTTGCTGCCCAAAGAACTCCTCCAAACACACGTCCAACACCAAAAGTTCAACACCAAACTCGACGGAAAACCTTCTCTTTGCCTACGTGATTGATTAGTTGTTTGTTTATAATTTTTCGTTGTGAGTTCTTCAAGTGTGAAGAACCTTGGTTTACCTACTATTTTTTTAAAGTTATTTGGCAGAGAGTATCGTGAGTGAGAGTGATAGAGACGTGAGAGAGAGATTAGCGTGAGAGGAGAGAGTTAGCTTAGGCTTAGGAGTCTAGTTTAGGACTTAGTCAAATAAGGTTTTTATTAAATATTAAAAATCTGATTTCCCTTTTAATTTAATCAGCTAATAAATAATAAATATTAATTAATTACATTAATTTATGAACTTAAATAAAAACAACTTTAATTCATTGCTTCCACTTAGGCTCGAACCCAGGTAGAGCAAGATTTTACTTCAAGAGCCAATTTTTGGCCCTCTCTCCCCAAATTGCCCCTCTACCTTATTAATTAAATATAATTATATTAGGGTAATTACGATACTACCCTTAGCTTGAAAAAAGACCATTTTACCCCTAGACCCTCCAAAACTATTATTTTCCCTTTTTAAGTCTGGTAAAGACTCATCCGAGTAAATCTTCGTATTCGAGAGCCCTACATGGTTGGACCCAACCTTTCCTAGCTCAACTAACTCCCCAAGTTAGTTGGGTTGGCTGTATCAAGGGTTCAGAGGTCTGGTTCTGCGCGCATCAATCCGTGTGAACCCGGTCTAATCGTAGGCATTCTAGACACATTAAGCATTACTTAGCATATCCACTTTTAGGGTTGTTACATTATCCCTCACTTAGGAACATTCGTCCCCGAATGACACTACTCTTTACTAACTATAAGTAAGTCATCTATAGAACGTATGCATACATAGGTAATTCAATACTCCCCATTGGTGAATATCTGATTCACATATTAACATGATGGTGCACATCCTTGAAACCTACTAGTAGCTTCACATTAATAGACTAAGGAACTCTTTCATAAACTAGTCTCATCAAAGCATACAACATAAGTAAACATATAAGTCATACAATCAGCAACCAACATGATGACTCAAACATATTAACCTCATACTAGTGCATAAACACCATACACAGTCAAATACATGAAAGACTAATTAAGGCTACGCACCCGAGACTTCACCAGAAGTGCCTTCCCCTGCACCCGTAGACTTGAGTACGAAGAATCATTGCCTCCTTGGAGCCTCTTCACTTGGACCATTAGGCTGAACTCTCTCCTTCCCTTGTTATTGACTTCTCCTATTCGGACAATCTTTCACCATGTGACCCGGTTTGCCACAACTGTAACAGGCGTTAGTGCCCATCATACACTCTCCTCCATGTAGTTTGCCACACTTCCTGCAAGGTGGCCTCTCCTGAGGTGTATCTACTCCATTGTTTCTCTTAACTCTGGACTCGGAATCCTTATCATAGCGACCCTTGGATGAACTTGACTCCTCTTGGTGGGAGAGTCCCTTCTTAAACCTGGGCTTATCCCTGATTTCAGTACTACTCTTCCTTGAAAAATTCTCCTCAGCTTGCCTTGACCTGTTCCCTGCCCTAGTGTGCTTTCTCTTCCTGCTTTCCTCCACTTGCTGGATATGGACCATAAGCCTGGAAAGGTCTATACTGTCATGCAACATAGCTGCCCTACACTCCTCCTCCAGATCCTCAGCAACCCTGTCAAGAATCTACTCATCTCGTCTCTGCTGCTAGACACAAGAGAAGTGGCATACCTGGATAATTTCACAAACTTGAGGGAATACTCCCTGACTGTCATCGATCCCTGTTTAAGGTTGATAAACTCCTCAACCTTGGCCTCCCTCATCTCCCTGGGGAAGAATCTCTCCAGGAAGGCTGTCTTAAACAGCTCCCACGTGACCGGAACTCCGCCCAAAGCTCGGCTATCGTGACACATCTTGCACCAAGACTGTGCAACATCCTTGAGCTGATAGGAAGCCAGCTCAGCCTTCTCAGTATCTGTGGCCCCCATATCCACCAAAATCTTATGCACCTCATCCACAAACTCCTGGGATCCTCTGAAGTCTTAGACCCCGTGAAAATAGGAGGATTCATCCTCGTGAAGTCTCTCAGCCTGTCAGCCATTCTAAGAACCGGTCGGTTCTCCCTCTAAACATTCTGCCGGTTGACCTGGTCAGTTATGGCCTGGGCCTACATAGTGATGTCCTGTTCCATCTGGGCCAGAGATGACCGCACCTCCGCATCAGTCAACCCAGCCGGGTTAACCAGCATAGCCACTCCTTTAGCTGGAGCCTGGTGTGGAACCTGATTGTCCCCAGCAACTGCACCTCATCTCCTCTGACCAATGGTTCTCCTAGTATTCATTCTCTGAAAACAACAAAGATTGATTTTAGACACGCTCATAACACTAAGAAATTAGACATTAGGAAAAGCATGATAAGATCAGAAGAATGGAAATTTTCCTACGCATCATGCAGTCTCTAATTCAGGATAGTGGTGCACTTCACTACCATGACTTAGAAACTACTCAATGTGTTTGATGTGAACTTATTATCCTCGGAATTTAACCTAGAGCTTTGATACCAACTTTGTCACGACCAGAGTTTAGACCCCAGACGAGATCGGAGTCGTTGACCTCTCAGAGGTCGCAGACAAGCCTACTTACGTGATTCTTACTACATCTAGGTTAATTTTAGCGGAAAATTTGAAACTTTTTGTTTCTTATCATGCATAAAGGTCATTCTACTTACATTAATAATGTTCACAATCAACCATCTAACATTAAGATTATCAATTGAAAGAAATAGTCCAATACTGCATTAAAAGTATAATTACCAAAATAGCACCAATACAATGTCTGAAATAAAAACGGAAAGAAACACTAGTGGAACATACTCCACTAGCTAAAGCCTACATCTAAGCTAGATAGTAACGGTAGACATCCTCGAAAGCATGACGGCCTACCAAGTCCGGATGAAAGCTCCACGTCCGGATAGCTTCAAGGTCAACCTGTAAGCTCTAGCGTTCACCTGTGCCTGCACCTAAAAATATAGAGTTGTAAGAGATTAGTACACACTTGTACAAAGTATGGGTGTATGAAAGCACACACCAAGGACATGCATGAGTAAGAATAGCTCTTTCCTAACAACATGATTATCGAAAGTCAAGTCAGTGGACTTGTCAAATTGGGATTAGGAAAGTTAGTGAACTTTCCAAATTTGGATTAGGAAAGTCAGTGAGCTTTCCAAATTTGGATTAGGAAAGTTAGTGAGCTTTCCAAATTTGGATTAGGAAAGTTAGTGTGCTTTCCAAATTTGGATTAGGAAAGTCATGCCATGAGAGTAACATGCATCATCATACTTATCATATTGCACACATCACATAACATCTTACACATAGCACATATCATATTGCATATAGCACATAACATCTTTCATATCATTCATTCATTTGCCATGAGACCTTGGAATCATGGACTTGACATTAAGACTTCCCAAAATGAGGGCTCAACATATGGGACCTCAACTAGGGAGTCTTCTTTAGCAAACACAGAGTCTGCTTCATTCATTCATACGTACTCATTTCATTCATTCATAAGCTAGTGTACACACCAGCTATACCTAGGATGTAGTTTAAGACTCTCATCGGGTTTGCTGTGAAATGATCAAGAATAACCTAGTGTCATTACTTGAGTCTAGCTCACCTCTTGATTATCCTATCCTAACACCTTTGGTATCGTTCATTTCATTATGTGCATCATATGAGTCTGGCCTCATTCATTCATTGGGAACTTTAACTTTAACCGACATAGATCATGTAAGCATCATGAAATCCAGTGTCTCCTCCACACTGAAAAGAGGTGGAATCACCGGCCAAAGTGACCCAAAACATGCTAGCGTACATGGGAATTGAACCCCGCCAGATCCCTATATTGGCAGTATAGGTTCGAAGACTAGGAGATATAAGGAGACCCATACCCGGCATGCTGGACAGTCTCATCTCATGAGAGTTACGTGAACCTCCGCTCTTCTCGGAAGAAGGCATCACCGCTCATAGCTAGTCTATCGGTGCTCAGTATAAAGTTCCATTTCATTCAACTCATACGTCATGGAAGCTGGCTTTTAGTATGATGACATCATATCTCAATAGATGATTTCTCATCTCATCATTAGTATTAAGTATACATTATTCTCAATACTTTCATTAGAGTGTTCATAGAGACTGGTCTCTTCATTAACTTTACACTCTTATAGGTGAGTACGTTTTGGTAACATTTACTTAGGCTCATTTGAGATTGCTCTCATCTTTCACATTAGCCTCATATCATGTTGTCACCACATTCATTAACATTAGCATATTTGCTCTTCATAATTACTCACCCCATTTTACGTGAATGTTCATTTCATCATATGCCAATGCACTTGGGCATTTGTGTGTTTCACACTCTTACTTAACCCTTCTAGGGTTTAATCATTTCATTACATAATATTCATTTCATCGTATGCCAATACACTTGGCCATTTAGTGTGTTTTACACTCGTACTTAACCCTTCTAGGTTTACATCATTTCATTACATACTTCTTAGGTTCACTTATTTTTAAACGTATGTTAGACTTATGGGTCTATACATACAAGCCATGAGGCTTCCTTCATAGTTCGTTTAAGTGATTCATATCTTCCTAAGATTATGTGGTACAAGACTTATGCATCTTGTAATTATGCCAAGATTTTGATTTCAATCTAAGTAGGAAACATTATTTTTGAACATTTATTCACGTATGACTTATGTATCAATACGGAATTTGGGGAAGGGAAACCGGTTCCGAATCCTTTGGACAACACTTACATTTTTCATTTAGTTTATATTGGTCCACATGGCTTGGGGACCCAAGATCGAGCACCAACACCTTCATTTTATTTTCCCTTAGTTTTTCTCTTCATTTTTTGCTCAATAGGATTGAGAGGATGTGGGATCGAACCCCCACAACCTCATTTTCTTTTAATTTCTTTTCTTTAAACTCTCTCTTCCTTGGCCGAGGGGTTGTGGGATCGAACCCTCACAGACCCTTATATTTTTTTTTATTTCTAATTCCTTGCCTTTTTCGAGTAGACCATGAGGTTGTGGGATCAAACCCCCACATCCTCTCTTTATTTTTCTTTTAATTCTCCTCTACTGCCTAGTGGTCGTGGGTTCAATTCCCACGCCTCACATTTCCTTTCTTTTCATTTTCTCTTAACTCTCCTTTACTTCCTAGAGGTCGTGGGTTCAATTCCCACGCACCATATTTCTTTTATTTTCATTTTTTTTATTCTCCTTTACTGCCTAGAGGTCGTGGGTTCGATTCCCATGCCACACATTTCTTTTCTTTTCATTTTTCCTTTCTCCTTTACTGCCTAGAGGTCGTGGGTTCGATTCCCACGCCTCACATTTCTTTTCTTTAATCATAGCTTTCTTATAGTGAGGTCTTGGGTTCAATCCCAACTAACCTCACATGTTTTAAACATTATTTTCAAACTCTCCTAAACCTCAAAATTAGCCGAAACTAAACCATCAAAATGCTGGAAATTATAATCACATTTTGCAGCCTACTTTCTTCAACATTTATACGTAAATTCATAGGGTAGTTCGTAGATCATTTAATACGTTCTTAGGTGCATTTTTCATGGATTCGTTTTGCCAAGAAATTATCATTCAAATCAGCCACATTTCAACTCATATGAACATCACGATTTACATCAACATGTGTACAAGAAATATAAAGAACTATCATGCCATTTCCAGTCCTAAACCATGAACAATAGCCACGGCAACACACACAAACATACGTAGTTACATTTTCGGAAAACATCAACATAAGTCACATAATTCCGAACATACATATAAACACATAATCATCACGAAAACACGTTTAATCCCTAGTTTTCTACCAGCAAACATAACCAACCTATGATTTAATGGGAGCTAGTGGCAGGGACATGCAATGGGGAACAACCCTAGTTTTCGGAATTGATTCGTCTGAACCTTAGGGGTCTCTTGGGAAAGGGACCAAGAGAGAAGACAACCCATACCTTTTTGACGTTGAAACCTCGACTTGCTGCCCAACTCTTCCAAACACACGTCCAACACCAAAAGTTCAACACCAAACTCGACGGAAAACCTTCTCTTTGCCTACGTGATTGATTAGTTGTTTGTTTATAATTTTTCGTTGTGAGTTCTTCAAGTGTGAAGAACCTTGGTTTACCTACTATTTTTTTAAAGTTATTTGGCAGAGAGAATCGTGAGTGAGAGTGATAGAGACGTGAGAGAGAGATGAGTGTGAGAGGAGAGAGTTAGCTTAGTCTTAGGAATCTAGTTTAGGACTTAGTCAAATAATGTTTTTATTAAATATTAAAAATCTGATTTACCTTTTAATTTAATCAGCTATTAAATAATAAATATTAATTAATTACATTAATTTATCAACTTAAATAAAAATAACTTTAATTCATTGCTTCC
This sequence comes from Solanum sitiens, assembly GCA_016801875.1. NCBI lineage: Eukaryota > Viridiplantae > Streptophyta > Magnoliopsida > Solanales > Solanaceae > Solanum > Solanum sitiens. Next base: position 4,369,472 of record JABWTJ010000012.1, on the reverse strand, counting down.
ACCTAGTCTCGAACCCGGGTGGAGCAAGACTTCACTTCAAGAGCCAATTTTTGGCCCTCTCTCCCCAATTTGCCCCTCCACCTTATTAATTAAATAATTAATTATATATTTAGGGTAATTACGATACAACCCTTAGCCTGGAAAAAGACCATTTTACCCCTAGACCCTCCAAAACTATGATTTTCCCTTTTTAAGTCTGGTAAAGACTCATTCAAGTAAATCTTCGTATACGAGAGCCCTATATGGTTGGACCCAACCTTTCCTAGATCAACTAACTCCCCAAGTTAGTTGGCTTGGCTGTAGCAAGGGTTAAGAGGTCTGGTTCTACGCGCATCACTCCGTGTGAACCCGTTCTAATCGTAGGCATTCTAGATACATTAAGCATTACCGAGCATATCCATTTTTAGGGTTGTTACATTACCAACCCTTTGCAAGATTTCATAGGGACCCACAAAACAAGGACTCTACTTCCCTTTCTTGCCAAATCTAACCACCCCTTTCATAGGCGAAATTTTCAAATACACTTTATTACTGTAACGACCCGCAGGTACACCCTACAAGTTAGAGAATCCTTGTGTCGCCACACAACAAATAATACTTCAAGAAGTCTCATCAAAGCCAATCGTATCATTCATTGCATAATAAACATTCTAAAATGAGTAAGAATTTAAAACTTTATTCACACACGAAGAACTCTTTCCATAATCAAGCAGAAGACTTTCATTAAAATATTAAACCATTACAACATCTCATTGAACCATCTAAACTTTGGAGTATACAACAGTTGGGACTAAGCCCATACAAGATATAAAATAAAGACTAAGACATAAAGAAACATGTGTATATTGTCCTCGAATCAATGAGGACTCACCAATACTTCATATCCAACCCTTAGAAACAATCCATCCTCAATGGAATATCAAGACTTCCAATTTTGTACACTTTAGTCAAAAAGGGAATAGAAGGGGTTAGCACATTAGATGCACTAAATATGGAAACCATGCAAAAACCATGAAAAAGGCACATTTAGTAAATAACATGCTTTTCATGAATTTTGATTAAAAAAACATACTATAAGCATAAGAACAACATTTAACACTTAAGGAACACATAAGAAATCATTTAAGCAATTATTCACATTTTTAGGAAAACATTACAGTGAGCTATATCACTGTTACAGTGAAGTTCCTGCACTGTACAGTGAAGTCCTATAACTTCACCTTGGACACCTCCTAGCATGTAATTCCCTCACTAAAAGCTATCCTAAGACTCACTTAAGTAAGACAAAGAGAGACCACCCATACACCCTCTCTAGGCACACCTAAATGATCCTCAAGACCACCCATAATGATATATACACACTTACAATACATCAAACATATGAACATGAAATTCTCCTACCAAAGGTGATTCTAAGGTTCACTTGAGTGAGTTGTGAAGCGACCGCCCATACAATCCTTTACACACACACTTAAGAGATGCTATAGACTACCTAAGATAGAATCATTCTCACTTAATACATTAGCATACATATAATATGACATTCTCCCCTCCAAAGGTTATCAAAAGACTTACTTAAGTAAATCAAGAAGATAACATCCATGATTGATCTCTTCAAGATTACCTAAGTAATCCTTAGGACTACCTAAGTTTTGATAACGTCTACATAATAAACCAACTTCCCTAACTAGAGAGATTCTTAAGACTTATCTAGGTAAGATACGAAGTGACCATTCCTACGCCCCCTTCACACCTTAACTAGACAACCCTTAACTTCTCTAGATAAGTACTTATTCATTTAACATGCTTTCTTAACTTAAGTCATTACATTCCTTAGTTCATTTAAGAGACTTTTATCACATAAGGACAATCAAGTAATGGTCTTGGAGAAGACCTAGAGACTCTCACTAACATCTTCAAAGCCTATTGTGCAATGTCTAGATAGCGTCTCATACCACCACCTAAACTTCATAGAACTTCTATAATGCTAATAGGTATCAAACATGATGAGAATAGACAATAACTGACATAGACCATGATAGCTAAACATGGAATCAGAGTTCTAACCTACTCCGATGATGGTGTTCTACTTGCCAAGGGTAGAACTAGGACACATCCCATGTAGGCACATGGTTAAGGAATATGAAGGGCTTTTATGTGCTCTAGTCTCATTCTCAAGTAAAGCTACATTGTACTCTAGTCTTCTTCTCAAGTAGAGCTACTTCTCATAACATACTCACTCGGTGCTAGCCTTTGTTCTCATAGAGTCATTTACATTAAAGGTTCATATAAAGGGGTTCAATATCAAGTTCATAATCCAATCACATTCACACTACCAAAGAGGTACTCTAGGGATAACTTACAATGGCGACATAGATAGATCATCATGACTTTCCTAAGGATGATATGATGCCGTTCCAGCCAACCAACCCTATGTCCATCATTCATTACAAGAAGGATACCATTACGGCTTTCGACTTCAATGTTCATAACCTTACCACTCGGTTTAAGGTTCCACGTATATGACCTTCTTAACATCATTTAAGGTTTCACATATAATTTATTCATACATGAAAAGGATGCACTAAGCTTACCTATTCAAGACATCTCGTATTCACATATCATTCATACATGTATCAAGTAAGGGACACAAGTCTACCAAAACAAGACACAACATACTTTACTTTATTACATATAGCATATCATTCTTTGAAGCACTTAGGAATGACCCTTATCATATTTATATAATCCTATACATTACTATAACATCATCTATATAACCATCATAGACTCATATAGTCAAGTAGGAACAATCATGCATCAACTCTAAGACTACACATACAAAGACATAGTCATTGTCTAACATGATCACCTAATATCAATAGAAGAACACATACTTTAACATTGATCACATGTAGATAGATATGATCATAATTCACATAAATAAACTACACAAATCATCATAGTACTTCAAGTAGTTTGCCGACAAGGACATGATCATCATAATACATAAAGTAATGCCAACAAGGCCACATTATTCACATAGCACCGCCACCATAAGTGGACCATACCAATCATAATTGTAATACAAAATCTATACATAATATTAAGAGATTTAGGGCAGCTTACCACCCATTCAATCTTACCACTTCAATCCAAAGCTAAATCATCCAATTCAATACCATAAGGCCCTTACCCATTACCATGAACATCATGCAATTAAATAACCATAATACTCAATGAATATACGTTAATTCAATATGAATTTATCAATCTAAGACAACATATACATCAAATGAATACAATTCTTACAACATTCAATAGCCCATAACAATCTACACATGAATTCATTAATATCAAAGCATGATCACATAACCCATATTTTAGTCACATTGAGAGATTTGATAAGGTCAATGGTTCATGGAGAATTTCATTGGAAAACATAAATACATCAATAATAACATATCTTAATGTTTGAAAATTTTTCGTGCAAGAACCCAAGACTTAGAGTAGAAATTGGACTTTTTCCTCTTTTATAAATTGTTGAAAATGATTTTTGAAATTGACTCTAAGGTGATAGGAAGCCTTAGATGAAGAACTCTCATACCTTATTAGAAGAATCCAATGATAATTGAAGAAGAAACTCCATTGAAGATCCATCGTCAAGCTCTATCTTCACCTTAATCTCTCACTGAGGCTTTTGAAGAAACTTTGCGAGGGAATGAATTTTGATCTAGGTTCTAGGGTTTAAATGAGAGTTTGATGGCTTATATACTCTTAAAATACCCATAAACACCCAAAATAACCGTCCTCCATTTTTATAAGAGTTGGGGTGAATTTCCTAAAAAAAAAAAGTCCTAATAGAAAGCTGGCAGAATTTTCAGCACCATCGACACCCCAGAATCGACGGTCCGTTGGTGAGACCACGCCCCGTCGATGGGGTTAGTTTGTTGCTTCTGCATATCCTCAACCTGCAGAATACATGGCTCCATCGATGCCACCCATCGACGTCCATCGTTTAATGCAGTCGATTGCCACTGCCTGGCAGTGTTGAGCTCCAAGCTGGGGTCCTCATTCTTAGGCCCCTTGTGGGTCCTAGGTTGAGTCGTACCAGGATGTTAAACCTCTAAGCACATACGTCTAGGTATTAGGAAAATCTCCAATCAAGTAAAACATCAAACAATCCACGCAACATGATAAAATACATTCAAACTCACAAGGACGTCTAAAGGTTATCTTGAACGTCACCGGACGTTCTTGGCTTTTGACCTCCAAACCTTACCAAACTCAAAATGCTGACTCTAAATACTATTATCAACCATATAAAGACCTCATAAACTCATTACTCACTTATAAGCACATGAAAACACAGAAGGCATATAGGTAACTAGTCGTCGAATGTCTTGGTCGTCTCTTGATGTTTGACTTCAAACTTCACCAAAATATTGAGACACTGCCTCAAACATAATTTTAAGCCATCTTAGGACTTCAAGACTTAAGGACACACACATTAGGACCTAGTTTCACCTAAGTCATTTTTGGAGGTATTATAATCGCCTTCTTCAAATTCTAAATCCCTTCTCCTATGATCGGCATAAGACTTTTGACTATACACTGTTTGCAACCGGTTCCTTATGATATGAACTTTCTACAAAGTCTTATAAATAACATCGGGACCCAACGTTGAAGACTCATCCACTTCAAACCATCCAATTGGAGATCTACATCTCCTTCCATACAAGGCTTCATAAGGAGCCATGGATATGGATAAATGGAAACTATTATTGTAAGCAAATCCACCAAAGGAAAATGCTTATCCCAATTTCCCTTAAAATCAATAATACAATACCTAAGCATATCCTCAAGTGTTTTAATAGTACGCTCCGCTTGACCATCCATTTAGGGATGAAAAGTGGTGCTTAGCTTCACCTTAGTACACAACCCTTCTTGGAATGACCTCCAAAACCTAGATGTGAATTGTGCACCCCAATCCGATATGATGGATAACAAAATACAATGGCAACACAAAATCTCATCTACGAAGATCCTTGAATAATCTTGTACCGAATAAGTAGACTTGACGGGAATGAAATGAGTGGACTTGGTCAACCTATCCACAACCACCCATATAGAGTCATATTTCTTTTGTGTCCGAGGCAAACCTACCACAAAATCCATATTGATGTCTTCCCACTTCAAAGTAGGAACTTGAATTTCTTGTAGTAAACCACCCGGCTTTTGGTGTTCGGCTTTCACTTGTTGGCAATTTTGACACTTGGAAACAAATTCCGCTATGTCCTTCTTCAAGCCTTCCCACCAAAATACTTCCCTAAGGTCATGGTACATTTTTGTCGAAACCGGGTAAATGGAGTAACGGGACCCATGAGCTTCCTCAAGGATCCGGTTCCTCAAATCATCTACATTGGGAACACACAAACTTCCTTGATACCTCAATATACCTCCCCCCCTAAGGAGAATGACTCATTAAGCTTACCAAGAACCAATTCCTTCAACTCCATTAATGGTTGATCAAGGTGCTGTTTGGACTTAACCTCAACCACTAAGGATGACTCGGAGTTATGATGGACCATAAATCCACCATTCAGAGAGTCTTCCAACCTCACACCAAATCTAGCCAACCTATGAACATCTTTAACGAGGTATTTCTTGGCTTTCTCTACATGAGACGCACTACCCATGGTCATACGACTTAGAGCATCCACAACCACTTTGGCCTTGCCGGGGTGATAGAGAACACTCATGTCGTAATCTCTCAACAATTCCAACCACCTTCTTTGTCAGAGATTCAACTCCGTTTGAGTAAACACATATTGAAGACTCTTGTGGACGTTATACACATCAACATGAAACCATACAAGTGATGCCTCTATATTTTAAAGGCAAATACCACTGCCGCTAACTCAAGATAATGAATTTGATAGTTCCTCTCATGCACCTTAAGTTGCCTAGAAGCATAGGCTATTACTTTCCCATGTTGCATAACCTCACACCCTAAAACCTCTAGGGATGCATCACAATACACAACGAAGCCATTTGTACCCTCTGGTAAAGTCAACACCGGAACGGAAGTCAGCCTATCTTTCAAGATTTGGAAGCTTCTCTCACATGCCTCCGACCACTCGAATTTCTTACTCTTTTGGGTCAAAGTAGTCAAGGAAGATGAAATGGACGCAAAACCATCCACAAACCTCCGGTAATAACCCGCTAGAACAAAAAAACTCCTAATGTTGGTTGGAGACAATGGTCTAGGCCAATTTTTCACCGCCTCCGTTTTCCTTGGATCAACCTCAACTCTCTCACTATAGATGATATGACAAAGAAACGCCACCGACCTCAACCAAAACTCACATATGCTATACTTGGTAAATAATTGGTTCTCCTTAAGTACTTGTAACACCACCCTTAAATGGTTCTTGTGTTAACCCTCATTTTTCGAATATACCAAGATGTTGTCAGTGAAGACAATGACAAATGAATCTAGGTAACTTCAAAACACCCTATTCATGAGGTCCATAAATGCCGTCGAGGCATTCGTGAGACCAAAGGACATTACTAAGAACTCATAGTGACCATATCTAGTCTAAAATGCCATTTTTGGTATATCCTTACCTCTCACCCTAAGTTGGTGATACCCCAATCTCAAGTCAATCTTAGAAAAGTAGTTTGCCCCTTGGAGTTGATAAAAAAAGTCATCAATCCGAGGGAGAAGATACTTGTTCTTCATAGTGACTTTATTGAGTTGTCGATAATCGATACACATTCTAAGGGAACCATCCTTCTTCTTCACAAACAATATCGGAGCACCCCATTGAGAAATACTAGGTCTAATGAACACTTTGTCTAGTTAATCTTTGAGTTGAGCCTTCAACTCTTTCAATTCGGACGGAGCCATTCGATAGGGGAATTGAAATGGGATTTGTATATGGTAACAAGTCGATACCAAAATCAATTTCCCGTTTGGGAGGAATACTGGGAATATCATTAGGAAAGACCTCCAGAAATTCCCTCACTACTGGGACCGACTTGATGGGAGGACTTTCAGAGTCTAAATCTTGGACTCTTACTATATGGTATAAACACTCTTTAGAGATCATTTTACAAGCCTTCAAACAAGAGATATATGACCTCTAGGAATAGAATTTCCCCCCTTCCACTCTAAAACGGGCTCATTTGGAAAGTTAAACTTCACCACCCTTATTCTACAATCTATAGAGGCAAAGCAAGCATGCAACCAATCCATACCCAATATGACATCAAAATCAAGCATATCAATTTGTACTAGTTCAACATAAGAAACTCTATTGGGCAACATTATAGAACAATTTCTATACACCTTTTTTTGCAACAACCGACTCACCCACCGGGGTAGACACTCTAAAAGGTTCATGCAAAATATCGGGCAAAATGTCAAACTTTTTAGCTACTAGAGGAGTAACAAATTATAAGGTAGCACCAGGATCAAGTAAGGCATATACATCAATATACAAGACTTTCAACATAGCGGTAACCACGTCGGGAGAAGTCTCTTGCTCACCCCTAGAGCGGAGAGCATAAACATGATTCTTCTTCGGATCCTGATTTGAACTTCTTGATTGAGATTGACCTCTACCCTTGTATTGACCCCTCACATTAGGGCAATCCCTAACCTTATGTCCACTCTTTCCACAACCAAAACAAATACCCGTTCCAACTAAGCATTCAACTAAATGCCCTTTTCCACACTTGGCACAAGTAGGTTTCTTATTTGGTGAACTAGTATCCCTTCCCTTCTTAGGCTTAGGGTTATAAACCCTATCATCCCTAGCCTGAGGTTACTTCAAAATAACTTGATTAGAAACCCTCTTCTTAAACCTAGGCTTGTCTTGAATCTCAAGCCTACCCTTTGAAGAACCACCATCAAAAGATCTTGCCCTCTTGGCATCTCTACTCCTTCTCTTAGCCCTTGCCTCTTCCACTTGTTGAGCATGAACCATGAGATGAGAAATGTTCATATTATCATGTAGCACAGCCCAATGGAATTTCTCTTGCAAGTCATCCGACACTCCCATCACAAAGCGGTTCATTTTATCTCAAGGGTCGAAAACCAAAGAAGGAGCATATTTTGACAATTGAGTGAATTTCAAGGAGTATTCAAGTACACTCATACCTCCTTGACGAAGGTTGATGAACTCCACCAATTTAGCTTCCCGCTTCTCCCTAAGAAAGAATCTATCAAGAAAAGCCTTCTTGAACACATCCTAAGTCACCGGTTCATCCCTTAACGGCCTATTGTCCCTCCATTGGACTTACCAAGTTTGGGCCACACCTTTGAGTTGGTAAGTGGATAACTTGGCCTTCTCACTAGTAGTCAACCCAATAACATATAGGATCTTGTAGATTTCATCAATGAACTCATGGAGGTCTTCTTCAACCTTGGACCAATAGAAAGTAGGGGGATCCATCCTAGTGAAATCCCTTAGACAGGAGGTCATGGTAGCAACATGGTTGTTTGCTCAAGGTACAACCTCCCGATTAACTTGGGCCATCATGGCTTTGGCTTGAGTAGTGGAGGCTTGTGCTTGGGTAGTAATGGCTTAGGCCATGTGGATAAAAGCAGACCTGATGTGACCATCTGTCAAAGGAGGAGCAGGATTGAGCAGAGCTTGGTCATCATTAACTTGTTCCTCGAGAGGAGGAACTTGATCACCACGGGGAGGAACTCCCGCATTGCCATCTCTTCTTAAAGTCTTGTTGCCGCATTCCTTTGAGTATTCATTGCCTATTATCAGAATAAGAGGATTAGATGCTAAAAGCACATAGAGCAAACACTCTAGAGGAACGATATTGGACTTCCAAGAAAGTGAGAGTTTCCTAAGCATCATATAGATTTCTATTCATAAGTGTGGCGCGCTTCACAATGATGAATACGAACCTACATAGACGTGGTTGAGAGAGACATCGACTCAAAGATATTTAACCTCATGCTCTCATACCAAGTTTGTCACATCCGGGGAGCACCCCCTAGACGTAATTGGCATCGGCGTCCTCTTTGAGGACTAAGAGTAGCCTCTTAGATTACATTATTACATTCATAGGTCAAAAATAAGGAATTTTTAAAAACATTTCATTAATTCTACCTTGAGGTTTCCATAGACCTCTACATACACATAATAGATATATATCGAGTATACATAGACCCTTCGTATAGGAATATTACTTACTCTTTTACTTTTATTGCACATAGATATACAATATATAACATAGTCTCAAAATCATGTCTCATCTCATACCCATCTAATAAGAGTATATCAAATTGGGCCTCGCCCATACATCAGTACAATAATACCACATATAGGTCATACAATGTTTAGTATCCAAATGAAAAGGAAAGAAACATAAGAGTCTTAATACTAAAACAATTTCATAAGATTTATAGTGGCATTGCCCTCGGAAAGTGAGGACCTACCCAACTTGGATGATTAAGAATTCCAAGTCTTCTTCAAAATCGTCTTCAAAAGCCCTTCAAAGACCGGAACCTAAAATGTCGGGGAAAATGAAGAAATAGGGTTAGTACACCACTTGTACTAAGTATAAGACCATATGCAACCATATTATCAAATCATACTAAAAAGGAACCTTTCTTGAAAACATGCTACTTTACCCTTTGAAAACCTTATGCACATTCAAGAAGACCATACCAATCAAAAGAGACACATTCCTTAAGTCATAGGCATGTACATCACAAGACCAACAATACAAAGCATAGTCAACTTAATTAACATATCAACATACTTTCATATAAAATCAAGACCACTCGAATCATCAAGTTATAACTTCAACAAGAATGAATAAGAGTACATTTTAACATGACCAAAGCAACACAATTACCCATGAACCCCTATCAAGTCAACAAGTGTAATGACCAAGAAAACCCATAACCTTACTCAATCAAGTAACCCAACAAGAATCATGACCAACATCCCACTTCACATAGTATGGCATTTAAGAGTACATATCATCATACTTTAACACTGTAGACCAACACATATTCATAAGTGAAACTAATCAATATGTAGTATCAACAATGTGCAATTTCGTCATATACATATCACGTACCATTAGAAGAATATACATACATAAGAACATCCTCCCTAAGGTTTCCCTCAAGGCAAACTAGTGCAAGGCATAGGTAGAGTCCCATACCCCTACATAAGCTAAGTCAACCTCTCAAGTCAACCTAGTTGGTTTGTACTTCATTACTTAATTTTAGTTTAGGGAACACTTGCCTTAACCGACATAGACCACAAGAGCTAAGTGTGGAATCCGGTGTTGTAAAACCTTACACCGATGGAAGGTGGTCTACCAGCCAATGTAAAACAAAACATAAACGTAGCTTTCTAGGTTGATCCACTAGCTAGTCTTCCTATGGGGACAACATAGTTCAAGAACTAAGAGATAGGTAAAATACCTCTACATACCACTTGGAAAATGGGGCCTCCTCTCATGGGAATCCAATGGATGAGTATCCGTCATTAAGGAGTCAACAACACATGTGGAACTATAGGGTGAATCTTCCTCTATAGAAAGTCATCACCTCCCATTGTCAAGTTCACTCAGTGCTAAGCTAAGTCCCTTTTGATATGTAATTAATGTCTTCATTAATCATCATAACTTAATGTAGGTCATAGGGTCTAACCCTTGTATAAAAGATCATCATCATAGATCAATACAAATTGCATGAGTATAGTCCTTTCATTACATTTCATATTAGCACATTTGCATATCACTTCATAATAAGGCACACTGGTAAATCATTCACCATCCTTATAACATTCACATATTAACCAACACCTCACAAATCATAGTCAAGACATTTCAATTCAATATCATACCAAACCTATCAATCCTAATTCAAGACATACTCCAATACAACATCATGACTTAATCACAATTAACCATAATTGAAGTAAAGAATTGGGATCACGAGATTTACCAAGTCTACTTCGTAATTCATCATCAATGTCTTACCATAAACATTTAACTCAACCCTATTAGGGTGTAGTATCATCATATAACCATAACAAACATGATAACAAAGCTAATTGAATAAGTACATCACAATCCAACAGTGGTTCATAGCTTAAGATAAGATACTTAGGTCAATTCACAACATACTTCATAACCTAGATCAACTTCTCAAGAACAAGCATGATAGAACTATAATTCATCCTAATTTAGTCATGATTGATACAACAACATCATAGGAAAGTATTTCAACCAAAAACTAATTCAATTAAACCAACATTACTCAATTCACATCAAGATCACAACCTAGGATTAAGGGGAATGATTCATCTTTTACAAACTAGACAATTCCATCAAGATATAACATAATGTAGTTAAATTTCATGTTAATCTATTCATAATATCCAAAATAAATCCTAAACAAATTGATTCACAACATCTTTTGTATTGGATAAAAATCCACTTGAAAACCCAACTTTTGAAATCAATTTGATGGAACCCTTTGAAGAAAGAGGTCTCAGAGGTGAAAGAGACTGCATACCTTACTAATTGATGAAGATTGATGGAGAAAATTGACCCTTTGATGCCCTTTAACCCACATCTCGCATGGTCTGCGATGGGGTTTCTTTGGGAGAGAGAAGGAAGAGAGTTTTGGGTTTGGGAATTTTAAGAGCTTAAGATAGTCTAATTAGCTTAGGGGTTTTATATAGGTGGTTAACTAACTTAATTAGACCTCCCTAATCTCCCAACTAATTAACTAACCCTTTAATTAATTAATGGAACCCAACTTAAACGTGCAGCAACTTTGGCCCTCATAGACGAGACCCCGATCGACGGTCCGTCTATGAGACGACGTCCACTGCTCCCTCCGTGCTGCATATCTGTCGCTAAGTTCACAGAGTTGCAAAATGACCGTTTGAAAAAATTGACTAAGTTTCCATCAATGGTGCCCATCTACGCTCCATTGATGGCACTCATCTGTGCACACCGTCTTGGGCAGTCCTTTGACCCCAAAATGCAAGGGTCCTTCTCAAGGGCTCTTGGTTGGTCCTTGGGAATTCGGGCCTGGACGTTTTGATTATGAACTAACTCTAATATTTATTAAACACCCATACACCAATTTTCAACAATTTACGACTCCTAAAAGCTAGTCAAATAGGCTAAGGCACACTAGCACCTCCTTGAACTAGTTTCCAAACGTCTTGGACGTTCTTGGACGTTTTGGTTTCTAGACTTCCTAAATGACATATATTCATTAAAATAGACCTTAAAACATTGTATAAACCTTTTTAAACTTATGTTAGGCTCTAGAACATGTCATGGATTTTTCAAGTGTTACTAAATGATTATGGGCACCAATAGAGAAATGTCAACCGATCATCTTTCCAATAGGAACAAGCGGGACCTGCTCCACTATTTTTTGGTGCACCTGCACCTAGTAATAAATGTGAGTATACTTGCAATAATTCGTAGAACTACATAACGACCTACATAGTCTCAAGGTAGTGTGGCACAAGGAGGTAAGTCAGCTCCTGCATATGCTAGTTGTAGTAGAATCCACCCAAAAAAGTGTCATCAGGGCCATATAAGTTTCTTCAAATGTGTACAAGAGGGTCACTTCATTAAAAAGTGCCCTAAGAACAACCAAGGTAGTGGAAATCCGGGCAATAGAGCACAATCTTAATCAGTAGCTCCACTAGACAGCGCTGCAGCTAGAGGAGCAAAATCTGGTACTAGCGGAGGAGCAAACTGCCTCTGGCGATCACTAGTCGCCAAGAGAAAGGGAATTCCCCCGTTGTTGTCACCGGTATGATCAAAGTCTTTACTTTTGATGTTTATGCTTTGCTAGTTTATCTTTTGTAACCACTTATGGTACAAATAAGTTTGATATCCTCCCTGAGAAACTTTGTGAACCCTTATGTGTTTCTACACTGGCTGGGGAGTCTACTCTAGAAAAAAAGTCTATTGTGATTGTCCCATTCCATCAAGCACAAGAACACCATGGATTATTTAGTTGAGTTAGACATGGTAGATATCGATGTCATTCTAGGTATGGACAGACTCTATGCCTGTTATGCATCAATAGATTGTAGACTCAAGATCTCAAGTTCCAGTTTTCCAATGAACCAGTTATAGAGTGGAAAATTAGTACAATGGTGCCTATGGGTCGTTCCATTTCGTACCTAAAGGCAAGAAAGTTAGTTTCCAAGGGGTGTGTCTATCACTTAGTCCGAGTTAATGACTCTAGTGCTGACATACCTCCTACTCAGTCAGTTTCAGTTTCATTAGTAAAAGAGTTCCCAAAAGTATTTCTAGATGATCTACCCGGAGTCCCTCCTCAAAGATGAATAGACTTCGGCGCACATATCATTCTAGATACTTATCCTATCTTTATTCCTTCATACAAAATGGCAGCAGCAGAGTTGAAAGAGAAGTTAATGGATTTTCTAGATAAGAGTTTTATTTGACCAAATTAACTTAGGAGACAGTTAAGTTTCAATAGTCTGAAGTTTGTGAGAAAAGCTTTCAGGATTTGAAAGAGAAGTTGACTACTATGTTGTTTTGACTTTACCGGAAGGTACTCAAAGTTTTGTGGTGTACTGTGATGCATCTAGAGTTTGTTTGGGTTATGGTAATGAAGAATGGAAAACTTATAGTTTATTCCTCCAGTGAGTTGGAAGTTCATGAGAAGAATTACCCAACCATAACCTAGAGTTGGCTACTGTAATATTCGCCTTGAAGATATGGCGTCCTTATGTTTATGCTTTTCACGTGGATTTGTTCACCGATCATAAGATTCTCCAGTTTGTGTTTAGTTAGAAAGCGTTTAATCTCAAACAAAAAAAATAGTTATAGTTACTCAAGGATTTTACCTGAGTATTTGTTACCACCCAGGTAAAGCTAATGTTGTTGTTGATTCCTTAAGAAGGTTCTCTATTGGTAGTACCACCCATTTTTAGGAAGGTAAAAATGAGTTATCAAAAGAGGTGCATAGACTTGCACGATTAGGAGTTCGATTAATGGATCCAAGAGACGGAGGAATAATGGTGACGAATGGTGCTGAGTCATCATTAGTGTGAGAGGTAAAAGGAAAGCAATACCAAGACCTATCTTGATTGAATTAATAGGCAAATGTTCATAAGCAAAAAGTGATGTCTTTTGAATAAGGGGGATATGGTGTTTTGAGGTATGAAGGTAGATTTTGTTATTGCTTTCAAGGGTAATTGGGATGATCACCTATATCACATTGAGTTGCTTACGATAATAGTTACCATTGTAGCATCCAAATGTCTCCTTATGAAGATCTTTAGAGGAGAAACGTCGATCTCCTTTTAGATGGTTTCAAGTTGGTAAAGTAGGGTTGATAGGACCCGAGCTAGTTCAGCAAGCTATGGAGAAAACTAATGTCATTCAAGAGAGACTAGAAACAGTGCAGAGTAGTCAGAAGTCCTACAATAATTTTAGGAGAATGGAATTAAAGTTTGAGGTATATGAATGAGTCACTTGGAAAGTTTCATCCCTGAAGGGTGCCATGAGATTTGGTTAGAAAGGGAAGACATGTCCCTAGTATATTGGTGCTTATAGAATATCCAAGAGCTTTGGTAATGTAGCGGGTAAGTTAGAGCTATCACAAGAGTTAGCAGCAGTCCATCTGGTGTCTCACATATCCATGTTGAAGGAGTGCATGGGAGACACTTCACCTATCATACCAAATAAGGATATTGGTATCAAGGATATCTTGTCTTATGAGAAGTTCTTGGTTCAGAATCAAGATCGCCAAGTTCACAAGTTGAGAACAAAGTAAGTAGCATCAAGTAAAATTCCTGTGGAGAAATCAGTTTTTGTATAAGCTACTTTAGAAGCTAAAGAGTATAGGAAGAAGATATATCCACATCTCTTTGAATTCGGAGAAAATGCAGACCAAGGTACTAATTTTCTTCTTAGTACTCTTTAAGTTATGAGTAAGCATGTCGAGGTTATTGCAGTTGCTTGTTGGGTGTTTGAAATTGATGTTACGACCGTTTGTCTAGTAAGAATAACTTCATACGAGGACGAATGTTCCCAAGGCGGAGAGATTGTAACATCTCGCAACTAAAAAAGAACTATAAAAGAGTTTTAAAAATCTGGAAATACCTATTTTTATAAGGAAAATTGGAAATTCTTAAGTTAAAAGTGAGTTTTTTGTCAACTTGAGACGACCATAAATCCTAACACAGTATGTGTTATCTGTAGTTCCGGATATAGTTGGAAATCTCTTGAAATGATCTGTCTAACAATGCCAAGTTTGCGTGATTCCGAGTTTGTATGAGTGAGTTATGCCTTGGGCTGTTGGATTAAGGATAGTCCAATCCGGATTTGGGAAGGGAAAATTTCTATTTTCGTTACCCAATTATTATATTTTGTTTTTGGGTAATTAATTAGGGTCTAAAGTGATCTTATTCAGTTTACTTGTTTAGAAAAAAACAAGTTAGGGTTTTAAGAGAAGCGAAAATAAGAAGAGAAAGGAGAAGAACGTTCAACATTCGTCAAGATCACCGGGTTTAACTTGTGGTTTTCGTCCGGGGTGATCCCTGAAAGGTATTTGAAATTACATAGTGTTGGGTTAGTTCACCCACAAGCCAATCTTGTTTTAGTTCAGATAATTTAAGTTGTTTGAATGTTAAGAAAGTCAGTTCTTGATTTTCATTGTTCAAAATTCATTGAGTTCTTGATGGTTGTGTTATTGAAGATTCTTGATGGTTTGTTTCATGTTTCCCGGTGTAATTTAGGTTGAATCTATTGTATATTGATAGTAATAATGATCCTAAGTATTTGGGAAAAGAACCATGGAAGTTTAGAGGGTTTTGAGATTAAAAACGAAGGAGAAAAGTTAGGGTTTACGTGGTGAAAAGGGTGGGGCATCGCGCCAGCCAGCGCCCCCAAAGAAACCTATTTCTGTAAGGCTGTGGGGCAACACACCAGCCAGAGCGCCCCAACCAGTCCCCTGAAGTTTGAGGGTCGGCGCCTCACGCCTCATAGTGCGCCAGTGATGCTAGTTCTCCCTATTCTTCCCCCATCTTTTCGTACTAGTTCCTAAGTGATGTACCTATGTTTCTTAATTGATTCCAACACTAGAAGGTTCATATAAACATCATGAAATCATCCATAAACATTATATCATGAGCCTCTAATCCATAATAAAAATTCAAGGAAATCTAAGGTCAAAGTCAAAGAAGTTAAGAGTCAAGTCTAAAAGTTAAGAAGCAAGTCAAAACAAAGTTCTTAAAAGTTTTCAAGAGTATTTTGCATTGTTTTAACTTTATTGTTAAGACTCCAGTTTCAAGCTATGTGAAGAATAAAGAGTTGAGTTCATTTCTCAAAAGTTATATGAGAACTAAGTATTCTCTAAGAGATTTAAAATGTTTTCACATTTAAGATAAGAGGAATCTAGGATTTCCCAAATGAGTTTTGAGCAAGAAAAGGGAACATCGATTTCGAGAGAGCTTTTAATATAAGTTTTGAGTAATTATCTCTAACGAAAGAAAGAAGTTGTTGCTAAAACATATGAGCTAAGTATATTTTTGGGACCACTATTGAGAACCGATATGGGGATGCAAGTTCATATTAACCCAAGTCTCGATGAACCATGTAGCCGTCATGGGTATTAATAGGTCATACTTTTTATATGAACACATAAGTTAAGCTAGTGCATCCACTTAGTGAGTTAGCTTCCTATACTGATGGCAAGGTACATAATCATCATTGGCAGCGTGAGGTAAAGTGTTGTATTATCACTACAGATTTCATGTGATGGTTGTCGGTTAGAGAACTCCCAAAGTAGTACTTGCATGGTTTCTAATTGAGTTTTACTTAAAATGAATGGGGTTATGAGACTTAATTCATGAATTTCATAAGTAGACATTGAGAGGAAGCATGGTATATTTTTTATGATATTATGATAATGTGTTGACATCATGTTTTAAACAGTTTTCCTTGTCTTTATATTGCACTTGTTTTAAACTACTTTATAATGAAATAAGTTCAATAAGTATTTACTAGTTGAGAAGATCCAAGGTATGTGTTTATTTCATAATCTCTTTCAAGCTTATGTTGTTTTAGCATTCCATCTCACATACTCGTACATTCAATGTATTGATGCAAGTTCGTCTGAATTGTACTATGATGTAGACGCAGGCAAGTAGGATCGGCACCCAACACACCGTTGATCAAGGGAGTAGCTCAGAGTTATTTGGTGAGCCTTCTTGCATTTTGGAGGACTCCTTTTTCATTGTTTTCAACTTTATTTTAAGTTGTTAGGATGATCAGGGGTCTTGTCCGACATCCATCTCACTTGTTAGAGGCTTCATAGATAGACAATTAGTAGTCAGTTGTCTTTACATTGTCATTTATTATGTACTAGGACTTGAGTTACCATTTGGCTAAGTTGAATGTTTTATTTTCAAAAATGTTCTAATTATCTTTTAAATAGTTGAGTAAGTGCATTTTAATCCTTGTATTAATGCTTTGAGTCTTGTGCTGAGTTAAGAAATCTAGGCCAATGGTTTGCTTGGGTCCAACAATGGACTTAGAGTGCCTATCCCGCCCAGGGTGTAGGCTCGGGGTGTGACACCCATCCCACCCAATTGTCCTATTCTTCTTCATTCTTTATTTTCATCACACTTTTTTTATTTATTACTAGTAAAATTACCTAGGATTCATGCGAGAATTTAATATCACAAAGTATGTAAAATAATACTTATAACCTATCAGTCACTAAAACTAAAACACTATTATCCTACATAAAAAATTAATAATGCAAAGGAAAATGAAAATTATTACATCTTATCAATTACCTTAATAACATAAGCATAAATTAATGATGGTAAAAATACAAAGTATGATCTTTAACATAAGCAATGGTGTTATTGAGGCCACTCAACATGAGTAAAGTACATAACTATTTAATAGGGAAGAAGAAGTAGAAGACGGTCATAATTTTGTTGTTTTAAAATGAGAGGAAATCCCTCTATATATAGCCATCAAATGGTAGTGTAAACAAATATTTATTGTGGCATATCGTTAAGGTTACAACTATTTGGAATTTTTTTTATATTTCAGTAGGGTCACAACCTTTCATAAAAGTCACAACTTTTCATAAAAGTCACAACTCTTCATTAAAGTTGCAACTTTTTATAATAGGCATAATTTTCAATAAGGCACAACTTTTCATAAAAGTTGCAACTCTTCATTGAAATTGCAATTTTTCATAAAAGTTACAATTTTTCATGAATGTTAAAACTTTTCATGAAAGGGGACGGCTAGTTATCATCATCTTAGCCTACACCCTGGATGTGCCCGACACTCGAGAACCATTATTTGTCCCCAAGCGACCCTCATCCTTGGTGACTACAATCGGAAGACTAACTCAAGCATACAAAGCTTAAAATCTGAATAAAAATTCAATAAACTCAATTTTGCAAATTTTCAACTCAAATGAACAACTCAGAATAAAAATATTTTATTCAACTCTCCATAAAATAGGCAACTTATGCCTTTAAAAAATTAAAAAAAAAAGATCAAACTTCTGAAACTTTACAGTCTATATATGAAGCCCCTAAATGACAAATATGTAGTCAGGAAAAGTCTTACGACCTCCTAACAACTGATATAACTGAATGTAAAAGTGGAACCCTCCGAAATGAAGGAGGCTCAGCATATCTAACTCCAACTTCATGTAGTATCAATGAAGCACCTGTTGATAATCCTGAATCCCTGTATTTTCATCATGAAACGATGCTGTCCAAATGGATTTGTGCATGAAAGGTAGGACGTACGGGGAATTCTAAAGTATAACATAAGCTTGAACTTAAAAAAAATAAGGAAACTTACTCACCTCTTTTCAAACTTACTCAACTCAAGGAAACACAAGGATACTAAAAACTACTCAAACTTAATTAACTAAGAATTATTTAAGGATAAGATACTCAACTCAGTAATAAAGGTCTCAAATCAATAAAACTAAACAATAAGGTACTTGACACAATGAATAATAAATCTTCTCCAGATACATAAGTCGAAATACTCAACTTGTGATATGGATAAATCAATGGTAAAAGATGCAATATATGTGAAAAACTGTACAAAAAACCATACAAAGAACTTGATACTCAGAACTCAAAAATTTAGAACCCAAGAAATTCAATGATACTGCTCATTTCAAGAATGCTCAACTCATAAGGTCCATGCGGAATTATGGGAATGATCAACTCAACTCAAGGACTCAAAGATACTTCTTATCTCAAAAATGCTCAATTTAACTCAACTAAATGACTTTAGGGATAACATGTAATAGTCCCATTGTTAGGAATATAATCACAAGCGGGTTAGGTACTCAATACTCAAGATTTAGAACTTGAAGATACTATTCTTCTCAAAGGTGATCAATTTATGAAGTTTATGTGGAATTTATGGGCATGAATGACTCGACTCAAGCGTCGACATGACAATATGAAACTCGTGTATACGACTCTTCTCATTCTCATACTCACTTCCTCAAAACATAAATCAAATCGATGATGGATCACAAAAGATTCACAATTGAACTAAAAGGCTTTCTTGAACTCTACTCCTACATCTCTGTTGAATCTAAATTATGAATTCAAGAGTTATGGTTCATTATATGAAGGATCTCATGATGACAAAGTATACTCTTGAATACATTCTCCCCATTCCCATACTACTTCCTCGAATCTTGAAATAAGTTCTTAGAATATGCAGAAGACTCCTCAAAAGGACTCAAAAGTGACTTTTTTAGAATGTTCGAGAGAACTCTCAAAAATTCACTCTTAGTCTACCTTAATTTAGAATTATGAAATTCAATGTTATTATCATGTTATGAATTATTTCTAGGTATGTAGAAGTAGCGTAGAGTACTTAGAATTGAGAATGAGTGAATGTACCCTTCGAAAGAACTTAAATGGAGTAACAAATTGCAAACTGAACAGGCCAGCCCCTAAACATCAGAACATGATTTGGGGAACACTCACTGTTGCAACATGCCAGACCCCAACCCAGAAAACCCGACGAATTTCTTTGTTTGTTTTGTCACCCTAACTTACAAAGATTCGAATAGTTTCTTCCCCAATCACTTTGCTTCAATTACATAACATAATTAAACTACAATCTACTCAATGCAGCCCTAAAAAAACTCACTTTCATATAAAGAAATCATCAAAAACCAATACAACAAGATTTAGGATGACCTTCAAAAACACTTCTCGAGAACTCTAATATTTCAACTATAAGACTGAAATTTCATTTAAAATAACATGGTTGGCATGTGGGTGAACAAACCCAATACTATCAAATCTTACATGCATCTTAGTGATTAAACCCATTGCAAAAATCCGCAACAACATGCAAGAATCTCGATGAAATCTTGATCATCTCCTCTTTTCTCTTCTTGAACTCTCAACTAAAATCTTAGAATTATTTTAGGATTATAAAACTTAACCTATTAGGATTTGACACTTACAAAATTACTAAAAAGTAATTAAATCTGATTTTGTAAGGAAAAAACCAAAATACCCCTTACTATTTCGAATAATTTTCCTTAACTAGACAACCTGACTTTGAGAATATCTCACTCATCGAACTCGAAAATTATCTAACTTTGTGACCTGAAAGATAATTCAAAGAAATTTCATTGGATACCCTTTTGGCCATATAACTCATCTTGTATTGAGAATTATTATCATCTTAAGTTGACCAAAAACATAAAGAAACTTAGGAATGACTCGAATGAATTCTCTTTATTTCTTCTTGGAACTCAAGGTGATACATCTAGTGACCTTAAAACTCAAAATTTTTTAATTTCTTTAGTAAAATCCTACTCACAACGAAGGAAGGTTCGAGGCTTAGCTCAAAAAATTTCTGGGGTGTTACAATATCTCTTGCCATGATCATTCGTCCTCGAATGATGACTGGTCTGGGTATGGAATGGGGTGTCACATCCGGAGAGCATCCTTTAGATGTAACCGACGTCTTCATCCTCGATATGGAGTTAGACAAGACCTTAACATTCGTCATAACATATCATAGGCTAAAAATGCTGAAAAATTAAAACTTTTACATATACTAAGTGAAGTATACTTAGACTTCTCTTTTAGAAACATGATCAACACACATACAATATTCTAATAAAACTATCTCACCTAAAAACCATCTAAAAGAGTACAAATCTTGTACATATCCAATACACTATCAATATGCAATATCGGCCTTACTAAAATAGAATTCAATGAAAAGGGAATAAAAGTGTATCTCTTGAACAACTACAATCTTCATAGCTAGAATAATGAAAAGATAGTATCCCCAAACATGAGGACCTACCAACACTTGGAGAAATAATTCCAAGCTTCTTCAATCGACCTTCTTAAGCTTCAATGGCCGGACCCTACATTTTGTATATATATAAAGGATATGGGTTAGTACTACACTTGTACTAAGTATGTGTATATGCACATAAAACATTTAAAGACATGCATGAAAAGGACTATTTATTTAGAAATTATGCTAAGTCATTTGATAGCCTTTAATGCACATACAATAGAGCATATACAAGATAGGGATCATAACAACATAAAGCATGATCATAACCAAAGACATATCATCATAAAGTCATATTAACATTTCATGTTCAATAGTGCATATAAACATAACATACAACACTTACCAATAAGCACATCCCAAGCCTACAAGTGCAATGCTAATGTGAAGCTCCATAACCCCACATAATAAGTAAACATGATAAGAGACCATAAATAAGGCTTTACTTCATACAACTTATATCATAAGTAGTCGTCATCACATATAGCAATATAGACCAACACCATGTTCATAAAAATAACCAACATCAAATAAGAGTAACATCATATATCATAAGCATTATACATTTCATGTTCATAGTACATAAGAAAAATCTCCTCGGACTTCCCTTAGAGTAAACTTGTGCAATGTCTAGGTAGAGTCCCATACCCCTACCTATACTAAGTAGACTGCTCAAGTCACCCTAGTAAATGTCCATTTACTTTAGTCTTTCATTTTACTTGAGGAAACAATCGCCTTAACCAAAATTAGACCATGTGATCTAAATATGGAATCCGATCTCATAAAACCCCACACCGAAAGAAATTGGTCTACTTGCCAAGGTAGAACCAAAACATGAACATAATATTTTAGGTGGATCCACTAGCTAGTATTTGTATGGAGGAACCATAATTCAAGAACTAAGAGATATATTAGAGAACCATATTTCCACATTACATGGCAGTCTATATCTCATGAGAGTCATTGTGAACCTACCTTCCAATCTTGGGAAGGGACACCTCTCGTATCCAGTTCAATCGGTGCTAAGCAAAAGTACCTTTTTGAATTGCCTTTAAGTTATCATTATTAAAAATCTGATCAGAGGCCATAGGAGATTAAATTCTTGTATAAACATGATCATTAGCTTATTAGGTTTACGATGAGAATTTCCTTTCATCACAACCCTTCAATAGTGAGATTAACATATCATAGCATATTGTGTAAGGCATACAAGAGGACATCATCAACCTTGCATTATCATATCCTTACCATGATCCCATATTCAACATATTCATAGCTCAACATATATGCATTGCTAGATCATACATACTTTAATAGGCCAACATCAACATAATAGAGTAATCATAACTTTAGAAGACTTACCTATTGCTTCCAAGAATCTTCATCAAGAACTTACACTCAATTCATAACAATCATCCACCAATATAGTGAAACACTCAATAACATAACCAATCCCAACCACTCTAGTCATACACAAAACCAATTCATAGTTAGGGCTAAAGGAAAGGGTTCATTTATGTGTTCGTTCAAGCAATAGTTCCAATCCAATATTGCATGACATTAAGTGAATGATATTACATAATTTGAATTCCATTATTTAGGGAAATAACATGCTTCACACGAAATCCAACAATTCCATATTAATTACCCAACAATACATACTTAATTAGCCATATAAAATCATAGTTTATCACAATTAGTCATAAATTTCGAGTTTGGAGGAAAATCCATTGGTAGAGTAAAAACCCTAGGAATTTGAATTGTTTAGAAATCACATTGAAAGGACATCTTGGGGAGTGGAATCCCAAGAGTGAAGAACCCATACCTTATTGACGAATTAATCCACGAATTTTGAATTAAAACCTTGGAGACTTTGTCTTCTTCCTCAAGCTTTGTTGTTTTTCAATGGTGGTTGAATAGAGAGAGTGTTTTGAGAGAGATGAGAGAGATTTGGTAATTCTGATTTGGAGTGTGTGTAAAAGGTTTTAAACTGACCTAAAATCAATATAAACTTTTCCCCTAAATTACCCAAAAGATCCCTCGCTTAATTGGGTCTTTTAGTGAAGTTAAATTGACTTAAAAATGACGCGGACGTATATATGAAGTGTCTGTGCGTCGCGGGGCCAATTTCAATTCTTTTTTTAATATTTTGGGTCAAGGCAGTGAGCCTCGTGGAGTCCCCGCGTCGCGAGGCAAAATTTTCCTTCCAAGTGCTGGCTGGCTGCGCGACGCGCAAGGACTTCCATATATTGGCTGTCGCAAGCTGCTTTGGCAGCTTGCTCGCCAAAGTTTGGGTCCTCCTCAAAGACCCTTCGGGTGGTCCTTGGTGAGTCTTTAATGGAAGTTTGGACCCTTTGTACTATATTTTACCTATTTAAAGTCTCGTTACAAGTTTTGGACTTCATTTGACCCTCCCAAACCTTCACCAAACATAGGGACGTCTACTAGTTCGTTAGCTAGTTTTCGGACGTCAAGGTCTTTCTTTGTCATTTTGGCTCTAAACTTTTCTAATTGAGTTCATTACATTAATGTAGGTCTGGAAACATCATTTTAAACATTATTCAATAGGCGAATCTTTAGTCTAAGTCGTGGAACTTCCAGAGTGTTACATTATCCCCCCTTAGGAACATTCTTCCCTGAATGACACTAAAATCTTTTGGAGGGTAAGAATAGACTCAATACTAGCAGCCCAACCAACAACAACATATAATCATAATGAGTCACAGCTCATAGGGGTACTTCAAAACTCCTTTCAACACATACAACAACATTACACATAACAACTCAATTCATGATGCACTACATATGAGAGCTCAACATTTCATAACATATATTGAGAAACTACCTTCTCAACATCAACATGACATCAAAAAATGCATCAAAGAGTTAACATGCTATCATTCTTCTCAAGACAACAAAAAACAAAAGAATCTCAAGAAGACAACATGCATACACATTTTATATAAGTGCAAAAGTAGAGCATGAAGGCAATTTCATAGAAATCAATTTGGTACAACTTTTACAAAAACATGCACCTGTTTAGGAAACAAATCAATTTCACGTTATTCATTATTTTCATTATTAAGAGGAATGTCTAACCTCAAGTAGTAAAAAGATAACGGTAGAGGGACTTCATGTCAGCTTCGGCCTCCCATGTTGCACCCTCAAGAAGATGGTTCCTCCATAATAGTTTTACGGAGGCAAACTCTTTGTTCCTCAACTCCTTGACTTGGCGATCTAGGATCTCAACCGAAACCTCTTCATAGGAGAGGTTCTCATCCACCCCAAAACCTTCAATAGGTAGAATAGACACCGGGTTGCCGATGCATTTCTTGAGCATAGAAACATGAAACATTGGATGAACCCAAGTTAGTTCACTAGGCAGTTTTAGCTCATAGGCAACTTTTCCGACCCGTTGTAAAAACTCATAAGGACCAACATATCGCGGACATAACTTCCCCTTCTTACCAAATCTCATCACCCCTTTCATAGGTGAAATCTTCAAATAGACGTGATAACCTATTTCAAACTCAAGATCTCTTCTACTATTATCGGCATAAGACTTTTGCCGACTATAGGTTGTCTTAAATCTATCTCTTATGACCAGAACTTTCTCTATAGCCTCATAGATAATCTCGGGACCAAGGAGTGAAGACTCACCAACTTCAACCTGTCACGACTGGAATCTAGACCCCAGACGAGACCGACGTTGTTGACCTCTCAGAGGTCGCAGACAAGCCTACTTACGTTATTCTTACTTTACATAGGTTAATTTTAGCGGAAAATTTGAAATATTTTGTTTCTAAACATTACTTACTAAATCTTTCTAATACATTCGTAATTCGTTCAACATCAACCATCTAAACATTAAGAAATAATCAAATGAAAGAAATAGTTCAATAACATAATCGTATAATTGCCAAAATGGCATCCATACATAGTCTGAATAAAATAAGAAAGAAACGCTAGTGGAACATGCTCCGCTAGCTCAACTCCTAAACTAAGCTAGAACATAAACAGTAGCATCCTCGAAAGCATGAGGACCTACAAAAAACCGAATGAATGCTGGACGTCCGGATAACTGCAGCGATGATCCTGTAGCTCTACCGTCCACCTGTGCCTGCACCTAAAATAGTAGATTTTGTATAGGGTTAGTACACACTTGTACTAAGTATGGGTATATGCAAGCACACACCAAGGACATGCATGAGAAAGAATAGCTCTTTCCTAACAACATGTTTTTTGGAAGTCAAGTCAGTGAACTTGCCAAATTGAGATTAGGAAAGTTTCCAAATTTGGATTAGGAAAGTAAGTGAGCTTTCCAAATTTGGATTAGGAAAGTGATACCATGAGAATAACATACATCATCATACTTTTCACATTTGCACACAGCACATAAAATTTACACATAGCACATATCATATAGCATACAGTATATTTTACATGTAGCACATAACTTCTTTCATATCATTTGTTCATATGCCATGAGACCTTGGAATCATGGACTTGACATTAAGACATCCCAGAAATGAGGGCTCAACATATGGGACCTCAACTAGGGAGTCTTCATTAGCAAACACAGAGTCTGTTTTATTCATTCATACGTACTTCATTTTATTTCGTTCATAGTCCAGTGTAACCACCGGTTATACCTAGGATGTAGTTTAAGACTTTCATTAGGTTTGTTGTGCAATGACCAAGAATGACCTAATGTCATTACTTGAGTCTAACTCACCTTTTGATTATCCTATCCTAACATCTTTGGTATCATTCATTTCATTGTGTGCATCATTTGAGGCTGGCCTCATTCATTCATTGGGAACTTTAACTTTAACCGACATAGATCATGTGAGCATCATGAAATCCAGTGTCTCCCCCACACTGAAAAGAGGTGGAATCACCGGCCAAAGTGATCCAATAACATGCTAGCGTACATGGGAATTTAACCCCGCCAGATCCCTATATTGGCAGTATAGGTTCGAAGACTAGGAGATATAAGGAGACCCATACCCGGCAAGCCGGACAGTCTCATCTCATGAGAGTTACGTGAACCTCCGTCCTTACCGAAAGAAGGCATCACCGCTCATAGCTAGCCTATCGGTGCTCAGTATAAAGTTCCATTACATTCATCTCATACGTCATGGAAGCTAACTTCTAGTATGAGGACATCATAGTTCATTAGATGATTTCTCATCTCATCATTCGTATTAAGTGTGTTAAGCTCAATACTCTCATTAGAGTGTTCATAGAGACTTGTCTCTTCATTATCTTACACTCTCATAGGTGAATATATGTTGGTAACCTTTACTTAGGCTCATTTGAGATTACTCTCCTCATTTACATTAGCCTCATATCATGTTGTTACCACATTCATCATCATTTGCATCTTTGTTTTTGTTAGTTATTCACCTCTTATTACGTGTATGTTCATTTCATCATTTCATTGTTCATCTCATCATATGCCAATGCACTTGGCCATTTAGTGTATTTACACTCATACTTAACCCTTCTAGGGTTCATCATTTTATTTCATACATCTTAGGATCACTTACTTTTGAACGTATGTTAGACTTATGAGTCTATACACACAAGCCATGAGGCTTCATTCGTAGTTCATTAAGTAATTCTTACATTCCTAAGATTATGTAGTACAAGACTTATGTATCTTGTAATTATGCCAATATCTTGAATTTGATCTAAGTAGGTGGAATTATTCTTGGATGATTTGTTCACGTATGACTTAAGTATCAAACGGAAGTTTGGGCAAGGAATCCCAAGTCTTGAATCAATTGAATGTCATTTACATTATTAATTGATTTTATTCTTATAGTCATAACATTTTAACTCTAAGTCAAATCACAATATTCACTTTGAAGGCTTACTTTTCTATTTTAAATTTCTCTTGCATTGGCCGATGGGTTGTGGGTTCAAGTCCCCACAACCCCATCTTCGTATTTCTTTTATTTGTTTCGGATCATATGAGGCTTTGGGACCCGAGGTCGAGTCCCCTCAGCCACACTAAATTATTCTTTAATTTCCCTTCCCTTCCATTCACTTAGGCCGAGAGGTTGTGGGTTCGAACCCCCACAACCTCTTTATTTTATTCTACTTTTTGAAAGTTGTCTTATTTGAGTTGACTGTGAGGTTGTGGGGTCGAATCCCCACAGCCTCATTTTATTTTTATATTTATCTCCCTCATCCGCATAGAGGTCGTGGGTTCGAATCCCATGCCTCTCAAAATTTTTCTTTATTTTTCCTTTTCCTTGGTTTCTAACCGACAGGGTGTGGGTTCGAACCCCACCCCTCTCATTTCTTATTTTCTTTTTCTTCACACTCATTTCCCAACCAAGACAGGTTCGAATCCCCCTCACCACACGCATTTTCTTCTTCTTTATTTTTTTTTTGATTTTTAAAGGGGTGAGGTCTCGGGTTCGACCCTCAATGACCTCACCTAATCTTCCTTATTTTTCTTGGCATTCTAAACATCTTAATTTGGAAGAGATATATCAACAAAAATGCTGGAAATTCAAAGTAACTTCTTTACTCATTTTTATCTCCATTTATTAGTAAATTCATAGGACAATACATAGTTCGTTTGGTACGTTCTTTAATACAATTTTTTTCACGAATTCTTAACCAAAATGTTTACTCCTCAATTCAGCCACACTTCATGTCACATGAACATCACATTTTACTTCAATTAGTGTACATAAAACAACCAACAAAATATTAACAAAAATCAAGCCCCTAGGCCGAGACTCAACATGCCATACACATTTTGTTTTTCTTAATTCGAACACACACATGGTTGTATTTTCATGAATTAACGTACATCCAATACATTAACATTCAGCACAAACATCACATAATCCTAAGTCTACCAGCATTCATACCAACCTACATTCGTTGGGAGCTAATGACAGGGACATGCAATAGGGGAATCAACCTTAGTTTTTGAGCCGAATATACTGAGTCCTAGGGGTCTCTTGGGAAAGGGACCAAGAGTAAGAAAACCCATACCTTGTTTTCTTGTTAAATGTTCAAAATGCTGCCCAATAACTCCTCCACAAATCAGTCCACACACCCAAAGTCACACCTTACCCGACTAGTGTAGTACGTTTTGCTTAACGTTACGGATTGCTTTCTCTTTTGTGTTTCTATCTTTCAAGTTCTTGATGAACTTTTGCCTTTACTTTATTTTTCTTTTGCTGATTGATTCCTCATGTTTTCAGCCAAGACAAAGAGAGTGAAAGAGAGAGAGAAATCGTGCAAAGAGAGTGGGGGAAAAGGGAGATAGAAGTCTAGTAGAAGTAGGACTTTGTGGGTTTGAATTAGTCAACTCAATAATTAATCAAAATTAATAAAAAATATGATTTCTTTTTTTCCTAAATCAGCTAATATTAATTATTTATTAAAAACTAAGTTAACACATTAAAATAAAAGCAAGTTTAATCTTGCTTCTAGTGGGGTTCGAACCCGGGTGACCCTATTTTGCGAAAATGGGTCACTTCGGGTTGCCCCACCCGAATTTCTTTATTTTTTAAACTTAATTAATTAAATAATTAATTACTCAGGGTAATTACAATATTACCCTTGGCCTGGAAAAGACCATTTTACCCTTGGACCCTCAAAGCTTAAAATTTCTTCTTTTGAGTCCTGTAAAAACTCTTTCGATTAAATCTTCGTTTTCGTGAGCCTCACATGGTTGGTTCCAACCTTTCCAAGCTCAATTAACTCCCCAAGTTAGTTGGCTTGGTCGTAGTAAGGGTTCTGAGGTCTGGTTCTATGCGTATCAATACGTGTGGACCTTGGTCTAATCGCAAACATTCTTGAAACACCTATGTCTTGATCCTATTCATTTTTAGGGTTGTTACATTATCCCCCCTTTAGGAACATTCGTCCCCGAATGACACTACTACTTCATGTTGTAGTGCCAGTCAGGTCATAACAAAAGCACTATACACAGTCAATCAATAGCAACAAAGTACGGGGAGGTAAGGAAGCATAGGTTTAAGAGTATAAAGTCTAACCTCAAGAGCTGAACAGGTGAGGGTAGCGGGCCCTCATGTCGGCCTCAGCTTTCCACGTAGCACCTTCAACAAGATGATTTCTCCACAATACTTTCACTGTGGCAATCTCCTTGTTCCTCAGCCGCTTGACCTGTCTGTCTAAGATTTCAACCGGTACCTCCTCATAAGACAAGTCTTCATCAACCCCCAAACCTTCAACAGGTAAGATTGATGCTGGATCACCTAGGCACTTCTTCAACATAGATACATGAAAGACTGGATGGACAGAAGCTAACTCGGCGGGCAATGCCAACTCATAGGCCACCTCACCCACACGCTGTAGGATCTCATATGGCCCAACATATCTCGGACTCAGCTTCCCTTTCCTACCAAATCTCATTACCCCTTTCATAGGTGATATTTTTAAGTAAACCTGGTCACCAACATCAAACTCTGAGGGTCGCTTTCTGTTATCAGCATATGACTTCTGCCGACTGTACGCAGTAGCCAACCTGTCTCTAATCATTCTGAACTTCTCTAAGGCCTCATGAATGATCTCCGGCCCCAAAATGGATGACTCTCCAACCTCGAACCACCCAACTGGAGATCTACACCTCCTACCGTACAATGCCTCAAACGGTGCCATCCCAATGCTGGAGTGATAGCTATTATTATATGAGAACTCTATCAAAGGCAGATGGTCATCCCAGTTACCTCTGAAGTCAATCACACACGCCCTCAACATATCCTCCAATGTCTGAATGGTGCGCTTTGCCTGCCCATCTGTCTTAGGGTGAAAGGCAGTGCTAAGCTTCACCTGCGTGCCCAAGCTCTTCTGGAAAGATCTCCAGAAATGAGAAGTAAACTGAGCTCCTCTGTCTGAAATAATAGACAAGGGAATCCCATGCCATCTCACAATCTCATCAATGTAGAGCCTCGCATAATCCTCGGCTCTGTAAGTAGACTTTACAGGGATAAAGTGGGCAGACTTAGTCAACCTGTCCACAATAACCCATATAGAGTCATGCTGGCTCCTAGTCCTTGGAAGCCCAACCACGAAGTCCATATTAATGGCCTCCCATTTCCAAGTCGGAACCTCAATAATCTGCGTCAGACCACCAGGCTTAAGATGCTCTGCCTTAACCTGCTGACAATTAGGACACTTGGCCACATATTCTGCAATGTCCTTCTTCATGCCATCCCACCAATAAATCTGCTTGAGATCATGATACATCTTGGTGGAACCTGGATGCATAGAATATCTGGAACCATGGGCCTCAGCAACAATCCTGGTCCGCAAATCACCCACATCTGGCACACACAGCCTGTCCTGATATCTAAGTATGCCATCACCTCCCAAA
Source organism: Solanum sitiens (assembly GCA_016801875.1). Classification (NCBI taxonomy): domain Eukaryota; kingdom Viridiplantae; phylum Streptophyta; class Magnoliopsida; order Solanales; family Solanaceae; genus Solanum; species Solanum sitiens. The sequence goes on along the minus strand of JABWTJ010000012.1, from coordinate 4,338,709 downwards.
GCGAAAGACTTATTCATCTTCAGCAGCACTGAGTCCTTCAACTCCATCAACACGGGATCTAGATGCTGACACTACTTGACTTCAACTACCAAGGATGATTCAGAAGTAGGATGAACTGAAATATCCCCACTAGTGGAGTCAACCAAACGCACACCCAGTCTTGCCAGTCTGTGTACATCTTTGACCAGCTCCTTCTTCTCATCCATAACGTGAGCTGTACTTCTCATGCTCATCCTGCTCAAAGCATCATCTACAACATTAGCCTTACCTGGATGATAGTGCACATTCATGTCATAATCTTTCAACAGCTCCAACCATCTCCGCTGACGTAGATTCAACTCCCTCTGTGTGAACACGTACTGGAGACTTTTATGGTCTGTGAACACATCTACATGCACTCCATACAGATAAGGCCTCCACAGCTTCAGTGCAAATACCACAGCTGCCAACTCCAGGTCATGAGTGGGATAATTCTTCTCATGAACCTTGAGTTGTCTAGATGCATAGGCTATCACCTTGCCAACCTGCATAAGAACACAACCCAAACCAACCCTAGATGCATCACAATAAATAGTGTAGTTCTCACCACACTTAGGCAAGGTAAGCACCGGGGCTGAAGTGAGTCTGTCTTTGAGCTCCTGGAAACTCTTCTCACAAGTCTCCGTCCATTCGAACTTGGCTTTCTTCTTAGTCAAAGCTGTCAATGGGGCAGCAATGGAAGAAAAGCCCTCCACAAACCTGCGATAGTAACCAGCCAATCCCAAAAAGCTACGGATGTCTGTAGGAGTAAGAGGTTTTGGCAAGTTCTTCACAGCATCAGTCTTCCTGGGATCCACCTCCACGCCCTGATCGGACACAACATGACCCATGAAGGTCACTGATCTCAGCCAGAATTCATATTTGCTGAATTTGGCATACAACTGATGCTGTCTAAGTACCTGCAAGGTTAGTCTCAAATGTTGTTCATGCTCTTCCTTGGTCGTAGAGTAGATGAGAATGTCATCAATGAATACTATGACGAAAGAGTCAAGGAATTCACGGAAGACCCTGTTCATGAGGTCCATAAATGCAACAGTTGTATTCGTGAGACCAAATGACATGACTAAAAACTCATAGTGACCATAGCGGGTACGAAAGGATGTCTTTGGGATATCTCCATCCCTAACCCTAAGCTGATGATACCCTGAACGAAGATCAATCTTAGAGAAGAAACTAGACCCTTGGAGTTGGTCAAACAGATCATCTATTCTGGGGAGTGGATACTTATTCTTTATAGTGATTTTGTTGAGCTGCCGATAATCGATACACATTCTAAGGGTTCCATCCTTCTTCTTTACAAACAACACTGGAGCGCCCCAAGGGGATATGCTCGGTTGAATGAAACCCTTGTCAGTGAGATCTTTTAACTGCAGCTTCAACTCTTTGAGTTCAGCTGGAGCCATTCTGTAAGGAGAAATTGAGATTGGTTTAGTATCGGGTTCTAAATCGATACCAAAGTCAATCTCCCGAAGGGGAGGGACTCCAAGTAAATCATCAAGAAACACATCTAAGAACTCATTCACTACAGGTACTGAGTCTATGGAAGGAATGTCATGGTCTAAATCATTAACACTCACAAGATGACACAATAACCCCTTGGACATCATTTTATTGGCCTTAAGGTTAGAAATCAAGGGGTTAGGACGACTCGAATTGTACCCCTCCCAGACTAACTCTTCTTCATTAGGAAAGCGAAATCTCACCACTCTACTACGACAGTCCAAGCAAGCATAACAACTGTGAAGCCAATCCATGCCAAGAATAACATCAAAATCATGCATGGGTAACTCAACCAGGTTTGCACACATAGTGTTTCCACTCACAACTATTGGGCAATCTTTGTATACTCTATCAGTTCTTACATTCTCTCCGAAAGGTGTACTAACCACTATAGGATCATGTAGAACTTCAGGCAATACCTCAAAAGTAAGAGCAAGCAGAGGAGTTACAAAGGAAAGTGTAGACCCTGGATCAAGTAAAGCATAAACAGAAGTTGAGAATACTTGCAGCATACCTGTGACCACATCAGCGGACTTCTCCTGCTCCTCTCTGCCCTTCAGGGCATAGAACCTGTTCCTCTTAGGAGGCTCGGCTGCTGCTGCACCATGTGTATTAGGCCTAGGCTGAGTATTACCTCCAGCCTGACCTCTGTTCTGTGGACAATCTCTGACCATGTGTCCACTCTTACGACAACCAAAGCAGGCATTAGTGCCCCGTCTGCACTCTCCACTGTGAGCTCGGCCACACTTAGCACAATTCTTCTTAGTACGCTTCATCTCACCTCCATTTCCCTTCTTGGGCTCAGGTCTGCCTCCTTTAGGTGTAGCACTCCTCTGAGGATTAGAATTCCCACAACTCTGTTGCCCCTTTTTGAACCTTGGCTGCTCACGGACGCCAAAGTTATTCCTGTGGCCTCCATGACTGGGTCCTGCCTGGTCTTGAGGCCTGGGCCTCCTAGCATCACGAACACCTCTTTTTCTGCGGCTGTCCTTTACCTGCTGGACATGCACCATCAACCTGGAAAGATCCATATTGTCATGGAGCATAGCAGATCGACACTCCTCCTCCAGGTCTCCATTGATTCCTGTGAGGAACCTGCTCATCTCATCCCTGCTGTTAGAAACAGGGAAGTAGCATACCTGGAAGGTTTCAACAAGGTTCAGTATTATTCTTATTCTAGCTATTAAATACTTAGGGAAAAACAACATACCTTGACAGCTTAACAAACTTCAGGGAATACTCCCTGACTGTCATGGAGCCTTGTTTGAGGTTGATGAATTCCTCAACCTTGGCCTCCTTCATCTCCCTGGGAAAGAATCTCTCCAGAAATACTGTCTTGAACAGCTCCCATGTGACTGGTACTCTACCTAAGACACGGCTATCTTGCCACATCTTGCACCAAGTCTGTGCTACATCCTTGAGCTGATAGGAAGCCAGCTCAGCCTTCTCAATGTCAGTGGCCCCATTAGCCACCAGAATCTTATGCACCTCATCTAAAAACTCCTGAGGATCCTCCGATGTCTTAGCCCCTGTGAAAATGGGAGGATTCATCCTCGTGAAATCCCTCAGTCTGTCAGCCATGCTACGGACCGGTGGGTTCTCCCTCTGAACATCCTGTCTGTTGACCTGGGCAGTCATAGCCTGGGCCTGCATGGTAATGGCCTGTGCCATTTGGGCCAAAGATGCCCGCACCTCAGCATCAGTCAACCCAGCTGGGTTAACTGGTATGGCCACTCCTTCAGCTGGAGCCTAGGGGAGATCCTGATTATCCCTAGCAGCTGCTCCTCCTCTCCTCTGACCATTTCCTCTCCTAGTGTTCATTCTCTGGAAAAACAAAAGGATTGATGTTAGACACGCTCATAACACCAAGAATTCAGACATTTAGAAAAGCATGATAATATCAGAAGAAGGGAAACATTCCTACGCATCATGCAGTCTCTAATCCAGGATAGTGGTGCACTTCACTACCATGACTTAGAAACTACTCAATGTGGTTGATGTGAACTTATTATTTTCGTAATTTAACCTAGTGCTCTGATACCAACTTTGTCACGACTGGAATCTAGACCACAGATGAGACCGGCGTCGTTGACCTCTCAGAGGTCGCAGACAAGCCTACTTACGTTATTCTTACTTTACATAGATTAATTTTAGCGGAAAATTTGAAACTTTTTGTTTCTAAACATTACTTACTAAATCTTTCTAATACATTCGTAATTCATTCAACATCAACCATCTAAACATTAAGAGATAATCAAATGAAAGAAATAGTTCAATAACATAATCGTATAATTGCCAAAATGGCATCCATACATAGTCTGAATAAAATAAGAAAGAAACGCTAGTGGAACATGCTCCACTAGCTCAACTCCTAAACTAAGCTAGAACATAAACAGTAGCATCCTCGAAAGCATGAGGACCTACCAAAAACCGGATGAATGCTGGACTTCCGGATAACTGCAGTGATGATCCTGTAGCTCTACCATCCACCTATGCCTGCACCTTAAATAGTAGATTTTGTATAGGGTTAGTACACACTTGTACTAAGTATAGGTATATGCAAGCACACACCAAGGACATGCATGAGAAAGAATAGCTCTTTCCTAACAACATGATTTTTGGAAGTCAAGTCAGTGGACTTGCCAAATTGAGATTAGGAAAGTTTCCAAATTTGGATTAGGAAAGTAAGTGAGCTTTCCAAATTTGGATTAGGAAAGTGATACCATGAGAATAACATACATCATCATACTTTTCACATTTGCACACAACACATAACATTTACCCATAGCACATATCATATAGCATACAATATATTTTACATGTAGCACATAACTTCTTTCATATCATTTATTCATATGCCATGAGACCTTGGAATCATGGACTTGACATTAAGACATCCCAGAAATGAGGGCTCAACATATGGGACCTCAACTAGGGAGTCTTCATTAGCAAACACAGAGTCTGCTTCATTCATTCATACGTACTTCATTTCATTTCGTTCATAGTCCAGTGTAACCACCGGTTATACCTAGGATGTAGTTTAAGACTTTCATTAGGTTCGTTGTGCAATGACCAAGAATGACCTAATGTCATTACTTGAGTCTAACTCACCTTTTGATTATCCTATCCTAACACCTTTGGTATCATTCATTTCATTGTGTGCATCATTTGAGGCTGGCCTCATTCATTCATTGGGAACTTTAACTTTAGCCGACATAGATCATGTGAGCATCATGAAATCCAGTGTCTCCCCCACACTGAAAAGAGGTAGAATCACCGGCCAAAGTGATCCAATAACATGCTAGCGTACATGGGAATTTAACCCCGCCAGATCCCTATATTGGCAGTATAGGTTCGAAGACTAGGAGATATAAGGAGACCCATACCCGGCAAGCCGGACAGTCTCATCTCATGAGAGTTACGTGAACCTCCGCCCTTACCGAAAGAAGGCATCACCGCTCATAGCTAGCCTATCGGTGCTCAGTATAAAGTTCCATTACATTCATCTCATACGTCATGGAAGCTAACTTCTAGTATGAGGACATCATAGCTCATTAGATGATTTCTCATCTCATCATTCGTATTAAGTGCGTTAAGCTCAATACTCTCATTAGAGTGTTCATAGAGACTGGTCTCTTCATTATCTTACACTCTCATAGGTGAATACATGTTGGTAACCTTTACTTAGGCTCATTTGAGATTACTCTCCTCATTTACATTAGCCTCATATCATGTTGTTACCACATTCATCATCATTTGCATCTTTGTTTTTGTTAGTTATTCACCTCTTATTACGTGTATGTTCATTTCATCATTTCATTGTTCATCTCATCATATGCCAATGCACTTGGCCATTTAGTGTATTTACACTCATACTTAACCCTTCTAGGGTTCATCATTTCATTTCATACATCTTAGGATCACTTACTTTTGAACGTATGTTAGACTTATGAGTCTATACACACAAGCCATGAGGCTTCATTCGTAGTTCATTAAGTAATTCTTACATTCCTAAGATTATGTAGTACAAGACTTATGTATCTTGTAATTATGCCAATATCTTGAATTTGATCTAAGTAGGTGGCATTATTCTTGGATGATTTGTTCACGTATGACTTATGTATCAAACGGAAGTTTGGGCAAGGAATCCCAAGTCTTGAATCAATTGAATGTCATTTACATTATTAATTGATTTTATTCTAATAGTCATAACATTTTAACTCTAAGTCAAATCACAATATTCACTTTGAAGGCTTACTTTTCTATTTTAAATTTCTCTTGCATTGGCCGATGGGTTGTGGGTTCAAGCCCCCACAACCCCATTTTCGTATTTCTTTTATTTGTTTTGGCTCATATGAGGCTTTGGGACCCGAGGTCGAGTCCCCTCAGCCACACTAAATTATTCTTTAATTTCCCTTCCCTTCCATTCACTTAGGCCGAGAGGTTGTGGGGGTTCGCCGAGAGGTTGTGGGTTCGAACCCCCACAACCTCTTTATTTTATTCTCCTTTTTGAAAGTTGACTTATTTGAGTTTACTGTGAGGTTGTGGGGTCGAATCCCCACAGCCTCATTTTATTTTTATATTTATCTCCCTCATCCGCATAGAGGTCGTGGGTTCGAATCCCATGCCTCTCAAAATTTTTCTTTATTTTTCCTTTTCCTTGGTTTCTAACCGAGAGGGTGTGGGTTCGAATCCCACCCCTCTCATTTCTTATTTTCTTTTTCTTCACACTCATTTCCCAACCAAGACAGGTTTGAATCCCCCTCACCACACGAATTTTCTTCTTCTTTATTTTTTTTTGATTTTTAAAGGGGTGAGGTCTCGGGTTCGACCCTCAATGACCTCACCTAACCTTCCTTATTTTTCTTGGCATTCTAAACATCTTAATTTGGAAGAGATATATCAACAAAAATGCTGGAAATTCAAAGTAACTTCTTTACTCATTTTTATCTCCATTTATTAGTAAATTCATAGGACAATACATAGTTCGTTTGGTACGTTCTTTAATACAATTTTTTTCACGAATTCTTAACGAAAATGTTTACTCCTCAATTCAGCCACACTTCATGTCACATGAACATCACATTTTACTTCAATTAGTGTACATAAAACAACCAACAAAATATTAACAAAAATCAAGCCCCTAGGCCGAGACTCAACATGCCATACACATTTTGTTTTTCTTAATTCGAACACACACATGGTTGTATTTTCATGAATTAACGTACATCCTATTCATTAACATTCAGCACAAACATCACATAATCCTAAGTCTACCAGCATTCATACTAACCTACATTCGTTGGGAGCTAATGACAGGGACATGCAATAGGGGAATCAACCTTAGTTTTTGAGCCGAATATACTGAGTCCTAGGGGTCTCTTGGGAAAGGGACCAAGAGTAAGAAAACCCATACCTTGTTTTCTTGTTAAATGTTCAAAATGCTGCCCAATAACTCCTCCACAAATCAGTCCACACACCCAAAGTCACACCTTACCCGACTAGTGTAGTACGTTTTGCTTACGTTACGGATTGCTTTCTCTTTTGTGTTTCTATCTTTCACGTTCAAGATGAACTTTTGACTTTACTTTATTTTTCTTTTGCTGATTGATTCCTCACGTTTTCAGCCAAGACAAAGAGAGTGAAAGAGAGAGAGAAATCGTGCAAAGAGAGTGGGGGAAAAGGGAGATAGAAGTCTAGTAGAAGTAGGACTTTGTGGGTTTGAATTAGTCAACTCAATAATTAATCAAAATTAATAAAAAATCTGATTTCTTTTTTCCTAAATCAGCTAATATTAATTATTTATTAAAAACTAAGTTTAACACATTAAAATAAAAGCATGTTTAATCTTGCTTCTAGTGGGGTTCGAACCCGGGTGACCCCATTTTGCGAAAATGGGTCACTTCGGGTTGCCCCACCCGAATTTCTTTATTTTTTAAACTTTATTAACTAAATAATTAATTACTCAGGGTAATTACAATATTACCCTTGGCCTGGAAAAGACCATTTTACCCTTGGACCCTCAAAACTTAAAATTTCTTCTTTTGAGTCCGGTAAAAACTCTTTCGATTAAATCTTCGTTTTCGTGAGCCTCACATGGTTGGTTCCAACCTTTCCAAGCTCAATTAACTCCCCAAGTTAGTTGGCTTGGTCGTAGTAAGGGTTCTGAGGTCTGGTTCTACGCGTATCAATACGTGTGGACCTTGGTCTAATCGCAAGCATTCTTGAAACACCTAAGTCTTGATCCTATTCATTTTTAGGGTTGTTACACAAGCCATCCAATAGGAGACCTACATCTTCTATCGTAAAGAGCTTCAAAAGGTGCCATGAAGATGCTCGAATGGTAACTATTGTTGTAGGAGAACTCAATAAATGGTAGTTGATCATCCCAACTTCCTTTAAAATCAATAACAAAGGCTCTTAACATATCTTCTAGGGTTTGTATGGTATGTTCCGCTTGACATTCTATCTAAGGAGGAAAAGCGGTGCTAAGTTTCACTTGCGTACCTAAACCCTTTTGAAAAGCTTTCCAAAAACGAGAAGTGAATCGGGCACCTCTATCCAAAATGATGGACAAAGAAATTCCATGAAGAATCATAATCTCGTTAATATAGATACTTGCATACTCTTCGGTCGTATATGAAAACTTAATGGGGATAAAGTGGGCAGATTTGGTCAACCTATACATAATAACCCATATTAAATCATTTTGCCTCCGGGTTCGAGGAAACCCAACAACAAAGTCCATATTGATGTGTTCCCACTTCCAAGTATGGATATCCATGATTTGGGTTAAACTACTCGGCCCTACTATACTATACCTCATTACTTGATCAATATATAACCTTCTGAACATCATGACCCTCTCAAAAAATCATAAGCCTAGATTAGATCTATAACTTTGTGAATACTATGTGCTTCTATTAAAAACATATATTTAGACTCATCTAACATGATGACACATCGACATCAACTATATTCTGGTAAACAAGAGACTCTAACTTATCTTGGGTGGTAACTAATCCTTTTCTTTCTATCAAGAACTCCCTGCAACCTTATCATTCCTTATTTGACTCATAAAGGAACTCATCACATATTATTGACTGGGTACACAATTTCAATAATATAATCTAACCCATCTCTATCTCCTTTCCTAGGATTACTAAGCTCTGCATAGTTTCCTGTGAAATTTGGGCTCTTTCACTACTACTGCGCATGATCTCCTAACTCCTGTTACCTTTCTGGTGAAAATATTACCCAATCTCTAAACATACTTCTTAAAAAGGATCTTAGCTAAACAAGGATTAAGGAAAAACTCCAACTCGCTTTTAGCTCAAATGTACAATTCATGTGAATATGGGCATTACTCTAAAACTCAACACTTACCTCGCTCATGTGATTTTTTAAAGCCGCTCTAGAATCTGATAACTTCTTGAAGATTTTCAGTAAATACATATTTTCAAGAAAGGATTAACTTTTCTATTCAACCACCTCTAGTATGATCGATAGTTGAATGAATATGAGAATGCATGAGTTAGAATTAATATGTATGACATATCTCTATTGGACGATTAAGAGTATAAAAGAAGGACAACTTTTCTTGAATATTCATAGTCCATCATTTATAGAAGTGGGCCCTCACAACCATAAACAAAGGACTACTGACACGAATTCATATACACCATGGGACACTTGAACAATGTGCTCTAATACACAGTTTTTGATGACCTGAGCCTACACCTGCACATGGCCGGCACTCGAGAACCGTTATAACTGAAATTAAAATGGATTCCTCCGGAAGCAAGGAGGCTCACCATAGCTAACTCGAACTCTATGTAGTATCAACAAAGCACCTATTGATGATCCTAAATCCCTATATCTGCATCATGAAACAATGCAGGACAAATGGATCAGTGCATGGAATGTATGAGGATGCAAGGAGAATTCTGAAGTATAACATAATCTTGAACTTAATAAAAAGGAAACATACTCACTTCTTTTCAAACTTACTCAACTCAAGGAATACTCGAGGATACTCAAAACTACTCAAACTTACTCAACTCAAAATTACTAAAACGATAAGATACTCTACTAGGTCAAACTCAGCAATAAGGTACTCGACACGATGAAGCACAAATCAACTCAAGATACTAAACTCGAAATACTAAACTCATGATACTCAAGTATAAAGCAATAGTAAAAGATGCAATATATATGGAAAGATGTATAATTGTAGATAGCAACTCATGTATTAAAAATAACAATAATACTCATTGTGTATACAAATATACAAAACACTATGTGGGAGTTCTCAAACTAACATCCATGACTATAAGCTATGTGAAGATACAACGTCTCACCCACGCTACGAGAACTGTCCTATAGTTTTCCAAGGTATAAGACCTCTCAACTAAGTGGATGCAATAGTTTATAATAAAGAGCATTAGAAATCATCTAAAAAGTCTATGCTCATTACTACTCCCAAAATATACTCCGCTCTTATCCTTAAAAAGATAACTTTTCTGTAGTTTGATATTATTAGTAAAAATATTTCTCGAAGAAGAGGAGTTACTCAACTGCTCAAATTTCTTTTGGAAATCTCTGTTTCCTTCTATTTTAAAAGTAAAAAATTTAATCTTACTCTTCAGAATACTTAGTTCCCATATATCATTTTAAGGAAATTGAACTCGACTTTACTCTTTCTCAGCTCAAGAGCTCAAGTCTTAAAGCAAGTTTAGAAAAAGTTGTAAAACACTTCTCAAAATAGGGTTGATGTCGAATGATGGACCTGAACGACTCTTTATAGGGTTTTAAGTAACCCTACAAAGAAATCTTTACTTAGAAGTCAAGAACTAAGAATTCAAGAGCTTCAATGATACTACTCATTTGAAGAATGTTGAACTCATAAGGTTCATGAGGAGTTATAGGCATGAAAACCCAACTCAAGGACTCAAAGATACTTGTCTCTCATGACTGCTCGACTTAACTCAATTCAAGGTTTTCATGTATAACAGGTAATAGTCCCATGGTTAGGAATATAGTCTGAAATGGGTTAGGAACTGCAATCTCGGATTGCGACCGGCGTCGTCGAACTTTCAGAGTTCTAAGACAAGCCTCATTCATATCATTCATTGCATATACATAGTGAAAAGTAGTGCGGAATTAAAACTTTTCGCTAAAACATAATATAGTCTTTAAAACTATTTCATATAAAAGTAATAGAAATGCTAAGTCTCAATCTCATCATCTTAAGACACAAGAATACTTTTGGGTCACGGCCCATACTTCAAACGAAAATAGAAATACTCATAGTCTATTACAAAACTTCATAAAAGAAACATAAAACGACATATATATGCCCTCGAGTCAAATGAGTACATACTTCAACTCTTCTTCTCGGACGATTCTTCTAAGACCAAGTCTTCTTCTCCAAAAGCTCCTTACCTACCAAGGACTATAGATAGAAAATAAAGCATGGAATTAGTACAACCACATGTACTAATTATGGCTATTCATAAAATCATGAAAACGGACTTTATTGGAAATATGCATCTTTTCATTTAGAAATCTTAGTTTAAACATAAGAACATCAATTATCAATTAAGAAACACATAAGATAACATTTAATCAAAAATAACATTTAAAGGCTCACTTTACAGTGAGTTCACTTCACTGTACAGTGAAGTCCTAGCCTTCCCTTTTAACATCTTCTATCATGTAATTCCCTCACTTAAAGTCATCCTAAGATTCACTTAAGTCACACAAAGAGAGACCGCCCATACACCCTCTCTAGATGTGACTAAACGACCCTTAAGATTACCTACGATGAGTCACATACATACTTAGAAAACAATCATAAACATCTATGTAAGATTCTTCTACCAAAGGTCAATTCCAAGGTTCACTTGAGTGAGTGTGGAGCGACCGCCCATACAATCTCTATCACACACACACAAGAGATCCTATAGACTACCTCAAATAGAATCATTCTCACTAAACAAACCAACACTTAAAATTAGAAGACATTCTCTTTCCAAAGCCTATCAAAAGACCTACTTAAGTAAATCAAGAAGATAAATTCCATAGTACAATGACCTCTCCAAGATTACCTAAATAGTCCTTAAGACTTTCTAAGGTTTAGATCATGTCAACAAGAATAACAAACTTCCCTAACTAGAGTCATCCTCAAGACTTCCAAAGATAAGACATGAAGAAACCATCCTTTCATGTCCTCCTCACACTTTAGCTAAGGAATGCTTAAGTCACTTTAATTTAGGTACTCAACCATTTACATAGTTACTACATAAGTCATTAGTTCATTAGTTCATTAAGACTCATACATCACATAAGACACTCACATAATGCATCACATAAGACACTCACATAATGGATCATATAATGGTCTTTGGACAAGACCTAGGAACTCCACATAACACCTTTAAAGTCTATTGTGCAATGTCTATATAGCGTCCCATACCACCACCTAAACCTCATAAACTTATCTAATGCTAATAGGTATTCCACATGATGAGAATAGGCAATAACCGACATAGACCATGATAGCAAGACATGGAATCCGAAGTTCTATCCTACTTCGATGAGGTTGTTCTACTTGCCAGTGGTAGAACTTGGACACATCCCATGTAGGTACATGGTTAAGGAATATGAAGGGCTTCTTTGTATTCTAGTCTCACACTTAACTAGAACTACTTCCCTTGCCATACTCACTCGGTGCTAGCCTTTGTTCTCATAGATTAATTCACATTAAGGTTCATATAAATAGGTCCCTTTATCTAGTTCATGACCCCCTTTACATTCACCCTACCAAAGCAAGTTCCGCTAGGGCATATCTCACTTTAGCGACAAGAAGCTCATAGCGACTTCCCTAAGGTATGATATGATGTCGTTCCAGCCAATCAACCTTAAGTACATCACTCATCACATGAAGGATACCATTACGGCTAACTACTTCACAATTCATAACCTCGCCACTAAGTTCAAGGTTCTACATAGATTGACCTTCTTATCCTTAAGGTCCCACTTATATTATTATTCAAGACTAAGAGTTATAACACCCTATATCAAGACATCACATATCCATAATCATATATATATCAAGCAAGAGATACAAGTCAACCAAGATAAGACATCACATACTTCACTTTTAACCCATAATACAAGTCATTCTAGAAACACTTCAAAAACAACCTAACATCTTCAAGTCATCCTATATATCATCATAACATCATTAATATACTCCACATAGACTCATAAAGTCAAATAGTAACAACCAAGACTTAACCCTAACACTACACCCTCATAATGTCAAAGTCATAGTCTAACATGATCACTTAAGGCAACATAACTAGAAGAATACATACATGACTATATAACTTCACATGTATATAAGTAATATCGTACTCACATCATCTACTACACAAATAGCCACATAACTTCAACTAGTTGCCAATAAGGCCATGCTCATAATATTGCATAAAGTAACGCCGACAAGGCCACATCAATTGCAAATAAAACACATAACACCGCCACCATAAGTGGACCATACCAATCACAATAGAATCGAAGTATAATTAATATCAAATTAAGGAAAACGGGGCAGCATACCTTCATCCCCTTATCAACACTTCAATTCAATGCCAAATCAACCAATTCAACATCACAAGGCCCTTACCCATGGCCATGAACAATAATTCAAAGCAATAACCATAAAACTCAATGAATCTACATCAATTCAATCTAGGTTTAACAATCTAAGATCAATTATATATCAATTGAACACAATTCTTACCTCATTAGAAAGCCCATAAGAAACTCCACCACAATTCATCAATATAAGCTTAATATCAAGTAACCCAAAATTAGTCAAAACTAGGGTTCATCAATTCACATGGGTTCATAGGTAATTTATGTTGAAATCATCAATACAATATCAATTATATCATAATTCAATGTTTATAAATCATTTATGCAAGAACCCATGGTAGAATCCCGAAATTGGACAATTCACTTTAGAAAACTTTGTAAAACACTTTGAGGATTTGGATCCTTGATGAAATAAGTTTCAAGGATAAAAAGACATACCTCAAGGATGATAATTCTTCACTTTGATGAAGAATTTCCACACAAGAACCCCTCACCAAGCTGCCTCTTCAATGGAGTCTTTAATGAAGGTTTTGGGATTTCTAAGAGACTTTGGGTTTTGATTTTTAGAATAATGAAGTCTCTAGGGTGTTAACCACTTAAATAGTTAATTAAAATACCCATAAGACCCTAAAAAAACCTCCTAAACTCTTATTTAGACGTGGGGTGAGTTTACAAGTTCACCCCTAACTTGGTAGAAAAATCTGCGCAGGAGACTTGGCTTGCGACGACTGCCTTGTGACGGGGCGTCACGGCTGACACAGGCCGTCATGGACCTCCGTTGCAAGCTCCAGTGGCTTGCCAAGGGTTCCCTCTACACACTTGGACAAGTCCCCCACGACGAATCCCTTGTGACGGGGCATCACAGCCATGACTGGCCATTGACTGCTCCGTCGCCAAGGCTGCCTGGGACAGCCTGCCATCAGGTTTTGGGTCCTTCCTCAAGGACCCTTAGATGGTACTTGGGGATAATTTACCGGACGTTTCCAACCCAAATATGATAATCTATAAGTTTAACACCTATCACATGAATTTCATCCAAAAAAAACACATAAAACTCAACGAAACTCGCCTAGACGTACAAGGTCGACTCAAGGCATATCTTTCGAATGCCTTGGACGTTCTTGATCGTTTGGCCTCCAAACTTCACGAAACTTTAACCACTGCCTATACATGATATACTAACTCTATTAAGAACCTTAAAATACCATGAAACACATATAAACACATATAAACACATTTTAGACATTTAGGTGACTTAGTCGTCAAACGTCTTAGTCATCCCTTGACGTTCGACTTCCAACACCTCTAATATTTTAGCTACTGCCTCTATACCACATATTAAATATATTTAGGACCTTAGAACACTAATACCAACATGTTAGGCTCTAGTTAACCTATGTCATTTTTGCGGTCTTACAGGTTGCCTCCCAAGAAGCGCTTGATTTAACGTCACGGCACGACGCAGACCCCTTGGTTACTCAAACATCATCAAGAAATAGGCCTCAACCACTTCATGCAGACTCTCTGCTTTCCCCAGATAGGTCTTTATCCTTTGTCCGTTGACTGTGAACTTTGCACCTTCCATGTTAACTAGCTCAACCTCTCCATGCGGGAATACTTTGGTAATGAGGAATGGCCTAGTCCACTTGGACTTGAGTTTGCCCAGAAACAAAATCAACCTAGAGTTGAATAGATGCAAAAAATCACCAACCTAAAATTCTCGCTTTTCAATTCTTTGGTCGTGATACTTCTTCATCATCTCTTTGTAGATGGCTGAAAGTTCATAAGCCTTTAGGCGAAACTTTTCGAGCTCATTCAACTCATTTAGACTTTGTTCTGATGCTCCGGTCCAATCCAAATTGAATCTCTTCATCGCCTACATCGCCTTATGCTCTAGCTCGACCAGTAAGTGACAAGCCTTCTCATATACAAGTTGGTATGGAGACACACCTATGGTAGTCTTGTATGAAGTGAGGTATGCCCAAAGAGCGTAATCTATACTCCTTGACCAATCTATCCTATTGACATTCACACTTTTTGGCAAATTCTATTTGATCTCCCGATTGGACACCTCAACTTGCCCGCTCGTCTGTGGGTAGTAAGGGGTATCCACATTGTGACGAACATCATATTTTCCAGAAAACCGTTGAACAGTTTATTACAAAAGTGCGAGACTCCATCACTAATAATGGCCCTTGGTGTACCAAATTTGGAGAAGATATTCTTCTTTAGGAATGCGGTGACACTCTTTTCTTCATTGTTGGGGAGCGCAATATCTTCCACCCATTTCGACACATACTCAACAACCACAAGAATGTATTTCATCCCATGAGAACTCACAAAGGGTCCCATAAAGTAAATGCCCCATACATGAAATAGCTCAATCACCAGAATAGGATTCAAGGGAAGCTCTTGTCTCTTTGAAATTCATCAATCTCGTTGGAATTGATCACATGATTTGGCGAACTCATAACCATCTTGGTGGATGGTGTCCCAATAGTACCCCCACTGCAATATCTTGTGCGCAGTTTAAATACCACAATGGTTCCCATCCACAGGCGAGGAATGACACTCCTTTAAAATACTCAACATCTCAACCTCAGGTACACACCGGTGAATAATCCCATCGGCACAACTCTGATATAAGTAAGGCTCATCCCAAAAGACTTTTTCACATCATGCATGAACTTTTTCCTTTGGTGGAAGGTCAAATCTAAAGGAACCACATCACTTGCAAGATAGTTCGCAAAGTATGCGAACCATGGGATCAAATCATAAGAAGTGGCCAATACATGTTCACCTGGGAATGCATCATCAATTTCAGCGTTTTCTCCTAATTCACGTATAGCTTCATCCTCCAATCTAGACAAGTGGTTGGCAACTTGATTCTCAGTCCCCTTTCTATCTTTTACCTCAAAATCAAATTCTTGTACTAACAATACCCATCTGATCAACCTTGGCTTCGCATCCTTTTTCGCCATCAAATACCTCAAAATAAAATGTTTGGTGTGCACTATGACCCTCTTGCCAAGCAAATAGGAGAAAAATTTCTAGAATGCAAACACCACCGCAAGAAGTTACCGTGTAGTTCTTTTGGGCTTCATTTAGGGCTTACTCGCATAGTGTCACGATCGGAATCTAGACCCCAGACGAGGCCGGCGTCGTTGACCTCTCATAGGTCGCAGACAAGCCTACATACATCATCGTTACTTCATCTAGGTTAATTTTAGCGGAAAATTTGAACTTTTGTTTACTTAAACTTTATATTGAGAAAACATTGATCTCGCATAATACTATCTACGTAAACTTATAAGCGTCCACAACAACCATCTAAATCAATATAATTAAATGAAAGATATAGTCATAAATATAGAGTTGCCAAAATGGCACCAATACAACGTCTGAAAGGAAATACGAAAGAAATGCTAGTGGAACATACTCCACTAGCTCATGCCTACGTCTACGCTAGAATAAACCAGTAAGCATCCTCGAAAGCAAGAGGGCCTACCAAATCAGAATGAAAGCTCCACGTCTGGATAACTTCTGCGTCGACTCGTAAGCTCTAACGTCCAGCTGCACTTGCACCTGCACCTGCACCTAAGAGTACATAAATGTATAGAATCAGTACACACTTGTACTAAGTATGGGTATATGCAAGCACACACAACAGACATGCATGATTTAGAATAGCTCTCTCCTAACGATATGAGTTATGGAAAGTCAAATCAGTGGACTTGCCAAAATCGGATTAGGAAAGTCATGCCATGAGAGTAACATGCATCATCATACATATCATATTGCACACAATACATAATATATTGCATATAAAACATAACATATTGCATATAGAACATATCATATTTCATTTCATTCGTTCATATGCCATGAGACCTTGGAATCATGGACTTAACATTAGGACTTTCCAAAATGAGGGCTCAACATATGGGACCTCAACTAGAGAGCCTTCTTTAGCAAACACAGAGTCTGCTTCATTCATTCATACGTATTTCATTTCATTTCATTCATAGGCTAGTGTAATCACCAGCTATACCTAGGATGTAGTTTAAGACTCTCATTGGGTTCACTTTGCAATGACTAAAATGACCTAGTGTCATTACATAAGTCTAGTTCACCTCTTGATTATCCTACCCAAACATCTTTGGTATCGTTCATTTCATTGTGGGCATTACATGAGGCTGGCCTCATTCTTTCTTTGGGAACTTTAACTTTAATCGACATAGATCATGTGAGATTCATGAAATCCTGTGTCTACCCCACACTGAAAAGAGGTGGAATCATCGGCCAAAGTGAAACCAAAAACATGCTAGCGTATATAGGGGATTGAACCCTGCTAGATCCCTATGTTGGCTGCATAGGTTCACAGAGTAGGAGATATACGGAGACCCATACCCGTCTGGACGGACAGTCTCATCTCATGAGAATTACACGAACCTCTTCCTTCCCGAAAGAAGGAATCGCCACTCATAGCTAGCCTATCAGTGCTCAGTATAAAGTTCCATTACATTCATCTCATACATCATAGAAGATGGCTTATAGCATGAGGACATCATTGCTCATTAGATGATTTCTCATCTCATCATTAGTATTAAGTATGCATTAACTTTAATACTTTCATTAGAGTATTCATAGAGACTGGTCTCTTATCATGTTGTCACCACATTCATTAGTCTTAGCATATTTGCCCTTCATAATTACTCACGCCTTTTTACGTGAATGTTCATTTCATCATATGCCAATGCATTTGGCCTTTTAGTGTGTTTCACACTCTTACTATGGGTCTCATCATTTATCACATAACATCTTAGGTTCACTTACTTTATAAACGTATGATGGACTTATGAGTCCACACGCACAAGCCATTAGGCTTCATTCATAGTTCGTTTAAGTGATTCATATTGCCCAAGGTTATGTGGTACAAGACTTATGCATCTTATAAGTATGCCAAGGTCTCAATTTGATTCCTATAGGCAGCATTCATTAATTATTTAATCACGTAAGACTTATGTGTCAATACGGAATTGGGCAAGGGAACCCAATTTAAAATCCCTTGAGCAATACATAATCTTATATTAAACTTGGTAATTGTATTTTTCAGATTTGGGGGACCCTAGGTCGATCCCCATCATCCCCATATATTTTTCTTTCTTTTCCCTCCTCTCTTTTCCGTTTAAGGCCAAGAGGTTGTGGGATCGATCCCCCACAACTTCATTTTATTTCTCTTAGTCTTTTCTCTTAACTTTCTCACCTATCCAAGAGGTTGTGGGTTCAATCCCCACTCACCTCATCTTATTTTTCTTGATTTTTGTCTCAAACATTTCGTCCTGGTGAACCCGAGATCGAATCCCCACGCCCCCATACTTTTCTTTTTCCTTTATTCACTTGATTCATTCGTTTAGATTAAGAGGGTGTGGGATCGAACCCCCACAGCCTCACTTTATTTTAATTGCATTTTCTCCTTACCTTCTCATTCGGCCAAGAGGTTGTAGGTTCGGATCCCACATACCTCATTTTTATTATTTCTTTATTTCATTTTTCTCTTCTCTCCTTCATCCGTCCATGAGGTTGTGGGTTCGAACCCCACACGCCACAATTCATTTTCTTTCATTTCCCCCCAAACTTTTTACTTGAGCTTTTCCCCATTTCGAATCCCCCTTACCACATTTTATTATTTAATTTTTTTAAACATGTATATGGTGAGGTCTTGGGTTACATTCCCCACTGACCTCATGAATTTAAAAATTATTTTTAAACGTGTCTTTTTTTACAGTAAGCTGCCAAACAAATTTCCAGAATGCTGGAAATTTATTCCCCCTCTTTGCAGTCCATTTTTCTCAACTTTTAAGTGTTAGATTTAGGAAACAATTTCATGTAGCATCTAGTGAATCTTTAGGTGAGTTTTCATGGTTACTTTAGGGAATTTAATCACCATTTTGCATTCCATTTCCTCACCCTCTTTCACGTTAAAATTTAAGACATTTCGAGTAGTTTTTAGGGAGATCGTTAGGTGCATTTTCAAGGTTACTTTCACTCAAAAATTATCATTTAATTCAGCAACTTTGAACTTATATGAACATCACATTTTTAACATATTCATACACGTAAAATACAACAATTTAACATACCAAATTTCATGCTTCAAGCCGTGACTAATTCACAGTATACACGTGCACCCACAAGTTCATATATCACACATTTTCGGAAAAACTTCTTTCATTTCTACAGAATTCCGAATACACATTCAAACACGTAATCACAACCAGCCCTAAAATCATCTACCATAAATCATACCAACGCATACTTGAATCTTTCAAAGGATTGAATGACAGGGGCATGCAACGGGGTACAATCTTAGTTTTTGACTGGAATTAAGCTGAACTTAGGGGTCTCTTGGGAAAGGGACCAAGAGAGAAGAAAACCCATACTTAATGTCGTTCAAAGTGTTCTTACATGCTGCCAAAATCCCCCCACTAAGACAACGTCTCACCACCGAAATCACAAGCACAATCCGTAGAGAGCTTGGTTTTTGCTTTTCGTTTTAAAGCTTATTTTGCTTTTTGAGTTTGAGCGTTCAAGATCTTGATGAACTTTATTTTTTGTTCTGTTCTTTTTCTTTTGTTGAAGGCTGATCGTGCAAGTGAGGGTGAGAGTAGATAGAGAGACGTGAGAATGAGTGGATTAGGATTAGGAGATTTAGGTGGAGACTTAGTCAAACTAGGACTCCTCATTATTTATTAATTTTATTAATAAAATCTGATTTTCCTTTACTTAAATCAGAAAATTAAATATTAATTAATTCAACTAATTCACTAAATACCAATTAATTCATTTAATTTGTTGCTTCCACCCAGGTTCGAACCCGTGTAAAGCTTAAATTTGCATAATGGTCAAATTCGGTCAACCCCTACCCGAATTGCCCTTAATCATATTAATTAATTAATTAATTAATACTTAGGGTAATTACAATACTACCCTTAGCCTGGATAAGACCATTTTACCCCTAGACCCTCCAAACCTAAGATTACCTCTTTTAAGTCCGGTAAAACTCATCCGGGTGAATCTCTTCAATTCGGGTGCCCTACATAGTTGGTTCTCACCTTGCCTAGCTCAAATAACTTACCAAGTTGGTTGGCTTGGCTAGTGCATAGGTTCTGAGGTCTGTATCTAGTGCATAGGTTCGGGTTGTTACATTATCCCCCCCTTAGGAACAGTCGTCCCCGAATGACACTACTCTTTACTAGCAAAAAGTAAGTCATCTATAGAACGCATGCATACATAGGCATTTCAATACTCCTCATTGGTGAATATATTATTCACACATTAACATGATGGTGCACATCCTTGAAACCTACTAGAAGCTTCACATTAATAGACTAAGGAACTCTTTCCTAAACTAGTCTCATCAAAGTATACAACATAAGTAAACATATAAGTCACACAAATCAGCAACCAACATGATGACTCAAATATATTAACCTTATGCTAGTGCATAAACACCATACACAGTCAAATACATGAAAGACTAATTAAGGCTACGCACCCGAGACTTCACTAGAAGTGCCTTCCGTTGCACCCCTAGACTTGAGTGCGAAGAATCGTTGCCTCCTTAGAGCATCTTCACTTGGACCAGTAGGCTGAACTCTCTCCTTCCCTTGTTCTTGACTTCTCCTATTCGGACAATCCTTCACCATGTGACCTGGTTTGCCACAACTGTAACTGTCACATCCGGGTTTACCCCCCAGACTTAACCGTCGTCGTCGTCCTCTTCGAGGACTAAGACAAGCCTCTTAGACTCGTCAGAGCATTCATCGATTAAAACGTGAAAGAATTTAAAACTTTTTATCTATATCCACTCGGAGGTTTACATAGAGCTTTACATACACATAATCGTATTTATATCAAGTATACATAGACTTGTTCATATACGAAGATTTACATAGTCTTCTACTTTTATTTCACCCATTCATATAGTAAGAAATAATAGTCATACAAGTCGTCTCATCTCATAAACCATCTACAAAGACAATAAATCTTGGGCATAGCCCTACATCAATAAAAGAAGTCACATATAGGCTATATACAACATCGTCTCAAATGAGTAATAGAGTCAATACAGAACTATAGTAACTAAGTAGCATAGCAATAGAATATCGGCATCGCCCTCGGGAGAATGAGGACCTACCACTTGGATGATAAGATATCCAAGTCTTCCTTCCAAGCTCCTCGAAGCAAATTCAACGACCGGAACCTAAAATGTTTTGGAAAAGGGAAGGAAATGGGGTTAGTACTCCACATGTACTAAGTATGAAACCATATGCACAATTACCAATCAAGTATGCTTAGAAAGGGACATTTAAGAAAATCATGCTATTTAGACCATTTACTTGAGTACACAAAACAACTAACTATACCACATGCATACCATCATATTTAAGCCCTTAATCTCATAAGATCCTATCATCAATAAATATCATTACGAAACATGAATAAGAGTAAAGCATAGCAAAACAAAACATACTAACTATAATCTTCATGAAGTCACAAGTGCAATGACCAAGTAAAGTCCCATGACTCTTACTTAATCAAGTAACATACCAAGACTATAATTAGCAATCCACTTTACCTAACATACTCTCCCATCTCATGAAGCATTCTTCTTCAACAATGGGTATCAACTTCATACTCATAAGTATATTATTCAATGTACAAATCATTTACGTACATAATATTGACTTCTCAAAGCTCCTATCAAGGCAAACTAGTGCAAGGCGTAGGTAGAGTCCCATACCCCTACCTAAGCTAAAGTCAAACCCCTAAAGTCACTTCAATTTGTCTATATCTTATTCATTCATTTTAGTTAGGGAACTCTTGCCTTAACCGACATAGACCACATGAGCAAATGTGGAATCCGGTTTCATGAAACCTTACACCGATGAAAGGTGGTCTACCGGCCAAAGTAGAACCTAACATAAACGTAGCTATCTAGGTGGATCTACTAGCTAGTATCCTGTGGTGGCAACATAGTTAAAGAACTAAGAGGTAGATATCCCTATTTATACCATTTGGTAAAGTGGGCCGCTCCTCATGAGAATCTCTTAAATGACATATCCCATAAGCAAGGAAGTTAACATCACATGGGCAACTTTAGGATGAATCTTTCCTTTCATGGATAAGTCATCACCTCCTGTTGTCAAGTTCACTCGGTGCTAAGCTAAGTCCCCATATAGAGAAGACTTTAAACTTTATTAATCTTCTCAACTTAATTAGATAATAGGGTCTAGCCCTAGTACATTCATCATCATACGAAATTATCACCATAAACAAAGTATACTTCAACACATTATCATAACTTGATGACAATTAACCACAAGTGAAGTAAGAATTAGGAAACATAAAGACTTACCAATACTCCTCCATAGTTCACCAATAAAAGGGCCTTACCATCAACCCATAGACCAACCCATTTTGGGTCATCACACCAATGTAACTCAACAATCAATGTAAGAACTAATTTAGAAGAGTCACTACGCCATAATTCAATACTAAATCGAAGCTTGATAACATGACATCTAAGTCTATCTTCTTACCCTAAATTCAATACTCAAGAATTAGCATGAAGGACTTCAATTCATCAAAATAGATGCATGATCGTTGTAATAACAATCATTAAAGATGATTTAAACAATAATTAGGTCAATTACATCAACCCAACCCAAATTCACATCAATCTTATACCTAGGGTTAAGGGTTAAGGGTCATCATCCACAATCTAAACCAAACCACATCAATTCATCATAATCAAGTTAGAGTACATGATAATTTACTCATTATAACCCAAAGAATACATGAAAAAATCAATTCATAACATCAAATTCGAAATTGAATGAAACCCATATGAAACTCAACTTTTGGAAAAATCTTTGAAGGAGCCCTTTGAGGAAAGAAGTCTCAAAGGTGAATTAGATCCCATACCTTATGATTTGATGACGTTTTTATGGTGATTTCGTGCTAAACCAGCCCCCAATGAACCTTGCAAGCTATTCTCCAGTGGAGTCTTCTAATAGAGAGAGAAAGTAGAGAGAAGGAAGAGAGTTTATTTTGAGAATTGTCATTAGACTAATGAGGATTGTGGGTATTTATAGTGGGGCTAAGTCAACTTAATTAGTCTTCCCTTAATCTCCAATTACCCGTAAGACACTTAACAATTTAAATGAACTATAGCTTAAGTTCACCGAACCTTAACAGGCCCCCACTGATGGAACCCCGTCGACAGTCCATCGTGGGCGTGACGGACGACCCTCCCTCCGTCCTGCACTTCCGTCATCTCGGTCAGAGACTATGCAGGTGAGAGTTCTTGAGAAGGCGACTAAGGGTGGGACAACAGTGGCCTCAACGCCCCGTCGTGCCATCCGTCGAGGCACACTGCCAGGCAGTGTTGCACCTTCCTGCCACAAGGATCCTCCTCGAGGGCCCTTGGTTGGTCCTTGGGGAAACGTACCCTGACCTTTCCATCATGAAACCATCCCTCACTATGTGATACCCCTATTGCTACAAACTTTCGCTCCTTTCCGACCCTTAAACTTAGTCAAACTAATTAGAACACACTAGCCCTTTCATGAACCAACTTTCCGGACGTCATGGACGTTCTTGAACATTTTGATTCTAAAACACTTTAACCACTCCATATACACCTAATTTTGCTAGGAACAATGATTTAGACCTTAAAGAGCTTGGTTGAGGCTTACAACATGACTTGGGTTTTCGAAATATTACATTATCCCCCCCTTAGGAACATTCGTCCCCGAATGACACTAAACACTCTTTAAAGGAGGGAAAATACTCAAGACTAGCTGCTCAACCAATTCACAATATCCAATCATGAATCACATCATTTCAATAAAACACTTCAAACATCAATTTATCACACATAAGCTCAAAATTTTCTCATGAGGTATCTCCTCCTCACTACACACATGAGCTCAATCATTTGATACACAAGTCGATTAGCATA
The DNA here is from genome assembly GCA_016801875.1 of Solanum sitiens. Taxonomy (NCBI): domain Eukaryota; kingdom Viridiplantae; phylum Streptophyta; class Magnoliopsida; order Solanales; family Solanaceae; genus Solanum; species Solanum sitiens. The sequence continues at coordinate 4,314,477 of JABWTJ010000012.1, read as the reverse complement.
AAGTTCATCTTATCAATATGCTTAATATAATATCCACAAGGATCCACTATATGACAATACACGACTTGACTCAAATATGCAAGAAGCAATACAAATTTCAAATTATTGTTTAAGGTCACCTTACAGTGACTTCATTGTGAAGTCTCCAAAACTAAGATTTTTGAAGAAACTTCACCAAAACATCACGGATTCACAATATCTAACACAATTATATCATTAGAAAGAATGACTAACCTTAAACATCAAAAAGATGAGGATAACGGGTTTTCATGTCGGCCTCGGCCTCCCATGTTGCACCCTCAACTAGGTGGTTCTTCCATAACACTTTTACGGAAACCACCTCTTTGTTCCTCAACCTTTTCACTTGCCCATCAAGGATTCGAACCGGAGCCTCCTCATAAGAGAGATTATCCTTGACTCCAAGACCTTCAATAGGAAGAATAGACTCGGGATCCCCGACACACTTCTTCAACATAGAGACATGGAAAACCGGATGAACCAAAGCTAAATCGTTAGGTAGATTTAAGCGATAAGCAAGTTTACCAACCCTTTCCAAAATCTCATAAGGGCCCACGTAACGAGGGCTCAACTTCCCTTTCTTGCCAAATCTTACCACCCCCTTCATAGGTGAAATTTTGAATACACCTTGTCACCCTCTTTAAACTCCAAATCCCTTCTCCTATTGTCGGCATAGGACTTTTGTCGACTATAGGCTATTTGCAACCTGTTCCTTATGATATGCACATTCTCCAAAGTCCTATAAATCAAGTCGGGACCAAAGATCGTTGGTTCACCAACTTCAAACCATCCTATAGGAGACCTACACCTCCTACCATACATGGATTCATAGGGAGCCATGGAGATGGACGAATGAAAACTATTATTATACGCAAACTCCACCAACGGCAAGTGCTTATCCTAACTTCCCTTAAAATCAATGATGCAAGCTCTAAGCATATCCTCAAGGGTTTGAATTGTACGTTCCGCTTGACCATCCGTTTGAGGATGAAAAGCGGTACTCAATTTCACTTTAGTACCCAAACCTTCTTGAAAAGACTTTCAAATCTAGATGTGCATTGTGCACCCCGATCCGAAATGATGGATAACGGAATACCATGGCACACACATCTCATCTATGAAGATCTTTGCATAATCCTCCGCCGAATACGTGGATTTGAAGGGAATAAAATGAGCGGACTTAGTCAATCTATCAACAATCACCCATATAGAATCATACGACTTTTGAGTCCGAGGCAACCCTACCACAAAGTCCATATTAATGTCTTCCCACTTCCAAGTAGGAATTTGGATCACTTGTAGTAAGCCACCCGGCTTTTGATGTTCCGCCTTCACTTGTTGGCAATTTGGACACTTAGCAACAAATTTCGCTATGTCCTTCTTCAAACCTTCCCACCAATATATTTCTCGAAGGTCATGATACATCTTAGTAGAACCCGGATGGATGGAATAGTGGGATCCATGGGATTCCTCAAGGATCCGACCCCTCAATCCATCAACATCGGGAACACATAACCTCCCTTGGTACCTCAACACACCATCCCCTCCTAAGGAGAAAGACTCATTCATCTTGCCAAGAACCGATTCCTTCAACTCCATCAGTAGTTGATCAAGGTGTTGTTTGGACATCACCTCAACCACTAATGATGACTCAGAGCTATGATGAACCGTGGCACCTTCATTTAGAGAACTCTCCAAACGCACCCCCAATCTAGTCAAACTATGAACATCTTTCACTAGATCTTTCTTGTCTTCATCAATATGAGACACACTACCTATAGTCATACGGCTTAGAGCATCCGGCACCACATTGGCCTTACCGGGGTGATATAGGACACTCATATCATAATCTTTCAATAATTCTAACCACCTTCTTTGTCGGAGATTCAACTCTTTTTGAGTAAACACATATTGAAGACTCTTATGATCGGTGAAAACATCAACATGAACACCATACAAGTAATGTCTCCATATTTTCAAAGCAAACACTACGGCCGCTAACTCAAGGTCATAAGTGGGGTAATTTCTCTCATGCACCTTAAGTTGCCGCGAAGCATAGGCAATCACCTTCCCATTTTGCATAAGCACACACCCCAAACCTATGCGGGATGCATCACAATACACAATGAACCCCTTAGAACCTTCGGGTAAAGTTAACATCAAAGCGGAAGTAAGCCTATCTTTCAATAATTGGAAACTCTTCTCGTAGGCCTCCGACCACTCAAACTTTTTACCCTTTTGAGTCAATGAAGTCAAAGGAGATGCAGTGGATGAAAAAACTTCTACAAACCTTCGATAATAGCCTACTAGACCCAAGAAACTCCTAATATCTGTCGGGGTCAAGGGTCTAGGCCAATTTCTTACCGCATCAGTTTTCCTTGGGTCTACCTCAACTCCTTCACTGGAGATGATGTGCCCAAGAAACGCGACCGACCTCAACCAAAACTCACACTTGCTATACTTGGCAAACAATTTATGCTCTCTAAGGGTTTGCAATACCACCCTTAGATGATCCATGTGATCAACCTCATTCTTCGAATACACCAAGATATCATCGATAAATACAATAACGAACGAATCAAGGTAACTTCGAAACACCCTATTCATTAGGTCCATAAACGCCGTCGGAGCATTTGTGAGACCGAAGGACATAACCACAAACTCATAATGCCCGTACCGAGTCCGAAAGGCCGTCTTTGGAATATCTTCATTTCTCACCCTAAGTTGGTGATATCCTGACCTCAAGTTAATTTTGGAGAAGTAACTCGCCCCTTGGAGTTGATCAAATAAATCATCAATCCACGAAAGAGGATATTTGATCTTGATAGTAACCTTGTTGAGTTGGCGATAGTCAATACACATTCTCAAGGACCCATTCTTCTTTTTCACGAATAATACCGGAGCACCCCATGGAGAAATGCTAGGCCTTATAAAGCCCTTGTCTAGCAAATCTTTAAGTTGTGCCTTCAACTCCTTTAATTCAGCCGGAGCCATTCTATAAGGAGGAATAGAGATAGGGTTTGTTTCTGGTAGCAAATTGATACCAAAATCGATTTCCCGTTCGGGAGAAATGCCGGGAAGGTCATTGGGAAAAACCTCCATAAATTCACTCACCACGAGGACCGACTCAATAGGAGGAATTTCGGAATCAACTTCTTGGACTCTCACAATATGATAAAGACACCCCTTTGAGATCATCTACTCGCTTTTAGACATGATATGAAACAATCTCTAGGAAGAGAATTCCCACCCTTCCACTCAAAAATGGGTTCATTTGGGAAACTAAACCTCACAACTCTAGTACTACAATCAATAGAAGCGAAGCTAGCATGCAACCAATCCATACCCAAAATGACATCAAAATCATACATGTCTAGTTCAACTAGATCTACATGAGAAACTCTATGGGGCATAGGGATAGGACAATTTTGGTAGACTCTTTTTGCTATAACTGACTCACCCACCAGAGTAGACACCAAAATAGGTTCATGCAAAACATCGGGTAAAGTATCAAACCTTTTAGCTACTAAGGGAGTAACGAAAAACAAAGTAGCACCCGGATCAAGCAAAGCATACACATTAATAGCAAAGATTTGTAACATGCCGGTCACCACATCGGGAGAGGCCTCTTGATCATCTCTCGAACGAAGAGCATAAAAACGGTTCTTTTTAGGAGCCTCACTTACTTGTTTTTGTGCATTCTTTTCTCGGTTTTTGATATTAGGGCAGTCCATAGCTTTGTGACCACTCTTTCCACAACTAAAGCAATTCCCCGTTCCAATCAAGCATTCACCATAATGTTCCTTTCTACACTTAACACAAGTAGGCTTCTCATTAATTGAGTTTCCACCCTTCCCTTTTGCAACTTTTGGCCTAGGGGCTTTAGAATCCCTAGTCTTGGGAAATTTGGATGGAACTTGCTTTGAGAACCGTTTCTTGAATCTAGGCTTGTCTTGAATTCCAAACCTGTCTTTAGTAGTTCCACTCTCAAAAGACCTTGCCCTTCTTGAATCCTTATCCTTCCTTTTTGCTCTAGCCTCCTCAACCCTTTGTGCATGCACCATAAGACGACCAATATTCATGTTATCATGAAGCATAGCCGAATGCCATTCTTCTTGCAAGTCATATGACACACCCGTCACAAATCAGCTCATCTCGTCTCTAGGATCGGAGACCAAGGAAGGAGCATATTTGGCCAATTGAATGAACTTCAAAGAGTAATCATGAACACTCATACCTCCTTGGCGGAGGTTGATGCATTTCACCACCCAAGCTTCTCTCATCTCTCTAGGGAAGAACCGATCAAGGAAAGCCCTCTTGAAGATCTCCCAAGTCACTGGCCACCTTGAAGTGGCCTATTATTTTTCCATTGCACATGCCATGTCTGAGCCACATCCTTGAGTTGGTATGAGGCCAACTCGGCATTCTCTCTAGAAGACAACCCCATAGCACACAAAATCTTATAAACCTCATCAATGAATTCTTGAGGGTCTTCATCAACCTTAGACCCATAGAAGATAGGAGGATTCATTCGGGTAAAGTCCCTAAGTCGGGAAGCCATAGTTTGCTCATGGACCCTAGGTGCAATATCCCTATTGGCTTGGGCAGTCATAGCTTGGGCTTGCACCGTTGCGACTTGAGCTTGAGTAGTCATGGCTTGAGCCATTTGAGCAAGAATAGCTCTCATCTGAACCTCTGTCATAGGTGGAGGGTCAACTGGAGCCTGATCATCAGCAACAATCTCTTCAATAGGAGGAACTGGATCATCACGGGGAGGGATTCCCGCAGCAGTTATGTCCTCCTCAAGTCTTCTGGCTGCATTCCTTCTAGTATTCATCTCCTATAACTTGGTGCTAAGCTAAGTCCCAATATAGAGAAGTCGTTAAACTTTATTAATCTTCTCAACTTAATTAGATAATAGGGTCTAGCCCTAGTACATTTGTCATCATACCAAATTATCACCGTAAACAAAGTATACTTCAACACAACATCATAACTTGATGACAATTAACCACAATTGAAGTAAGAATTACGAAACATCACAACTTACCAATACTCCTCCATAGTTCACCAATAAAAGGGCCTTACCATCAACCCATAGACCAACCCATTTTGGGTCATCACACTAATGTAATTCAACAATCAATGTAAGAACTAATTTAGAAGAGTCACTACGCCATAATTCAATACTAAATCGAAGCTTGATAACATGACATCTAAGTCTATCTTCTTACCCTAAATTCAATACTCAAGAATTAGCATGAAGGACTTCAATTCATCACAATAGATGCATGATCGATGTAATAACAATCATTAAAGATGATTTAAACAATAATTAGATCAATTACATCAACCCAACCCAAATTCACATCAATCTTATACCTAGGGTTAAGGGTTAAGGGTCATCATCCACAATCTAAACCAAACCACATCAATTTTTCATAATCAAGTTAGAGTACATGATAATTTACTCATTATAACCCAAAGAATACATGAACAAATCAATTCATAACATCAAATTCGAAATTGAATGAAACCCATATGAAACTCAACTTTTGGAAAATCTTTGAAGGAGCCCTTTGAGGAAAGATGTCTCAAAGGTGAATTAGATCCCATACCTTATGATTTGATGATGTTTTGATGGTGATTTCGTGCTAAACCAGCCCCCAATGAACCTCCCAAGCTATTCTCCAATGGAGTCTTCTAATAGAGAGAGAAAGTAGATAGAAGGAAGAGAGTTTATTTTGAGAATTGTCATTAGACTAATGAGGATTGGGGGTATTTATAGTGGGGCTAAGTCAACTTAATTAGTCTTACCTTAATCCCCAATCACCCCTAAGAAACTTAACAATTTAAATGAACTATAGCTTAAGTTCACCGAACCTTAACAGGCCCCCACCGACGGAACCCCATCGACTGTCCGTCGTGGGCGAGACGGACGACCCTCCCTCCGTCATGCACTTCCGTCGTCTTGGTCAGAGACTCTGCAGGTGAGGGTTCTTGAGGAGGCGACTAAGGGTCGGACGACGGTGGCTTCGATGCCCCATCGTGCCCATGACGCCCCGTCGTGCCATCCGTCGAGGCACACTGCCAGGCAGTGTTGCACCTTCCTGCCATAAGGGTCCTCCTCGAGGGCCCTTGGTTGGTCCTTGGGGAAACGTACCCTGACTTTTCCATCATGAAACCATCCCTCACTATGTGATACCCCTATTGCTACAAACTTTTACTCGTTTCCAACCTTTAAACTTAGTCAAACTAATTAGAACACACTAGCCCTTTCATGAACCAACTTTCCAGACGTCATGGATGTTCTTGAACATTCTGATTCTAAAACACTTTAACCACTCTATATACACCTAATTTGGCTAGGAACAATGATTTAGACCTTAAGGATCCTGGTTGAGTCTTACAACATGACTTGGGTTTTCGAAATGTTACAGTAACAAGCATTAGAGCCCATCATACACTCTCCTCCATGCAGTTTGCCACACTTCCTGCAAGGTGGCTTCTCCTGAGGTGTATCTACTTCACTGTTTATCTTAACTCTGGACTCGGAATCTCTATCATAGCGACCCTTGGATGAACTTGACTCCCCTTAGTGGGAGAGTTATTGTTTATCTTAACTCTGGACTCGGAATCTCTATCATAGCGACCCTTGGATGAACTTGACTCCCCTTGGTGGGAGAGTCCCTTCTTAAACCAGGGCTTATCCCTGATTTCAGTACTACTCTTCCTTGAAAAATTCTCCTCAGCTTGCCTTGACCTGTTCCCTGCCCTAGTGTGCTTCCTCTTCCTATTTTCCTCCACTTGCTGGACATGGACCATAAGCTTGGAAAGGTCAATGCTGTCATGCAGCATAGCTACCCTACACTCCTCCTCGATATCCTCAACAATCCCTGTCAAGAATCTACTCATCTCATCTCTGCTGTTAGACACAATAGAAGTGGTATACCTGGAAAGTTTTACGAACTTCAGGGAGTAATCCCTAACTGACATCGAGCCCTGCTTAAGGTTGATGTATTCCTCAACCTTAGCCTCCTTCATTTATCTGGGAAAGAACCGCTCCAGAAAAGCCGTCTTGAAAAGATCCCAAGTCATAGGACCTCCTCCTAAGGCCCTACTATCCTGCCACATCTTATACCATGATTGAGCTACATCCTTTAGCTGGTAGGATGCCAACTCAGCCTTCTCCACCTCAGTCAAACCCATTGCACACAGTATCTTGTGGATCTCATCCACAAACTCCTGGGGATCCTCCGTAGTCTTATATCCAGTGTAAACGGGAGGATTCATCCTCGTGAAGTCCCTTAACCTACTAGCCATGGTGCTGGCAGGTGGTTTCTCTCTGGGAACACCTCGTTGCTCCCCCTGGGCTGTCATAGCCTGAGCTTGTAAAGTGATGGCTTGGGCCATCTGTCCCAGGGCTGTCCTCACTTTTCCATCTGTCAATCCAGTTGGGTTAACAGGCATCTCCATTTCAGCAGCTGGGGCATGGGGTGGAACTTGGTTGCCCCCAGCAGCTGCTCCTCCTCTTCCCCGACCAGCGTTCCTCCTTGTGTTCATTTTCTGAAAGATAAGAATTGACGTTAGATACGCTCATAACACCAAGAAATCAGACATTAAGGAAAGCACGATAAGATCAGAAGAAGGGAAATTTTCCTACGCATCATGCAGTCTCTAATTCATGATAGTGGTGCACTTCACTACCATAACTTAGAAACTACTCGATGTGGTTGATGTGAACTTATTATCCTTGGATTTTAACCTAATGCTCTGATACCAACTTTGTCACGACCAAAATCTAGACCCCAGATGAGACCGGCGTCGTTGACCTCTCGGAGGTCGCAGACAAGCCTACATATATCGTCGTTACTTCATCTAGGTTAATTTTAACAGAAAATTTGAACTTTTGTTTACTTAAACTTTATATTGGAAAACATTGATCTCGCATAATACTATCTACGTAAACTCATAAGCGTCCACAACAACCATCTAAATCAAGATAATCAAATGAAAGATATATTCATAAATATTGAGTTGCCAAAATGGCACCAATACAACGTCTGAAAGTAAATACGAAAGAAACGCTAGTGGAACATACTCCACTAGCTCATGCCTACGTCTACGCTTGAATAAACCAGTAAGCATCCTCGAAAGCATGAGGGCCTACCAAATCCGGATGAAAGCTCCACGTCCGGATAACTTTTGCGTCGACTCGTAAGCTCTAACGTCCAGCTGCACCTGCACCTTAAAGTAGATAAATGTATGGAATTAGTACACATTTGTACTAAGTATGGGTATATGTAAGCACACACCACGGACATGCATGATTTAGAATAGCTCTCTCCTAATGATATTAGTTATGGAAAGTCAAGTCAGTGGACTTGCCAAAATCGGATTAGAAAAGTCATTCCATGAGAGTAACATGCATCATCATACATATTATATTGTACACATCACATAACATATTGCATATAGCACATAACATATTGCATATAGCACATATCATATTTCATTTCTTTCGTTCTTATGCCATGAGACCTTGGAATCATGCACTTAACTTTAGGACTTCCCAAAATGAGGGCTCAACATATGGGACCTCAACTAGGGAGCCTTCTTTAGCAAACACAGAGTCTGCTTCATTCATTCATACGTACTTCATTTCATTTCATTCATAGGCTAGTGTAAACACCAGCTATACCTAGGATTTAGTTTATGACTCTCATTGGGTTCACTGTACAATGACTAAGAATGACCTAGTGTCATTACATAAGTCTAGTTCACCTCTTGATTATGCTACCCAAACATCTTTGGTACCGTTCATTTCATTGTGGCCATTACATGAGGCTGGCCTCATTCTTTCTTTGGGAACTTTAACTTTAACCGACATAGATCATGTGAGCTCCATGAAATCCTGTGTCTACCCCACTCCGAAAAGAGGTGGAATCACCGGCCAAAGTGAAACCAAAAATATGCTAGCGTATATAGGGGATTGAACCCTGCTAGATCCCTATGTTGGCTGCATAGGTTCACAGACTAGGAGATATACGGAGACCCATACCCGTCTGGACGGACAGTCTCATCTCATGAGAATTACACGAACCTCTTCCTTCCAGAAAGAAGGAATCGCCACTCATAGCTAGCCTATCGGTGCTCAGTATAAAGTTCCATTACATTCATCTCATACATCATAGAAGCTGGCTTATAGCATGAGGACATCATTGCTCATTAGATGATTTCTCATCTCATCATTAGTATTAAGTATGCATTAACTTTAATACTTTCATTAGAGTGTTCGTAGAGACTGGTCTCTTCATTAACTTTACACTCTCACAGGTGAGTACGTTTTGGTAACATTTACTTAGGCTCATTTGAGATTGCTCTCATGTTTCACATTAGTCTCTTATCATGTTTTCACCACATTCATTAGTCTTAGCTTATTTGCCCTTCATAATTACTCACCCCTTTTTACGTGAATGTTCATTTCATCATATGCCAATGCACTTGGCCTTTTAGTGTGTTTCACACTCTTACTTAACCCTTCTGGGGTCTCATCATTCATCACATAACATCTTAGGTTCACTTACTTTAGAAACGTATGCTGGTCTTATGAGTCCACACACACAAGCCATGAGGCTTCATTCATAGTTCATTTAAGTGATTCATATTTCCCAAGATTATGTGGTACAAGACTTATGCATCTTGTAAGTATGCCAAGGTCTTAATTTGATTCCTATAGGCAGCATTCATTAATTATTTAATCACGTAAGACTTATGTGTCAATACGGAATTGGGCAAGGGAACCCGATTTCGAATCTCTTGAGCAATACTTAATCTTATATTAAACTTGGTAATTGTATTTTTCAGATTTGGGGGACCCCCCATCATCCCCATATATTTTTCTTTCTTTTCCCTCCTCTCTTTTCCGTTTAAGGCCAAGAGGTTGTGGGATTGATCCCCCACAACTTCATTTTATTTCTCTTAGTTTTTTCTCTTAACTTTCTCACCTATCCAAGAGGTTGTGGGTTCAATCCCCACTCACCTCATCTTATTTTTCTTGATTTTTGTCTCAAACATTTCGGCCTGGGGAACCCAAGATCGAATTCCCACGCCCCCATTCTTTTCTTTTTCCTTTATTTGCTTGATTCATTCGTTTAGATTAAGAGGGTGTGGGATCGAACCCCCACAGCCTCACTTTATTTTAATTGCATTTTCTCCTTACCTTCTCATTCGGCCAAGAGGTTGTGGGTTCGGATCCCACATACCTCATTTTTATTATTTCTTTATTTCATTTTTCTCTTCTCTCCTTCATCCTTCCAAGAGGTTGTGGGTTCGAACCCCACACGCCTCACTTCATTTTCTTTCATTTTTCCCCTAACTTTTCACTTGAGCTTTACCTAATTTCGAATCCCCCTTACCACATTTTATTATTTAATTTTTTATAACATGTATATGGTGAGGTCTTGGGTTCAATCCCCACTGACCTCATGCATTTAAAAATTATTTTTAAACGTGACTTTTTTTACAGTAAGCTGCCAAACAAATTTCCAGAATGCTGGAAATTTGTTCCCCCTCTTTGCAGTCCATTTTTCTCAACTTTTAAGTGTTAGATTTAGGACAAATTTTCGTGTAGCATCTAGTGCATCTTTTGGTGAGTTTTCATGGTTACTTTCGGGAATTTAATCACCTTTTTGCAGTCCATTTCCTCACCCTCTTTCACGTTAAACTTTAAGACATTTCGAGTAGTTTTTAGGGAGATCGTTAGGTGCATTTTCAAGGTTACTCTCACTCAAGAATTATCATTTAATTCAGCAACTTTGAACTTATATGAACATCACGTTTTTAGCATATTCATACACATAAAATACAACAATTTAACATGCCAAATTTCATGCTTCAAGCCGTGGCTAATTCACAGTACACACGTGCACCCACAAGTTCACATATCACATATTTTCGGAAACACTTCTTTCATTTCTACATAATTCCAAATACACATTCAAACACGTAATCACAACCAGCCCTAAAATCATCTACCAGAAGTCATACCAACGCATACTTGAATCTTTCAAAGGATCTAATGACAGGGGCATGCAACGGGGTACAATCTTAGTTTTTGACTGGAATTAAGCTGAACTTAGGGGTCTCTTGAGAAATAGACCAAGAGAGAACAAAACTCATACCTTAATGTCGTTCAAAGTGTTCTTACATGCTGCCAAAATCCCCCCACTAAGCCAACGTCTCACCACCGAAATCACAAGCACAATCCGTAGAGAACTTGGTTTTTGCTTTTCGTTTTGAAGCTTATTTTGCTTTTTGAGTTTGAGCGTTCAAGTTCTTGATGAACTTTATTTTTTTGTTCTGTTCTTTTTCTTTTGTTGAAGGTTGATCGTGCAAGTGAGGGTGAGAGTAGATAGAGAGACGTGAGAATGAGTGGATTAGGATTAGGAGAGTTAGGTGGAGACTTAGTCAAACTAGGACTCCTCATTATTTATTAATTTTATTAATAAAATCTGATTTTCCTTGACTTAAATCAGAAAATTAAATAGTAATTAATTCAACTAATTCACTAAATACCAATTAATTCATTTAATTCGTTGATTCCACCAGGTTCGAACCCGGGTAAAGCTTAAATTTGCATAAGGGTCAAATTTGGTCAACCCCTACCCGAATTACCCCTTAATCATATTAATTAAATTATTAATTAATTAATACTTAGGGTAATTACAATACTATCCTTAACCTGGAAAAGAACATTTTACCCCTAGACCCTCCAAACCTAAGATTACCTCTTTTAAATCCGGTAAAACTCATCCGGGTGAATCTCTTCAATTCGGGTGCCCTACATAGTTGGTTCTCACCTTGCCTAGCTCAACTAACTCACCAAGTTGGTTGGCTTGGCTAGTGCATAGGTTCTGAAGTCTGGTTCTACGTGCAACAAGCCATGTGAACCCGATCTAATCAATGCATTCTAGGTACGTTTAAGCATTACTTAGCATAGTTATTTTCGGGTTGTTACACTATCCCCCCCCTTAGGAACATTCGTCCCCGAATGACACTACTCTTTACTAGCAACAAGTAAGTCATCTATAGAACGTATGCATACATAGGCAATTCAATACTCCTCAATGGTGAATACATTATTCACACATTAACATGATGGTGCACATCTTTGAAACCTACTAGCAGCTACACATTAATAGACTAAGGATCTCTTTCCTAAACTAGTCTCATCAAAGTATACAATATAAGTAAACATATAAGTGACGCAAATCAGCAACCAACATGATGACTCAAACATATTAACCTCATGCTAGTGCATAAACACCATACACAGTCAAATACATGAAAGACTAATTAAGGCTACGCACCCGAGATTTCACCATAAGTGCTTTCCCTTGCACCTCTAGACTTGAGTGCAAAGAATCGTTGCCTCCTTGGAGCCTCTTCACTTGGACCATTAGGCTGAACTCTCTCCTTCCCTTGTTCTTGACTTCTCCTATTCGGACAATCCTTCACCATGTGACCCGGTTTTACACAACTTCAACAAGCGTTAGATCCCATCATACACTCTCCTCCATGCAGTTTACCACACTTCCTGCAAGATGGCCTCTCCTGAGGTGTATCTACTTCATTGTTTATCTTAACTCTGGACTCGGAATCTCTATCATAGCGACCCTTAGATGAACTTGACTCCACTTGGTGGGAGAGTCCCTTCTTAAACCTGGCTTATCCCTAATTTCAGTACTACTCTTCCTTGAAAAATTCTCCTCAGCTTGCCTTGACTTGTTCCCTGCCCTAGTGTGCTTCCTCTTCCTGTTTTCCTCCACTTGCTGGACATGGACCATAAGCCTGGAAAGGTCCATGCTGTCATGCAGTATTGCTGCCCTACACTCCTCCTCGAGATCCTCAACAATCCCTGTCAAGAATCTACTCATCTCCTCTCTGCTGTTAGACACAATAGAAGTGGCATACCTGGAAAGTTTTACGAACTTCAGTGAGTAATCCCTAACTGACATCGAGCCCTGCTTAAGGTTGATGTATTCCTCAACCTTAGCCTCCTTCATTTATCTGGGAAAGAACCGCTCCAGAAAAGCATTCTTGAAAAGATCCCAAGTCATAGGACCTCCTCCTAAGGCCCTGCTATCCTGCGACATTTTATACCAGGATTGAGCTACATCCTTTAGCTGGTAGGATGCCAACTCAGCCTTCTCCACCTCAGTCAAACCCATTGCACACAGTATCTTGTGGATCTCATCCACAAACTCCTGGGGATCCTCCGTAGTCTTATATCCAGTGTAAACGGGAGGATTCATCCTCGTGAAGTCCCTTAACCTGCTAGCCATGGTGCTGGCAGGTGGGTTCTCTCTGGGAACACGTCGTTGCTCCGCCTGGGCTGTCATAGCCTGAGCTTGTAAAGTGATGGCTTGGGCCATCTGTGCCAGGGCTGTCCGCACTTCTCCATCTTTCAATCCAGTTGGGTTAACAGGCATCTCCATTTCAGCAGCTGGGGCATAGGGTGGTACTTGATGGCCCCCAGCAGCTGTTCCTCCTCTTCCCCTACCAGCGTTCCTCCTTGTGTTCATTTTCTGAAAGATAAGAATTGATGTTAAATACGCTCATAACACCAAGAAACCAGACATTAAGGAAAGCACGATAAGATCAGAAGAAGGGAAATTTTCCTACGCATCATGCAGTCTCTAATTCATGATAGTGGTGCACTTCACTACCATAACCTAGAAACTACTCGATGTGGTTGATGTGAACTTATTATCCTTGGATTTTAACCTAATGCTCTGATACCAACTTTGTCACGACCAAAATCTAGACCCCAGATGAGACCGGCGTCGTTGACCTCTCGGAGGTCGCAGACAAGCCTACATATATCGTCGTTACTTCATCTAGGTTAATTTTAACGGAAAATTTGAACTTTTGTTTACTTAAACTTTATATTGGAAAACATTGATCTCGCATAATACTATCTACGTAAACTCATAAGCGTCCACAACAACCATCTAAATCAAGATAATCAAATGAAAGATATATTCATAAATATTGAGTTGCCAAAATGGCACCAATGCAACGTCTGAAAGTAAATACGAAAGAAACGCTAGTGGAACATACTCCACTAGCTCATGCCTACGTCTACGCTTGAATAAACCAGTAAGCATCCTCGAAAGCATGAGGGCCTACCAAATCCGGATGAAAGCTCCACGTCCGGATAACTTTTGCGTCGACTCGTAAGCTCTAACGTCCAGCTGCACCTGCACCTTAAAGTAGATAAATGTATGGAATTAGTACACATTTGTACTAAGTATGGGTATATGTAAGCACACACCACGGACATGCATGATTTAGAATAGCTCTCTCCTAATGATATTAGTTATGGAAAGTCAAGTCAGTGGACTTGCCAAAATCGGATTAGAAAAGTCATTCCATGAGAGTAACATGCATCATCATACATATTATATTGTACACATCACATAACATATTGCATATAGCACATAACATATTGCATATAGCACATATCATATTTCATTTCTTTCGTTCTTATGCCATGAGACCTTGGAATCATGCACTTAACTTTAGGACTTCCCAAAATGAGGGCTCAACATATGGGACCTCAACTAGGGAGCCTTCTTTAGCAAACACAGAGTCTGCTTCATTCATTCATACGTACTTCATTTCATTTCATTCATAGGCTAGTGTAAACACCAGCTATACCTAGGATGTAGTTTAAGACTCTCATTGGGTTCACTGTGCAATGACTAAGAATGACCTAGTGTCATTACATAAGTCTAGTTCACCTCTTGATTATCCTACCCAAACATCTTTGGTACCGTTCATTTCATTGTGGCCATTACATGAGGCTGGCCTCATTCTTTCTTTGGGAACTTTAACTTTAACCGACATAGATCATGTGAGCTCCATGAAATCCTGTGTCTACCCCACACCGAAAAGAGGTGGAATCACCGGCCAAAGTGAAACCAAAAACATGCTAGCGTATATAGGGGATTGAACCCTGCTAGATCCCTATGTTGGCTGCATAGGTTCACAGACTAGGAGATATACGGAGACCCATACCCGTCTGGACGGACAGTCTCATCTCATGAGAATTACACGAACCTCTGCCTTCCCGAAAGAAGGAATCGCCACTGATAGCTAGCCTATCGGTGCTCAGTATAAAGTTCCATTACATTCATGTCATACATCATAGAAGCTGGCTTCTAGCATGAGGACATCATTGCTCATTAGATGATTTCTCATCTCATCATTAGTATTAAGTATGCATTAACTTTAATACTTTCATTAGAGTGTTCATAGAGACTGGTCTCTTCATTAACGTTACACTCTCATAGGTGAGTACGTTTTGTTTACATTTACTTAGGCTCATTTGAGATTGCTCTCATGTTTCACATTAGCCTCTTATCATGTTGTCACCACATTCATTAGTCTTAGCATATTTGCCCTTCATAATTACTAACCCCTTTTTACGTGAATGTTCATTTCATCATATGCCAATGCATTTGGCCTTTTAGTGTGTTTCACACTCTTACTTAACCCTTCTGGGGTCTCATCATTCATCACATAACATCTTAGGTTTACTTACTTTATAAACGTATGCTGGACTTATGAGTCCACACACACAAGCCATGAGGCTTCATTCATAGTTCATTTAAGTGATTCATATTGCCCAAGATTATGTGGTACAAGACTTATGCATCTTGTAAGTATGCCAAGGTCTCAATTTGATTCCTATAGGCATCATTCATTAATTATTTAATCACGTAAGACTTATGTGTCAATACGGAATTGGGCAAGGGAACCCAATTTCGAATCCCTTGAGCAATACTTAATCTTATATTAAACTTGGTAATTGTATTTTTCAGATTTGGGGGACCCTAGGTCGATCCCCATCGTCATCACAACCGGAATCTATACCCCAGACGAGACCGGCGTCGTTGACCTCTCAGAGGTCGCAGACAAGCCTACTTATGTCATTCTTACTTTAGCTAGGTCAATTTTAGCGGAAAATTTAGAACTTTTATCTCTTAACATACTTACTAATAATTTCTAATAAATTCATAATTTGTTCACCATCAACCATTTAACATTAAGATAATCAAATATAAGAAACAGTTTAATATAGCAATAACTGTATACTTGCCAAAATGGCACCAATACAATGTCTGAAATAATACGGGAAAGAAACTCTAGTGGAACATACTCCACTAGCTCAATTCTAAGACTAATCTAGAATATAAATGGGCAAGCATCCTCGAAAGCATGAGGGCCTACCATGTCCGGATGAATGCTCGACGTCCGGATAGCTTCAGCGTCAACCTGTAGCTCTATCGTCCACCTGTGCCTGCACCTAAAATTGTAGAGTTGTATAGGGTTAGTACACACTTGTACTAAGTATGGGTATATGCAAGAACACACCAAGGACATGCATGAGAAAGTATAGCTCTTTCCTAACAACATGATTATGGAAAGTCAAGTCAGTGGACTTGCCAAATTGGGATTAGGAAAGTTAGTGAACTTTCCAAATTTGGATTAGAAAAGTCAGTGAGCTTTCCAAATTTGGCTTAGGAAAGTCATTCCATGAGAGTAACATACATCATCATACTTATCATATTGCACATAGCACATAATATCTTACACATAACACATATCATATTGCATACAGTACATAACATCTTTTATAACATTCATTCATATGTCATGTGACCTTGGAATTATGGACTTGACATTAAAACTTTCCAAAATGAGGGCTCAACATATGGGACCTCAACTAGGGAGTCTTCATTAGCAAACACAGAGTCTACTTCATTCATGTATACGTACTTCATTTCATTTCGTTCATAGGCCAGTGTGAACACCAGCTATACCTAGGGTGTAGTTTAAGATTTTAATCGGGTTTGCTGTGCAATGATCAAGAATAACCTAGTGTCATTACCTGAGTCTAGCTCACCTCTTGATTATCCTACCCTAACACATTTGATATCGTTCATTTCATTATTTGTTTCATTTGAGGCTGGCCTCATTCATTCAATGGGAACTTTAACTTTAACCGACATAGATCATGTGAGCATCATGAAATCCAGTGTCTCCCCCACACCGAAAAGAGGTGGAATCACCGGCCAAGGTTACCCAAAACATGCTAGCGTACATGTGAATTTAACCCCGCCAGATCCCTATATTGACAGTATAGGTTCGAAGACTAGGAGATATAAGGAGACCCATACCCGGCAAGCCGGACAGTCTCATCTCATGAGAGTTACGTGAACCTCCGCCCTTCCCGAAAGAAGGCATCACCGCTCATAGCTAGTCTATCGGTGCTCAGTATAAAGTTCCATTACATTCAACTCATACGTCATGCAAGCTGGCTTCTAGTATGAGGACATCATAGCTCAATAGATGATTTCTCATCTCATCGTTAGTATTAAGTGTGTTAATCTCAATACTTTCATTAGAGTGTTCATAGAGACTGGTCTCTTCATTAACTTTACACTCTCATAGGTGAGTACATTTTGGTAACATTTACTTAGGCTCATTTGAGATTGTTCTCATCTTTTACATTAGCCTCATATCATGTTTTCACCACATTCATTAGCATTAGCACATTTGCTCTTCATAATTACTCACCCCATTTTATATGAATGTTCATTTCATCATATGCCAATGTACTTGGCCATTTGTGTGTTTCACACTCTTACTTAACCCTTCTAGGGTTTCTTCATTTCATTATACACATCTTAGGTTCACTTATTTTTCAACGTATGCTAGACTTATGGGTCTATACATACAAGCCATGAGGCTTCATTCATAGTTCGTTAAGTGACTCATATCTTCCTAAGATTATGTAGTACAAGACTTATGTATCTTGTATGTGTGCCAATATCTTGATTTCGATCTAAGTAGGTGGCATTATTCTTGAACATTTAATTCACGTATGACTTATGTATCAATATGGAAATTTGGGCAAGGGAACCCAAGTTCGAACCACTTGGACAATACTTACATTTTTCCTTGACTTTATTTTTAGTCTTCATGACATTGGGACCCTAGATCGAGCCCCAACATCAACATTCTATCTTTATTTTTCTCCTTGGATTCTCCTCTTATTTGGCCGAAGGGTTGTGGGATCGAACCCCCACAACCCCTTTTATTTATCATTTAAAAATTGTGTTGTCCAATTCGCCTAGACCAAGAGGTTGTAGGATCAAACCCCCACAGCCTCTTTTTATTTTATTTCTTTATTTCGCTGGAATTGGGAGGTTGTGGGTTCGAACCCCCACAGCCTCCTTAATTTATTTTTATTTAACATTTGCCTTAGCTGTGCATAGGCAGTGAGGTTGTGGGATCGAGCCCCCAAAACCTCACTTTATTTTCTTATTTAATTCGCCCTTCTCTTTTCCAGCCTTGAGGTCGTGGGTTCGATTCCCACGCCTCACCTTTTCTTTTATTTAATTTTCTTCTTTCATTCGCTGCCTGGAGGTCTTGGGTTAGATTCCCACGCCTCCCATTTCATTTATTTAAATTTTTTCTCTCTCCTTTCTAAGCCAGTAGACCCCATTTCGAATCCCCCCAACCCCTTGTCTTTTTCTTGCGAAATTAAGTTGCTATACGGGTGAGGTCACAGGTTCGAATCCTGGTGGCCTCACCCCTTTTAAACCAATTAAATTTCCAGCTTTCCCCTCTACACTTTAGCCTAAACGAAACTTGTAGTTGCTGCTGGAAAATTAGTCATTTTATTAGCTTATTTTCACCAATATTTCCACTTGAAAACTTAGGAAAATTGGTGGATCGTTTAACACTTTTTGGGGGTGTATTTCATGGATTCGTTTAACACATTCTTAGGTGTAGATTCATTGTCGTTTTTGGCTGCAACTTTCCACCTAAAATCAGTCACATACACCTCATATGAACATCATGAATTACACATTTTATGCACGTTAATTTCAGCCATCAAACTAACCATTTTAAGACTTCAAAACGGATAGCAACAACAACAAACATTTACATATTGCACCTCATCATTTTCGGTTGACATCATTGAACATGCTTGCTATTTCTAAACACAAAATCACAAAGAAAATCATATTTCACACTTATCTACCAGCAACCATACCAACAATATGATTTCTAACCTAATTTAGATTGAAATAGGAAGGAGACTAGGGACAAGGAGTTCAACATTCAAGGGGACAGTCCTAGTTTCATACGTTGAATTTTGTAGAAAGAAATTCCTCTTGGAGAAAGGATTCTAAGAGAGAAAACCCATACCTTTTCTTGGTGTTGTTCAACACTCAAAGTTGCTGCCCAGAATCACCACCAACCCAACGTCTAACACAGAAACTCCCACCTTACCCGTCGAGAATGTCACGTTTTGCTTTACTTTGATGGATTGTTTTTGTCGTTTGAATTCTTATAAGTTCTTCAAGTGTGAAGAACTTTTGTTGTTATTTCTGATTTTTTTGTTGCTGCTTCGTTTAACAGAGAAAACGTGAAAAACAAATGGGAGAGGTAGATGGATAAGCGTGAAAGAGAGAAGTGTGAGGTAGTGTCCCCTTAGAACTAGGTCTTGTTGGCAAGACTTAGTCAAACTAATTACTAATGAATAATCAATAATTAAAAATCTGATTTTCATATTTTGTTGAATCAGCCATTAATTATTAATTTATTGAATTAATTCACCAATAAAAGAATTCACATTAAATCATTGCTCCCACCTAGGTTCGAACCCGGGTGGAGCAAGACTTAACTTCAAGAGCTCAAATTCGGCTCTCTCTCCCTAATTTGCCCCTCCACCTTATTAAATAAATAATTAATTATATATTTAGGGTACTTACGATACTACCCTTAGCCAGGAAAAAGACCATTTTACCCCTAGACCCTTCAAACCTAAGATTTCCTCTCTTTAAGTCCGGTAAAGACTCCTTCGAGTAAATCTTCGTATTCGAGAGCCCTACATGATTGGTCCCAACCTTTCCAAGCTCAACTAACTCCCCAAGTTAGTTGGCTTGGCTTTAGCAAGGGTTCCGAGGTCTGGTTCTACGTGCATCAATCCGTGCGTACCCTGGTCTAATCGTAGTCATTCTTGACACATTAGCATTTCTTATCTTATTCATTTTTAGGGTTGTTACATTATCCCCCCCCCCCCTTATGAACATTCGTCCCCGAATGACACTACCACTATATAGCGTAATGTCAGTTAGATCATAACATAATCACTATGCATAGTCAAGCAATAGCAACAAAATATGGAGAGATAAGGAAACTTAGACTTAAGAGTAAGAAGTATAACCTCAAGAGCTGAAAAGTTGAGGGTAACGGGATATCATGTCGGCCTCAGCCTCCCACGTAGCACCATCAACAAGATAATTTCTCCACAATACCTTCACTGTGGCAATCTCCTTGTTCGTCAGCCGCTTGATCTGTCTGTCTAAGATCTCAACAGGTACCTCCTCATAGGACAAGTCTTTATCGACCCCCAAACCTTCCACAGGTAGAATCGATGCTGGATCACCTAGGCACTTCTTTAACATGGATACATGAAAGACTGGATGGACAGAAGCTAGCTCCGCAGGCAATGCCAACTCATAGGCCACCTCACCCACACACTGTAGGATCTCGTATGGCCCAACATACCTCGGACTCAACTTCCCCTTTCTGCAAAACCTCATCACCCCCTTCATAGGTGATATCTTCAGATAGACCTGGTCACCAACATCAAACTCTAAGGGCTATTTTCTGTTATCTGCATATGACTTCTGGCGACTGTAAGCAGTATCCAACCTGTCCCTAATCACTCTGACCTTCTCTAAGGCCTCATGAATGATCTCTGGACCCAAAATGGATGACTCTCCAACCTCGAACCACCTAACTGGAGATCTATACCTCCTACCGTACAGTGCCTCAAACGGTGCCATCCCAATGCTGGAGTGATAGCTATTATTATACGAGAACTCTATCAAAGGCAGATGGTCATCCCAGCTACCCTTGAAGTCAATCACACACGCTCTCAACATGTCCTCCAATGTCTGAATGGTGCGCTCTGCCTGCCCATCGTCTGAGGATGAAAGGCAGTACTAAGCTTTACCTGTGTGCCCAAGCTCTTCTGGAAAGATCTCCAAAAATGTGAAGTAAACTGAGCTCCTCTATCTGAAATGATAGACAAAGGAATCCCATGCCATCTCACAATCTCATCAATGTAGAGTCTCGCATAATCCTCGGCTCTGTAAGTAGACTTCACAGGGATAAAATGGGCAGACTTAGTCAATATGTCCACAATAACCCATATGGAGTCATGCTGCCTCCTAGTCCTCGGAAGACCAACCACGAAGTCCATATTAATGGCCTCTCACTTGCAAGTCGGAACCTCAATAATCTGAGTCAGACCGCCAGGCTTAAGATGTTCTGCCTTAACCTGCTGAAAATTAGGACACTTGGCCACATATTCTGCAATGTCCTTCTTCATGCCATCCCACCAATAAATCTGCTTAAGATCATGATAAATCTTGGTGGAACCTGGATGTATGGAATATCTGGAACCATGGGCCTCTGCAACAATCCTGGTCTGCAAATCATCCACATCTGGTACACACAGCCCGTCCTGATACCTAAGTATGCCGTCACCTCCCAAAGCGAAAGACTTATTCATCTTTATCAACACTGAGTCGTTCAGCTCCATCAACACAGGATCGAGATGCTGACCCTGCTTGACTTCAACTACCAAGGATGATTCAGAACTACGATGAACTGAAACACCCCCACTAGTAAAGTCAACAAATCGCACACCCAGTCTGGCCAGTCTGTATACATATTTCGCCAACTCCTTTTTCTCATCCTCAACGTGGGCTGTACTTCCCATGCTCATCCTGCTCAAAGCATCAGCTACAACATTAGCCTTACCTGGATGGTGGTGGACATTCATATCATAGTCCTTCAACAGCTCCAACCATCTCCGCTGACGTAGATTCAACTCCCTCTGCGTGAACACGTACTGGAGACTCTTGTGGTCTGTGAACACATCCACATGCACTCCATACAAGTAGTGCCTCCACAGCTTCAGTGCAAACCCCACAGCTGCCAACACCAGGTACTGAGTGGAATAATTCTTCTCATGAACCTTGAGCTGTCTGGACGCATAAGCTATCACCTTACCAACCTGCATAAGAACACAACCCAAACCAACCCTGGATGTATCACAATAAACAGTGTAATTCTCACCACACTTAGGCAAAGTAAGCACCGGGGCTGAAGTGAGTCTGTCCTTGAGCTCCTGGAAACTCTTCTCACAAGTCTCCGTCCATTCAAACATGGCCTTCTTCTTAGTCAAAGCTGTCAGTGGGGCAGCAATGGAAGAAAAACCCTCCACAAATCTGCGGTAGTAACCAGCCAATCCCAGAAAGCTACGGATGTCAGTGGGAGTAAGAGGCTTTGGCTAGTTCTTCACAGCCTCAGTCTTTCTGGGCTCCACCTCCACGCCCTGATCGAACACAACATGACCCAGGAAGGTCACTGATCTAAGCCAAAATTCACACTTGCTGAATTTGGCGTACAGCTGATGTTGTCTAAGTACCCGCAAGGTTAGTCTCAAATGTTGTTCATGCTCTTCCTTGGTACTAGAGTAAATGAGGATGTCGTCAATGAATACTATGACGAAAGAATCAAGGTATTCACGGAAGACTCGGTTCATGAGGTCCATAAATGCAGCAGGTGCATTCGTAAGACCAAATGACATGACTAAGAACTCATAATGACCATAACGGGTACGAAAGGCTGTCTTTGGGATATCTCCATCCCTAACCCTAAGCTGATGATACCCTGAACGAAGATCAATCTTAGAGAAGAAACTAGACACTTGGAGCTGATCGAACAAATCATCTATTCTGGGAAGTGGATACTAATTCTTTATAGTGACTTTGTTGAGCTGCCGATAATCGATACACATTCTAAGGGTTCCATCCTTCTTCTTCACAAACAACACTAGAGCGCCCCAAGGGGATATGCTCGGCTGAATGAAACCCTTATCAGTGAGATATTTTAACTGCAGCTTCAACTCTTTGAGTTCAGCTGGAGCCATTCTGTAAGGAGGAATTGAAATTGGTTTAGTATCGGATTCTAAGTCGATACCAAAATCAATCTCTCGAGGGGGAGGGACTCCAAGCAAATCATCAGGAAATACATCTAGGAACTCATTCACTACAGGCACTGAGTCTATGAAAGGAATGTCATGATCTAAATCATTAACACTCACAAGATGACATAATAACCCCTTGACATCATTTTATTGGCCTTAAGGTTCGAAATCAAGGGATTAGGATGACTCGAGTTGTACCCCTCCCAGACTAGCTCCTCTTCATCAGGGAAATGAAATCTCACCACTCTACTACGACAGTCCAAACAAGCATAACAACTGTGAAGCCAGTCCATACCAAGAATAAGATCAAAATCATGCATGGGTAACACAAACAAGTCTGCACACATAGTCTTATCACTTACAACTATTGGGAAATCCTTGTATACTCTATCAGTTCTTACATTTTCTCCTAAAGGTGTACTAACCACTATAGGATCATGCAGAACTTCAGGGAATATCTCAAAAGTGAGAGCAAGCAAAGGAGTTACAAAGGAAAGCGTAGACCCTGCATCAAGTAAAGCATAAACAGAAGTTGAGAATACTTGCAGCATACCTGTGACCACATCAGCGGACTTCTCCTGCTCCTCCCTACCCTTCAGGGCATAGAACCTGTTCCTCTTAGGAGGCTCTGCTGCTGCTCCACCCTGTGGATTAGGCCTAGGCTGAGCATTACCTCCAGCCTGACCTCTGTTCTATGGGCAGTCTCTAACCATGTGCCCACTCTTACCGCAATCGAAGCAGGCATTAGTGCCCTGTCTGCACTCTCCACTGTGAGCACGGCCACACTTAGCACAGTTCTTTTTGGGATGTTGTATCTCACCTCCATTGCCCTTCTTGGGCTCAGGTCTGCCTCCTCTAGGTGATGTACTCCTCTGAGAATTAGAGTTCCCAGAACTCTGTTGCACCTTTTTGAACCTGGGCTGCTCACGGACGCCAAAATTGTTTCTGTGGCCTCCATGGCTGGGACCTGCCTGATCTTGACGCTTAGGCCTCCTAGCATCACAAATACCCCTCTTTTTGCTATTGTCCTACACCTGTTGGACATGCACCATCAACCTGGAGAGGTCCATATTATTATGGAGCATCGCAGACCGACACTCCTCCTCCAGATCTTCATTGATTCCCATGAGGAACCTGCTCATCTCATCCCTGTTGTTAGATACAAGGGAAGTAGCATACCTGGATAATTTAACAGACTTCAGTACTCACCTCATCCTTGCTGTTAGATACTAAGGAAAGTAGCATACCTGGATAGTATAACAAACTTAAGGGAATACTCCCTAACTGCCATGGATCCCTGCTTAAGGTTGATAAACTCCTCAACCTTTGCCTCCCTTATCTCCCTGGGAAAGAATCTCTCCTGGAAGGCTGTCTTGAACAGCTCCCAAGTGACCAGAACTCCGCCCAACGCTCGTCTATACTTCCACATCTTGCACCAAGTCTGTGCAACATCCTTGAGCTGATAGGAAGCCAGCTCAGCCTTCTCAGTATATGTGGCCCCCATATCCACCAGAATCTTGTTCACCTCGTCCACAAACTCCTGGGGGTCCTTTGAAGTCCTAGACCCTATGAAAATAGGAGGATTCATCCTCGTGAAATCTCTCAGCCTGTCAGCCATGCTACGAACCGGTGGGTTCTCCCTCTGAACATTCTGTCGGTTGACCTGGTCAGTCATGGCCTGGGCCTGCATAGTGATGGCATGCGCCATCTGAGCCAGAGATGCCCGTACCTCTGCATCAGTCAACCGAGCTGGGTTTACCGGCATAGCCACTCCTTCAGCTAGAGCCTGGGGTGGAACCTGATTGTTCCCAGCAGCTGCTCCTCCTCTCCTCTGACCAATGTTCCTCCTAGTATTCATTCTTTAAAATAATAAGAATTGATGTTAGACACGCTCATAACACTAAGAAATCAGACATTAGGAAAAGTACGATAAGATCAGAAGAAGGGAAATTTTCCTATGCATCATGCAGTCTCTAATTCAGGATAGTGGTGCACTTCACTACCATGACTTAGAAACTACTCAATGTGGTTGATGTGAACTTATTATTCTCGGAATTTAACCTAGTGCTCTGATAACAACTTTTTCACGACCGGAATCTAGATCCCAGACAAGACCGGCGTCGTTGACCTCTCAGAGGTTGCAGACAAGCCTACTTACGTCATTCTTACTTTATCTAGGTCAATTTTAGCGCAAAATTTGAAATTTTTGTCTCTTCACATACTTACTAATCATTTCTAATAAATTCATAATTTGTTCACCATCAACCATCTAACATTAAGATCATCAAATGAAAGAAACAGTTTAATATAGCAATAATTGTATACTTGCCAAAATGGCACCAATACAATGTCTGAAATAATACGGGAAAGAAACGTTAGTGGAACATACTCCACTAGCTCAATACTAAGACTAAGCTAGAATATAAATGGGCAAGCATCCTCGAAAGCATGAGGGCCTACCAAGTCCGGATGAATGCTCGACGTCCGGATAGCTTCAGCATCAACCTGTGGCTCTAACGTCCACCTGTGCCTGCACCTAAAATTGTAGAGTTTTATAGGGTTAGTACACACTTGTACTAAGTATGGGTATATGCAAGCACACACCAAGGACATGCATGAGAAAGGATAGCTCTTTCCTAACAACATGATTATGGAAAGTCAAGTCAGTGGACTTGCCAAATTGGGATTAGGAAAGTTAGTGAACTTTCCAAATTTGGATAAGGAAAGTCAGTGAGCTTTCCAAATTTGGTTTAGGAAAGCCATGCCATGAGAGTAACATACATCATCATACTTATCATATTGCACACAGCACATAATATCTTACACATAGCACATATCATATAGCATACAGTACATAACATCTTTTATAACATGCATTCATATGCTATGAGACCTTGGAATCATGGACTTGACATTAAGACTTTCCAAAATGAGGGCTATACATATGGGACCTCAACTAGGGAGTCTTCATTAGCAAACACAGAGTCTGCTTCATTCATTCATACGTACTTCATTTCATTTCGTTCATAGGCCAGTGTGAACACCAGCTATACCTAGGGTGTAGTTTAAGACTTTAATCGGGTTTGCTGTGCAATGATCAAGAATAACCTAGTGTCATTACCTGAGTCTAGCTCACCTATTGATTATCCTACCCTAACACCTTTGATATCGTTCATTTCATTATGTGCTTCATTTGAGGCTGGCCTCATTCATTCATTGGGAACTTTAACTTTAACCGACATAGATCATGTGAGCATCATGAAATCCAGTGTCTCCCCCACACCGAAAAGAGGTAGAATCACCGGCCAAGGTGACCCAAAACATGCTAGCGTACATGGGAATTTAACCCCGCCAGATCCCTATATTGGCAGTATAGGTTCGAAGACCAGGAGATATAAGGAGACCCATACCCGGCAAGCCGGACAGTCTCATCTCATGAGAGTTACGTGAACCTCTGCCCTTCCAGAAAGAAGGCAACACCGCTCATAGCTAGTATATCGGTGCTCAGTATAAAGTTCCATTACATTCATCTCATACATCACTCTTACTTAACCCTTCTAGGGTTTCTTCATTTCATTATACACATCTTAGGTTCACTTATTTTTAAACGTATGCTAGACTTATGGGTCTATATATACAAGTCATGAGGCTTCATTCATAGTTCGTTAAGTGACTCATATCTTCCTAAGATTATGTAGTACAAGACTTATGTATCTTGTATGTGTGCTAATATCTTGATTTTGATCTAAGTAGGTGGCATTATTCTTGAACATTTAATTCACGTATAACTTATGTATCAATACGGAAATTTGGGCAAGGGAACCCAAGTTCGAACCACTTGGACAATACTTACATTTTTCCTTGACTTTATTTTTAGTCTTCATGACATTGGGACCCTAAATCGAGCCCCAACATCAACATTCTATCTTTATTTTTCTCCTTGGCTTCTCCTCTTATTTGGCCGAAGGGTTGTGGGATCGAACCCCCACAACCCCTTTTATTTTTCATTTAAAAATTGTGTTGTCCAATTCGCCTAGACCAAGAGGTTGTGGGATCAAACCCCCACAGCCTCTTTTTATTTTATTTCTTTATTTCGCTGGAATTGGGAGGTTCTGGGTTTGAACCCCCACAGCCTTCTTAATTTATTTTTATTTAACATTTGCCTTAGCTATGGATAAGCAGTGAGGTTGTGGGATCGAGCCCCCACAGCCTCACTTTATTTTCTAATTTAATTCGCCCTTCTCTTTTCCAGCCTTGAGGTCGTGGGTTCGATTCTCACGCCTCACATTTTCTTTTCTTGAATTTTCTTCTTTCATTCGCTGCCTGGAGGTCGTGGGTTCAATTCCCACGCCTCCCATTTCATTTTTTTAAATTGTTTCTCTCTCCTTTCTCAGCCAGTAGACCCCATTTCGAATCCCCCCAACCCCTTGTCTTTTTCTTGCGAAATTAAGGTGCTATACGGGTGAGGTCAGAGGTTTGAATTCTGGTGGCCTCACCCCTTTAAAACCAATTAAATTTCCAGCTTTCCCCTATACACTTTAGCCTAAACGAAACTTGAAGTTGATGCTGGAAAATTAGTCATTTTATTAGCTTATTTTCACCAATATTTCCACTTGAAAACTTAGGAAAATTGGTGGATCGTTTAACACTTTTTTGGAGTGTATTTTATGGATTCGTTTAACACATTCTTAGGTGTAGATTCATTGTTGTTTTTGGCTGCAACTTTCCACCTAAAATCAGTCACATACACCTCATATGAACATCACGAATTATACATTTTATGCACGTTAATTCAGCCATAAAACTAACCATTTTAAGACTTCAAAACGGATAGCAACAACAACAAACATTTACATATTGCACCTCATCATTTTCGGTTGACATCATTGAACATGCTTGCTATTTCTAAACACAAAATCACAAAGAACATCATATTGCATACTTAGCTACCAGCAACCATACCAACAACATGATTTCTAACCTAATTTAGATTAAAATCGGAAGGAGACTAGGGACAAGGAGTTCAACATTCAAGGGGACAGTCCTAGTTTCATATGTTGAATTTTGTAGAAAGATATTCCTCTAGGAGAAAGGATTCCAAGAGAGAAAACCCATACCCGTTCTTGGTATTGTTCAACACTCAAAGTTGCTGCCCAGAATCACCACCAACCCAACGTTCAACACAGAAACTCCCACCTTACCCATCGAGAATGTCACGTTTTGCTTTACTTTGATGGATTGTTTTTGTCGTTTGAATTCTTATAAGTTCTTCTAGTGTGAAGAACTTTTGTTGTTATTTATGATTTTTTTGTTGCTGCTTCGTTTAACAGAGAAAACGTGAAAAACAAATGGGAGAGGTAGATGGATAAGCGTGAAAGAGAGAAGTGTGAGGTAGTGTCCCCTTAGAACTAGGTCTTGTTGGCAAGACTTAGTCAAACTAATTACTAATTATTAATCAATAATTAAAAATCTGATTTTCATATTTTCTTAAATCAGCCATTAATTATTAATTTATTGAATTAATTCACCAATAAAAGAATTCACATTAAATCATTGCTCCCACCTAGGTTCGAACCCAGGTGGAGCAAGACTTAACTTCAAGAGCTCAAATTCGGCTCTCTCTCCCCAATTTGCCCCTCCAGCTTATTAAATAAATAATTAATTATATATTTAGGGTACTTACGATACTACCCTTAGCATGGAAAAAGACCATTTTACCCCTAGACCCTTCAAACCTAAGATTTCCTCTCTTTAAGTCCGGTAAAGACTCCTTCGAGTAAATCTTCGTATTCAAGAGCCCTACATGGTTGGTCCCAACCTTTCCAAGCTCAACTAACACCCCAAATTAGTTTGCTTGGCTTTAGCAAGGGTTCCGAGGTCTGGTTCTACGCGCATCAATCCCTGCGAACCCTGGTCTAATCGTAGTCATTCTTGACACATAAGCATTTCTTATCTTATTCATTTTTAGGGTTGTTACATCGTCCCCATATATTTTTCTTTCTTTTCCCTCCACTCTCTGTTTAAGGCCAAGAGGTTGTGGGATCGATCCCCCACAACTTCATTTTATTTCTCTTAGTTTTTTCTCTTAACTTTCTCACCTATCCAAGAGGTTGAGGGTTCAATCCCCACTCACCTCATCTTATTTTTCTTGATTTTTGTCTCAAGCATTTCGGCCTGGGGAACCCAAGATCGAATCCCCACGCCCCCATTATTTTCTTTTTCCTTTATTTACTTGATTCATTCGTTTAGATTAAGAGGGTGTGGGATCAAACCCCCACAGCCTCACCTCATTTTAATTGAATTTTCTCCTTACCTTCTCATTCGGCCAAGAGGTTGTGGGTTCAGATCCCACATACCTCATTTTTATTTTTTCTTTATTTCATTTTTCTCCTCTCTCCTTCATCCGTCCAAGAGGTTGTGGGTTCGAACCCCACACGCCTCACTTCATTTTCTTTCATTTTCCCCCTAACTTTTCACTTGAGCTTTACCCCATTTTGAATCCCCCTTACCACATTTTATTATTTAATTTTTTATAACATGTATATGGTGAGGTCTTGGGTTCAATCCCCACTGACATCATGCATTTAAAAATTATTTTTTAACGTGAGTTTTTTTACAGTAAGCTGCCAAACAAATTTCCAGAATGCTGGAAATTTGTTCCCCCTCTTTGCAGTCCATTTTTCTCAACTTTTAAGTATTAGATTAGGAAAAATTTCTGTGTAGCATCTAGTGCATCTTTAGGTGAGTTTTCATGGTTACTTTCGGGAATTTAATCACCTTTTTGCAGTCCATTTCCTCACCCTCTTTCACGTTAAACTTTAAGACATTTCGAGTAGTTTTTAGGGAGATCGTTAGGTGTATTTTCAAGGTTACTTTCACTCAAGAATTATCATTTAATTCAGCAACTTTGAACTTATATGAACATCACGTTTTTAACATATTCATACACGTAAAATACAACAATTTAACATGCCAAATTTCATGCTTCAAGCTGTGGCTAATTCACAGTACACACGTGCACCCACAAGTTCACATATCACACATTTTCGGAAACACTTCTTTCATTTCTACATAATTCTGAATACACATTCAAACACGTAATCACAACCAGCCCTAAAGTCATCTACCAGAAGTCATACCAACGCATACTTGAATCTTTCAAAGGATCTAATACAGAGGGCATGCAACGGGGTACAATCTTAGTTTTTGACTGGAATTAAGCTGAACTTAGGGGTCTTTTGGGAAAGGGACCAAGAGAGAAGAAAACTCATACCTTAATGTTGTTCAAAGTGTTCTTACATGCTGCCAAAATCCCCCCACTAAGACAACGTCTCACCACCTAAATCACAAGCACAATCCGTAGAGAACTTGGTTTTTTCTTTTCGTTTTGAAGCTTATTTTGCTTTTCGAGTTTAAGCATTCAAGTTCTTGATGAACTTTATTTTCTGTTCTGTTCTTTTTCTTTTGTTGAAGGCTGATCGTGCAAGTGAGGGTGAGAGTAGATAGAGAGACGTGAGAATGAGTGGATTAGGATTAGGAGAGTTAGGTGGAGACTTAGTCAAACTAGGACTCCTCATTATTTATTAATTTTATTAATAAAATCTGAGTTTCCTTTACTTAAATCAGAAAATTAAATATTAATTAATTCAACTAATTCACTAAATACCAATTAATTCATTTAATTCGTTGCTTCCACCCAGGTTCGAACCCGGGTAAAGCTTAAATGCATAAGGGTCAAATTCGGCAACCCCTACCCGAATTGCCCCTTAATCATATTAATTAAATAATTAACTAATACTTAGGGTAATTACAATACTACCCTTAGCCTGGTAAAGACCATTTTACCCCTAGACCCTCCAAACCTAAGATTACCTCTTTTATGTCCGGTAAAACTCATCCGGGTGAATCTCTTCAATTCGGGTGCCCTACATAGTTGGTTCTCACGTTGCCTAGCTCAACTAACTCACCAAGTTGGTTGGCTTGTCTAGTGCATAGGTTCTGAGGTCTTGTTCTACGTGCAACAAGCCGTGTGAACCCGATCTAATCCATGCATTCTAGGTACGTTTAAGCATTACTTAGCATAGTTATTTTTGGGTTGTTACATTATCCCCCCCCCCCTTAGGAACATTCGTCCCCGAATGACACTACTCTTTGCTAGCAACAAGTAAGTCATCTATAGAACATATGCATACATAGTCAATTCATACTCCTCATTGGTGAATATATTATTCACACATTAACATGATGGTGCACATCCTTGAAACCTACTAGCAGCTTCACATTAATAGACTAAGGAACTCTTTCCTAAACTAGTCTCATCAAAGTATACAACATAAGCAAACATATAAATCACACAAATCAGCAACCAACATGTTGACTCAAACATATTAACCTCATGCTAGTGCATAAACACCATACACAGTCAAATACATGAAAGACTAATTAAGGCTACGCACCCGAGACTTCACCAGAAGTGCCTTCCCTTGCACCCCTAGACTTGAGTGCGAAGAATCGTTGCCTCCTTGGAGCCTTTTCACTTGGAACATTAGGCTGAGCTCTCTCCTTCCCTTTTTCTTGACTTCTCCTATTCGGATAATCCTTCACCATGTGATCCAGTTTGCCACAACTGTAACAAGCGTTAGAGCGCATCACACACTATCCTCCATGCAGTTTGCCACACTTCCTGCAAGATGGCCTCTCCTGAGGTGTATCTACTTCATTGTTTCTCTTAACTCTGGACTCGGAATCTCTATCATAGCGACCCTTGGATGAACTTGACTACCCTTGGTGGGAGAGTCCCTTCTTAAACCTGGGCTTATCCCTGATTTCAGTACTAGTCTTCCTTGAAAAATTCTCCTCAGCTTGCCTTGACCAGTTCCCTGCCCTAGTGTGCTTCCTCTTCCTGCTTTCCTCCACTTGATGGACATGGACCATAAGCCTGGAAAGGTCCACGCTGTCATGCAGCATAGCTGCCCTACACTCCTCCTCGAGATCCTCAGCAATCCCTGTCAAGAATCTACTCATCTCGTCTCTGCTGTTAGACATAAGAGAAGTGGCATACCTGGAAAGTTTTACGAACTTCAGGGAGTAATCCATAACTGACATCGAGCCCTGCTTAAGGTTAATGAATTTCTCAACCTTAGCCTCCTTCATTTATCTGGGAAAGAACCGCTCCAGAAAAGCCGTCTTAAAAAGATCCCAAGTCATAGGACCTCCTCCTAAGGCCCTGCTATCCTGCCACATCTTATACCAGGATTGAGCTACATCCGTTAGCTGGTAGGATGCCAACTCAGCCTTCTCCACCTCAGTCAAACCCATTGCACACAGTATCTTGTGGATCTCATCCACAAACTCCTGGGGATCCTCCGTAGTCTTATATCCAGTGTAAACGGGAGGATTCATCCTCGTGAAGTCCCTTAACCTTCTAGCCATGGTGCTGGCAGGTGGGTTCTCTCTGGGAACACCTCGTTGCTCCGCCTGGGCTGTCATAGCCTGAGCTTGTAAAGTGATGGCTTGGGCCATCTGTGCCAGGTTTGTCCTCACTTCTCCATCTGTCAATCCAGTTGGGTTAACAGGCATCTCCATTTCAGCAGCTGGGGCATGGGGTGGAACTTGGTTGCCCCCAGCAGCTGCTCCTCCTCTTCCCCGACCAGCGTTCCTCCTTGTGTTCATTTTCTGAAAGATAAGAATTGATGTTAGATACTCTCATAACACTAAGAAATCATACATTAAGGAAAGCACGATAAGATCAGAAGAAGGGAAATTTTCCTACGCATCATGCAATCTCTAATTCAGGATAGTGGTGCACTTCACTACCATAACTTAGAAACTACACGATGTGGTTGATGTGAACTTATTATCCTTGGATTTTAACCTAATGCTCTGATACCAACTTTGTCACGATCGAAATCTAGACCCCAGACGAGACCAGCGTCGTTGACCTCTCGGAGGTCGCAGACAAGCCTACATACGTCGTCGTTACTTCATCTAGGTTAATTTTAGCGGAAAATTTGAACTTTTATTTACTTAAAATTTATATTGGAAAACATTGATCTCGCATAATACTATCTACGTAAACTCATAAGCGTCCACAACAACTATCTAAATCAAGATAATCAAATGAAAGATATATTCATAAATATAGAGTTGCCAAAATGGCATCAATACAATGTCTGAAAGTAAATACGAAAGAAATGCTAGTGGAACATACTCCACTAGCTCATGCCTACGTCTACGCTAGAATAAACCAGTAAGCATCCTCGAAAGCATGAGGGCCTACAAAATCCGGATGAAAGCTCCACGTCCGGATAACTTCTGCGTCGACTCGTAAGCTCTAACGTCCAGCTGCACCTGCACCTAAAAGTAGATAAATGTATGGAATTAGTACACACTTGTACTAAGTATGGATATATGCAAGTACACACCACGGACATGCATGATTTAGAATAGCTCTCTCCTAACGATATGAGTTATGGAAAGTCAAGTCAGTGGACTTGCAAAAATCGTATTAGGAAAGTCATGCCATGAGAGTAACATGCATAATCATACATATCATATTGTACACAGCACATAACATATTGCATATAGCACATAACATATTGCATATAGCACATATCATATTTCATTTCATTCATTCATATGCCATGAGACCTTGGAATCATGGACTTAACTTTAGGACTTCCCAAAATGAGGGCTCAACATATGGGACCTCAACTAGGGAGCCTTCTTTAGCAAACACAGAGTCTGCTTCATTCATTCATACGTACTTCATTTCATTTCATTCATAGGCTAGTGTAAACACCAGCTATACCTAGGATGTAGTTTAAGACTCTCATTGGGTTCACTGTGCAATGACTAAGAATGACCTAGTGTCATTACATAAGTCTAGTTCACTTATTGATTATCCTACCCAAACATCTTTGGTATCGTTCATTTCATTGTGGACATTACATGAGGCTGGCCTCATTCTTTCTTTGGGAACTTTAAATTTAACCGACTTATTTCATGTGAGCTCCATGAAATCCTGTGTCTACCCCACACCGAAAAGAGGTGGAATCACCAGCCAAAGTGAAACCAAAAACATGCTAGCGTATATAGGGGATTGAACCCTGCTAGATCCCTGTGTTGGCTGCATAGGTTCACAGACTAGGAGATATACAGAGACCCATACCCGTCTGGACGGACAGTCTCATCTCATGAGAATTACACGAACCTCTGCCTTCCCGAAAGAAGGAATCGCCACTGATAGCTAGCCTATCGGTGCTCAGTATAAAGTTCCATTACATTCATCTCATACATCATAGAAGCTGGCTTCTAGCATGAGGACATCATTTCTATTTAGATGATTTCTCATCTCATCATTAGTATTAAGTATGCATTAACTTTAATACTTTCATTAGAGTTTTCATAGAGACTGGTCTCTTCATTAACTTTACACTCTCATAGGTGCGTACGTTTTGTTTACATTTACTTAGGCTCATTTGAGATTGCTCTCATGTTTCACATTAGCCTCTTATCATGTTGTCACCACATTCATTAGTCTTAGCACATTTGCACTTCATAATTACTCACCCCTTTTTACGTGAATGTTCATTTCATCATATGCAGTGCACTTGGCCTTTTAGTGTGTTTCACACTCTTACTTAACCCTTCTGGGGTCTCATCATTCATCACATAACATCTTAGGTTCACTTACTTTATAAACGTATGCTGGACTTATGAGTCCACACACACAAGCCATGAGGCTTCATTCATAGTTCATTTAAGTGATTCATATTGCCTAAGATTATGTGGTACAAGACTTATGCATCTTGTAAGTATGCTAAGGTCTCAATTTGATTCCTTTAGGCAGCATTCATTAATTGTTTAATCACGTAAGACTTATGTGTCAATACGGAATTGGGCAAGGGAACCCGATTTCGAATCCCTTGAGCAATACTTAATCGTATATTAAACTTGGTAATTGTATTTTTCAGATTTAGGGGACCCTAGGTCGATCCCCATCACCCCCATATATTTTTCTTTCTTTTCCCTCCACTCTTTTCCGTTTAAGGCCAAGAGGTTGTGGGATCGATCCCCCACAACTTCATTTTATTTCTCTTAGTTTTGCTCTTAACTTTCTCACCTATCCAAGAGGTTGTGGGTTCAATCCCCACTCACCTCATCTTATTTTTCTTGATTTTTGTCTCAAACATTTTGGCCTGGGGAACCCAAGATCGAATCCCCACGCCCCCATTCTTTTCTTTTCCCTTTATTTACTTGATTTATTCGTTTAGATTAAGAGGGTGCGAGATCGAACCCCCACAGCCTCACTTTATTTTAATTGCATTTTCTCCTTACCTTCTCATCCGGCCAAGAGGTTGTGGGTTCGAATCCCACATACCTCATTTTTCTACTCTCTCCTTCATTTTCTTTCATTTTTCCCCTAACTTTTCACTTGAGCTTTACCCAATTTCAAATCCCCCTTACCACATTTTATTATTTAATTTTTTATAACATGTATATGGTGAGGTCTTGGGTTCAATCCCCACTGACCTCATGCGTTTAAAAATTATTTTTAAACGTGACTTTTTTTACAGTAAGCTGCCAAACAAATTTCCAGAATGCTGGAAATTTGTTCACCCTCTTTGCAGTCCATTTTTCTCAACTTTTAAGTGTTAGATTTAGGACAAATTTTTGTGTAGCATCTAGTGCATCTTTTGAGTTTTCATGGTTACATTCGGGAATTTAATCACCTTTTTGCAGTCCATTTCCTCACCCTCTTTAACGTTAAACTTTAAGACATTTCGAGTAGTTTTTAGGGAGATCGTTAGGTGCATTTTCAAGGTTACTTTCACTCAAGAATTATCATTTAATTCAGCAACTTTGAACTTATATGAAAATCACGTTTTTAACATATTCATACACGTAAAATACAACAATTTAACATGACAAATTTCATGCTTCAAGCCGTGGCTAATTCACAGTACACACGTGCACCCACAAGTTCACAGATCACACATTTTCGGAAACACTTCTTTCATTTCTACATAATTCCGAATACACATTCAAACACATAATCACAACCAGCCCTAAAATCATCTAATAGAAGTCATACCAACGCATACTTGAATCTTTCAAAGGATCTAATGATAGGGACATGAAACGGTGTACAATCTTAGTTTTTGACTGGAACTAAGCTGAACTTAGGGGTCTCTTGGGAAAGGGACCAAGAGAGAAGAAAACCCATACCTTAATGTCGTTCAAAGTGTTCTTATGTGCTGCCAAAATGCCCCCACTAAGCCAACGTCTCACCACCGAAATCACAAGCACAATCCGTAGAGAACTTGGTTTTTTCTTTTCGTTTTGAAGCTTATTTTGCTTTTTGAGTTTGAGC
The DNA here is from genome assembly GCA_016801875.1 of Solanum sitiens. Taxonomy (NCBI): domain Eukaryota; kingdom Viridiplantae; phylum Streptophyta; class Magnoliopsida; order Solanales; family Solanaceae; genus Solanum; species Solanum sitiens. The sequence continues at coordinate 4,277,935 of JABWTJ010000012.1, read as the reverse complement.
GTTCAAGTTCTTGATGAACTTTATTTTTTGGTCTGTTCTTTTTCTTTTGTTGAAGGCTGATCGTGCAAGTGAGGGTGAGAGTAGATAGAGAGACGTGAGAATGAGTGGATTAGGATTAGGAGAGTTAGGTGGAGACTTAGTCAAACTAGGACTCCTCATTATTTATCAATTTGTATTAATAAAATCTGATTTTTCCTTTACTTAAATCAGAAAATTAAATATTAATTAATTCAACTAATTCACTAAATACCAATTAATTCATTTAATTTGTTGCTTCCACCCAGGTTCGAACCCGGGTAAAGCTTAAATTTGCATAAGGGTCAAATTCGGTCAACCCCTACCCGAATTGCCCCTTAATCATATTAATTAATTAATTAATACTTAGGGTAATTAAAATACTACCCTTAATATGGAAAAGACCATTTTACCCCTAAACCCTCCAAACCTAAGATTACCCCTTTTAAGTCCGGTAAAACTCATCCGGGTGAATCTCTTCAATTTGGGTGCCCTACATAGTTGGTTCTCACCTTGCCTAGCTCAACTAACTCACCAAGTTGGTTGGCTTGGCTAGTGAATAGGTTCTGAGGTCTGGTTCTACGCGCAACAAGCCGTGTGAACCCGGTCTAATCCATACATTCTAGGTACGTTTAACCATTACTTAGCATAGTTATTTTTGGGTTATTACACATAGTAGATGGGGTGAAGGATTTTATCCCTTCACTGTCCCAATGCCACACCAAGTGCAACCCCACTCGCATCAAACATCACCTCAAATGGCTCAGTTCAATCTGGTGAAATAATAATGGGTGCGGACACCAACTTCTCTTTCAACTATCCAAATATTTTCAGACAGGATTCATCGTAATAGAACTTACATTCCTTCTCGCGCAATTTGCACAAAGGATGTGAAATTTAATGAAAAATCCTTAATAAACATCCGATAAAAGCCATCATATCCAAGAAAACTTCTCACACCCTTGACATAGATGGGTGGAGGAAGTTTCTCTATCACCTCCACTTTGGCTCGATCAACCACTATACCTTTCTCTCAGATGCGATGGTCCAACATTATAACTTCTTTTACAATAAAGTGACATTTTTCCCAATTTAGCACCAAATTACAATCCTCACATCTCTTCAGCACCTCAGCCAAATTATTCAAGCACCAAACAAAGGAGTCGCCCACTACAGAAAAATCATCCATGAACACCTCAATAGTTTCCTCCACCATATAAGAAAATATCGACTTCATAAAACGTTGTAAGGTAGCCGGTGCATTACATAACCTGAACGACATCCTTTTGAATGCGGAAGTCCCATAGGGACAAGTGAAGGTGGTATTTTCTTGATCTTTCGGAGTGATAGACATGTGATTGTAGCCCGAATAGCCATCAAGAAAGCAGTATCAACCCTTGCATGCAAGTATGTCTAACATCTGATCCATGAAGGGCATGGGGAAATGGTCCTTCTCAGTCCAAGCATGCAACTTCCGGTATTTCATACGAACTCTCCACTCGATCACTGGCCACATTGGAACAAGTTCGTTCCTTTCATTAGGTACCACAGTCATCCCACCATTTTTATGCACACACTGAACAGGATACACCTAACTGTTGTCCGCAATAGGATAAATGACTCCAACATCCAACCACTTGATGATCTACTTTTTCACTACTTCTTGCATAGGTGAATTTAACCTTCTTTGGTGTTGAATACTCAGTTTGTGATCTGGCATGAGTTGGATTTTGTGGGACAAATACCAGAAGGGATCCCAATAATATCCGCAATAGTCCAACCAATGGCTCTCTTGAACGTCTTCAACACCGCCACTAAGCACTCTACTAGTTACCCATTCTCCTTTGCTGCAATTATCACCGGCAAAGTGTCATATCTACCCAAGAACACATACCTCAGATGCATTGGTAGAGCCTTAAGCTCTAATTTTGGGGACTCCTCAAAGATATGTTCATGGGTGGAGACTCGTATTGTTTCATATACAACTCCAATTTCTTCGATTTTGACCGATATTCGTTTCGTTTAGGTGCAGCCACCACAGAATCATACTTTTCAATACCATCACTGTCAAAATTCATGATAACCACCGCTTGTGACTCTTCACCTAGTCACTCTTCAAATTGTACTTCAAATACACTCTCAACCCTACATGATATAGCAGATACTGTTTGGATCTCACCACTTTGCTTCATGGACCTACAGATATTGAAAGTTGCTTTTTCACTGTTCAATCAAAATTTCGTCTGCCTCTTTTCCATATTGAATAATGCACGCTCAGTGGCAAGGAATGGTCTTCCTAGAATAATGGGTACTTCAAAGTCAACCTCACAATCAATAATCACAAAGTCGGTCGAATAGATGAACCACTCCAGTTTTACATCATGGAGTATCACTATGGGCCTCTTCACAGTTCGATCGACCATCAATAACCGCATCGTAGTAGGCTTTGGGTCTCCCAGTCCTAACTTCTAATAAATGGACTGCGCCATGAGATTTTTTCTAGCACCAAGATCACACAAAGCTTTAGAAAAGTGGAGTAAACCTATAGTACATGGGATAGTGAAGGCGCCCAGATCCTCTTTTTTCTTTACAAGAGACCTTGTAGCAATATCACTACAATGCTTCATTCTGTCATCATCCTCAAAACTCACCGACCTCTTCTTTGTCACCATGTCCTTCATAAACTAAGCATGTTCGGGCATTTGCTCCAAAGCTTTGGTCAATGGACATTGATGGGAATGTTGTTTCAACATGGTGATAAATCGACGATATTTACCATCTTCCTTTTTATTCACCAATCTTTGTGTAAATGGTGTTGGAGGTCTAGGGATGGGGACCACTTTCTGAGATACTTCATCTTCTTTCGATGTTGTGTTCACCAACTCTCCACTAGCTTCGACTACATCTTTTTTCTTTGTCATATCATCTTGTACTACAGACGACATAGGTGGATCAATGGTTTTTTTACATCCTCCAGTAGTGACTGCCACGCAATACCCATCATTCTTTGGGCTCTGGATAGTGTTACGTGGGAGAGTGCCAGGTTGGCGTAGGTTCACAGTAGTAGACAAGTGATCCTCTTTAGCTCAAGATGCTTTATCGAGACCGCAGGTGCATTCCCCATTTGCCCAATGCCAGATAGGTCGTTTCTCATCTCCTTGACATTCTCATCGGCCTCATCAAACCTCTTCATCATCTTCTGCAGCACATCCTAAACCTGCGCCATACTACTTCCACAGTCCCTAGGAGCAGCTTCCCAATTTTGAGGGGGAACATATGGCCCACCTGGATCATTCTTGTTACCATAGTTGTTCCACTTGAAGTTGTTGTCGCGATTGTAGTTCCCATCTCAGACATATTGTCCCTCATAGTTCCGACCGTGGTTTCCTTGACCTTGGCTCTAATTATCCTTATTGGAACCTTGGGTGTTTTGTAGAAAACCCCCCGTCTGATCATTAATTACTTATGCATCATCATCATAGTAATACTCATCTACCGGCAGTGGTGGTTTATTCAGATAATTAACCGCATTCACCTTTTCTGCACCTCCGCTCACATGTTTCAACACCAACCCTAGTTTAGTTCACATCTACGCCATCTCTTCTCTAATCTCATATGCGGTTGGGTTGTTTGTAGCTTGTACCGCAAAAGTGTTTCACCCATTGTCTGACTTTTTAGTGCTACAAGCTTTATTGTTGCGCGATATCTTCTCCAACTTTTATGCGATCTCAGCATATGTACATTCCCCATAGAAGGCACCCGCAAGAGTATCAAGCACTGCTTTGTTGTTGTCATCTTGACCTCTGTAGAAGTTCTCTTTCAGTGACTCTCAATGGGGTGATTTGGTTCGCCTATCATGAACGTAGTAAATTTTCCTAAGATGTACTCACCGACTCTCCAACTGTTGTTCGTCGTGGCATCTCAGGTGCGTATATGAGATTTAGGAGGAAGGTTTGATTTTATGGTGCATCTTCTCTGTCCAATAAGGCTAACTGATGCTTGCAGCCATGACAGATTTCAAAGCTTTTGAGTTGATTCGTGTTCTGGCTTTGAAAAGTTCAGTTTCCTTTACGCCTCCCAAAACCCCCCTTTTTCATGAAATTACGCATGACCTTCCATTTTTGTTATTTGTATTAATCTCTTGTATAACTCAAAATGGCAATCATACATGTTCTCTGTTGAGCTGAAAAATTGTTGCGTGGCATGGCATGGCATGTTTGTCTGTGAGATTTCGGAGAAAGTTCTATTACTTGGTGTTTTGTTCTCTATCTCACAAGGCTAACTAATGCTCCAGGCCCTGACAGGTTTCTAAGCTTTTGAGGTGATTTGTGTTTTGAGTTTGAGTTTCTTTTTCACTGAACCACTCTTTTCGTAATATTACACGTGCACTCCCTCATTTGTTATTCTTAGTACTTCTCTGCTTATACACAATGGAGATTTAGAGGATTTATTTTATTTTTGGGTTGGGGAGTGGGAACCTTCCAAAAGTTGAAGAAAACAATCCCTTTTATGCAAATGAACTTTGAAAGTGGTTTGTGTGGCTGCAATTCCTTTGAGAAAACGACCAGGAAGTACATGGCCACTGAGAACGAGATATTGAGAATCTGTAACGTGATCATCAAGATAGAGCATGCTGGACGGATGATGACAAGATGTCATGTTCAATGTTTGAGAAGTTTCAGTGTCCGGTGATCTAAGCGAGCATCTAAAGTTAATTCTGAGGGGAAAGAAGTTTGGTCTAAACCTTGTACCGTCAGGGATTCTCAATGAGGAAACTAATGTAGTGGTGGTACATGTACCAGGACTTTTTAATGAAATTGACAATCTTGAATCTAATGGAGCTTCTTGCCAAGGAAGGATTTTGGTATCCGATCGTGCTCACTTGTTATTTGATTTCAGCAAGAAGTAGATGGGGTTAGAGAAGTCCTTTATTGGAACCACCAAGAGAGGCTATGCAATCAAGGTTATTCGAAAAGCCATAAGGCCGGGTAAGTGATTTAAGGCATATGGACACATGCCCCCAAAAGCTAGCTTGATCTTTTATTATCACATGTCGCTTCAAGATTCCAAGGTATTAAGTATAGCCCTGACATGCTCATGGAGGAAGTGGAATGCTATAAGAAATTTGCTGAGAGGTTGGAGTTACAGATAGGTAATTGCATATTTCTTTGTTCTCTTGTTTTGTTCTTTAATAGAAAGTCAATACCTAAATTCCAATGCTAAGAACACCGGAGAAACATATCAATAGATTAGGAGGAATCAATAATGAAAATTGTCACAAAAAGAGATCCCCAAGAATTTATATGGAGTGAATGGTTGTGATTTATGACTGAAGAAACCTGAACGTGGAAATTGTTGTGACTATTCGTAGGAAATTAGTCTTTTTTTAATGAATAAAAATTAGAGGAAACCCTTCTATTTATAGTCAACAAAGGGTAGTATGAACAAGTGTTTTTTTGTCTTATCTGAAAAGTCATGACCTTTCCTAGCAATAACAACTCTTTAGAAAAGTCACATCTCATCGAAAAATGTCACAACTGATAAGAAAAGTCACAACTCATAGAAAAAGTCACAACCTAAGTTAAGAATATTATAGTTTTAACATTCAAGTTAGGAGTTCATACTTTTAAAGTAACCAGTTTCTAAGTACTGCTTTGCTCGTGTGACCCATACAAGTTTTTATAGATCCATTGCAACGATTAAGTATATATGAAAATATTTAACTATTAATAAAACAAAATTAAAAATAATATTTTAAAAGGGTGACAAAAACAACATTTAAAAATTTTCAACTTTGTTTAGTATATAGTTAACAAATTTTCAATTATGTCAGAAATGGCTAACAGAACCCCAAAAAATACAGACTTACGAAAATAAAAAATTCAAAAAAAATAAATTAAAGAAGTAATCATAACAATATAGAGAAAATATGAAATGCGAAATACAAAATTGATAAATATTTTTTTGAAATTTTTGCCGGCGACTTCCATAACCAATCAAAATTGTAGAGTCTTCTTCATTGAGTAAAAGTAAAGAATGAATCAAATATTACAAAATTAAATTTATGTGCTTCACTAATTTGATAATATAATGACAAAGGATAATTTTTGTGGGGGTCTCATAAAAAAATATATATGAATTTATATAGATAAAAGTGTATGAATACCAAAAGATATTTTAAAGTTTCAAATTAGACATTTGGAAGTTATGATTATAAAAAGCATGCAATTTATGAATATTAAGATATCAATTGATAGGTAATTAGATATAATTCATGAATGTGAATATTTAAAGTAAATTAAATAATCATAATAAATAAATGAAGATAGAAGAAGTTTGGTGAAAATGATATTTGTTGTTTCAATTTAAGAACTTATACAATCTGAAATGAATAATAATAACATAAACTAATTAGGGAAGAACAAAAAAAATCTTTAATCTCTAAATAAAATATATGCATATTTATACGAAATTTCATGGTAGACAAGATATGGTTGAATTCAAACGGTTGCTATTAACTCGTCCTTTGGGATCTTCACTCTATATTTATAAGTTATTATAACTCTTAATTATTTTTCATTTATTAGCACAATAATTAATAAAAAGATAACTTACGTGCAATTGTCATTTAGCATAATTTTATAAATATAAATACTATGTCACTTCCCTTTTTCACTTTTATTTTTTGTTAGCTATTGCCCCCCTTTTAACTAGTTAGTTGCTTACAATGAGAAAAAAAAACACTGCATGGCTCGATCACGAGAAGTTTAGTTTTGTTAAACTGAAGACATTAGCGGCTTTTGGATTTATTTGACGGAACAATTATCTAATATGATTAGAAAAAATAACAATTAAAGTCATTAAGGAGTAGAAAATGTTAAGTTGTAACATCTAACCATAGTAATTATTGATTTTAATTTTAAATAATTTTAAAAAAAATAAATGAAGGACATTTTCGTAATTCAACTTTGAACTTAAAATCTTTCCACTTATAATAATACTAGTAAACTTAGTTGCGCTATGCGCGGTGTGAAAATATATTAAATTTATGATTTTTTTTTTTTTTAATAAAATTACAATATTAATAATATTTGCAACGATCTTTTTTGAACTTCAAATTCAAATAAATTATATTAAAATTTTAGTACTTAGATTTGTAATTTAAATTTTGATTCATGGGATATTAATTTTCTGAAAAAAGAAGAAAAATATTCATTAAATTAGCACCATGTAACACTTTCTTTTTTTTAATGTTAGAGTTGTAATAATTGAATATTTATGAATTTAGTATCCATTTAAATGCATTCTTCGATAGAGTTATTATATGGTAATAACAATAAAACAAATGATAAATTTAACCGAAGAAAAAAAGGAAGAAATATATACGTTTTATAATAGATAAATAAAATAAAAGTTTGCTTCCACTAAAATTATGTTATTTCTAATGTAATTACATAAGATAAAGAGCTAACATGCAGATTAGCATAAAAATAGTTAATCAAATTAAGAATTTGCTTTATCAGCTCATGAATACGCCACATTCAACAGTTAGACTCGAATACGCCACATGGAAAGTTAAAATTAAAGTGTTGCCATAAAAGGAAAGTGTGTTTTCCCTTCTCTATGTTTTGCCTATGATTCTTCTATTTTATAAACAAACCAACTCTTATTTCATTTTTTCATGAGATTCACTTCCTTAGAGGATCTAACATGTCTAAAAGAATCCATAATCAACAATTTAGGATAACAGACAGAGCATGAATTAGCTTAAAAAGAAAATGAGGCTATAGGGAGTAAACAATTTACTTCGACAAATATTGCATTAGCATATAATAGAATAGCTTGTCTTTAATCTGATATCAGTAGTTCCGTTTCATACCTAAGTTGTTCGGACTCTCCTAAAATGTTGACACATGTGTGTTGGATCCTTAAAATATACACTATTTTTGAAGGACCCGACACACACTTCATGACATTTTTGAAGAGTCCGAGGAAAATTGTTTCATACTATCAAAAAGTAAGTCTCATTGACAAAAGGCTGAGACAGAGAAGCCAGCTGTAGTCAGTACTCAACAAACAGTAGTTAACTTCAATTGTAATGAAAAATAGTATGAGATTTTGAACAAATAAATGATGTAATAAAATCCTAACAAAGCTAAGTGAAAAGGTCTATAGCTAAGAGTAAAATGTCATAATTATAGATGATAAACTCAGAACTATATCATGTATTTACAGCCGCGAATTAAAATTAATACTCACCCTCCACAAGCAATATCGACCTAGTTCCAACATTTTCTTTCATTTTTTTGGTTGAAGCTTTAAACTATTGGGTTTCCCAAACAAAAGTAAATTTGAACACCACCAACAAACTCAAATTTAAAAAAATTATATGAAGACACCAAAATTAAAATTCATCAATTGAAGATAAAAGCTAGCAACTTTATTCCAAACTCGGTTAAAAAAAATTCAGATGGCAAAATGTATTAGGATTTCAACTAACAGGAAAGATTGAGAATCATCATTAGAACTATAAAAATGGGGGGGGGGGGGGGGGAATCATGATAGCTTTGGAAAAAAAAAAATCTTACGAAAAATAAAAGAAACGATTTGAAGGAGAATTACCTGAGATGAAGGGGGAAATAAGAAGATTTTTGGTGACCAAATTAGAGCTTCTACTATTAGGATTTAGGATCAGAGAGCGGTGAAGGAATAAGGTTGAAACACGAAACCAAGTATATGATTGAAGACACCTTTGCAAGACACGTAAGGTACCATAAAGCACTAAAAAGACAAAAACACCCTCAAATTTGAATTGAAGGACATGAAGCACACATGTTAAAATAAGTTCTTTCTAATATAGTTAAATGCATAAGATAAAGAGCTAACATGCAAATTAGCATAGAAATAGTTAATCAAATTAAGAATTTGCTTTATCAGCTCATGAATACGCCACATTCAACAGTTAGACTCGAATTTCTACCTAAAAATATTACTCCCTTCATTTCAAAAAGGATGACCTAGTTTGATTTTGAACGGAGTTTAAAAAAGAAAGAAAACTTTTTAATCTTGTGGTTCTAAATTAATGTCAAATGTACCAAAATGTCCTTTAATCTTGTGGTCTTAAACATGACACATGGAAAATTAAAGTTAAAGTGTTGCCAAAAAAAGAAAGGGTGTTTTCCCTTCTCTATGCTTTGCCTATGATTCTTCTATTTTATAAACAAACCAACTCTTATTTCATTTTTTCATGAGATTCACTTCCTTAGAGGAATGTTCTTTTTCTGTTTGTTCTTATAATTCTTACTTCATATACGCTTCCTTTTTGTTTGTCCATATTAGCTATGGTTTCGTATGCTTACTTTACACCAGCGAAAATTCAAAACTGGGGTTGGATTTCCAACATTCATTCTCAAGATTCAAAATCATTTACTACATAAATTTTGATCTTTGTTTAGATTTTCATCACACAACCAGTCTATGGGATAAATTTGTCATCTACCTAAAATTCCATTGAACTAGATTTTGAAACTTTCATTATAGTTAAACCTAACACTAAACATGAATTTTTTGGTTTAAGTAGGAACTTATATCTGATCCACAAGCAGCCAACTTCTTGCAGCAACTCTCTTATACTTGTCTCTGTCATATTATACATTCAAAAAGTTAAGTACATATATATCATTTGCAAATCAGTCCTACATTCAAAAAGAAGGGAAAGGTATTGTTGTACTAATTGTAGTTGTTAACACATGATTAGTTGCTTACCTACATTCTCAAACCTTTTAATACACTTTATAGCTTATTCTTTTTATATTATATTCCTCCCTCCGAAGGATATACATCTATCTAAATGTGGAAAAGAAAGCATGACAAAAAGTTCTTCTCAGGCTAGTTATTCCATTTTGAGGCATCAACATAACAGTTTATCACTTCTTCTTGGCACATGGGAGCCCTGGGTGATGCCAAAGCATACTGCTAATCTTTTGAGTAGTTAGATGAGGAGGGGGGAAGCAAGACCCAAAAATAAATGGTGGTCTATAGTACCTCCTAGTGTCTGGTGGTCTATATGGAGAGAAATAAACCTCAAGTGTCATGAGAATATTACTAACACTATTCACAAAGTTAAAGAAAATTGCATCAACAAGTTGTGTTTTTGGTGTAAAGAGTATAGAAGAAGTGGAACACTAGGTAAATTTCGTAGGATCTATGTAATTATGGAAATAGCTTGTAACTTTTTGGATGTAGCTAACATATCCTTAATCCTGAAGAATACAACTTTACCTTTATTAAAAAAACAAAAGTTTATATCAGTTCTGTGCTCCATCTTGTTGAAAGTAAGAAGAATTTTTGAGGGTTTACGCTTTTCAAGTGTCATTTGTGTGCGTTGTCTCTTAAGGTCCATTTATGTTTTATTTGGGTTGATTATAACAAGTGAATTATGTATTGTAACTTATAAGGGAAGAGCTTATATGTTATCATAGCACCCCAGAGTTTGTTGCTACAGATAGATCATTAAGAGTACCTTTATCAGTGAATAAACAAGGCTTGTATGTGTAAGTTAATATTTAATTTGCATGCAGTGAGGATGACCTGATTTCTCCTACTCCTCTGCCGCTATATTCCAGTGGGTTAGTGATTCATCTGAGTTCCCTTAACAAATTGAATGCAAAGGATGGTTCATTCAAGCTCTCCGGAAATATCTCAGGTCCTGATGTTTACACAGTGAAGGTATACAGGCCCAAAATCTTAAGAATTATCTGATACCATGAGCTATGCTATGCTATGCTCTCCTCTACGGTGGATGGCGACTCGCATAAATTGATTGATGCTGGAAATCGAGGTTAAACGGATGAGCTTGTATGGAAGACAAAGAGTCGAGCTCTCCATTTTAACTAGGAAAGAATATTTATTTGCCTTGAGTGAGTCTTAAGGTAACAGGAAATAACAATATTAAGAGTGTTCATGTTGTGCCACTCATGCCAGGTAATTTGCCCTGAATGCTCGTTTGTGTTAATAATCAATGATGATAGAAAACGTGTGTAACTAGAATAGTAAGGAGACTGCAACATTCTGCAGAAGATATCTGCTGGGAACTTTCCACAGCAGTTATCCCATCAATGTGATCGATTTTTGTGACACCCACGACCTTCTATTTTTCTTGTTCTTGTTGATCTCTCTTGTATAATTAAAAAAGCAATTCAACATGTTCTCTCCTAAGCTGAAAAACTGTTGCTCGGCATGGCACCTCAGGTGCGTATATGAGATTTAGGAGGAATTTTTTATTTTGTGGTGCATCTCCTCTGTCTAATAAGGCTAACTGACGCTTGCTGCCATGACAGATTTCAAAGCTTTTGAGTTGATTCGTATTCTGGCTTGGCAAAGTTCAGTTTCCTTTACGCCTCCCAAAACCACCCTTTTTCGTGAAATTACGCATAACCTTCCATTTTTCTTATTTGTATTAATCTCTGGTATAACTCAAAATGGCAATCATACATGTTCTCTCTTAGAGCTGAAAAACTGTTGCGTGGCACGGCATGGCATGTGTGTCTGTCGATTTTGGAGAAAGTTCTATTACTTGATGTGTTTTTCTCTATCTCACAAGGCTAACTAATGATCGAGGCCCTGACATGTTTCTAAGCTTTTGAGGTGATTTGTGTTTTGAGTTTGAGTTTCTTTTCCAGCCCTACTCTTTTCGTGATATTACACGTGCACTCCCTCATTTGTTATTCTTAGTACTTCTCTGCTTATACACAATGGAGATTTAGAGGATTAATTTTATTTTTGGGTTAAGGAGTGGGAATAGATGAGTTGGAGTATCTACCTTCCAAAAGTTGAAGAAAACAATCCCTTTGATGCAAATGAACTTTAAAAGTGGTTTGTGTGGCTGCAATTCCTTTGAGAAAACAACCAAGAAGTACATGGCCACTGAGAACGAGATATTGAGAATCTGTAACGTGATCCTCAAGATAGAGCATGCTGGACGGATGATGACAAGCTGCCACGTTCAATGCTTGAGAAGTTTCAGTGTCCGGTGATCTAAGAGAGTATCTAAAGCCAATTCTGAGGGGAAAGAAGTTTGGTATGCACCTTGTACCGTCAGGGATTCTCAATGAGGAAACTAATGTAGTGTGGTACATGTACCAGGACTTTTTAATGAAATTGACAATCTTTAATCTAATAGAGCTTCGTGCCAAGGAAGGATTTTGGTATCCGAACGTGCTCACTTGTTATTTGATTTCACCAAGAAGTAGATGGGGTTAGAGAAGTCCTTTATTGGAACCACCAAGAGAGGCTATTGAAGCAAGGTTATTTGAAATGCCATAAGGCCGGGTAAGTGATTTAAGGCATATGGACACATTCCCCCAAAAGCTAGCTTGATCTTTTATTATTTGATGTCGCTTCAAGATTCCAAGGTATTAAGTATAGCCCTGACATGCTCAGTGAGGAAGTGGAACGAAATAAGAAATTTGCTGAGAGGTTGGAGTTATAGATACGGTGCATGTCACGACCCGAAAGCACCCCCTAAAAGTTAGGGAAACCTTCGAATCATGACAGGGCGTACTTGACCCCTTTGGGGTCTCGTACAAGCCCTCTAACTAGCATTCATAACATAAAGCATGAAAAGTAATGCGGAATTAAAACTTTTCACGATAATAATAATAAAAGGAATCTTTTCATAAATACTAGGAAATCTTATCGTCACAAGCCAACTTAAAGACACAACTTGGAATCTTAGGGACACGGACCTTTACAATAAAAGTAAATACTTTCTAAGTCTTAATTAAGAAACTAAGAAACATAAAACTATGTCCTCGAATATATGAGGACATACCCAATTCTTGAGAGATAGAATTCCCAAGCTTCAACTCTGATCCTCCAAAAAGTCTTCCAACCTATACTCATAAGGTATATAAAAGTATGAGGTTAGTACAACAATGTACTAAGTATGGCATATGCAAAAACATACAAAAAGGGACATTTTAGTAAAAATAACTTTTAATGCAATCTAAAGCAATATCCATGAATCTAGAAACAAACCAACATAAGAATCGACAATCAACACTTTATGGCAACTTTACCAAAACTTAGAGTAATCAAAAGGAACATTTCAATGAACTTACTAAACTTACAATGACAATTGAATAAAGCATCACAGTGAATATATTGGATTCTTACAATGAAGACCTTACAGTGAATGGCACGGTCCAAGTCATATGAACTCTTTTTCCTTTGAAGTTGCCCTAACCCAAGGTTATCCTAAGACTCCCTAAAGTAAGTTACGAAGGGATTTTCATTACACCTCCCTTCAAAACACACCAAAGCGACCCTTAAAACTACCAAATCTTAGGCTTACTTCGTTGGAAATCAAATCCACGCCCATGGCTAACATATGCAAAACACTCATGGAAATATAGGTCATACCAAGTGCAATGTGAGAGTAGCATCCCATACTACCACTCCCACTTAGTACTCCTAATGGATTCCATTTACTCAAGTACTCCACAATAATCCTCCATAACACTACACCATAGTACTTATTCACACGGACTTCATGAAGGTACTCTTCTCCCATAGTAGGTATAGGTCACACCAAGTGCAATGTGAGAATTGCATCCCATACTACTACTCCCACTCAATGCTCCTACTCGTTAACTAATGTGGATTGAGCACTTGACGACATACATACACATATTCAACAATATACAAGATAATTAGTTTCAAATCAATTCTTAGTGGGAGTTAGCTTAACCGACAAAGACCATGAGAGCTAGACATGGAATCCCGATATTAACCCCTATCGGATGAGGGATCCTTACTTGCCTAGTGTAAGGTCATGCTTCTTAGCGTTTACATGGCTTTTCCAATAGCTACACCTATGCAAGCACATAGTTAAGGGATAAGGAGATTGCTACTAAGTAACTCACTCTCTACTAACGAGGAGTACTCATCTCAAGAGGTACTTTGGATTACAACATCTCAACTCACGAAGTGCAATCCACCTCCCCTTCATATCTTCTCGGTGCTAGGCATAACTCCCAACGGATTTCTCAACATAATAGTATATCTTAGAAAGATCACTAGGAATGGAGAGGTTGCTACTAGACACTACATCTCAACTCACGAAGTGTGTCCACCTCAAGATTCCCCTTTTTGGTCAACTTGGCATAATACAAATCTTAAAAGAGTGTGTGTGTGTGTGTGTGTGTACATGTGCACACCTTGCATAAAAGCATCGCTTCATTATCATCAAGTTCTACACATACTTTAACCTTAATTCATCAAGTTACACACTCTACATGCTTCTCATAATCATACACTTCATTTAGACATAAACTAGGTCAAACATGCACTTCAAGCTACATCAAACACAATACAAGACCCATTTCCCATATATCTTCATTTCACATATTAGACCTTCAAGATCACATACTCAAAACATACTAAGTAACATCAAGTTCATCAATTAGCACCGCCACCCATAAGGTGGACCATACCACTCAAATAGAGATTCATAATAAGAAATATACCATGAGAGCAACTCATCAACAAATCAAACCATCATCACCCGTAAGCAATTTATCAATATTTCACCATATTAAAGCCCTTAGGGCAGTAGCTACACCAACGTGACATACACAAGAAGACCCAAGTTCATACCTTACTCAAATCATGCTCACATAACCCATTTTCAAGCCAAAAGTTGAAGTATGCATATACAAGAGTTTCATAGAGTTTTTAACATCAAAGTCATCAATTAAAACCAATATAAATACATTTAAACCATTAGAACTTAAATACAAGAAGACCCATACTAGAAATCAAAGTTAGAAGAAGTTTGAGTTTAAAAACCCTTTTGAAAACCATTTTGGAAATTGGCTTCTTGAATGAAAAGATATTCAAGAATGGATACCATACCTTTAAGAGAAGGAAACCCACTAATTTTGATGAAGAAACAAGTCCAAATCAGCCCTCCATTCCCTCCTTGAGCCTTGGCTTCAATGGAGTCTTGAGAGAGTTTCTTTAGAGAGAGAGAGAGAGTTGAATTTAGAAGTGAGGGGGGTCTTGTCTAGGTCTAGGGTTTAAAACTCATCTAATATACCCAAAAATCCCTTAACAAACCGTCCAAACTCTTAATTAGACGTGGGGTGAATTTACAAGTTCACCCTTAACTTGGCAGAAAAATCTGCGCACAGGGACAGACTTGCGACGACCTGCTTGTGACGGGGCGTCACGGGTGCAACGGCCCATCCTGACCATCCGTTGCAAACTTCAGAGGCTTGACAAGGGTCCCCTCTACAACCTTGAACAAGTCCCCCATGATGGAACCTTGTGACGGGGCGTCACAGCCATGACTGGCCGTCGACTACTCCGTCGCCAAGGCTGCCTGGGACAGCCTGCTTACAAGGTTTTGGGTCCTTCCTCAAGGAACCTTCGATGGTCCTTGGGGTTAATTTCCCGGACGTTTCCAACACAAAATATGATCATCTATAAGTTTAACACCTCTCACATGAATTTCATCCAAAACAAACACATAAAACTCAATGAAACTCGTCTAGACGTACAAGGTCGACTCAAGGCATATCTTTCGAATGCCTTGGACGTTCTTGGTCGTTTGACCTCCAAACTTCACGAAACTTTGCACACTGCCTAAGGACACTAAACTAACTCCGTTTAACTTAAAATCAACTCAAGAAACAATCATGATGCTCCAGTTCACCTTAGTTCATTTTGGGGCGTTATAGTGCACTTCATGAATGATGCTATATCTCAGAAAAAGAAGATTTTTGTACAAGAAAACTATGCTGGATATCGATTTTGGGACAAGGAAACTATGCTAGATATCGATTTTGGGACATACCATTTTGTCCATCAGCACAAGTCAGATCTAACCCTGAAAAAACTCGATATGCTGTCAGATCTAACAGAAATTCAGTTGTGTCCTGATGCTTCAAAATTAAATTCAGGTAATATTCTTTTTTTCTTCTACTTCAACATCTTTTTGACGTGATGATTTTTGTGGTGTTGGGAAGACCAGATATTTCATAAGATTGTTTTGGAAATTGAGCCATTCAACACATTGATCGATTAGTGGAAATTAATTTCCATAAAAGTTTTGTGTCTTTAGTTTCCTCTACCTCTACCCTATTATTGAAAACAAAATTCCCAAATTTTTGCATCTGTCTTTTCTCTGCCATATATCATGACTTTTTTTCAATGTTCATATCGGTAGCCTTGAGTATGCATATATATTGAATCTTATTACGGTTTTCTATTTTCTTGTTTGTGACTGTACTTTATTTTTCCTTTTTCTCATCTATGTACGTAGGTGGAGTATTAAGTTATGCCTGGATGGAAAACTGATATTTCAATTGGGTCTTAAATGTGTGAATGAAAAATGAAGATTTGAGACTTTTATGAATAGTTGTGACTTTTATGAAAGGTTGCGACTTTAATGAAAGTTGTGGTTCTTGTGAAAAGTTGCGACTTTTATGAAAAGTTGTGATTTTTATGGAAAGTTGTGACTTTTATGAAAGGTGACGACTTTTCCGAAAGATTGTGACTTTTCCAAAGGTTTGTGACCTTTCTGGTAAGGTACAATAAGAACATTTTCGCACTACCCTTTGTTTTCTATAAATTGAGAGATTTCCTCTCATTTTAATAATATAATATATGACTTCTTCTACTACTACTAAATCTAGTATTCTAAGTGTACTTTGTTGCCGTTGAGTGGCTCGCTAACACCAGCATTTTCGGTATCAATACACTGGTGATTGAGATCATTCTACCCTGGGAGGACATATTCCAAATCACACCTCGGATACTTAAGGGGAATAATTTCCTTAAGGGGAAACTGTGCATTCAGTAGGCTTGATGTTCTTTCTTTTTTTCCAAATTATGGTATGTGTTACAAATTTTAGATTTGTGAATTAATTTATGTTCTTCTATTCTTCACTGGTTCATTAAACTTTGGTTACTTCGTGTTTCTGCAAAGTTTGTTTGAATCGATAAGATTCTTAAACACAGATTGACAACAATTTTT
Organism: Solanum sitiens; assembly: GCA_016801875.1. NCBI lineage: Eukaryota > Viridiplantae > Streptophyta > Magnoliopsida > Solanales > Solanaceae > Solanum > Solanum sitiens. The sequence goes on along the minus strand of JABWTJ010000012.1, from coordinate 4,260,879 downwards.
CTTTCAGAAAAATATTTCATATATTTTTTCTAATCTGTTTCTGATTCTAGTTTCTCTACTTGTTTTAATTTTCTAGTTATGAAAATGTTCTTAAACTTTGTAATGTCTTACCAAGTTCTTCAAAGTTTTTGTTCTAAGTATCTTAGGAATACAAGATGGACAACAATCTTCAGAAAATTATTATACTGTTAGTATTTTTTGTATTCTACTGACTGAGAGAATCTGATCATGGAAGTAGAAGATAAATGCATTACTTCTCCATAATTCATTGCTTTGTTTTGCAAGGTTGAAATGAGAATGTAAAAGAAAAAGTTTTTTTTTTTTTTGTATTCCAATTAAAGATGTAACCTTCTTATTATTAATTTAAGGAGGAAAATAGTTTCTAAATGTTAACAATTTTAATATTTATCATGTATGCCTTTGGAAAAAGTTCTGCAAATCGAATGGCTTTCGAATGAATTTTCCTTGGCAAATAGTGTTGCCTTTAAAATTCACTAGTTTGTAGAGTGACACATGCATATTTTTGTTTGATAAAATAGTATGTCAAAATGTTATAGTTGGAAGACTATTTGAAATGGAAAAAAAACATTTCTATGTGATAATCTAAGAATATGTTTTATTCTGTTTGGAATTAAAAAAAATTATAGTTTTGTACTCCCTGTTAATTGATGTGTCTGATTGTTGTGGACTAAAAAACTTTTGTAGTTTTCTACTCTAAATAAATTGGACTTTGCAATACTAAGTGGTATGTCTAGTTGTGATAGACAAGAAAGGCCAGCGACTTAGAGTTAGTGTGTTTGTGCCTCTATGGAATGAACTTTGACACTATGTAAACACTGTCAAAGAGAATTGAAACTCTATATTTCTTTCATAGAATAATATTTTCAAAAGAGGTTTCATACAACCTGTTTTACGAAAATATATATAAAAGAAAAAATGACTAAGTTTCGAAAAATCAATTAATCTTATGATTTAAGAAAAATCGACTTTCCAAATTAACAGAGTCGTCACTTGATTTTTTTATAAAAATCAAGAAAAACTTATACTTATTTTCAAAAGATTTAAACAGATAAAATCGATTGAAAAAGGGTTCGAAGTTCAAATGTACATTTCGAGAAGGTGTTAGGCCCTCGAAATGCCCGCTAACTCGCGGTTGACCGGCGATTTAACCAAAATGACTTTTCTTATAATTTCAAATTTTGACTAAAGTATAAGGAAATTCATTTTTTTTTTTTGAATTTTATTTACTCAATTTTATTATTTTTCAGGGAAAAACACTAAAGGGCTCATTCTAAAGGGGATGACTCGAGTGCAGACTAAACTAAAAAAAGCTAAGTAAAAAATGTGAAATAAATATTTTCCCTTTTTGAATATAAAAATTGAAATGATCATCTTTGAGGATTAATTAAATTAAAACCAAAATCAAATAATGGGCTAGTCAATACAATAACATATAATAAGAGGAAAAGGGAGAGAAATATTGAATTTGGGCCTTTGACCCAAATTCCAAATCTTGATGCACCTGTCCTACTACTAAAAATACCCAACAAATGAGTTTGGGCCTATTTAGTTCAAGATTTAGCTGCTGATTGTTTTCTTTGGGCCTTTGAGCCCAATTTTGCCTAGATATCAATGTATACGGATGTATACAACCTGTATACTGCTGGTTTTGGGCTTTCCGAACGTCCAAAATTTCAATTTCCATCCCTTTTTGCTGCCATCAACCTGTATTTTCGAATTTGGCCTCAGATGCATATTTTTTGACCTGTATACCACTGCCTTCACCATGTATACCAGTGTATACAACTGTATATAGCAGGTATACAGCTCCTTTTGATTCTTTGGAGGTTTGCATTAGCTTTTCTTTCACCGCCGAACACCAAAGGCTGACTCGATATGACTCTTGATGAGCAGCGACTGAGACAACGGCGAACCAAGTAGAGACTTCCACACTTCGGAGGAGAGCTTTCGACAGAAGAACGCGAGAAATTTTAAAAACGGAAGTTTGATATCGAAAAGCTTTTACTCCGTAAAAATAGAAATCAAAAACTCTTCTAATGAATTTATATCACTGTATTATGCTTCTATGCTTCTCATTTTTAAACCCCTATTTCCCAATTCTTTTTCGCCAGCCCTTATCAAAGAAGATGAGGGAACTATTTATAGACGAATCCTAGGGCAGATGAATGGGGGGAAATTTGGGATGAAATTTGGAAGAGAATTCAAAATTTGAAATTCAAACCTCTCCAGAGGATCAGGTTTGAAAGCTGTCCATTGTACAAATTCCCAACGAAAAAATAAAGATAGCCGCCCAATTCTAAGCAAAGGACGAAAGATATGGAAGATGAGGATTCCTGGACCTATTCTCTATCAGAGAGGATAAGGCAGAGAAGGAGAGAGATACACTGCTCGTTGGACTCAGACGTGCTGGATCGATTTTGGTTGTTGGGTCGCGCGTTGAGGAACAAGGAGAACGACGTACAGAGGACGTTTGGTTTTTGTTGTTGTTGCACGCGTTGAGGAGGTGAATGTCCTGGGTTTCTTTTGCTTTGGCATGGGTCGGGTCGGAGCTGCTAGGGAGATGGGCTGGGTCGAGTTTATTTCTGGAAATTAAAGGGAAATGGGATTGGGTTTGGGAATTGTATTAGAATGGGCTGCAGGGATTGTGAAGACAAAGGCCCAAAGGTAGCCTCTCTAAATGCGTTTAAGGGATTGGGTAATGAATTATATAAATTAATTAAAGAGCTTCATAATCTTAACGAAATAAAATAATCGACTTAATAATAAACTAATTAACCAAATATATACCATTCAATAATTAAACTAATTAACCAACTATTTAATTAAAATAAATCTTTTTGAGACGATTTTCAGATATTTATAAAATAAACTAATCATATACATAATTATGTAAAACATATATATCATCTAAATATTACAAAAACGTGACAAAACTATTTAAAATTATAACTTGCAAAACTATATATATATTATTTTATATTTTTTTTTTCTTGAAATTTTATGAAACTAATTATTTTAAATTGTTTAGAATTTAGGAAGCTCGATATGATTAATTTATATTGGGGAGGGTCAAAATTGGATGTCAACACTACCAATGACATTTTTATAGTCTAGAAAAATATGTGAAAAAACTATTTTCAAACACTTGAAAAATATTTTTGAGATCATATTTAAAATGTGGGGGTTCTTTGCTTATGATTAGACTTGGTGTCTAATTTAACTTTGGAGCAAAATATATGAAATTCAATGATACTTTTGTATTATGTTAGACCCACAAAATTGTTGGAGTATATTTGGTATTGTGGTTGTTAAGTTTCTTTATTACTATTATATGGTGTGACTAGTATGAAACTACCAAATGATATATATACTTGTTCAAAATAATTGTGTTCTTTTATAAAAAAATGTCACTTAAATGTTGTGATTTTTCATGAAAAGATATGTCTATTATTATAAAAGTATTTGCATAGACATGGATATTGGTGAATAGTCATTTGTTATATTTTTGTAAAGGAAATATTTGGACTATATTGTCTTTATTGGACCCAATGAAACTTTGTTCATGGGTAGTTCTATAACACGCAATTGAAAGTTATGGAAAGGTCCTTCTGAAAAGGATATTTGACAAGGTGATGACTCTAAACAATGTTTGTATCACACAAAATTGTAAGAAGTTGGAACAAAATATTTGAGAAAAAAGCTACCTCGCAAAGAGCTTTTCAAACTCAATATTTTATTTGTTCTAACTTGATTGAGTCAGAGTCACATGAGCACTTGGGGCATTTCAATTAAGAAATACCTTGTAAGGAAAACTGATCAACTTAGAAGTTTTGTCTAACATTGAGTGCAATAAATAAAAATGTCAAATTTGTGTGGAATCTAAGTATGCTGAGCATTCTTATAAATCTGTTGAAAAGAATTGTATCCCTTAAAATTGATTTACATTGACATTTGTGATATGAAGTCAATACCATCTCGTGGTGGGAAAAAGTATCTCGTTACTTTCATTGACAATTGCATTAAAAAAAGACTTTCTATTTGCTTAATGGTAAGGATGAAGCAATAGAAATGTCTAGACAATATAATATCGAAGTTTCAAATCAGTTGGGAAAAAGATAAGAAGTGATAAGAATGAAGTGTATTAATCTCCTTGTGCAGAAATATGTTTGGAAATTGGATTTTTCCATCAAACTACTGCCCTATTCACCTCAATCTAAAGGAAAAAAAATTGAATGTTGAAAGAAATGATGGATGCATTTGTAGAAGTTCAGGTTTACCACAAAACTTGTGTGGAGGAACTATCCTTACTGCAAAAGGGAACAAAAAAAAGTTTTGTCTTTTCATAAAGAAAGCAATTTTGTTTGTTCAGGACACAATCTATTCCATATGAGAATGGAAAGGAAGGAAATCCAACTTGAAATATTTCAAAGTGTGTGGGTGTCTAGCCAAAGTACAAGTTTCTATTCCTAAAAAGATTGAAATAGAACCTAAGACTGTAGACTGTAAAATTGGACTTCAGTAGTCTAGTGAAAGGTCTAAACGACCTTGAAAATAACAAAAGGAGTCTTAATAAAGAGATTCAGACGCGTAATAAATGTCAAGGGACATATACTTCCTTCGAATATGATTTTGTTACATTTGTTGTGTCTTATGTAGACTCATCCTTTTGGACAAATGGTATCAATAGTGAGATTGGTTCAACCTTGAGCAATCCTATTGGAAATCGGTTGATCTTCCTCCAGGAAATAAACTTTTGGGTTCAAAGTGAATCCTCAAAAGAAAAATGGAATTCAATTGAACTGTTGACTAATATACAGCAAGACTTTGTGTCAAAGACTTTAAAAAAAATAAGGTTTTGATCTTGTTGATATATATACTCATCAGTAACTAGAATTATATCCATTCGGATGCTAATATTATTAGTTGTGATATATGACCTCCAAATTCATCAAATGAATGTGAAACGTTTCTCTTAAACGGAAAATTGGAGGAAGAAATTTACATGAAACACCCGAGGGTTTTATGGTTCCTGGTAAATAAAAGAAAGTGTGCGAACTTGTTAAGTCACATTATGGACTAAAACAAGCACCCAAACAATGACATAAGAAATTTGACCAAACCATGTTGGCAAATGAATTTAAGAATGATGGAACTGATAAATGTGTTCACATTAAAATCACAAGGTCATTGTTTGTTTGTACATTGGTGATAAGTTGATAATCAATAGAGACACTAATAACATAAAAATTACTAAACATATGCTAGAAAGCAAGTTTGGAATGAAAAATGTGGGAGCTGCTGATGTGATCTTAAGTATAAGAATCCTTAGAACTCCATAATGTTTAGCATTTTCACGGTCTCATTTCATTGAAAATGTACTTGACTAGTTCAAATATTTGGATGTCAATATTGTAAAGTATCCAATAAATGTGAGTTTTACATTTCAAAAGAGTGAAAGCTAAAGTGACTCACAATTGGATTGTGCTAGAGTATCGGGAAGTGTGATGTATATCATAAAGTGTGCGCGATCAGGTATAACATTTGCTATTACTAAACTGAGTCGGTTCACAAGTGATCCCAAATAAACTCATTAGATGACAATAAATAGAGTTTTGGAGTATTTAAAATAATACTTAAAACTATGTCTTGCATTATAACAATATACAGCAGTATTGAAAGGATATAGTGATGCAAATTGTATCATCAAACAAATGAAGTAAAATCCACGAGTGGATATGTATTTACTCTTCGTAGAGGACAAGTCTCTTGTAAATATTTCAAAAGAGACATGTATCGCTAGCTCTACAATGATCTCTGAGCTAGGTGCTCTAGATAAGGTCGGTGAATAAGTTGAAAGACTCCAGAATTTCTTGATAGATATTCTATTTTGGCTCAAACCATTGGCATTAGTATGCATACACTTTGATAGTCAAGATGCAATAGGTAGGGCATGGAGCATGACGTATAACGAAAAGTCTCGTCATATATGACATAGACATGATACCGTTAGAAAACTACTCTCTAGTGGAATTATTAGCATTGACTATGTAAAGGCAAAGGATAATGTGTCGGATCCACTTACAAAAAGGTCTAACTAGAGAGAAAGTTGAAAGATCATCTAAGAGAATGGATTTATGACTTAGGACAAGTCATCATGGAGGTAACTCTATCTAGCAGACTGGAGATCCCAAGAGCTAGATTCAAGGAGAAAAACAAAGTTGTGAATGACGGTTCGGCATTGTCAACAAACTCAATCCATTCTCATGATGAAGACAATGCTCAGGGACAAGGATACAACATTAAGGCTTGTTAATGAGTTAATAAAGCTTAATGGTTTTAATGATTTGCTAAGTTTGACAGAGTTGACCAAATAGTGTATCTACGCGATAACATGGTTAGGAATCACCTATGTGAGTGTGAAGTGTAAGCCGCTTCAAAGAAGATGATTGTCAAAATCCATCTCTCTATACACTCATGAAACCAGGAGGTGTTCATGGCTAAAACGAACACAACCGTAATAACCATAAACTGTAAAGGGTTAAATGTGTTACATATGGTTGTCTAGGTATACACCAAAGCTCGACGATTCAAAGATATCGCATCTACCGATTGATCGAGTATATTCGACATATGTTCACTACGGAAAGTCCAAGGGGAAACCTACTTATCCAGATGCAATTAATTCTTGATTGTAAAGTACACATACTTGTCCGTTTCTTTATTTTGGAGTCATTCCCCATTCATGCGGGGTATTGTTGTGTTTTAAATGTGTGAATAGAAAATGAAAAGTTGCGACTTTTATGAATAGTTATGACTTTTATGAAAGGTTGCGACTTTAATGAAAAGTTGTGACTTTTATGAAAAGTTGCGACTTTTATGAAAAGTGTTGACTTTTATGGAAAGTTGTGACTTTTATGAAAGGTGACGACCTTTCCGAAAGATTGTGACTTTTCCAAAGGTTTGTGACCTTTTCGGTAAGGCACAATAAGAACCTTTTCGCACTACCCTTTGTTTTCTATAAATTGAGAGATTTCCTCTCATTTTAATAATAGAATATAAGACTTCTTCTACTACTACTAAATCTAGTATTCTAAGTGTACTTTGATGCCGTTGAGTGGCTCGCTGACACTAGCATTTTCTGTATCAATACACTGGTGATTGAGATCATTCTACCCTGGGAGGACATATTCCAAATCAAACCTCGGATACTAGAGGGGAATAATTTCCTTAAGGGGACACTGTGTGTTGACACCAAATTTTGGTCTGATAGTTTTAAAATTAATATTTTTTGAGTATTTTATTTTAAACCGTTCAAAATACATATTTTGTTATTTTAATGCAATTTGTAAGATAATCATCATTTTTCTCAAAGTATTAGGATTTTTATCTGTTGTTATGTTTATATTATTTTGTCCCAGTCAGACATTCAAATATTCTTTCATTTTTTATAAAATCATTATTTCTTGAAATTGCATTTTTTACATGTAATTGATTACGTTCATTATATTTTTTCATATTCAGTTTTTCTCTGTTACGTTGTTAACACTCATTTTGATATTTTGCGCAATCTAGAAATTTATTTAAATACGAATATAATTTGTATACACAAATGTTTGGCCACGATCTCAAGCCCATAACTTAGGCCCATAGTTTTCAACTCCCTATATATGTAATAGTTGGTCCATTAGGTTTTGGGGGTGGATAAAAAATTTTAGGGGTTATTTTTCAGTTTTCCTCATTATTTTCCGATGACAAGTTCACCAGAGTTTCGACGAATTCCGGTGAGTCCACCACCCAAAAACCCCTTTTCCTTTTTCCCTTCTCCTACATTTTCCCCTCCCGTGTTTCCATTTTTTCCGGTGAAACCACCTGAAGCAGAAGTTTGAACCGACCAGCAACAGAGCCGCCGGAAACAACTACATAATCCGGCCAGACCAGCAGCAACCTCCACCAGAAAACCACCCTTTTCCTTCACTTTTTTTCGACCTCCAAACGGACCAAAAAATCGAACAGAAACCCAGACCCTCACTTACATCTCGTTGCCTTCTCCTCTCCGACCAGCCATATCAAAAACACCATTGTTTCAGCCATCTGCGACGAGCTATAAGCTCAAAAAACAATTCAAACCCCCTTTTCCCTTTCTTCTCTTTCCCAAACCCACTAGCAAACAACCCCAAATTCACGTGAAAACCCATCCATTTTCTGACCAAATAAACCCCCCACCAGACCTCCAAACCAGACCCAAACAAACCCCATCTCATTTCCACTTTTCCAGCATAAACTTTGCGACCGCCGGGCTCCATTAACGAGCTCCATTTCAGTCGATTGGAGCAGCAAACTCCATCTCCTTCTTTTCTCACTGTTGTTCAACTTGTATTCCTAACATACTTAGAACAAAACTTTGAAGAACTTGGTAAGACAACAAAGTTTAAGAACATTTTCACAACTAGAAAATTAAAACTAGTAGAGATACTAGAATCAGAAAAAGGTTACAAAAAAATATATGAAATATTTTTCTTAAAGAAGAATTGTTCTTAATCTGTGTTTAAAGAATCTTATTGATTCCAACAAACTTTGCAGAAACACGAAGTTACCAAAGTTTAATGAACCGGTGAAGAACTTAAATTAATTCACAAATCTAAAATTTGTAACACATACCAGAATTTGGAAAAATAGGAAAAAGATCAAGCCCACGGAATGCACAGTGTCTCCTTAAGGAAATTATTCCCCTCTAGTATCCGAGGTTTGATTTGGAATATATCCTCCCAGGATAGAATGATCTCGATAACCAGTGTATTGATACCCAAAACGCTGGTGTCAGCGAGCCACTCAACGGCACTAAAGTACACTTAGAATAATAGATTTAGTAGTAGAAGAAGAAGTCCATAAATTCTATAGTTAAAATGAGAGGAAATCCCTCAATTTATAGAAAACAAAGGGTAGTGCAAAAAGGTTCTTATTGGTATATGACCTCCAAATTCATCAAATGAATGTGAAAAGAACTTTCTTAAATGTAGAATTGGAGGAAGAAATTTACATGGAACAACCCGAGGATTTTGTGGTTCCTGGTAAATAAAAGAAAGTGTGCAAACTTGTTAAGTCACATTATCGACTAAAACAATCACCCAAACAATGACATAAGAAATATGACCAAAACCCATGTTGACAAATGGATTTAAGAATGATGGAAGTGATAAATGTTTTCACATTAAAATCATAAGGTCATTGTTTGTTTCTATATTAGTGATATGTTGATCATTAATAGAACACTAATGACATAAATGCTACTAAACGTATGCTAGAAAGCAAGTTTGGAATGAAAAATATTAGAGTTGATTATGTGATCTTAGATATAAGAATCCTTAGAACTCCATAATGTTTAGCATTTTCACTGTCTCATTGCATTGAAAAGGTACTTGACTAGTTCAAATATTTGGATGTCAATACTGTCAAGTCTACAATAAATGTGAGCTTTGCATTTCAAAAGAGTGAAAGCAAAAGTGACTCACAATTGGATTGTGCTAGAGTATTGGGAAGTATGATGTATATCATGAAGTGTGCACGATCAGATATAGCATTTGCTATTATAAACTGAGTCGGTTCACAAGTGATCCTAAATAAACTCATTAGATGGCAATAAATAGAGTTTTGCAGTATTTAAAATAATATTTAAAACTATGCCTTGCATTATAACAATATCCAGCAGTATTGAATGGATATAGTGATGCAAATTGGATCACCAAACAATAAAGTAAAATCTTCGAGTGGATATGTATTTACTCTTGGTAGAGGAGCAGTCTCTTGGAAATATTTCAAAAGAGACATATATCGCTAGCTCTACAATGATCTCTGAGCTAGGTGCTCTATATAAGGTCGGTGAATAAGTTGAAAGACTCCGGAATTTCTTGATAGATATTCTATTTTGGCCCAAACCATTGGCATTAGTATGCATACACTTTAATAGTCAAGATGCAATAGGTAGGGCATGGAGCATGACGTATAACGGAAAGTCTTGTCATATATGACATAGACATGATACAATTAGAAAACTGTTCTCTAGTGGAATTATCAGAGTTGACTATGTAAAGTCAAAGGATAATGTGTCGAATCCACTTACAAAAAGGCCTAACTAGAGAGAAAGATGAAAGATCATCTAAGGGAATGGATTTACGGCTTAGGACAAGTCATCATGGCGGTAACTCTATCTAGCAAACTGGAGATCCCAAAAGCTAGATTCAAGGAGAAAAACAAAGTTGTGAATGATGGTTCGGCATTGTCAACAAACTCAATCCATTCTCATGATGAAGACAATGCTCAGGGACAAGGATACAACATTAAGGCTTGTTAATGAGTTAATAAAGCTTAATGATTTTAATGATTTGCTAAGTTTGGCAGAGTTCACCAAATAGTGTATCTACGAGATAACGCGGTTAGGAATCACCTATGTGAGTGTGAAGTGTAAGCCGCTTCAAAGAAGATGATTGTCAAAAGCCCATCTCTCTATACACTCATGAAACCAGGAGGTGTTCATGGCTAAAACGAACACAACCGTAAGAACCATAAACGGTAAAGGGTTAAATGTGTGACATATGGTTGTCTAGGTATACACCAAAGCTTGACGGTTCAAAGATATCACATCTACCGATTGACCGAGTATATCCGACATATGTTCACTACGGAAAGTCCAAGGTGAAACCTACTTATCCAGATGCAATTAATTATTGCTTGTAAAGTACACATAATTGTCCGTTTCTTTGTCTTGGAGTCATTCCCCATTCATGCGGGGGATTGTTGGGTTTTAAAAGATGTGAATGGAAAATGAAGAGTTGCGACTTTTATGAAGAGTTCTGACTTTTATGAAAGGTTGCGACTTTAATGAAAAGTTGTGACTTTTATGAAAAGTTGTGACTTTTATGAAAAGTTGTAACTTTTATGAAAGGTGACGATCTTTCCGAAAGATTGTGACTTTTCCAAATGTTTGTGACCTTTCCGGTAAGACACAATAAGAACCTTTTCGCACTACCCTTTGTTTTCTATAAATTGAGGGATTTTCACTCATTTTAAATAGAATTTATGGACTTCTTCTTATACTACTAAATCTACTATTCTAAGTGTACCTTACTGTCGTTGAGTGGCTGGATGACACCAGCGTTTTGGGTATCAATACACTGGTTATTGAGATCATTCTATCCTGGGAAGATATATTTCAAATCAAACCTCGGATACTAAAGGGGAATAATTTCCTTAAGGAGACACTGTGCATTCAGTGGGCTTGATCTTCTTCCTGTTTTTCCAAATTATAGTATGTGTTACAAATTTTAGATTTGTGAATTTATTTATGTTCTTCTGTTCTTCACCGGTTCATTAAACTTTGGTAACTTCGTGTTTCTGCAAAGTTTATTGGAATAAGTAAGATTCTTTAAACACAGATTAACAACAATTATTCTTTAAGAAAAATATTTCATATAATTTTTCTAATCTTTTTCTGATTCTAGTATCTCTACTAGTTTTAATTTTCTAGTTGTGAAAATGTTCTTAAACTTTGTTGTCTTACCAAGTTCTTCAAAGTATTGTTCTAAGTATGTTAGGAATACAAGTTGAACAACACTCACTACCAGACCTATATTCCGACCAAACCCACTTCGTTTTTCTCCCTTTTCCAGTGAAATAGTCACTGGAAAATGACACCAAAATCGCTTCCAGTCCCATTCCCCTCTCCCCCTTAATGATTCTCTTTATATTGTAGGTGCTCCAGCAAGCCAAAGCTATGCCTCGCTGCTGTTCCGTTCTTTCTCTGACGTGGCATCATCTCCGGTGACGTAATATCAAGCAAAATCAGACCAACAACAGCGTACAAAAGCCTTCAACAACTCCATTTCCGGCGAGGTATAAGCTTTCACTTGAAAATCTAATTAAAGTTGACTTTATTTTACTTTGATTTTGCTGTTTAGTTGTATATTCAGTTGTGTTTTAGATGATTTAATTTTTTTCGTTCAGCTTTGGCCGGAGAGCTCAAACTTTGGCCACTTTTATACCAACATTGCTGCTCAAGTTTAACACTGGTTGTATCTATTTGTTAATGTTGATTATTTTTAATTTTGGTGACTATTCTAATTTTTATTTTTATCTTATTGCATTTTTGGGTATATTTTAAAGTTTCTATTGTTATTTTGTTGATAAATGTTTCACCATTATTATTTTATTTGCTACTAGCTTGTGATTTTAGGATATATTTGTTTTTTCACTTTTAGTGTTTTTCTTATTTGAATAGTTAATGCTTGGTTTAGTTTAGCTTTTTATGATGTAGTATTTTTTTTAATTTTATTTTTGTTTAGTTGTTGCAGTTCATTTTATTTATTTCTAGTTGTTGCTAGGTCTATCTCATAATATTATTTTATTATAATTGCTCTTTTGTGCATTTCTCAATACTGTGGATACTTTTACTTTTTGAGTTGACCAGATTATATTTTTGTTCCATTTATTCACTGTCATTTGCAATTAGTTTATTTTTTATTTTTTATTGACGTTTCTTGTATTGATATTATTCTTTATATGTTAAAACTAACCAATGAAAAAATCTCTCCGTCGGTTTTTGGAAGCCTCCCCATTTTAAAAAGACGGAATTTTTGTTTAAGTTTATATATTTTATATGTTGAAACTGGCCGATGAAGAAATTACCGTCGATTTCCAAGGCTTCCAATGTTAATAAGACGGGTTTTTATTTTTAAGTCATTATTTCATATGTTCAATTTTGTTCATATTTATTTATTACTAACATTTTTACTAAGTGTGTTTACAGGTATCCAAGACTTGCTTCCTTGAAGCTATTCGAAAGGAGTTCGAATTATATTTTTTAAATCATTATTTTGCATATATCGATGTTAGACAAACCTTAGGCCGATATTATTATTTTATTTTATTGTGTATATTGCATGTTTATTATATTTGTACATTATTTTATTTTCCTCCTCAATTTGAAAAAATGAACTCAGTCGGGAACCATAGTGGTGGATTTCGAAGGGTGCCCAACCCCTTCCATTCGAAATAATTTGAATCCCTTACCTAGAATCGAATTGGTTTCGTAGACTATCTTTTAAATTAATTTATTAATTGGTTTCCTAGTTTTCCTAAAATTAGGTGGCGACTCCCTTTTCCCTTTAATCCCTCAACCCCCTATTGCCCATTTTAAAATTCTTTCAACCAAATTCTTTTTAACTGAGTCACCGCGACGTTGCTCCCATTCAAAGGATGTCAACATTGTGCATTCAGTGGGCTTGATCTTCTTTCTGTTTTTCCAAATTATGATATGTGTTACAAATTTTTGATTTGTGACTTAATTTTTGTTCTTCTATTCTTCACTGGTTCATTAAACTTATGTTACTTCGTGTTTCTGCAAAGTTTGTTGGAATCAGTAAGATTTTTTAAACACAGATTGACAACAATTCTTCTTTAAGAAAAATATTTCACATATTTTTTCTAATCTGTTTCTGATTCTAGTTTCTCTACTACTTTTAATTTTCTAGTTATGAAAATATTCTTAAACTTTGTTGTGTATTACCGAGTTCTTCAAAGTTTTATTCTAAGTATCTTAGAAATACAAGATGGACAACAATTTCTTCCATCAGAAAGGCTGCACACGAGTATGTAGAAAGGATAGAGGAGCCTGTTGGCTACGTATCCACTACATTCGTATTTGGATACAAGTGATTTTACATTTTTACATCATATTCTTCAAACAGCCAGGAAGCTTGTAGTAACGTTAGGCATTATCAATTTGATGTCGTAGCTTAATGTAACAATAATATACTTGTTCGTTTTTAAGGCTAGATATACCCCCTCCCTGTTTTCCTTTCGGGATTTTGTTGAACCTCCCAAGGAGAAGTTAGTTAAGAACGCCACCAGCTTGCTTGAGTGATGACGCTTCTGCCTCTATTGAACTGATTGACTTGTTGATCTATATCAGAATTTTCTATTGTTAAACGTATTTACTCATGATACAACTGTGACGAAACGGTTAGTTACTCGTCTAAAATATGTGAGGGTCATATTACCCCCAAACTTAATTATCAAGCTTGAACTCATTTTTGTGTTCAACCTGTGGTGTCTATGAAGATGATGTTACTGCACTGTTAATAGTGGCTTAGGAGGCTCACCTGGGTCTAAGAACTAAGAAGAATGGATTGAGCAAACATTGAATGTTTCTTAATTAAAACTTTCAGAATATAATATTATATTTGAAAGTCTAATATAAATCAATTTATTATATGGTTAAAAATATATAAGCGTGTATTTGAATTTTTTTTTGAGAAACATATAGAACATGAACTTAATTAGTTCTCAGTTTTCAAAAAAGGAATTGAATCTGAGTTTCCCGTGATAGAGTACGCACTGTTTTGAAATACAATTGATTTATAATTGCCTCACTTGATATTGAATTATATTTTTATTCTATTTAAGTTAAAGATGAAGTCGGTTAAAATACACCGATGATGTGAAGAAACTTTAATACGATTCAGTATATATAAGATAAATTCTTTCAGAAGTTTCATATCGAAGATGGAAACATAAGCTCATCATTCACGTTATAAAAGCCATTAGCCTCTGCTGCTACCTCATGATTTTCCATACCTGTTATTGAACCCGTGGTCCAATTTTAACTTTTTGTACCACAAAATAAATGAGCAATTCAACTATCGTCTTTTAGTGAAACTGAAACTACTAATGCTATTATTGTTATTGCGATCATGATCTTGATTTTCGTCAGGCGGTTGCTGTTGATGATGGTCTTTTTTCAGTATTCCTATCTAATGAAGAAACTCATTCAGATCAATCTGAGGATTCTCAGCTTGATCACCAAGAACCGCTACATTGTTGAGTGACGAGAATTCATCTTCACTATCCTTGATCATCACTTGCCAGGTTTTAATTTACGATAGTTTTGAGTTTCATTTTTGGGAATATCGGTGAATGATGAAGTCGAAAATGAGGTTGTTACAGCCGCGACCTCTGCTCTCTTGAGTTTTTGAAGCCTTTGGTGAATTACATTAACATTTGTTTGAGCACTTGAGTTGAGTAAGCCAGTGGTTTTAGGGATTAATGATGAAACAATGATGTTGGTTGAACAACTTGAATCACACTCTGAAATGGACTCAGGGAGTGGCAGATCAGAATTTGAAGTTATGGATTACGTTTATATGATGGACTCAAGGGAAGTGCAATTTTCACGGAAATGGAGTGACATTCAAAATTTGAAGTTATGAGTTTATTTAGGGTCGGGGAGTGGCAACAGATTCAAAATTTGAAGTTATGGATTTTTATAATGGACTCAAGTAGTATTATATATCAACAGTTGGGTTCATAATTGGGTATTTATAGATATTTAATGGATTTCTTGATAAATTAACAATCTCGACAAAAGTTACCGAATTCACGATTTATGTTATTTTGTGGATCCAACATCCACCCTAGAGAGGGAGAGATATATGATTCAGGAGGGGTAGAGAATTACATTTTACAAATAGGAAAAAAGTTATAGGGGAATAGGGATGCAACATGGAAATGATCGATCTAGTAAATAGACGACACATGGCATTCTTGTATTTTTTTTTCCTCACCAGTTAGAATTCCCAACTCTGCCACTATACTCGGGTCGGTGGGAGGGGTATATTAATAACAAGTTGACAAAAAATGGTATACAAAAAAGAAACTAGTTGAAGAAGACTAGTAGTGTAAACCTGTGGGAGTAACGCGGGCTTATGTTCCACTTTGCATATATGATGACAAAATATAAGCTTACCAATTTGTTTAAGAAAAAAATGGTAGAGTAGGTGTATCTTATCCTTACCTCGTGGAGGATTGTCATGCACGTCACATGAAATAGAAAAATACAGATTACATACACTCACCATAAACATAGAATGGGAGAGTGTCAGCTTTAGATTTACAAATATAAGGAACTTAGAAATAAAACTTGTTTCTTGCACAGTGCATCCCTGCCTTGTCAATTTCTTAAGTTCGTGTCATTCATTTGATGAAAAATCAAAAGAAATATCTAAAACTCGAGTGGCTAAAGCTGAAACAGCTACTTTCGAAGCAACGAAACTAAAACTGTCATAAATCAATGTCATATTCATACTTCAAAAAGTGATCATTTCATAGCATTGATATGATAAAAGGATCAAAAGAAGTGGTAGACTAGCTAAACAAGGTTGTTATTAAATCTTCAGAACATCTAATCATTTCTACACTTCACCAAGAAAAAAGTTTATTACAAAATGTTATTTTCTGCAAGCTACATGGGAAGTTCTAATTTTGGCTTCTTACCTTACTTCATTGCAAAAACCTTCTAACAAGGACATTGCGGTATAACAGAAGGATCAAGAAACCACAAGCCTAACAAAAAATAACATCGGAGAGACTTTAGCCACATATTAATAGTAAATGTGTTATACACAATAGTATGTTGTTCCAAAAAAAGAAGCCAATAATTATAGACAACTATACACATATTTCGAGTCCATTTTAAAGTAGCCTTTATATTACTTTCTAGCTTTGAGGTCCATGCATGTCCGACCTTTCTGGAAAACATCACCTCCAAATTCCAAAATCCTCTTCCATCTATCATAAAAATGTGATAATCACATAAATCCCTCATGTGGAAGCAACAACAAAGGCTAGTACCAATAGATGGCCAAAGAGAATTGTACTTACTACAATTTCAATTGGTATGCTAGATGAAGAAAATAGATATTGAATTATATCTAAAAATACTAGTTTCTAAGCATAATGTACATTAATCTTATATTTTAATCTCCTTACACTTACATTCAAAATGGATTTAATATTTGTAAAGTAAAAATATAAATTAAGGTAGTGTTGATACTATTTATATAATAGTTACTTTATATAAAACATGCATACATGTTTTTCTATGATGTAAAAGAATAAAATATTTCTTTAAATTCTATTTTTATAGAACATTCCACACAAATTTTATATTAGATTTGAGATATTTATCTACCTATAATAATTTGCACATTTGTCCACCTGAAAAAGATAATGCAAAAGAAAAAAAAGTTTCTAAATATTTTAAATGCAAATCAAGTGAATTAGTATTATATGTGGTATTAAGTGGTTATTTTGGTCTTTTCTCTTAGAGATATTGCTAGCGAAATTTACTTCACCATTTATCGTGTGGGCATTTCATTAAGTCATTAGGGCAGTAAATAATTATAAAAATGGTGAAAAAAATGTACAAGTGTGATATTATGATTGATTATACTGTAACTTTTCATTTAAGATATTTCCACTTTTAATACGATACATGTTTTATTATTTAATGATTAATTAAATGATTTATAATATTATAATTTAGTGTAGGGACAAAATTGAAATCTAAGTTTACATTTTAAAACTTCCTACTTTGGGCACGTGCAACCTCCATAATGATGAATATGAATTATTAAAAATAACATAATTTCTTTTAAAGTTGTGTTGAGTTACAACAAAAATATGAAAAGTAAAATGATAAATGTTAGTGTATAGTTGACTCATAAGTTGTATTCAGTCATCTCCTTATTATAGTTTCTATATAAAATTTTTATATTTGTTTTAAAATACAAAATAAAATAGCAAAAACAAACATAGATGCACACTACCTTGTGATTAACTTCCTTAAAATGTCTCTCTTGTCTTATAGAATAGAGTAAAAATATTAAAATTAAATTAATAATTATACATTTCAGGAAGATAAAATGTTTTTAACATTAATTAGTAGATGATGAAATTCTCCTTCTCAATAAGTGGAATGCAATTAAATAATTCAAACTTATAACAAATGAAACTTAATTCGATGGAAATAACTAAAGAATTAAAGTGCAACAAAGATGAAAAATATATATTTTGTAGTGGTACATATTATTTTAGCTACGAGTCTTCATATTCCTTAATTCAAGATTAAAAGAGGGAAAATCTTGATTCATGTACTTATTTAAAATTATAGAAATCCTGATTGACTCTTGTTCTTCCATATTTTCTTTTTAATGAATAACTTATAAGTCAGAAAATAATCAAAGTAATAATATTATTTAATCAATTAGAAAAAATGGAAAAAACTTGATTCATGTACTTATTTAAAATTCTAGAAATCCTAATTTGTTCTTGTTCTTCTACATTCCCTTTCTAATAAATAACTTACAATTTAAAAAATCATATTATTTAATTAGATATTTAATTTAGTCAAGGGATAAAATGACAATCCAACATTATATTTTTGGAGCTTCCCACTTTTAGTAAGACTACACGTGCTTTACACGTGAGTCATGTGAAAGGTATGAATTACTGTCAAAATCACATTTTAATTAGTATCGCTAGCTATCCAAAAAAAAAATACTATATAATTTAAAATAGATGAACAGTCAATGTATTCAAATAACTTCTTTATTTTATGTCAAATGATTAGACATTTGATAAAGAGAATATTTTATATAATAGGAAATTGTTAATTCAAATTAAATGTTATAACCATTGTTTGATTTAATTGTACCCCATAGCAAACTGTTGCTACTTCACCTCTCTCATGGTGAATCTTGCTCATCACTCTCGTTCTCTCCCTTACGTCTCTCACTTTTATACAAATACAAATGTATTTTTGTCCTATACACTTACGATTATACGCATACGATCTTCCCCTGTCCGATTTTCTTTTGTATTTCTCTCTTTCTCGCTTTATACAAACACATATACAATTGATCTTTTGTATATGTATGCCAAAACAGATTATACCACTGCTTTCTTTTGTATATGTATAGCGAAATTATACAACTGATTTCTTTGGTATATGTATAGAGAACTATACATATTAATATTTTATCTTCAATCTGATATATCTTTTCAATTGTGTTATTATTCAATTAATATTTGTGTAAGTTTGCGATATAGATATAATTTTACAAAAACACAATTTACTTACATAGTGAATGTCAATACTTTTATAAGTAGAATGTTATAGAGAAAAATCTATGACGTCAATAATTAGTTCTAAAGAAATTTATCCTTTATTTTGCCGCATACATATCATATAGATGGTGTCTTATGAGAGAATCTATTATCTTATTGATGTTCTATCCTGATATGGAACATTAAACTTTTTCAATTAAAAATTAAAATTAAATTAAAATTTAAAGTATGATTTAAAAATGTTTAATTTGATTTAGATCATTTTATGATCAATCACTATTTTCTTATCATTTTTGTATAGCTAGCAAAGAGTGTATCTTGTGACATAACATATTCTTCGATCAAAATGAGCACAAAATAACAGAAAATCCATACATAAAAAAATTCATTCTCAACATAAATATAAAAAAGTAAAAATATGTGGATCATTTCATAGTCAATGAAGAAGGAAGACGGAAATATATGTTCATGATATATTCACCCTAGTGTTCATTTGATTGAAATCTCTTGTCACCTACACTTTACTTTCTCTATTGATTTTACTTACATATCTATTAAAAACTTATTATTATCAGTGTTATATTATCGTATTATAAGTAAAAGGGAAAAACTATTTTTGAAATAGTAGACTTAGCATCAAAACTTCTAATTCAATGGACTACGTTGATGCCCGATATTTTAGCAAAATTAGAAAGGAACTCCTTCATTTGATGATAAAAGAATAAGAAATGAAAATACAAAGAAAAAATATCATACCCGAATCATGTGCCTTTTTTGTATTATTATTGTCTCTCCAACATCTTTATCTCTTTATTTTATTAGAAGAAATAATGAACAATATGCATATTTAAATTCTCTTGAATGAAAACAAAAAAGAAATTATTCAAGAAATAAACTAAGAAAAATAAATAAAAAATATCGCGCACTATATATAGAAGATTTCTCTGTGAAGCAATGTTCATAGGTAATTGCATATTTCTTTGTTCTCTTCTTTTCTTCTTTAATAGAAAGTCAATACCTAAATTCAATGCTAAGAACAGCGGAGAAACATATCAATGGATTAGGAGGAATCATTTATGAAAATTGTCACAAAAAGAGATCCCCAAAAATTTATGGAGTGAATGGTTGTCATTTATGACTGAAGAAACATGAAGGTAGAAATTGTTGTGACTATTCATAGGAAATTAGTCTTTTTTAATGAATAAAAATTAGAGGAAACCCCTCTATTTATAGTCAATAAAAGGTAGTATGAACAACTGTTTTTTTGTCTTAT
The DNA here is from genome assembly GCA_016801875.1 of Solanum sitiens. Lineage (NCBI taxonomy): Eukaryota > Viridiplantae > Streptophyta > Magnoliopsida > Solanales > Solanaceae > Solanum > Solanum sitiens. The sequence goes on along the minus strand of JABWTJ010000012.1, from coordinate 4,240,628 downwards.
CTGAAAAGTCATGACCTTACCTAAAAATAACAACCTTTTGGAAAAGTCACATCTCATCGGAAAAAACACTTTGAAAAAGTCACAACTCATCAGAAAAGTCACAATTCATCGAAAAAGTCACAACCTAAGTTAAGGATATTATAGTTTTAACATTCAAGTTAGGAGTTCATACTTTTAAAGTAACTAGCTTCTGAATATTGCTTTGCATGTGTGCAAGTTTTATAGATCCATTACAACGGTTAAGTATATATGAAAATATTTAATTAGTAATAAACAAAAATTAAAAATAATTTTTTTAAAATGGTGACAAAAAGAACATTTAAAAATTTTGAACTTTGTTTAGTATATACTTAGCAAATTTTCAATTATGTCACAAATGACTAACAAAGCCCCAAAAAATACCGACTTACGAAATAAAAAATTCAAGAAAATTAAATTAAAGAAGTCTAATGTATTTAGAGAAAACACAAAAAATGAATAGAGAAGGAAAAATATACAATATACGCATCCATTCTTAAACTTTAATCATAACAATATAGAGAAAATACGAAATGCGAAATACAAAATCAATAAATATTTTTTTGAAATTTTTTCCGGCAACTTTCATAACCAATCAAATTGTAGAGTCTTCTTCATTGAGTAAAACTAAAGAATGAATCAAATATTACAAAATTAAATTTGTGTGCTTCACTAATTTGATAATATAATGACAAAGGATAATTTTTGTGGGGGTCTCATAAAACAAAAAAAAAATATATGAATTTATATAGATAAAAGTGTATGAATACCAAAAGATATTTTAAAGTTTCAAATTAGACATTTGAAAGTTATGATTATAAAAAGAATGCAATTTATGAATAATAAGATATCAATTGATAGGTAATTAGATATAATTCATGAATGTGAATATTTAAAGTAAATTAAATAATCATAATAAATAAATGAAGATAGAAGAAGTTTGGTGAAAATGATATTTGTTGTTTCAATTTAAGAACTTATACAATCTGAAATAAATAATAATAACATAAACTAATTAGGGAAGAACAAAAAAAATCTTTAATCTCTAAATAAAATATATGCATATTTATACGAAATTTCATGGTAGACAAGATATGTTTGAATTCAAACGGTTGCTATTAACTCCTCCTTTGGGATCTTCACTCTATATTTATAAGTTATTATAACTCTTAATTATTTTTCATTTATTAGCACAATAATTAATAAAAAGATAACTTACGTGCAATTGTGATGTCATTTAGCACAATTTTATAAATATAAATACTATGTCACTTCCCTTTTTCACTTTTATTTTTTGTTAGCTATTGCCCCCCTTTTTAACTAGTTAGTTGCTTACAATGAAAAAAAAAAAACACTGCATGGCTCAACCACGAGAAGTTTAGTTTTGTTAAACTGAAGACATTAGCGGCTTTTGGATTTATTTGACGGAACAATTATCTAATATGATTAAAAAAATATCAATTAAAGTCATTAAGGAGTAGAAAATGTTAAGTTGTAACATCTAACCATAGTAATTATTGATTTTAATTTTAAACAATTTTAATAATAAAAAGATAAATGAAGGACATTTTCGTAATTCAACTTTGAACTTAAAATCTTTCCACTTATAATAATACTAGTAAACTTAGTCGCGCTATGCGCGCTGTGAAAATATATTAAATTTATGATTTTTTTGTTTTTTTAATAAAATTACAATATTAATAATATTTGCAATGATCCTTTTTGAACTTCAAATTCCAATAAATTATATTATAATTTTAGTACTTAGATTTGTAATTTTCACTTTGATTCATGGGATATTAATTTTATCGAAAAAAGAAGAAATATATTCATTAAATTAGCACCATGTAACACGTACTTTTTTTAATGTTAGAGTTGTAATAATTGAATATTTATGAATTTAGTATCCATTTAAATACATTCTTCGATAGAGTTATTTATGGTAATAACAATAAAACAAATGATAAATTTAACCGAAGAAAAAAAGGAAGAAATATATACGCTTTATAATAGATAAATAAAATAAAAGTTTGCTTCCACTAAAATTATGTTATTTTCTAATGTAAATACATAAGATAAAGAGCTAACATGCAGATTAGCATAAAAATAGTTAATCAATTTAAGAATTTGCTTTATTAGCTCATGAATACGCCACATCCAACAGTTTGACTCGAAAAATAGTTAATGTTCATTTTTATCGTGCAGAAACTAGAATAGTAAGGAGACTGCAACATTCTGCAGAAGATATCTGCTGGAACTTTCCACTGCAGTTATCCCATCAATATGATTGATTTTTTGTGAAACTACACGACCTTCTATTTTTCTTGTTCTTATTGCTCTCTCTTGTATAATCAAAAAAGCAATTTAACATGTTCTAGCCTAAGCTGAAAAATTGTTGTTCGGCATGGCACCTCAGGTGCGTATATAAGATTTAGGAGGAAGTTTTGATTTTGTGGTGCATCTTCTCTGTCTAATAAGGCTAACTGATGCTTGCAGCCATGACAGATTTCAAAGCTTTTGAGTTGATTCGTGTTCTGGCTTGGCAAAGTTCAGTTTCCTTTACGCCTCCCAAAACCACCCTTTTTCGTGAAATTACGCATGACCTTCCATTTTTCTTATTTGTATTAATCTCTGGTATAACTCAAAATGGCAATCATACATGTTCTCTGTTGAGCTGAAAAATTGTTGCGTGGCATGGCATGGCATGTGTGTCTGTGAGATTTTGGAGAAAGTTCTATTACTTGGTGTTTTGTTCTCTATCTCACAAGGCTAACTAATGCTCAAGGCCCTGACAGGTTTCTAAGCTTTTGAGGTGATTTGTGTTTTGAGTTTGAGTTTCTTTTTCACTGAACCACTCTTTTCGTGATATTACACGTGCACTCCCTCATTTGTTATTCTTAGTACTTCTCTGCTTATACACAATGGAGATTTAGAGGATTAATTTTATTTTTGGGTTGGGGAGTGGGAACCTTCCAAAAGTTGAAGAAAACAATCCCTTTGATGTAAATGTGTGGCTGCAATTCCTTTGAGAAAACAACCAAGAAGTACATGGCCACTGAGAACAAGATATTGAGAATCTGTAACGTGATCATCAAGATAGAGCATGCTGGACGGATGATGACAAGCTGCCATGTTCAATGCTTGAGAAGTTTCAGTGTCCGGTGATCTAAGCGAGAATCTAAAGCCAATGCTGAGGGGAAAGAAGTTTGGTCTGCACCTTTTACCGTCAAGGATTCTCAATGAGGAAACTAATGTAGTGGTGGTACATGTACCAGGACTTTTTAATGAAATTGACAATCTTGAATCTAATGGAGCTTCTTGCCAAGGAAGGATTTTGGTATCCGATCGTGCTCACTTGTTATTTTATTTCACCAAGAAGTAGATGGGGTTAGAGAAGTCCTTTATTGGAACCACCAAGAGAGGCTATTCAGCAAGGTTATTCGAAATGCCATAAGGCCGGGTAAGTGATTTAAGGCATATGGACACATTCCCCCAAAAGCTAGATTGATCTTTTATTATGAGATGTCGCTTCAAGATTCCAAGGTATTAAGTATAGCCCTGACATGCTCAGGTAGGAAGTGGAACGCTATAAGAAATTTGCTGAGAGGTTGGAGTTACAGATACGGAGCACTTCATGAATGATGCTATATCTCAGAAAAAGAAGATTTTGGTACAAGGCAACTATGCTGGATATCGATTTTGGGACAATGCAACTATGCTGGATATCGATTTTGGGACATAGCCTTTTGTCCATCAGCACAGGTCATGGAGTTGGTGTGGTAAGCAAACTTGATTTATTTTCTTAAAAGAATTTTTGTCCTTTTATACTGAAGAATGAACAACAGTTTTATCTTTCCAAAAACATATTTCTTTGTCAATTAGATAAATGTGTGATACACCCAGCTTTTAGCCAGAAGAATATGATCTTCATATACCAATTAACTCAATGGTCCTTCAGTCTGTATTTATCGCACAGAGCAGAAACTATTGAGTTGTTTTAATTGATGCTTTTCCTGCAGGGCATGTACGACAAGAGTTGGTTCTGGTTGAACTCATGGGTAAAACTACTGGACGTCGGCGTCGCTGTGGTTGGCTAGACATAGTTGCACTGAGATACTGCTGTCAAATAAATGGATTTGCTTCTCTAACCCTGAAAAACCTAGATGTGTTGTCAGATCTAACAGAAATTCAGTTGGGTCCTGATGCTTCAAAATTAAATTCAGGTAATTTTCTTTTTTTCTTCTACTTCAACATCTTTTTGACGTGATGATTTTTGTGGTGTTGGGAAGACCAGATATTTCATAAGAATGTTTTGGGAAATTGAGCCATTCAACACATTGATCGATGAGTGGAAAAACATTTCCATAAAAGTTTTGTGTCTTTAGTTTCCTCTACCCTATTATTGAAAACAAAATTCCCTAATTTTTGCATCTGTCTTTTCTCTTCCATATATCATGACTTTTTTTCTCTTGAATGTTCATATCTGTAGCCTTCATGCATATATATTGAATCTTATTACAGTTTTCTATTTTCTTGTTTGTGACTGTACTTTATTTTTTCCTTTTTCTCATCTATGTACGTAGGTGGAGTATGAAGTTATGCCTGGATGGCAGACTCATATTTCTTCCATCAGGAAGGTTGCACACGAGTATGTAAAAAGGATAGAGGAGCTTGTTGGCTACCTATCCACTACATTGGTGTTGGGATACAAGTTATTTTAGATTTTTACATCATATTCTTCAAACTGCCAGGAAGCTTGTAGTAACTTTAGGCATTATCAATTTGATGTCGTTGCTTAATGTAACAATAATGTACTTGTTCGTTTTTAAGGCTAGATATACCCCCTCCCTGTTTTCCTTTCGGGATTTTGTTGAACCTCCCAAGGAGAAGTCAGTTAAGAACGACACTAGCTTGCTTGAGTGATGACTCTTCTGCCTCTATTGAACTGATTGACTTGTTGATCTATATCAGAATTTTCTGTTGCTAAATGTATTTACTCACGATACAACTGTGACGAAACGGTTAGTTACTCGTCTAAGCTATGTGAGGGTCCTATTACCCCCGAACTTAATTATCAAGCTAGAACTCACTTTTGTGTTCAACCTGTGGTGTCTATGAAGATGATGTTACTGCACTGTTAATAGTGACTTGGGAGGTTCACCTGGGTCTAAGAACTAAGAAGAATGGATTGAGCAAACATTGAATGTTTCTTAATTAAAACTTTCAGAATATAATATTATATTTGAAAGTATAATATAAATCAATTTATTATATGGTTAAAAATATATAAGTATGTATTTGAATTTTTTTTTGAGAAACATATAGAACATGAACTTAATTAATTCCCAGTTTTCAAAAAAGTAATTGAATCTGAGTTTCCCGTGATAGAGTACGCTCTGTTTCAAAATACAATTGATTTATAATTGCTTCACTTGATATTGAATTATGTTTTTATTCTATTTAAGTTAAAGATGAAGTCGGTTAAAATACACAGATGATGTGAAGATACTTTAATACGATTCAGTATATATAAGATAAATTCTTTCAGAAGTTTCATATTGAAGATGGAAACATAAGCTCATCATTCACGTTATAAAAGCCATTAGCCTCTGCTGCTGCTACCTCATGATCTTCCATACCTGTTATTGAACCCAATGTGTCCCAATTGTAACACAAAATAAATGAGCAATTCAACTATCGTCTTTTAGTGAAACTGAAACTACTAATGCTATTATTGTTATTACGATCATGATCTTGATTTTCGTCAGGCGGTTGCTGTTGATGATGGCCTTTTTTCAGTATTGTATTTCTATCTAATGAAGAAACTCATTCAGATCAATCTGAGGCTTCTCAGCTTGATCACCATGAACCGCTACATTGTTGAGTGACGAGAATTCATCTTCATTATCCTTGATCATCACTTGCCAGGTTTTAATTTAGGATAGTTTTGAGTTTCATTTTTAGGAATATCGGTGAATGATGAAGTCGAAAATGAGGTTGTTACAGCCGCGACCTCTGCTCTCTTGAGTTCATGAAGCCTTTGGTGAATTACATTGACATTTGGCTGAGCACTTAATTTGAGTAAGCCAGTGGTATTAGGGATTAATGATGAAACAGTTATGTTGGTTGAACAACTTGAATCACACTCAGAAATGGACTCGGGGAGTGGCAGATCAGAATTTGTAGTTATGAATTACGTTTATATGATGGACTCAAGGGAAGTGCAATTTTCAGGGACATGGAGTGACATTCAAAATTTGAAGTTATGAGTTTATTCAGGGTCGGGAGTTGCAACAGATTCAAAATTTGAAGTTATGGATTTTTATAATGGACTCAAGTAATGTTATATATCAACAGTTGGGTTCATAATTGGGTGTTTATAGATATTTAATGGATTTCTTGATAAATTAACAATCTCGACAAAAGTTACCAAATTCACGATTTATGTTATTTTATGGATCCAACATTCACACTAGAGAGGGAGAGATATATGATTCAGGAGGGGTTCAATCGAATTTCCCTCGTTAGAGAATTACATTGTACAAATCGGAAAAAAGTTATAGGGGAATAGGGATGCAGCAAGGAATTGATCGATCCAGTAAATAGACGATACGTGGCATTCTTGTATTTTTTCCTCACCAGTTAGAATTCCCAAGTCTGCCACTATACTCGGGTTGGTGGAAGGGGTATATTAATAACAAGTTGACAAAAAATGGTATACAGAAAAGAAACTAGTTGAAGAAGACTAGTAGTGTAAACCTGTGGGAGTAACGCATGCTTATGTTCCCATTTGCATATATGATGACAAAATATAAGCTTACCAATTTATTAAAGAACAAAAGGGTAGAGTGCACACAGATCTTATCCTTACCCCGTGGAGGATTGTCATGCATGTCACGTCGTACATACATGAAATAGAAAAATACAGATTACAAACACTGACCATAAACATAGTATGGGAGAGTGTCAATTTTAGATTTACAAATATAAAACTTGTTTCTTGCACAGTGCATCCTTGCCTTGTCAATTTCTTAAGCTTGTGTCATTCATTTGATGAAAAATCGAAAGAAATATCTAAAACTCAAGTGGCTAAAGCTGAAATAGCTACTTTCAAAGCAACAAAACTAAAACTGTCATAAATCAATGTCGTATTTATACTTCAAAAAGATATCATTTCATAGCATTGATATGATAAAAAGATCAAAAGAAGTGGTAGACTAGCTAAACAAGGTTGTTATTAAATTTTCTTAACATCTGATCATTTCTACACTTCACCAAGAGAAAAGTTTATTATAAAATGTTATTTTCTGCAAGCTACATGGGAAGTTCTAATTTTGGCTTCTTACCTTACTTTATTCCAAAAACCTTCTAACAAGGACAATGCAGTATAACAGAAGGCTCAAGATACCTCAAGCCTAAAAAAAATAACATCGGAGAGACTTTAGCCACATATTAATAGTAATTGTGTTATGCACAATAGTATGTTGTTCCAAAAAAAGAAGCCAATAATTATAGACAACTATACACATATTTCGAGTCCATTTTAATGTAACGTTTATATTACTTTCTTGCTTTCTCTGCCAATGTTTCTCCACATCTTTGAGTTCCACGCATGTCCGACCTTTCTGAAAAACATCATTTCCAAATTCCAAAATCCTCTTCCATCTATCATAAAAATGTGATAAGCACAGAAATCCCTCATGTGGAAGCAAACAACAAAGGCTAGTTACAATAGATGGCCAAAGAGAAAAGTACTTGCTTCAATTTCAATTGGTATGCTAGATGATAAAAATAGATATTGAATATTATCGAAAAATGCTAGTTTCTAAGCATAATGTACGTTAATCTTATATTTTAATCTTCTTACACTTACATTCAAAATGGATTTATTATTAGTAAAGTAAAAATATAAATTAAGGTAGTTTTGATACTATTTATATAATAGTTACTTTATATTAAACATGCATACATGTTTCTCTATGATGTAAAAGAATAAAATATTTTTTTAAATTATTTTTTTATAGAACATTCCACACAAATTTTATATTAGATTTGACATATTTATCTACCTATAATAATTTGCACATTTGTCCACCTGAAAAAGATAATGCAAAAGAAAAAAAAGTTCCTAAATATTTTAAATGCAAATCAAGTGAATTAGTATTATATGTGGTATTAAGTGATTATTTGGTCTTTTCTCTTAGAGATATTGCTAGCGAAATTTACTTCACCATTTATCGTGTGGGCATTTCATTAAGTCATTAGGATAGTAAATAATTATAAAAATGGTGAAAAAAAATGTACAAGTATGATATTACGATTGATTATATTGTAACTTTTCATTTAAGATATTTCCACTTTTAATACGATACATGCATTATTATTTAACGATTAATTAAATGATTTATAATATTATAATTTAGTGTAGGGGCAAAAGTAAAATCTAATTTTACATTTTAAAGCTTCCTACTTTGGGCACGTGCAACCTCCATAATGATGAATATGAATTATTAAAAATAACATAATTTCTTTTAAAGTTGTGTTGAGTTACAACAAAAATGTGAAAAGTAAAATGATAAATGTTATAGTGTATAGTTAACTCATAAGTTGTATGTAGTCATCCCCTTATTATAATTTCTATATATAAATTTTATATTTGTTTTAAAAGACAAATGAAATAGCAAAAACAAACATAGTGGCACACTACCTTGTGACTAACTTCCTTAAAATGTCTCTCTTGTCTTAAAGAATAGAGTAAAAATATTGAAATTAAATTAATACTTATACATTTCATGAAGATAAAATATTTTTAATATTAACTAGTAGATGATGAAATTCTCCTTCTCAATAAGTGGAATGCAATTAAATAATTCAAACTTATAACAAATGAAACTTAATTAGAAGGAAATAACTAAAGAATTAAAGTGCAACAAAGATGACAAATTTATATTTGGTAGTGGCACATATTATTTTAGCTACGACTCTTCATATTCCTTAATTCAAGATTAAAAGAGGGAAAATTTTGATTCATGTACTTATTTAAAATTCTAGAAATCCTGATTGACTCTTATTCTTCCATATTTTCTTTTTAATAAATAACTTATAAGTCATAAAATAATCAAAATAATAATATTATTTAGTTAATTAGAAAAAATGGAAAAAACTTGATTCATGTACTTATTTAAAATTCTAGAAATTCTAATTTGTTCGTGTTCTTCTACATTCCCTTTCTAATAAATAACTTACAATTTAAAAAATCATATATTTAATTAATTGGATATTTAATTTAGTCTAGGGGTAAAATGACAATTCAACATTTTATTTTTGGAGCTTCCCACTTTTAGTAAGACTACACGTGCTTTGCACATGAGTCATGTGAAAGGTATGAATTACTGTCAAAATCACATTTTAATAAGTATCGCAAGCTATCCAAAAAAAAATACCATATAATTTAAAATAGATGAACAGTTAATGTATTCAAATAACTTCTTTATTTTATGTCAAATGATAAGACATTTGATAAAGAGAATATTGTATATAATAGGAAATTATTAATTCAAATTAAATGTTATAACCATTGTTTGATTTAATTATACCCCATACAAATTGTTGCTACTTCACCTCTCTCATGGTGAATCTTGCTCATCACTCTCGTTCTCTCACTTGTGTCTCTCATACAAACACAAATGTATAAAATGTGTTTGTGTTCGTATAAAGCGAGAGAAAATTATATATATACACATATATTTTCGTTTCCCTCTTTCCCCTCTCCTAGATCTCGCTCGCCACTCTCTCAAATCTCGCTAACTCCTCACTCCCATGTCTCACTTTATACAAAAATGCGAATGTATACAATGTGTCTGTGTTTGAATAAATCGAGAGAAAATTGTATATATACATGTATTTTCGTTCCCCTCTTTCCCCCTCTCCCAAATCTCGATCGCTCACTCGCCTCTCTCACTTTATACAAACACAAATGTATACATTGTGTTTGTATAAAGCGTGAGAAAATTTATATGCAAATACAAATGCATATATTTTTGTCATATACACTTATGATTATACACATACGATCTTTCCTTGTCTAATTTTCTTTTGTCTTTCTCTCTTTCTCGCTTTATACAAACACGGAATATACAATTGATCTTTTGTATAGGTATACAAAAATAGATTATACCACTGCTTTCTTTTGTATATGTATAGCGAAATTATACAACTGATTTTTTCGTTATATGTATAGCGAACTATACATATTAATATTTTATCTTTAATCTGATATATCTTGTCGATTGTGTTATTATTCAATTAATATTTGAGTAAGTCTGCGATATAGATATAATTTTACAAAAACACAATTTACTTACATAGTGAATGTAAATACTTTTATAAGTAGAATGTTATAGAGAAAAATATATGTCGGCAATAATTAGTTCTAAAGAAATTTATCCTTTATTTTGCCGCATACATATCATATTGATGTTGTCTTATGAGAGTATCTAGTATCTTATTGATGTTCTATCGTGATATGGAACATTAAACTTTTTCAATTAAAAAATTAAAAAAAGAATAAAATTTAAAGTATTATTTATGAATATTTAATTTGATTTAGATCATTTATGATCAATCACTATTTTCTTATCATTTTTGTATAGCTAGCAAAGAGTGTATCTTGTGACATAACATATTCTTCGATCAAAATGAACACAAAATAACAGAAAATCCATACATAAAAAAATTCATTCTCAACATAAATATAAAAAAGTAAAAATATGTGGATCAATTCATAGTCAATCAAGAAGGAAGACGGAAATATATGTTCATGATATATTCACCCTAGTGTTCATTTGATTGAAATCTCTTGCCACCTACACTTTACTTTCTCTATTCATTTTACTTACGTATCTATTAAAAACTTATTATTATCAGTGTTATATTATCATATTATAAGTAAAAGGGAAAAACTATTTCTGAAATAGTAGACTTAGCATCAAAACTTCTAATTCAATGGACTACGTTGATGCCCGATATTTTAGCAAAATTAGAAAGGAACTCCTTCATTTGATGATAAAAGAATAAGAAATGAAAATACAAAGAAAAAATATCGTACCCGAATCATGTGCCTTTTTTGTATTATTATTGTCTCTCCAACATCTTTATCTCTTTATTTTATTAGAAGAAATAATGAACAATATGTGTATAAATTATTCAAAATAATAGAACAAAAATAAATAAAAATTCTCGCGCACTATATATAGAAGATTTCTCTGTGAAGCAATGTTCATAGGTAATTACATATTTCTTTGTTCTTTTCTCTTCTTCTTTAATAGAATCTCAATACCTAAATTCCAATGCTAAGTACACCTGAGAAGCATATCAATGGATTAGGAGGAATCATTTATGAAAATTGTCACAAAAAGAGATCCCCAAGAATTTATATGGAGTGAATGGTTGTGATTTATAACTGAAGAAACATGAAGGGAGAAATTGTTGTGACTATTCATAGGAAATTAGTCTTTTTTTAATGAATAAAAATTAGAGGAAACCCCTCTATTTATAGTAAACAAAGGGTAGTATGAACAAGTATTTTTTTGTCTTATCTGAAAAGTCATGACCTTTCCTAGCAATAACAACCCTTTGGAAAAGTCACATCTAATCGAAAAATGACAACCCTTTGAAAAAAGTCACAACTCATCAGAAAAGTCACAACTCATCGAAAAAGTCACAACCTAAGTTAAGGATATTATAATTTTAAAATTCAAGTTAGGAGTTCATACTTTTAAAGTAACTAGTTTCCGAGTACTGCTTTGCACGTGTGACCCATGCAAGTTTTATCGATCCATTACAATGATTAAGTATATATGAAAATATTTAATTAGTAATAAAACAAAAATTTAAAATAAATTTTTAAAAGAGTGACAAAACAACATTTATAAATTTTGAACTTTGTTTAGTATATAGTTAGCAAATTTTCAATTATGTCACAAATGGCTAATAGAGCCCCAAAAAATACAGACTTACGAAAATAAAAAAATTCAAGAAAATTAAATTAAAGAAGTCTAATGTATATAGAGAAAACACAAAAAATGAATAGAGAAGGAAAAATATACAAAATACACATCCTTTCTTAAATTTAATCATAACAATATAGGTAAAAGTGTGTGAATACCAAAAGATATTTTAAAGTTTCAAATTAGACATTTGGAAGTTATGATTATAAAAAGAATGCAAGTTATGAATATTAAGATATCAATTGATAGGTAATTAGATATAATTCATGAATGTGAATATTCAAAGTAAATTAAATAATCATAATAAATAAATGAAGATAGAAGAATTTTGGTGAAAATGATATTTGTTGTTTCAATTTAAAAACTTATACAATCTGAAATGAAAAATCATAACATAAATCAATTAGGGAAGAACAAAAAAAATCTTTAATCTCTAAATAAAATATATTCATATTTATACGAAATTTCATGGTAGACAAGAGATGGTAGAATCCAAAAGGTTGCTATTAACTCCTCCTTTGGGATCTTCACGGTATATTTATAAGTTATTATAAATCTTAATTATTTTTAATTTATTAGCACAGTAATTAATAAAAAGATAACTTGCTTGCAATTGTGATGTCATTTATCACAATTTTATAAATATAAATACTATGTCACTTCCCTTTTTCACTTTTTTTTGTTAGCTATTGCCCCCCTTTTCAACTAGTTAGTTGCTCACAATGAAAAAAAAAACACTCAATGGCTCGACTAATAGAAATTGAGTTTTGTTAAACAGAAGACATTAGCGGCTTTTGGATTTATCTGACGGAACAATTATCTAATATGATAAAAAAATAAAATTAAAGTCATTAAGGAGTAGAAAATAATAAGTTGTAACATCTAAACATAGTAATTATTGATTTTCATTTTAAATGATTTTACTAATAAAAAGATAAGTCAAGGACATTTTCATAATTCAATTTTAATATAAAATCTTTTCACTTATAATAATACTAGTAAACTTAGCTGCGCTATGCGCGGTGTGAAAATATATTAAATTTATGATTTTTTGTTCTTTTTATCAAAATTACAATATTAATAATAATTTGCAATGATCTTTTTTGAACATTAAATTCAAATAAATTATATTAAAATTTTAGTACTTAGATTTGTAATTTTAACTTTGATTCATGAATATTAATTTTATCGAAAAAAAAATATTCATTAAATTAGCAACATGTAACACTTATTTTTTTTATGTTAGAGTTGTAATAATTGGATATTTATGAATTTAGTATCCATTTAAATGCATTCTTCGATAGAGCTATAATATGGTAATAACAATAAAACAAATGATAAATTTAACCGAAGAAAAATAGGAAGAAATATATACGCTTTATAATAGATAAATAAAATAAAAGTTTGCTTCCACTAAAATTATGTTATTTTCTAATGTAAATACATAAGATAAAGAGCTAACATGCAGATTAGCATAAAAATAGTTAATCAAATTAAGAATTTTCTTTATCAGCTCATGAATACGCTACATTCAACAGTTAGACTCGAATTTCTACCTAAAAATATTACTCCCTCCGTTTAAAAAAGGATGACCCAGTTTGACTTTGAACGGAGTTTAAGAAAAGAAACAAGACTTTTTAATCTTGTGGTTCTAAATTAAAGTTATGTCAAATGTACCAAAATGCCCTTTAATCTTGTGGTCTTAAACATGCCACATGGAAAGTTTAAGTTAAAGTATTGCCAAAAAAGGAAATGGGTCATTCTTTTTTAAACAAATAAAAAGGAAATATGATCATTCTTTTTTAAACAAAGGAAATAGTACTTTTAAGTAAATTTTATTATTCGGTTCATCTCTCTTTGCCTAATCCCAAACATCTCTATCATAATAATATATTAAATAATTTTTTAATAATATAAATTAATAAAAGTGTACAGGAAAATACTATTTTTATATGCTTATAATAATTAGTAACGCAATGACTTGTTACCTTACAAATACAATGCCTATCTTTTTTAAATAGTAATAAATCTAACCGTCTAAATACATTTTTATAAGTTAATTAACAAAATAAACTTTTAAAGTTGTATATTTAAGTTGCTTTGAATAAAAATAAAAATAAAATAAAACGTAACAATATTCTATATTTATTTTCTTTCTTTGTTATGTTTATTATTTACTTAATTTTTATATTCCTCTTTTTCTTACCTTTTTCTTTTTCTTTTCTTCCACTTTAACTCCATATCTTTTTTATATTATTTTGCAATTTGCCATATCTAACTCCTTATTTTTCTCGCTAAATTTACTCTCTATTTTAAAAAATAATAATTATAAATTTCTTTTATTTTAAATAACTCTTTATATCATGATAATATCCAATAGTCCTCATTTTTGTAAGGAATAATTATAGAGAATGACAAACTAATAAATTAAATTAAATGATATAACTTTCCTTTCAGTTATTTCCTCTAATAAGCAAAAACTCGGTCACTTTGCTATTATAGGCCCCCACTGAATTGTATAAATTATATACAAAATAAAACACATGTTTTCTATTTTCCCTTCATATTATACAATATCTTCTCCTTTCCTTCAATTTCTCCCTAATATTCTCCACAAATTCAATTACAAATTTCAAATTTCTCTAGCATGACCTCGTCGTTTTCAAAGCTACTTCGAAAATTTCAGGTACCGCCAAAAACTCATCTCATTTTATCAATTTTTGTTATTTTTTTCCAATTTTTTCCAATTACTTTTTTCACTTCAGTTCATAATCCATAAGAAATTTTGGTTCAAACAATGGATGCCCAATCTCCATCGAAGAGATTCACAAGAGGTATACCATTGCATGTTGAAAATAATGTTGAACACCCATTGTTTTCCTTGGGTCTAACTCAGGATTTTGGGGAGATTTCAAGTTCAATGTCCAAATCAAACATGCAAGAGATTAGATCCAAATTGAAGAATGACCCAACTAGATTTATGGATGGAGGTGTGAAAGATCATGTCGATGTTGTTGCCGGGTCAAGTAAGAAAAGGAAAAATAAAACAGACGTTTATACAATACACAATGATAAAAATGAAGTCGTTAGTTCTAGGTCATTCGAGCATCATAAGGTATATGTATAATCATTGTCCATGTATATGTTTTGATTTTATATTATTTTTATATTTTTGTGTTGATTCATGCCTTATACTGCCAACTTATACAATTGTTGTTGTATAAATGTATAATCTACTTTAGTATATGTTTTTGTGTCTGTATTCTAATATCTGTTTTAGTATCTATATTTGTGTCTTACTTTTAATATCTTTTTTTAGTAAAATATATGATTTTTTTCAGGCTGTTAAGTTTTTAGGCCAAAGAGAACCAACAGACATACCTCACATGCAGTGTTACAGAGATATTGAAGTAATGAATGTGTTAGCTTCAAAGTTTATTGATTCACAGTATAAACAATACTGTGGAACTACATATTTTGCTCAACTATCTAACATTCATAGGTGTCATGTTCAGGCACAACTTATTAGGTGCATATTTTCGAGATAAATTTAAGGAAAAAAGATCCAATCCTGATACATGTGAATGACACCACTCTGCGATTCACCATTTGTGTCTTTGCTATAATAACTGGGTTAAAATGTTCAGATAATGAGAAGGATTTTGTGTTTAATAATGAAGAACCAAACAAGATCATTCGTCAGTATTTTGAAGTTGGAAAAACCGTCACCAAGAGTCAATTAGTTGACAAGTTTAATAAAAAGGTTTTGGGGGGGGGGGGATAATGATGATGATGCTGTGAAGTTTTCTACATTGTTCTACATACATTCATTCATCCTTTTTGAAGAACCAACCACTAATGTAACTGATAGGAAAAACGTTGATTTGTTGAATCAGGCAGATACATTGACTACCCATGGAGTAAAAAAGGCTTTTTGACCTTCTCATTCTGCATTTGCACACTAAGATCAAACACGATGGAAAGTATTTTAGGTTGTATGGTTTCCCACTTGCTTTGCAAGTGTGGTTTACGAATGTTGATCGAAGTTCTGATGAAGAAATTTGTAATACCTCTAAAATTACTTAGGTGAAAATCCTAACATGGTTGTAATGAGGGTCTAAGATCCTAAAATGGTTTATAATGTGGTAATAAGGCAGTGTCTAAAGACTTAGGTGAATTGGAAGTCAAACGTTAAAGGACGACCAAGGCGTTCAACTACTAGTCACCTATATACCTCATGTGTTTTTATATGCTTATGTATGTGTCATGATATCATGGGGTACTTACATGAGTACTAATACTGTTCATAGGCAGTGTGTCAATTTTCATGAAGTTTGGAGGTCAAACGTCCAAGAATGTTCGAATGGTTTGCCCTGAAACGACCTTGTGTGTCTTCACATGTTTCGTCGAGTTTTACGCGTTCGTTTTGGATGAAATTTATGTAAGATGTCCTAAACTCGTATACGAACACGTCCGGGCAAACATCCACAAGGACCAATCAAGGGTCCTTGAGGAAGGACCCATCAATGGAGCCAAAAGCTGTCAAACCAGCCCAACCTACGGAAGGCAGTCGACGCCACGTAGGTGAGGGTCGTAGGTTGAAACATAGGTGTGGGAGTATGTTCACCCTTGGGACCAGTCTTTGACCCAAACCATGGACCAACAGGACGGTCCTTTGGTTGGGTGACGGTCCGTAGGTGACCAGGTGTCGATGGTGCCTGCAATTTGCATGCTTCATTGTTAAGTGAAGGGGTGAATTGGTAAGTTCACCCCACATCCAAATAATTGTTTGGGCGGCTTCCTAAGGGTATTATAGGTATTTTAAGTGGGTTTATAATTCATAGCTACCTAGATGAATTCATTATTCTAAAATCAAAACCCAAATTCTCTAAAGAGCTCTCTAGAACTCCATTGAAGTCAAAACTCAAGGAAGAGATTGGATTGAAGTTTGGTTGATGATTCTTCATCAATTTTAGTGTTTTAGCTTTACTGAGGTATGATTTTTCATCCTTGAATCTTCTATCATCAAGGAGCCAAACTTCAAAGTTATTTTCAAAGACTTTCTCAAAAGATAGATTTATAACTTGTGATCTAGACATAGGTTCTTGCATAAAACATTTTGAATCATTGAATATTGATTGAATTGATGTTAGTTTGATGGTTTTAACCTAAAATCTTCATGAACCCATGCAAAACATAAACTCTTCAATTTGCCTATAATTTGGGTTAAGTGATCATGTCTCAATGCTTATGAATTCTAGTGTAGTTTTCTTTGGGCTATTGAATGATGTAGGAATTGTATTGGATTGATGTATATGCTGTCTTATATTGATAAATATATATTGAATTGATTTATATTCATTGTGTATTATGAAATTTTGTATTGAATTGATGATTATGGCCATGTGTAAGGGTCTTTTGGTATTGTATTGGAGGATTTAGCTATGGATTAAAGTGGTGAGAATGGATTGCTGGTACGCTGCCCAAATTCCCTTTATTTTATGTAATGTAGGTCTTGAATTATGCTGTGATTGGTATGGTCCACTTATTGTGGCGGCTCTATGTGCTTTACTTGTGAATTATATGGCCTCGTCGTCGTTACTTTATGTATTATGATGTTCATGGCCTTGTCGGCACTACTTGATATATTACGATGGTTTGTGTAGTTGATTTACATGAAGTATGATCATATCCATCTACTTGTGATTAAGGTGAATGTATGTGTTCTTCTATTGATGTTGTTAGGTGATCATGTTAGACTATGACTATGTCCTTATATGTGTAGTCTTAAAGTTGATACATGATTCTTCCTACTTGGTTATGTGAGTCTTATGATGGTTATATTTATGATATTATAGTAGTGGATAAGGTGACCTGTAGATGATGTTGGTTATGCCTATGAGCTTCTAGAATGATATGCTATATGTGAAGTATGTGTGTGTCTTGTCTTGGTAGACTTATGTCCCTTACTTGATACATGTATAATGAGAATATGACTTCTTAACTTATGATGCTAAAGCCTCTTAGTCTTGTATGTATGAATGACATGTGACCTTGAACATTGCTAAGAAGGTTTTTTATGTGGAACCTTCAACCTAGTTGTAAGGTTATGATATCCTTGAAGTCGAAAGCCGTAATGGTATCCTTCTCGTGTGAATGATGGACTTAAGGTTGGTTGGCTGGAAAGGCATGACATCATCCTTAGGAAAATCATTGAGCTATCCTCTTAACCATTGTAAGGCAATCCTAGGGGACCTATTTGGTACGGTGAATGTGATTGGGTTATGAACTAGATATGGAACCTCTTCATGTGATCCTTTATGTGAATTACTCTATGAGAACAAAGGCTAGTACCGAGCAAGTATGGTTTGGTAAGTAGCTCTAGTTAAGAATGAGGCTAGAGTGCAAAGAAACCCTTCATATTCCTTAACGACGTGCCTACATGGGATGTGTCTAAGTTCTACCATTGGAAAGTAGAACACCCTCCATCGGGTAGGTTACAACTCCGAATTCCATGCCTTGCTACCATGGTCTATGTCGGTTATTTCCTATTATTATCTTATGGGATACCCACTAGTGTTTGAGATGTTCTATGAAGTTTAGGTGGTGGTATGGGACGCTATCTAGACATTGCACAATAGGCTTTGATGAGTGAGTCCCTAGGTCTTCTTTAAGACCATTACTTGAATGTCCTTATATGTTGAATGACTCTTAAATGAACTAATGAAGATAATGACTTAAGATGGAAAGCAAGTAAACGAATAATACTTACCTAGAATAGTTTAAGGGTTGTCTAGTTAAGGTGTGAAGGGGGCATGGGAATGGTCACTTCATGTCTTACCTAGGTAAATCTTAAGAGTGACTCTAGATAGTAAAGTTGGTTGATTAAGTAGACACAATCTAAACTTAGGAATTCTTAAGGATCATTTAGGTAATCTTGGAGAGGGTGTATGAGCGTTCTCTTCTTGAATTACTTAATTAAGTCTTTTGATAACCTTTGTGAGGAGAATGTCATATTTTATATATGTTATTGTATGAAGTGAGAATGATCTTATCTTTCGTACTCTAAAGGATCTCTTAAGTGTGTGTGAAGGGATTGTATGGGCGGTTGCTTCACAACTCACTCAAGTGAACCTTAGAATCACCTTTGGTAGGGGGATCTCATGTTATGTGTTTTGGTGTATTGTAAGTGTATTTATCTCATTATAGGTACTCCTAAGGATCATTTAGGTGTGCTTAGAGAAAGTGTATGGGCGGCCTCTCTTTGTCTTACTTAAGTGAGTCTTAGGATAACTTTTAGTGATAGGGTTGCATGCAAAAAGGGTTCACTGTAACATTGAAGTAGTTCACAGTAAGGTGACTTAGTTCACTGTAATATTCCTTAATGCTTGATAAAATGCTTATATGATGTCTTATATGTTTCTGAGGTGTTAAATGTTGTTCTTTAACTTATACTATGATGTTTTAATCAAAAAGAGAATATTTCCATTAAATGTCCGTTATCATGATTTCATGCATTATACCGTACTTAGTACATCTGTTTGTACTAATTCCATACTTTTCTCTATCTCTAAAGTGATTCATAGGTGAAGGTGCCTTTGGGAGCAAAGCTTGGATTATAGGATCTTTCAAGCAAGGTTGAAGTATGTCCTCATTTGACTCTGGTGCATCACTATTTTAGAGTTCTTTTATTAAAGCATTGTAATAGACTTAGTAGTACTATATTTCTATTGTATGGGCCGTGTCCCAAGTATATTTTGAGTCTAAGATTTGATGATATGAGACTTAGTGTTTCCTATGGTTTTTATATGAAAGAAATTTTTAAAGACTATTGAATATTGTGAAAAGTTTTAATTCCATACTACTTTTCATATATGTATATGCGATGAATGATATGAAAGAGCTTGTACAAGACCTACGAGAGGTCAAGTACGCCATGCCACGACCTAAGAATATCCTAACTTCTAGGGTATAGACGTGGGTCATGACAAACGTAGAATCAGAGCATAGGTTATGAAACTGGTCTTAGAAGTCTAAAAGTCTCATCAATTCACGTCTAGTAGAGTCTCAATCATCGGTGTGAGTCGCGACACATCAATGAGAGAGAGGCTATAGGACGATATAGTTTACCTTCTTTTATACTCCTATGTAGTGCCGTAGAGATTTAGAAGTTATGAGTATTCTTTTCTTATGGTTTTCCTTGTGTTATAGGAGATGAATACGAGGAGGACACCGGCTAGGAGAGTTGAGGAGAATGATGTGAATGAGGAGATTCCTCCTCAAGTTGAACAAGTTGATCAAGTTCTTCAAGGTGCTCAAGGTGCTAGAGATGCTCAAGTCCCTATTGTGGAAGAAGGTAATGATGTTCCGGTGGTTCCCCCGGAAATGACCAATGGGGAGATTAGAGAGGCTTTACTTACTTTAGCCTGAGCCTTTACTACCCATGTGAATAGGAGTATTGAGCCTAGAGTGAATGTTGTGGAGAGCACTATGACATCTAGATTGAAAGATTTTGTGAGGATGAAACCTCCTATATTTCTTGGCTCTAATGTGGGAGAGGATCCCCAAGAGTTCCTAGATGGTGTGTACAAGGTGTAGAGTGCCATGGGGGTGACTTCTAGGAAGAAGGTGGAGTTAGGTTCGTACCAATTGAGGGAGGTTTCTCAAGTATGGTATACTCAATGGAAAGATAATAGGCTGGTTGAGTCGGGTCCTATTGAGTGGGAGGAATATAAGGAGGTTTTCTTAGCAAAACTCTTTCTCCGTGAGAGGAGGGAGGTGAAGGTAGAAGAGTTTATCAATCTCAAGCAAGGCAATATGAGTTTTGAGGAATATTCACTGAAATTCACTATGTTGTCTAGGTTTGCCCCATCCTTAGTGTCTAACCCTAGGGATGAGATGCGTAGGTTTGTGACCGGGGTCGCCTACCTAGTGAAAGAAGAGTGTCGTACTGTCATGCTCCATGATGATATGACTCATCTAGACTCATGGTTTATGCTCAATCCATTGATGATTCTAAGCTTGGTAGGATTTCTAGAAACTTGAAGAGGAGTGGATCAAGTGATAAAAAACAACCTAGATTCAAGAAGAAGGCTTCAAGTCAAGATGAACCTAGGGGTCCTAAAGTGAAACTTGAGAAGGGTAGTGATTCTCAAGTTGGTAAACCTACTTGTGCAACTTGTGGGAAGAGGCACTATGGGCAATGCCTAATGGGTACCGGGAGTTGCTTTGGGTGTGGTAAAGATGGACACAAAGTGAGGGTTTTCCTTCTATTGCTTCTATAGGAAGAGAAGGTAAGCAAGTTCCTCTAAGTGTTCTGGGAGATGATGCTCTAAAGAAGAATCGTTTCTATGCACTCCGGACTAGAGGATCAAATCCGAATGATGATGATGATGATGGTAAGTTCTTGTATTTCTCTCTTTAGTGTTATGAGTTCCTTCTAAGTGGGGGAGTATGGATAGTAGAGGAGCTAGATGATCATAGTAATATGTTGCATGTTGCATGTTGCATTGTGTTTATGAGTCTTGTTGGAATTGAATTTCATTGATTCCTTGCGTTGTGCATCTCATGAAGTTATGATTATGTTGTAATTTGAGTTTATATGGTTTTAGCTATCATATTGTCATATTTTTATCATCAATTGTCTACAGGTTGGATTTTTGAAATTTTGAAGCATGTTCACTGTAACATCTGGCAGCTTTCTGCAATATTTTTGGAAAATTGACTAAATTGTTGTAATGTTTATAGAATTGATTTATATGAGAATTATAATGAATATAAAAGGAGTTCATGCTATTTGAAATGAAGAATGTGAGTCTTATGGCATGATGAGTCGTAGAATTGCTTCTAGCTTCTTGTTGTGTTGTGAGTCTCTTAATTATGTGAAATTTATGTTTCTTCTAGATGTGTGCATTGTATAATGTTTTATGTGGTATGGTTATGAGCTTTTAGTTGAATCTCTAAGCTTGGAAGTGTTTATAAAGTGGCAAGTGTCATTCGAGGACGAATGTTGTCCAAGTGGGGGAGATTGTAATACCTCTAAAACGACTTAGCTGAAACTAGACCTAACATGGTTTTCATGAGGGTCTAAGGTCATAAAATGGTTTATAATGTGGTAATGAGGCAGTGTCTAAACATTTAGGTGAATTGGAAGTCAAACGTCAAGGGACGACCAAGACGTTCAACGACTAGTCACCTATATGCCTCATGTGTTTATATGTGCTTATGTGTGTGTCATGATCTCATGGGGTCATTATATGAGTATTGTTTATAGGCATTGTGTCAAGTTTCATGAATTTTGGAGGTCAAACGTCCAAGAACGTCCATGACGTTCGAAATGTTTGCCTTGAAACGACCTTGTGTATCTTCATTTGTTTCGTAGAGTTTTACGTGTTCGTTTCAGATGAAATTGATGTGAGAGGTCCTAAACTCGTATACAAAAATATTTGGGTTGGAAACGTCCTGGCAAACATCCCCAAGGACCAACCAAGGGTCCTTGAGGAAGAACCCATCAAAGGAGCCAAAAGCTGTCAAACCAGCCCAACCTACGAAAGGCAGTCGACGCCCAGTAGGCTGGTTGACGCCCCTTAGGTGAGGGGCGTAGGTTTACACTTAGGTGTGGGAGGATGTTCACCCTTGGTACCAGTCTCTGACCCAAACCATGTACCAACAGGACGGTCCGTTGATTGGGTGACGGTCCGTAGGTGGCCAGTTATCGATGGTGCCTGCAATTCGCCTGCTTCACTGTTAAGTGAGGGGTGAATTGGTATATTCACCCACGTCCAAATAATTGTTTGAGAGGTTTCCTAAGGGTATTATAAATATTTTAAGTGGGTTTATAAGTCCTAACTACCTAGATGAATTCATTATTCTAAAATCAAAACCGAAATTCTCTAAAGAACTCTCTAGAACTCCATTGAAGTCAAAACTCAAGGAAGAGCTTGGATTGAAGTTTGGTTGATGATTCTTCATCAATTTTCGTGGTTTAGCTTCATTGAGGTATGGTTTTTCATCCTTGAATTTTCTATCATCAAGTAGCCAAACTTCAAAGTAATTTTCAAAGACTTTCTCAAAAGATAGATTTCTAACTTGTGATCTAGCCATGGGTTCTTGCATAAAACGTTTTGAATCATTGAATATTGATTAAATTGATGTTAGTTTGATCGATTTAACGTAAAATCTTCACGAACCCATGCAAAACATAAACTCTTCAATTTGGCTATAATTTGGGTTAAGTGATCATCTCAATGCTAATGAATTCTTGTGTAGTTTTCTTTGGGCTATTGAATGATGTAAGAATTGTATTGGATTGATGTATATGCTGTAATAGATTGATAAATCTATATTGAGTTGATTTAGATTCATTGAGTATTATGATTTTTGTATTTAATTGATGATCATGGCCATGGGTAAGGGCCTTTTGGTATTGTATTAGATGATTTATCTATGGATTGAAGTGGTGAGAACGTATTGGTGGTACCTGCCCTAATTATATTTATTTTATGTAATGTAGGTATTGAATTATGTTGTTATTGGTATGATCCACTTATGGTGGCGGTGCGATGTGCTTTACCTGTGAATTATGTGGCCTCGTCAGCGTTACTTTATGTATTATGATGATCATGGTCTTGTCAGCACTACTTGATATATTACGATGGTTTGTGTAGTTGATTTACATATATGATCATATTCATCTACTTGGGATTAAGGTGAATGTATGTGTTCTTCTATTGATGTTGTTAGGTGATCATGATAGACTATGACTATGTCCTTATGTGTGTAGTCTTAGAGTTGACGCATGATTCTTCCTACTTGGTTATGTGAGTCTTACGATGGTTATATTTATGATATTATAGTAGTGGATAAGGTGACCTATATATGAAGTTGGTTATGCCTATGAGCTTCTATAATGATATGCTATATGTGAAGTATGTGTGTGTCTTGTCTTGGTAGACTTGTGTCCCTTACTTGATACATGTATAATGAGAATATGACTTCTTGACTTAGGATGCTAAAGCCTATTAGTATTGTATGCATGAATGACATGTGACCTTGAACATTGCTAAGAAGACCCTTTATGTGGAACCTTCCATCTAGTTGTAAGGTTATGATATCCTTGAAGTCCAAAGCCGTAATGGTATCCTTCTTCTGTGAATGATGGACTTAAGGTTGGTTGTCTGGAACAACATGAAATCATCCTTAGGAAAATCATTGAGCTATCATCTTAATCATTGTTAGGCAACCCTAGGGGACCTCCTTGTTAAGGTGAATGTGATTGAGTTGTGAACTAGATATGGAACCTCTTCATGTGATCCTTTATGTGAATTACTCTACGAGAACAAAGGCTAGCATCGAGTGAGTATAGTTTGGGAAGTAGCTCTAGTAAAGAATGACGCTAGAGTGCAAAGAAACCCTTCATATTCCTTAACCATGTGCCTACATAGGATGTGTCCAAGTTCTACCATTGGCAAGTAGAATACCCTCCATCGGAGTAGGTTACAACTCCGGATTCCATGCCTTGCTACCATGGTCTAAGTAGGTTATTGCATATTCTCATCATATGGGATACCCACTAGTGTTGGAGAAGTTCTATGAAGTTTAGGTGGTGGTATGGGACGCTATCTAGACATTGCACAATAGGCTTTGAAGATTTTAGTGAATGAGACCCTAGGTCTTCTCCAAGACCATTACTTAAATGTCCTTATATGTTCAATGACTCTTAAATGTACTAATGAAGATAATGAATTAAGTTGTAAAGCATGTAAATGAATAAGTACTTACTTAGAGTAGTTTAAGGGTTGTCTAGTTAAGGTGTGAAGGAGGCATGGAATGGTCACTTCATGTCTTACCTAGGTAAGTCTTAAGAATGACTCTAGATAGGAAATTTGATTGATTAAGTAGACATAATCTACACTTAGGAAGTCTTAAAGATTGTTTAGGTAATCTTGGAGAGGGTGTATGGGCGTTCTCTTCTTGAATTACGTAATTAAGTTTTTTGATAACCTTTGTGAGGAGAATGTCATATTTTATATATGTTATTGTATGAAGTGAGAATGATCTTACACTAGGTACTCTAAAGGATCTCTTAAGTCTGTGTGAAGGGATTGTATGGGCTGTTGCTTCACAACTCACTCAAGTGAACCATAGAATCACTTTTGGTATAGGGATCTCATGTTATGTGTTTTGGTGTATTGTAAGTGTATTTTTCTCATTATAGGTAGTCCTAAGGATCATTTAGGTTTTCTTAGACAGGGTGTATGGGCGTTCTCTCTTTTTCTTACTTAAGTGAGTCTTAGGATAACTTTTAGTGAGAGGGTTGCATGCAAAATGGTTTAGTGAGAGGGTTGCATGCAAAAAGGGTTCACTGTAACATTGAAGTAGTTCACTGTAATATTCCTTAATGCTTGATAAAATGATTATATGATGTCTTATATATTTCTAAGGTGTTAAATGTTGTTCTTATTCTTATACTATGATGTTTTAATCAAAAAGTGCATATTTCCATTAAATGTCCGTTATCATGATTTTATGCATTATGCCATACTTAGTACATCTGTTTGTACTAATTCCGTACTTTTATCTACCTCTAAAGTGATTCATAGGTGAAGGTGCCTTTGGGAGCGAAACTTGGATTATAGGATCTTTCATGCAAGGTAGAAGTATGTCCTCATTTGACTCGGGGGCATCACTATTTTAGAGTTCTTTATTAAAGCATTGTAATAGACTTAGTAGTACTATATTTCTATTGTATGGTCCGTGTCCCAAGTATATTTTGAGTCTAAGATTTGATGATATGAGACTTAGTGCTTCCTATGGTTTTTATATGAAAGAGATTTTGAAAGACTATTCGAATGTTGTGAGAAGTTTTAATTTCGGGCTACTTCTCATATATGTATGCGATGAATGATACGAAAGGGCTTGTACAAGACCTCCGAGAGGTCAAGTACGCCGTGCGACAACCTAAGAATATCCTAACTTCTACGTTACAGGTGCGGGTCGTGACAAAATTGTTGTTAAGGTGTCTGATCACATCCCTAGGATACTCAACTAGAAGACAAAAAAGGATTTCCCTCGTCTAAGCTATTTTTGCAAAGGTCATGTTAAGAGACGACAACAATCCGGGACGCACTGTACAAATATATGTATAATATCATGACCTGTATATTTATAGTATATATATAACTGTATAAATGTGCAATTATATAAATACATGTATCAGTTTCTGCTATAGAAAACTATATGTACAAATGTTCTCCTTGTATTATTAGCTATATAAGTTTTTGACAATGTATAAATATACCAATAAGTAGTGAACTGTATAAACATAGGCTTAATTGTATCTATAAGCTTATGAACTATATAATTATACATATATGTTTTTCTAATGTATATATAAATATGTTTTTACATTTGAATACCATAAAATTGTATAAATATCTAATTATATAAATACATGTATCAGTATGTGTATATAAAACAATATGTATAAGTATGCTCCTTGTATATACAGTTATATAAGTTTTTTTCAATGTATAAATATACCTATAAGTATGTGTACAATATAAATATAGGTTAAACTGTATATATAAGCTTATGAACAGTATAATTATATGTATAAGTTTGCCCAATATATATATAAATATATGTTTTTACATTTGATTAAGGAAACATTTTGTATAATGTTCATTTAGAGTATGTCAATATGAACATATCTATATTTTGTAGCTTTTTTTCTAGAATATGACTCCAACTCCAATGGAACTCAAGATTTTTGAATTACCTCCTGAGTATGTTCAATCAGATCAATCTCCAACAGAAACAACAACTGCAAATAATTTGGACGATGATTTTCAGGATCCTCCAAGTCCAATAAATAACAAGGGAAAAGAAAAAGTTGATACTTGTTCGTCTCCTTCTAGGAAGAAGTCAAGGCAGACAGTCGCTCCTATTCAGAATAAGACACCATCCCGGGTCATTCTAAAGCAACCCTGTTTAAGAAAGTCTCCTCGACGTGCCAATGTTGCAAAAAATACTGAAGTCACCACTTCCGAAGAAGCAGGCCAAAAAACCTACTAATGTTTTATCATATACATGCATTAAGCAAAATGTTGAGATTAAATCAAGTGTTGCTTCTGAAATACCATTCACCAGCAAGTCACATGATTTCAGCATATCGCGTGATGAGTTTGATCAATTCAAAATCTCAGTATTTATTTGTTTAATTGTTTTTGAATAAAATTTTATTTAATTTGATATTTAGCGTTAAATTTACTTATATATGTCCAATTTCATATGGAGAAAACAGTTTACTGATTTAAGGAACTTCATTGAAAATAACTTAAGTTGTGTTGGATTCTATCAATGCAGAAGATAAGGTTAATTAATATAGATCAATACATATATTTTATACATAATTGTTATATATACACAATTAATATTTTTCTTTCAGGGTGATGGTGTAGAAGATACACATAAAGTGCAAGCAGTCTGTGTGGATTCGGTCTTAAGCCAACTCGACCAAGGGGGGAGGATAACTCCTTTTCAATAATAGGAGCGTAACCTACTACTAATATATGTAGACGGTGAATCACTTGAGCCCTGATACATTTTCGGTGCCATGGAGCTAGACCAGTGAGGTATTACGCTTTCTTCAAAGGATGGCTGCTTCCAAGCGCCCCCGGCTAGCAGGATCGGGAGGGTTAGTGTCCTCTTAAGAAGGAATACCCAACTTCTGGGGTCAGCTTCGATCAGTAGGGGTTCCCCTCTCTAAAAAAAAAGAATATGTTAATTGTTACCGATACTAGGAAGAGTTGCTCCCTCAAAACAATGCTCCTCACCAAATGTCCTTCCTTGGGTTGGGGCAACATAGCAATGAGTAGTTCGCTCCAGGACCCCACCCCCTCGCAAAGTTCAAACAGCCCACTTTGCTCCGTTGCTCTGTTCGCTCCGACGATTCTACATACCGTCCGTAGTAAAGTAGAACCGGGTTGCGCTGCTTGATGCTCCGATCGCCCCTTCTCCAGGGTGGCAGATGGGTCTAGAGAACCGAACTGTCTCATGATTTCAATCCGGCCCCCTTCAACATCTCTCATAATGTGTTCTACGCTGTTGAAAGCTAGATCCACATGAGGTGTGTAATGCATAGCTAATAAAATGCTAGTCACTATCTGAATGACTAAATCACTTGTTTATAGTTGGAAATTCCAACTCGAAGGGAGGTGTAAGCCTCGAAAGCCTTTGGTACTTCGGGTAGACACAGGTAATAAATAAGAGAATACTAAAGATCCGCTAACCTTGGTTGCTAAGCAAGCCGGGCACTATGCTAGGACGTGGATCGATCATGACGAGAATGGACCTTTCCTGGTTGGATAACCAAATCCAACCGGCAAATCTTCTAGAGAGCGTACCCTTAGTTTCGACTCTTTCTCTATTCTAAAACGAAAAATAGAAAAAAGAAAAAGAAAGGGGGTGCGGGTCAAATCCGCCATAAGATAGAGTGACCCATGCATAGCGGCCGCCGCTTCTAGGACCGACCGACGCCTCACCTGCAAAGGTACCTACGTAGTGTAGTCTCGGCTTTTTCAGCTTTATTGCACTGCCGCATAAACAATGGATCCGCTGGGCTGGATGAGATGAGAGTTGGAGGACCAAACAACCACCTAGGTGCTTTTATTTTTGAATAAGACTAAGGCGTGAGCGAGGGGATCTACCAGGTTACCGGAAATGACCAAAGAACAAAAAAAGGGCTAACCGAGAGTCCTTGTCCAACTAAAAGAAAGGGTTTGCTGGTAGAATGGGCCTTCTTGGCTTAGGTTTCCAACTGAACAACATGGCCTTGCCGCCCCGCCACTAGCAGAAGTAAAGCGCTTGAAAAGCTTTGGTCTATCCAATTCAAGTTCAAGACCGGTTAAGAGAGCCCTTCTGTCTTGCAGCCTTGATGCTCAGTTCTGTTCTCCCGCACACCCGCTTTTGCAAGGCTAGCCGGGGGGGTTAAAGTCAAGCTTCGGGTTTTTGCTCTAGTCAAATTTCTATCTGGCTTTCCGCTGGGAAAGTAAGAGACGAGTATAGTTGCGAACCTGGAAGCTCACTCCCTCGCTTTCTCCTTCTGATAGACTAGCTTGCACATCTTCTCTTTGGCACTCATCGATCTGGCGCATTGTTCACTGCGCTTTATTTAAAGCAGTGTGCGTCATTCGGGGTGATAAAAAAGAACCATACCCTGTTGACAGTGTCCCTGTCCCTTAATCATCAGGCTACCCTTGGATTCTTCAATGAATTAGCCATAGTTTTAGCATTATGATAAAAGCCCACAGAAGGGCCAAAGCACAACAAGCCTACTCATCATCAAAGCAAGCCCGAAATCCCTTGAGAGAAGGAACGCTTTTCTAAGCGAAACTGAGTTCTCCCCCTGTGGAGAATATCCGTGAGGGAGAGGTGGTTTTCGTTTATCGGCACGTAGGTGTTCTAAATTCCTATGACTGAGTTTTTCTGGCCGTGGGTCTCCAAAACCTGATGTCGTACGTTCAAATCGTACAGATCGAGTTGGTAGGGGGGCCTGAGATCTTGAGAATGGATCAAAGAAATACTGATGCTCCGCCAGCCATTCCTCATGCTGAACAGGCTATGGGGGGGCCTCAATTAGCAATCGTAAGGCCGGCATATCTTCATCCCGAAATAAGTAGATGAGGAATCTCTTTGAAAGAGTCCTCCCCCTCTTACTCAGAATAGCTAGCGAGAGGAATACGTTGGTTCACCAAACCCCGACCCAGCGTCACACATTCTCCAGGTCCGAAGGGATCCAGTGCCCAACTACCGACCGTCGGGTTGAGAGACCCACAAACTGGGTGTGCTACCTATCGCTGGTACACTTTAACAAGCCCCCACGTTCAACCCCCCCTTTTTTACCATTAGCAAGAACTTGTTTCAGTTGCATATCCAACATACATTGCAGGGAAGGACCCCTCCAGTGGCATACTTTATGGAGAAAGGATTCCATCAGCAGGCAGGTGGCTGGAACCAATCAGAAGTGCAAATCGCGCAAGCGAAGCCGGGAAATGAACCGCAGCGCAACGACTAGGGTACCCCTCTCAATGATTGTTGACTCAACATTGATTTCGTGCTTGAGTTGGAGGGATCTCCCTCCATCCATCGAGTCAAGTAGTCATCGAAAGGATCTCGGAGACCCACCAAAGTACAAAAGCCAGGATCCCGAAAGGTCGCCTTATTGACTGCTAGGGAGTCTACCCACATTCGAAGAGTGCCCTGCTCTACGAAAGGAAAACGGGATCGGGCGACAGATCAATAATCGACTCAGGGTCGGTAGCAGTGGAGTCAAGAAGCCTGTCAAGAACATGAATCAGTAAATGTATATCTGAAGCCCTTATATCAAGCATTGCCCTGTGTAGTTGTCTGGGAGCTATGGAAGAGGAGAAAGAAAATAAGGTATGGTGGTAATATCTCCTGGCGGCCTGATTCGACATTGTTGTTTACTCTGATCCGGTCTAGGTGGTTTTCGTTTACCAGCACGTATTTTACTTTACCCTAGTGGAAATTCTTTTTTCAAAGTTACTAGGTAATTAGTGAAGAGAGTGCGGAGGTTGTTCCCATCATTGAAGTCAGGGTGTGGCTTGTTGGATGCCAACTCGGCCCTTCGACTTAGTGCGTCGGCAAATTGGTCCTCCCAGGCTTGTACTCAAAGACCATGTCGAACCCTACATCAAAATCTTGTCACCCTGCCTTCTTGGGGTCTGAGTAAGAAAAGAGCTTGTAGCCGCGCGCGCCCAACTCATTGCTTCCTTCTTTGCTTATCACAAGCAATCCCCTCATTCCACTAATCAGTTGTTACTGATTCATTCAAGGCAATAGACTCTCCATTTATTTGTCTTATTAGCTCAGATGTTCGTACTTTTGAGCATGTTCAGCTTCCAAAATTCCTGGAGTCCTCAAGATCAGCCTCATGAAAACTTTATATTCCCTGAGAAGGTTCTACCACATGGAAATGCTCCCGTTCTCAACCCATGAACAATATGAGCTCGAAGCTTCCTTCGTAACTCCCGGAACTTCTTCGTAGTGTCTCCCTTACATCCCTCATTTAGGGTAGGGATGATTGATTCCATTACTGACCAGAAAGACACCAAATTCTCCTTTAGGTGCTTCAACTGCTGAATAGGTCAATTCTCTGTGACCTCCCACCGTTTACTCGTGGGAAATCCTTCTCTATACAAGTTCTCGGATGAGGTTTTTGAACAGAACTTTGATAGGCGAGATCTCCGGTCTTGTCTCCTCACTAAGTGGCTGGACACACCTGTCTTATAGATAGGATATGAGAGTGGGACGGACATTGCTCTTAAGGGTCGAAAAAAGACCTGGCTGCTGAAGGAATGAAACCGATTAATATGGAACTGCTAAAGATGGAAAAAATGCAAGGAACGAAGTTGTGAGAAAGTCCCATGCTGCTTTATCCATCTCTACTTCGCGGTACTAACTAAAGAGACGATGAACTCACACTTGCTGGAATTCCTCCTGGAAGCGAAGGCAGGAGCCAATCCTATTGATTCACCAGTTTGGTCCTCGGACTTCCAGGCGGTTTTTCTTTTGGGCAAAAGCCCCATGCCTTTCCTGGTTGGATAACCAAATCCAACCGGCCCAACCACATTTTAGTTCATAATGAATGAACCCCCGGATGAAGAAAAAATATCCTCCTTTTCGTGCTTTCGATCTGCTTACTTTGAATAAAGAGAAAAAAAAGAATAGATAGGCGGGACAACAGTCGCGACTATAAATAGACTCGTGACTATGGCAGGGCGGTACGCGTGGTTAAACTTCCCGAAAGCGTATGTTGACGGCTTCCATACCTTTGATCCGTTGAGCAAGAGCCCTTCCACACGGGACTCCCGGATCACTATGGCCGACTTTCGTCTCTGTTCGACCAGTCAGTCTCACCGCACTGAGACTTTCCTTGAAAAAAGCGGAGACCTTGCTTCTACTTTTATCATAGATAACTAATATGAGTAGGAAATATTTTCAAGAAATGAATGGAATTTTCCCGAGAGAGGACGCCTTCTCTCAGGCCAGCAGTCTTCTACTTCTAGTCGACTGCCCCAAACTATGTGATTGAATAAATCCTCCTGCGGGTCAAGGGCTCCTTCTCCCTCCCTTTCTTCAAACTCCAGTCACCCCTTTCTCACTTCTCCCTTTCTCGGTAAAGCAGAGTGAGCAGCTTCTTTCTTTGCTACTGTTGCCATACCACAAGCATCTGGATAATCTGGAATACGATGTGGCATACCCGAAAGCCCTAACTCCATATTTCTTCTAGGGTTTGCTTCTGAAAGGGTCTTAGACCTCAGCTTGGGAAAAGCATGGTTTAGGTAATTAATCTACGCGAGACCTTCCATTGATCTAGGGAGCCTAAGGGAAGTTCATTGACAGATCGAAGACAAGCCAATTTGACCGTTCGACAGCTACCGTTGGAGGTACTCAAATGCGTACGAGGAAAGGACAATTATTCAGCGCACTTAAATCTAGTTGATGGGGTTCCATATTCATGAAAAGCCAGATTTGGAACACCTACGTGCTGGTAAATGAAAACCACCTCGACCGGATTAGAGTAAACAACAATATCGAATCAAAATGGCAATGAAAGAGGGTGATAACAGAAAGTGCACACCGCTATCTCATGATAGAATACGGGCGTCTCCGTAGAGCAGGAGAATGCTCAAGTCCGTCTACGTGGCCTTCTTTCTCTTGATGGAATATATCAATACCCGAGCTCCAGCCTTGCTTGCGTTCTTCACCGGCACTCGCCAGATGTATCACTCATCCCGGCATGCCAGCAACCTTGCGGCTGAGAGCTAAAGTCAAGACATTGAAGACAGTAAAGGGGAATCCAAAGGAAAGTCTTCCGATCTTTGATCCCCCGATTCAGGAGCGATTGAAGCGAATACAATAACAGAATGCAAGGAAGGGTTCCCCCAGGAAAGGCATCTCGACTTCTTCCAAAATCAGGTCATCGACCTGTAATGCGACAGGGAAGGATGACGTACTATGATACTTTCCCTATCACCAGCCAAGCTAGTCACTTGGAACATAGGGGTATTCAATCCCCGAGCTTCTGAGCCTTGAGAACCGACTTCGGGCTCTCCCATGGCGGTACGCGGATTCTTAAGGGCCCGAGCTCCCCGTCCCTGCCAATCCCCGCCGATTCAAGTGATACGTGAGTTGGGTTTAGAACGTCGTGAGACATTTCGGTTCCTATCTACCGTTGGTGTTAAAGGGAGAACTACTTCATGCAGGCTAGTTGCAGCCTGGAATCCGAACTGAGGACGGGTTTTTGGGGTTAGCTCACCCTCGCGGGATCGCGACCCTTTGTCCCGGCCATTGTAGCACGTGTGTCGCCCAGGGCATAAGAGGCATGATGTTCAGTCGTTAGAACCTTCTCAACATTTACACTCTGAATTGAACTATCAATCTATTTTTAATTATCTAATGATCAAGAGGTATTATACTTATTTATCTTTTACATCACTCAAAGTTTTATGGTGTTTTGTATATAATGTATATTTTTCTTAAAAATTATGTAGAAGGTTGTTCGAGTAACAGTTCCATCATCTAATCAAGGAGTTAGTATTCACCAATCACATTTACACTCTTCAGCTGGAGAATCAAAATTTAGCCCTTTAGGTCAACAATTTAGCACTCCCGAGCCACAAGTAATTTATTACTTTTCTGTTATAGACAACATTATCAATTGTTATATACAAACAAACTAAACATACATATACAGTTAAATTTTTTCCAAACAAGCAACATACATATACATATATTTGTAATGATATGATCATTATACATATACAATTAAGTAAGTATCCAAGATATGTATAATTATATCTTGTATAATTTAATAGCAATATTCAATTTGTAACAAAATGTAAAATAATGTAGAAATAATGATTATTAATATATAATGTTAAATATGCGACAGGTTCACAATAATTCTGCACTTCCAATCATTTTTATGTTCAAAACACTATATTTATGAGCTTCAAAACAAATGTGAGGTTGGTATTCGTCAACATAATTTTTTTGTATTTTATAATATATAAATATATATTTATTTTGAAAATTAAATATTATAAATTTAGAAGGGGAATTGTGAAGATATTCCAATTGAAGTGGTCAAAGAGGGATCCAATTCATGAATAATCAAACAGACTTCAACAATTCATCTTTTGTATATTCTTGTCATATTTTTATCTTCCCAAATTTAACTTTATAATTGTATATAATTCGATCATTTGTATGTTCTTGTCATATCATTATATAACAAAAAGATTTATTGAATGTTATATACGATCAAATAGAAAAGATGGAAAAAGAAGAATTTACAGATTCAAACAAACCAGTATCATCCAATGCCAATGAATTGTTATTGAAGAACGTTTCATGTGACCAACACCTGATCTAGGGATGGAAAAGGAGGGATCAGAGTACTATGAGGAACCCAGATCCTAGACAAATCATTCATCCTTTTGGAGCGCATTTTAGCTCTCTAGGCTAGTAGTAGTTGATCATCCTCATGCTCCGAAATGTCAGCGTGAGGATCCGGGTGTTCCCCCTCACTCTCAGAAGTTGTGAGGTGAGTAGCATAGACTTCCTCTCTATCAGATCTGACCTACAGTGACTCAACTAGGGGTGCCTTGTCATTTCAATTGCCCTTCCTACATGTGGTAGGATGTTTGGCTTCCTTTTCTTTGGATGTAGTTGCATCCTCATTGATTACCATTCCCTTTGCCTGCTTGCAGAAGTACTTGTCTTGTCGCGGTACTTTGTGTCTAGCTATATCTGCAAAACACATAAAAAAGAGTTAAAACTTACCCATGAAAATTGTAGAATTGAGGTTGCAAAATGACTCACCAAACCAACCGACGAGTCGCTGAGTCACTTTGCTGATCCAGATCGGGATTCCCGAAAGGATTGGCTTGAAAAATTTCCATAAAAATGGCAGTTTAGGGATGATTAGGTCCGTTCAGACAACCACCAAACCGTTCGGCGAGCACGACCCAACGTGCCAAATACCCCGTGTCCCAAAATCAGGCAAGCATCACTCGAAATCAAAATCAAACTCACACACTATGCAATTCACACAAGAACCATTATACCTATGCCTCTAGGGTATTGAGACTTCCCCAAGTTTGGCCAAAATTGTCCATTTGACGACTTATACCCTTAAGAAAGATGTCAAACTCTGCATCATTGGACAAATTGCGTCATTTTGCTTAATTAGGGGCTACTCAGACTTTACTCAACTAGACGCAACATAAATTAACTGCCACACTACAATTTATAATCAATGTTAACGCACAAAACTTGGGAAATCAACATTCTAAATAATTAGGCACAATTTCAAAATACACAAAAGGCAATCCAACAAATCAAATAAGATTTAAACACAGTCCCAACACACAACAACACAAATTTTCCAAATGCATTGTAATGACCCTGGAGTACCCCCTAGGCGTCACACGGTGTACTTGACCTCTCAAAGGTCTTATACGACCCTCTTATATTTCATTACATAATATCATATAATAATGGAGGGAATTTAAAACTTTTATTTAACATAGTATGAAAATCATTTCATAACAGCGTAAGTCCATCTAACATGTCTCTCAAAACCATCTACGAATACATGAGTAATAATGTCTTGGGATGCAGCCAGAAAAGTCTAAAACATAATAAAAGACATAAACGGAACATAGTTGTTTGTCCTCGAATGCTCTGAGGACTCACCAATCTTTAATCATCTCCAAACTTAGGAACCTAGCCTCAAGCACTCAATCTCCCAAAAGCCCTTACATTTGATTAGAATGTAGGAAATATTCGTTAGAACAATGGAATTAAGTATGAAAGCTAACATACAACATAAGACATCTCAAAAGGGTTAGTCAATATAAGACATAATCATAGGAGACAATAACATAATCATATACATAATTCCTACATAAGCATCTTAACATAGTAATTCAACACAAGATGTTCATAAGTTCATACTTCAACTATAATACTTCATACTCGAGTGAACTAGTTCACAAGCCACCTCCAAGAATACTTGTGCAATCCAAGGTACTATACCCCTAGGTCATCTCAAGGCACACATGTGCAATTCATGTGGGGCACCCCATAATACCACACACTAAGCATATCTTTAAGTCACTTTATTCATATTAACAATCTTTAGGTTTCATCTTAGACCTACTTCATATTGACAAGAAACTTCCAACCTAAGTCAACAATATCATGGAAGGCAACTAAAGAAACTATCCAAGCTAGTCATACATAACATATGAGGTCATTTCATAAGAAGCTTCAAGTAATACCTGTGCCATGTATGAATGACATTCCATACTACCATTCATACTAAGTACTTCTTTAGGCTAACATAATCAATGCTAACTTATCTTTAATTCTAGTCTATTGAGCTTAGAATACTAACATGATAGACCTACTACAATGGAAAAAATCACAACATACAATCCAAGCTAACAAAAGAAGTATATAAGAATACAAACCTAGACACCATGCAACCATTCATGTAGATGCAAGCTATCCATAGGGGAGCATACGTCCTCAAACCTAAGATATTCTTAGGAGAGTGTAACATCTCAATACTAAGCTACCATGAAGTGGTGTTACCCTAACCAAATCAAGCTTCCATAAAGGCATTCATACTCCAAGCTAACCCTAGGAGAGTATCGATCCTCTATCCTAGGCTACCTTGCCTACTACTTATGAAATCTACCATGAACAAGCATTATGCTAAATGCAAGACCAAGATAAACATGAGATATCTTACTTCCTCAATCCCAAGCTATCATGAGATACACCATCCCAAGCTACCATGAGATCTACCATCCCAGTCTATATAATTGAACTATCTATGAGAGAATCCATAGGTACAAACTCAAGCTATTCTATTCTAACAAGCGTGATTCATTTTAGGTTACTAACCTTTCACATTCTACATACATTCAAGATACTCATCATAGTAGAATAATTATACAAGCCCTAGTGATAAAAAATATGACTTCAAGACCTATATTCAAACTTTACTTCACGATCCTCATACTAGTCTAGATTTCAATACGCATTAGTTCTTAGCCTTAGTCATAAGACATTTCTAAGCATACTTCATCATAAAGTACCAATTCTAATCAATCCAATTAACTTTCTATCATACATACATACATCTAGGTTAGTTTATGATTTCATAATTCTATTCTTAACTAAGTCCTATACATATCAACAATTCAAGAGAATCTAACAAGAATCATCCTTTTCTCATTCAAAACCTAAACCCACATAATCTAGAAATTAGGGTTAATCACGAATTCAACATAAATTCTTCATAATCACATGAATCAACATAAATTTAATCATATATGGGAAGAAACCAACCCTTTGGAATCATACCTACCTAATTCCCATGCATTGGAATCAACCCTACCATCATTGGGGTTCTTCTTCACGAAATAGGGAAATCTAGAGGACTCTATGGGTGGAAGAAACCATAGATGAAGAGATTTACATAACTTCAACCACTCTTTAGAACAATCCTTAAGCAAATCAACCTTTGTTCTTGACTCTTGCTTCAACCCTAAGTTTTTTCTTCAAAGGTGGTTCTTCTTATAGAGAATTTCTAGAAGAGAAGAGGGTTTTCAATTTTTGATTTATAATTGGGGTAAAATGTGTTTTTGATTCGGGAAATGGTGAATAATTACTTAAAAAACATTTCTAACTAATCCCCAAAGTAACCAAAACACCCCTACACTTTTTAAACTTAAAAACTAAAAGTCCAACTTGACTTTAATTGTTGCAGGGTATCGTCGTGGAAAAAGTCCGCGACGCGGAGGGGTTCCCTACCTTCACAAATGTAGGAGTGTTGGAAAGACGAGTCCGCGGAAGCTTCCACGATACGGAGGTAGAATTTTTCCTGGGGGGAACTGGTCCACTATGAGGAGCCATTCCCTTGAGCTACAGCCCAAGGCTGCCAAGGAAGCTTCTTATCCAATCATTTGGGTCCTTCTCGAGGACCCCTAGGGTGGTCCTCGGTTAATATTACCTGAATTTTTGAACCTAAACATGTCCATATCGGTGTAGGAACCCTTTATACTCAATTTCACATCAGTACCACACTAAAAACTAAACTATAAGACCCTATATCAGACTAGTTCAACTAGGCTAGTTTCTAGAAGTCTTGGTCGTCGTTTGACGCTTTGCTTCTAAAATTACCAAACTAAGTTAATGGGTATATTATATCTGGAAATATCATTTTAACCCTTTTAAGTTATTAGACCTCATGTAGGGCTCTAAATCGTCCTATTTCTTTTTGAGAGTGGTTACATGCATTTGAGTTCAACTATTAATAAATAGTTTGGGGTTCGGAAAACCAATATTAATGCTGAATGAATAATTTTACATGCTAGGCGACAGTGTAATCCATATTCGAGCACGAGATGGAGAATAAAATGACTAAAAATGGACATTTTAGAAGATCTAATGTGTGGGTGAGATTATACGGGGTTAGAAATGAGAGAATCAGATAGGTTTTGAAAATTTTAACTATTTGTACTTTTAAAACC
The DNA here is from genome assembly GCA_016801875.1 of Solanum sitiens. NCBI lineage: Eukaryota > Viridiplantae > Streptophyta > Magnoliopsida > Solanales > Solanaceae > Solanum > Solanum sitiens. The sequence continues at coordinate 4,201,966 of JABWTJ010000012.1, read as the reverse complement.
TTTATTTTGCATCTCTTTTGGTACTCAACCATTCCGAACCACTTGGTCATGCACCGAGTACTGACTTATCTAGCCGAGTTTTACAAGACCTCCAGTCAATTTGCGGGTCCAAATGTGACACACCCCGGAAATTTTAGGACCTAAACTATAACTTCACAAAATGAATAATGATGATTTTATACCTAAATAAGTGTAATAAAACTTGTCTAATAAGTGTTAGAACCAAAACGCTAAGAAACGACCATGACGACCGGAAACTAACGAAATTGAACTAGTGAACGTCCTTAAGTTTTGGGAAAGTTTGGGAGTGTTGTATGAAGTCTAAAATATGTAAAAATTCTTTAAATAGGTAAAATAATGTATATAGGGTAAAAAAATCCAGGTCCGACTCCCCAAGGATCGCTCGAGGGGTCCATGAAGGGACCCCACATTGGACCAAGCAAGCTGCCAAGAGGCAGCAACTTTTGTGCATAGAGGGAGCAAGTCCGCGCCGCGGACTTGGCACACCCAAAGCCAAAAGATTGGTCTGCGATGCGGACACATCGCATAATCTTCTTTTTCAAAAATTATTTTTGGAAATCTTGCGGGAATAGCTCCGCGACGCGGACTTGTTCCCCGATGAAAAATCTGAAATTCGAATTTGAATTGGACTTCATTAAATGGTCAACTTAAGTGAGAAATATTTTGGGTATTTTGGGTAGAGGGTTATATATTGATTTTCCTTCAATTTTCCCTCACAATCACTCACTCAAATCAAAACCCCCCAAAAAATCCCAAAAGCTCTTCCTCCTCTCTACATTCTCTCTCTACTCATCTTCCATTGAAGAAGCTCTGAAGGTTGAAGAAGAAGACCAAATTCTTCAAGTTTCTACTCAATTTCGTGGTGATCCATATTTGAGGTATGATTTCTTTCACTCTTGGGATTCCTTTCCCCTAGAGGTCCTTCCAAAATATGATTTCTAAATCCCCCAAACAAGGGTTTTTCTTCTCACATGAAAGACGAAATTATGAATCAATTGTGATGAATTAATGTTGTTTAAGTATATATGGATGGTTAATTGATGATTTCTTATGATATTTCCCTAGACCCATGTCGTTCCCCCAATTTCATGAAAAGTTGAATTATTAGGGTGAATTGTGAAGTTGATGAACATGTATATTAACTACATTGTTGTTAATTATATAATTGCTTCTTGAATTTACCTTGTTTATGTAATTGGTTATGTATTTTTGGTAATGGAAGTATGAAGGTTCTTTGAAGGGACAAAGAGGTATTTTGATTGGTTCTTCTTGGATTCAATTGTGAATTATGAGTTACTTAGATAGTAATGCTCCTATGTCTAATGTGTGGTTGTGATGTTGATGCTAGGAATTCCTCATCCTTAACCCTAAGACATTGAATTAGACATGAATGATGTATGTATTTTATGATACCAATATTATATGATTGAAAGTAGTTTCTCATGAATATAATAATGTGCTAAGTGAAAGGTTTACTCACTTGTGAAGTGGTGTCTAAAGTGAAAAGATTGTTCTCACTTATGATGACCTATGAGCTAATATGGTAAGACGTTTACATAAGGGTCTAGAAGAGAATACTGTGAACTTGTATGATGAAATAAGATGGTTACTAAAGGGAATAATAACTTAGCACCGAAAGGGCATGTAAATGAGATGGCGGTCTCATGTTTAGTAAGTCCGGCCTCCCCCAAGGGTTTCCTCACGTTAGTAAGTTCGGATCCCAAAATTATGTGTTGTCTCATGAGATGGAAACCTCCACGTCTAGCAATTCAAGGTTTCTATTAACAATCTCCTTGACCCTTAACTATGTGTCCACATAGGACTCTATCTTAGTGGATCCACCTAGATAGCTATGTACGGATGATTACACCTTAGGCAAATGTTAACCCTCTCTTTTCGGTATGAGAGTGGAACACCGGATTCCATGTAGCTTACATGGTCTCATGTCGGTTATTGAACTTATTTCCCTAATGTAAAAGTAAATGAACAAGTTAAGTATGTGAACTCTTATTAGGGTTGTCTTGAAGGATACTACATAGGGTGAGCGAGGGTATGTGACTTTTCTCACTCATTGCACATGTGGGATCATAAAGGATGGTTCTAGTACTGTTCTTTTATGATTATGACTATGATTATTATTATGTTGATAAGCTATGAGTAGTATTCATGTATTAATCATGTTATGATGGCTTTAAGAGAATATGTTGTAAGTATGAAGTGGGTTGCTTATTGTGATGCTTAGCCTTACATAGAATCACGGGGTTCTATCTTTGGCATGACACAAGTATTGCTTGGGTGATCTACATGTTGGGTTGCTATTATGTGTAATTGACTTATTATGCTTCTTATATATGCATGTTGAGTTAAATTGATAGAAAGAATGATTTTGACTAAATTGTCCTTTTCTCATGCATTAATGATTTGTGCATAGGATCCATACTTAGTACATGTGGTTTGGATTAACCCATATTTTCTCCCTTTTCTCCAAACATTTTATGTTCGGTCCATTGATGAGATTCGTGGTCATTGAAGAAGAAGACTTGGCTATTTCCTATGTCAATTGGTGAGTCCTCATGAGTTCCGAGGATAGAGCCACTCATCAAGCCTTATTAGTTTTCTCCATGTTTTGAGACAATTATTCCATTCACATGTTGAGACTTCATTGTAGCCTATATGGCATATTGTAATAGACTTAGGGCTATGCCCAAACTATTGTGATTCATACTCTTGTAGATGGTTTATATGTGAGATGAGACTTTAGACTTCTATATGATTTGTTATGCTAAAAGAGAAGTCTATGTACACTTCGTATGTGAGGAGTCTATGTAAACTCCATATGTAAAGTTTTAAATTCATCAGAAACTTTTGACCTATGATGTGCTATGATGTATGCTAACGGCTTTTCTTAGTCCTCGTAGAGGACGACGATGCCGGTTACGCCTAAGGGGTACTTTCGGTCGTAACAAACATAGTATCAAAGCATGATGTTGAGTAATCTTAGGATTGATGTCTCACTAAACCACGTCTATGTAGGGTCTTATTCATAATTGTGAAGCGCGCCACACTTATGAATGAGAGACTATGTGATGTTTAGGAACTCTCCCTCTCTTATTATTCCTTAGTCGTGCCTAAGAGTCTTAACTCTATCTAGTACTTTCTTCTAATCCTTTTATTGTGCTTATAGACAATGAATACAAGGAGGAACACTGCTCCAAGGGCCGGAGAGGAGAATTTAAATGAGGCGGTTCCCCATCAAGCTCCTTAAAACCCTCAAGTTCCTAGTGAAGAAGGGGCTATGTATAATGTTGAGATAAGGTCGGCCATTCATAGCTTGACTCAAGTGTTGGCTACCCAAGTTGCTAGGATACAAGGGTGCAAGTGAACCCCAATGCTAATACCACCGCTTCAAGGATTAGGGATTTCACAAGAATGAACCCCCCTACTTTCTATGGTTTTAAGGTGGAGGAGGACCTACAAAGGTTCATTGATGAAGTATTCAAAGTTCTTGATGCTATGGGTGTTTTTCTCAATAAAAGGCGGAACTAGCCGCCTACCAACTCAAAGATGTTGATCAAGTGTGGTATGAACAATGGAAGGATGAGAGGCCAGTTATAGAAGGACGGATTACTTGGGGAGCTTTCAAAACGGCTTTCCTTGATAGGTTCTTTCCATTGGAACTAAGGGAGAGGAAAATGCAAGAATTCATGAACCTTCGTCAAGGGGGTATGAGCGTGAATGAGTATAGCCTCAAGTTCACTCAACTATCAAAGCATGCTCCTACTATGGATGCGGATTCTAGGGCCAAGATGAAATTTTTTGTCATGGGGATATCCGATCTTGTGGTTAATGAATGTAGGTCGGCTATGTTGATTCCTGGCATGGACATCTCTCGTCTCATAGTTCATGCCGAACAAATTGAGGAGCAAAAGCTTAAGCAAGTTGGAAGGGAGTTGAAGAAGGTGAGAACCAAAGAGAGGAATTCTTCTAAGAATAGGTTTGAGGTTCAAGACAAACCAACATTCAAAAGGAGGTTTTCCAACCAAGTCCCTCCTAATGCTCCAAGGGTAAACAAGAGTAAGATATCTACTCCCAAGCCCCAAGAAGGGAAAGGTGGTGGTTCTTATGTTGAGGAGCCTCTTTGTTCAAAATGTGGTAGAAAACATAATAGTAAGTGCCTAGTTGGCACGGGTAATTGCTATGGTTTTGTAAAGAGTGTTCACATGAAGAGAGATTGTCCTATGATGAAGACTCAAGGAAGGGAAAATTCTCAAGCTCAAGCAAGTGCCCCAAATCCGGATGCTCCTAAGAAGAATGACTTTTATGCTCTCCAATCCCGAAGTGATCAAGAGAGGTCACCGAACGTGGTCACCGGTATGTTAAAGTTATTTTCCTTTGATTTATATGCTCTGTTGGATCCGGGAGCTACATTTTCATTTGTGACCCCCCTTTTAGCCATGAAAATTGAAATACTACCCGACATATTAGACGAACCTTTTTTGTCTCTACCCTGGTGGGTGATTCCGTGGTGGGTTAATAGAGTCTATATAGGTTGTACTATTTCCTTTCCCAATAGAGTTACATTAGTTGACTTGATAGAACTTGATATGCCAGATTTCGATATTATATTGGGTATGGATTTATTTGATTCTTGCTTTCTCTCTTTTGATTGAAGGACGATGATAGTGAAATTTCAATTCCCGAATGAACCCATTTTTGAGTGGAAGGGAGGAAACTCAAATCCTAGGAGTAAGATCATCTCATGTCTAAAAGCTTGCAAATTGATTGCAAAGGGTTGTCTCTACCACATAGTAAGAGTTAGGGATCTTGAATCCGAGGTCCTTCCCATAGAGTTGGTACCCGTAGTGAGGGAATTTACGCAGGTCATTCCCGATGACATTCTCGGAATTCCTCCCGAATGGGAGATTGACTTCGGCATATATTTATTGCCGGATACACAACCTATTTCAATCCCTCCCTATCGGATGGACCCGACCAAGTTGAATGAGATAAAGGCTAAACTCAATGATTTGTTAGATAAGGGCTTTATTCAACCGAGCATATCTCCATGAGGTGCTATGGTATTGTTTGTAAAGAAGAAGGATGGGTCGTTGAGAATATGTATCAACTATCGTCAGTTAGACAAAGTCACTATAAAGAATAAATATCCGCTCCCTAGGATTGATGACTTGTTCGATCAACTCCAAGGAGTGAGTTACTTTTCAAATATTGACTTGAGGTCGGGTTATCATCAACTTAGAGTGAGGGACGTTGATATTCCGAAAATGGCATTTCGAACAAGATATAGTCACTTTGAATACCTAGTGATGTCATTTGGTCTAACAAATGTCCCGGCGGCATTCATGGATCTTATGAATCGAGTTTTCAGAAAGTATCTTGATTTGTTTGTGATTATTTTCATTGATGACATTTTGATATACTCTAGGAGTAAAAATGATCATATGAGACACTTGAGAATAGTTTTGCGAGTTCTCAAGGATAACCAACTTTTTGCTATGTTTAGCAAGTGTGAGTTTTGGTTGAGATTGGTTGCCTTTATTGGTCACATTGTCTCTAGTGAAGGGGTAGAGGTTGATCCAAGGAAGACGGAAGTGGTCAAAAGTTGGCCTAGACCCATGAGTCCTACCGACATCCGAAGTTTTCTAGGGTTTGCCGGTTACTATAGGAGGTTTGTTGAGGGATTATCATCTATCAAATCTCTATTAATGGCCTTAACCACAAAAGAAGTCCAAATTCAAATGGTCGGAATCATGTGAAAAGAGTTTCCAATTATTGAAAGATAGACTTACCTTCTCTTTGGTATTGATTTTACTGGAGGGTACCGAAGGGTTTCTCACATCCAGAGAGTACACCCCAGATGGGATCGACATCGTCGTCCTCTCAGAGGACTCAGACAAGCCCTTAGCGTTCGTCATAACATGTCATCAGTTAAAATTGCGGAAAAATTAAAACTTTTACATTCTATTTGAAGTATACTGAGACTTCATACTTAACATTCATAATGACATACGATACTATAAAAACTTGTCTCACATATATAAAACCATCTAAAGAGTATGAATCTGGACATAGCCAATAAATAGTAAATATGCCATATAGGCCTTAATACAAAAGAATCCAAAGAACATAAATGGAAAGAGAATATTCTTAAAATCTACTAATGTCTTCATAAGTTGGAACACGAAAGATAGCATCCCCGAATATGAGGACCTAACAATACTTGGAGAAAGAGTTCCAATCTTATTCAATCGACTTTCTAATCTTCAATGTCCGGACCCTACATTTGTAGTAATATAAAGTAATGGGGTTAGTATGCCACATGTACTAAGTATGGTTATATGCATATAACATTTAAGGACATGCATGAAAAAGGATCATTTATCATTTCTTTAGAAAGCATGCTAAGTCATGTGAATGTCTTCAATGCACATATCCTGGAACATGTACAAATTAAGAATTTCATCAACTTAAAGCATGTTTATAATCAAAGACATTATCATAGAGTCATGTTATTGTTTCATATTAAAAATATCATATAAACATAACAAACAAACACTTACCAATGATCTCATCCCCAACCTGCAAGTACAATGATTATGTGAAGCCCACTAACCCCAGACAACCAAATAGACAAGATAGGAGACCATAACTAAATCTTTGCTTCATATAACTTGTAACATAAGTAGTCATCACTTCATATAACAATATAAACCAATAACATATTCATCATAATGACCAACATCACATAATAGTAACATCATGTATCATACACATATATCTTTCATGTTATCATATTACATAAGAACAATCTCCTAGGACTTCCCTTAGAGTCAACTTGTGCAATGTCTAAGTAGAGTCCCATACCCCTACCTATACTAAGTAGACTCTTCAAGTCCCCCTAGTCAACGTCTATATACTTGTCTTTCATTTTACATGAGGGAACATTCGCCTTAACCGACATAGACCATGTGAGCTAAACCTAGAAGCCGGTGTCATAAAACCCCACACCGAAAGAAGGTGGTCCACCGGCCAAAGTAGAACCAAACATGACATACTTTTTAGGTGGATCAACTAGCTAGTATCCTATGGTGGCAGCATAGTTCAAGAACTAGAAGATATATTAGAGACCCATAGTTCCACATTGCATGGAAGACTCTATCTCATGAGAGTCATTGTGAACCTACCTTTCAACTAGGGAAGGGACACCTCTCACATCCAGTTCATCGGTACTTAGCTTAAGTTACTTTCTTGAATAACCTTTAAATTGTCTTTTATCATAAACTTATCATAGGTAATATGAGATTAACTCCTTGTATAAATATGATCATGAGGTCTTTAGGATTAGATGAGAATTTTCTTTCATCGCAACCTTTCGTGTGTGAGATTAACATAGCATAATCATCTTGTTTAAAGCATACAAGATAATATCATAACTTGCATTCTCTTATTCTTATCATTATTTCACAAGTAAAATGTTCATATAACAACATATATACATAGCAACATCATACATAATCAATAGCATTGTAACATCAACTATGGGCTAGCATGACCAACATAGAGTACTCACGACTTAGAAGACTTACCTCTCATTTCCAATTTCTTTATTCAAGAATTTACGTTCGACTTACAACATTCATAACCATAACATAGTGATATATTCAATAGCATAATAAAAAATAACTCTTCAAATCATATACAAGATCAATGTATAATGTAGGATAAGGGAAAGGGTCGTTTAAGAGTTCATTCTAGTCTTAGTTTCAATCCCTACGTTTGCATGTCATCATGTAGTAGTGACAATCATACGTAACCACCATCTAGATAAGAACATGCATCACACGAGATTCAAACATTACTAACCCAATACTTAGCAATTTGTGTGAAATCAACTTTAGAAAACAATTACTTTTCATCAAAAATCATGAATCTAGAGTTAGGACGGAAATACGCTTTGTAGAGTAAAAACCCTAGTATTTGAATTTCTTGAAAACTTATCTTTGAAAGGAACTCCTGGGGAAAGTAATCCCAAGAGTAAGAAAAATATAACTAATAGAAGAATAATCAACGAATTTTGATTGGAAACTTTTAAGACTTTGTCTTCTTCCTTAAGCTCTTCTAGTTCTTCAATGGAGTTTGGAGAAGAGAGCGTTTCTTGAGAGATGAGAGAATTTTTGTTTGAATCTGATTTGGACGTGTAATAGTGGTCTAAAACTGACCTAATATCCATATATAGTCGTCCTATGAATTAACCAAAATACCCTCCCCTTAAATGGGTCTTTTTATGAAGTTAAATTACCAAAAATACGACTTTAACGATTCTGAGAAGTAGTTACGCGTCGCGGGGCCAAATCCCATCATTTTTCTGAAATTTTGGGTTGAGGCAGTGAGGTGTGTATCAGTCTCGTGTTGTGAGGCTGCCTCTCAAATATTTAGGAAGAACCCTGGGTGTAGGTTGTGCGTCGCACACCTCAAGCCCAATCTTGTTCGCGCATGCTGCTTTGGCAGCCGGCCTACCCATGTTGGGGTCCTCCCCAAGGACCCTTCAGATGGTCCTTGAGGGGTCGTTATCAGACGTTTGGACCCTTTATACTATATACTAACTATCCAAGGTCTCTTTTAAAGTTTTGGACTTCATTTGACACCTCGAAACCATCACCAAACATAGGGACGTCAACTAGTTCAAATTATCTAGTTTCCGGACGTCAAGGTCTTTCTTTGTTGTTTTGGATCTAACCTTTTCTAAATGAGTTTATTACATTAATATAGGTCTAGAATCATCATTTTAAACATTATTTAATAGATTAAGCTCTAGTCTAAGTCATATCATTTCCGGAGTGTTATATTATCCCCCCTTTAGGAACATTTGTCCTCGAATGACACTAAAATCTTTTGGAGGGTAGGAATAGAATCAATACTAGCAACCCAACCAATCAACAACATAAAATCAAAATGAGTCACAGCTCATAAGAGTACTTCACAAATCCTTTCAACACATACCACAACACTACAAATAGCACTCAATTCATGATGCACAAATATATAAGAGCCTAATATTTCATAACACATAGTGAGGAATTTCATTCTCAACCTTATCATAAGCTCAAAATGCATCAAAGAGTTACCATGCTATCATTATTCTCAAGACAACAATAAAACAACAAAATCTCAAGAAGACAACATGCATACATATTTCATATAAGTGCAAGAATAGAGTATGAAGGCATTTTCTTAAAACTCTAGTTGGTAGTATCTTTTACCAAAACATGCACCTATCTAGCAACAGTCAATTTCATGATTATGAATTACTTTATATATTAAGAGGAATGTCTAACCTCAAGGAGTAAATAGATGAGGGTAGCGGGACTTCATGTCGGCTTCAGCCTCCCATGTTTCACCCTCAACAAGATTGTTCCTCCATAGAACTTTTACAGAGGAAACCTCCTTGTTTCTCAACTTCTTGACTTGGCGATCTAGGATCTTAATCGAAACCTCTTCATAGGAGAGGTTATCATCCACCCCTAAACCTTCAATAGGCAGAATAGACACCGGGTCACCTATGTATTTCTTGAGCATAGAAACATGAAACACCGGATGAACCGAAGCTAGTTCACTAGGTAGTTTTAACTCATAGGCAACCTTCCCAATTCGTTGCAAAACCTCAGAAAGACCAACATACTGGGGACTTAACTTCCCCTTTCTACTGAATCTCATCACCCCTTTCATAGGTGAAATCTTCAAGTAGACATGATCACCTATTTTAAATTCAAGATCTCTTCTTCTGTTGTCGGCATAGGACTTTTGCTGAATATATGTTGTCTTCAATCGATATCTTATGATTCGAACCTTCTCTATAGCCTCATATATAATCTCTAGACCAAGAATTGAGAACTCACCAACCTCAAACCATCCAACTGAAGATCTACACATTCTACCATAAATATCTTCAAAAGGTGCCATGGAGATGCTCGAATGATAGCTATTGTTGTAAGAGAACTCAATCAAAGGTAAGTGATCATCCTAGTTTCCTTTGAAATCAATAACATAGGCTTAACATGTCTTCAAGGGTCTGAATGGTACGTTTCGCTTGACCATGTGTCTGAGGATGAAAAGCGGTACTAAGTTTCACTTGAGTACCTAAACCCTTTTGAAAAGCCTTCCAAAAACGAGAAGTGAATTGGGCACCTCTATCCGAAATGATGGACAAAGGAATCCCATGAAGACTCACAATCTCATTAATTTAGATTATTGCATAATCTTCAGAAGTATAAGTAGACTTAACAGAAATAATTGGTCAACCTATCCACAATAACCCATATAGAATCATTTTGCTTTCGAGTTTGAGGCAACCCAACAACAAAATCCATATTGATGACTTCCTACTTAAATGTAGGAACATTCATGATTTGGGTTTAACCACCCGGTTTAAGATGCTCAGCTTTAGCTTGTTGGCAGTTCGGACACTTAGAAACAAACTCTGCTATGTCCCTTTTTAAACCATCCCACCAATAGATCTCTCTAAGGTCATGATACATTTTGGTGGCACCCAGATGTATAGAATAGCGAGAACCATGGGCTTCTTCCAGAATTTGATTTCTCAAATCCTCAACATCCGGTACACATAATCTCCCTTGGTACCTAAGAACACCATCCCCCCTTGGAAGAATGAGTCACTGAGCTTACCAAGTACCGATTCCTTCAGCTCCATCAATAGTGGATCAAGATGCTGCTTAGATTTCACCTCCACCACTAATGATGAGTTGGAGTTATGATGGACCAGGAACACACCATTTGGAGAATCTTATAACCGCACACCTAATCGAGCCAGCCTATGAACATATTTCACAAGTTCTTTCTTTTCTTCTTCCACATGAGACACACTACCCGTAGTCATACGACTCAAAGCATCCGCAACCACGTTGGCCTTGCCAGGGTGGTAAAGGACACTCATGTCGTAATCCTTCAACAATCTAACCATCTTCTTTGTCAGAGGTTCAACTCCTTTTGTGTAAACACATATTGAAGACTTTTATGGTCAGTAAACACATCAATATGCACACCATACAAATAATGTCTCCATATTTTTAAGGCAAAAACTACAGCAGCTAACTCAAGATCATGAGTTGGGTAATTCTTCTGATGAACTTTGAGTTGCCTAGAAGCATAAGCAATCACCTTGCCATGTTGCATGAGGACACATCCGAAGCCCACTCGGGAAGCATCACAATACACTACAAAGCCTTCATTACCCTCCGCTAAGGTCACCATCGGAGCGGAGGTAAGCTTATCTGTCAACTCTTGAAAACGTTTCTCACAAGCTTCCGACCAATCAAACTTCACCTTCTTTTTGGTCAAAGCTGTCAAAGGAGAAGCAATGGACGAAAATCCATCAAAAAATCTCCTATAATAGCTGGCTAGACCTAAGAAACTACTTATGTCTGTGGGAGTCAAAGGTCTAGGCCAATTTATGACCGCATCCGTCTTCTCGGATCAACCATTACACCATCACCAGAGATAGTATGGCCAAGAAAAGCAACTAGCCTCAACCAAAATTCACACTTGCTAAATTTGGCATAAAGTTGGTGTTCTTTGAGGACTTGCATGGACAACCTCAAGTGAATCTCATGCTCATCTTCATTCTTGGAGTATTTCGAAATATCATCAATGAACACAATCACAAATGAGTCTAGGTAATCTCGGAACACTCTATTCATTAGGTCAATAAATGCCGCCGGGGCATTTGTTAACCCAAAACACATAACTAGGAATTCATAGTGACCATATCTAATTCGGAAAGTTATTTTGGGAACATCTTCACTTCTCACCCTAAGTTGGTGATATCCCGACCTTAAGTCAATCTGGAAAAGTAACTAGCACCTTGGAGTTGATCAAATACATCATCAACCGCAGGGAGAGGATACTTGTTCTTTATGGTGACCTTCTTGACTTGGCGATAATCAATGCACATTTTAATGGACCCATCCTTCTTCTTCACAAACAAGACCGGAGCACCCCATGGTGAAATACTAGGTTGAATGAAACCATTGTCTAGTAAATATTTGAGTTGGAGTTTCAACTCTTTCAATTCAGCCGGCGCCATCCTATATGGAGGAATTGAAATGGGATTTTTATCCGATAATAAATTAATGCCGAAGTCGATTTCTCATTCAGGAGGATCTCCTGGAAGGTCATTAGGAAAAACCTCTGGGAATTCCCTTACTACACGGATTGACTCAATTGAAGGAGTTTCACATTCTAGGTCCTTAACCCTCACCATATGATATAGACAACCCTTTGCTATCATCCTATAAGCCTTCAAACAAGAAATGATTTGACCCCTTGGCATAAATTTCCCCCCTTCCACTCTAAATGGGTTCATTTTGGAATTGGAACTTCACTACCCTTGTTCTACAATCATTGGAAGCAAAAAAATAATGAAGCCAATCCATTCCCAAAATAATATCGAAATCAAACATGTCCAGTTCTACTAAATCAACAAGAGTAACTCTATTGGGCAGCATCATAGGACATTTCCTATAGACTATTTTTGCAACTACAAAGTCACCCATTGGGGTAAAAACCGAAAATGGTTCAATCAAAACATCTGGAAGTACATCAAACTTCCTAGCTACCAAAGGTGTAACAAAAGAAAGGGTAGCACCTGGGTCAAGCAAATCATAAACATTAATAGAGAAAACTTGTAACATACCCGTCACAACATCGGGAGAGATTTCTTGTTCACCCCTAGCCTTGAGTGCATAGAAATGGTTCCTTTTTGGAGCTTCAGAACTAGAACCCTTGATTGAGCTTGGCTATTCCCCTTGACTTCTCACATTAGGACAATCCTTCACCATATGGATACCTTTGCCACAACCATAGCAACTATTAGTTCCAACGAGGCATTCACCCCCATGTTTCTTACCATACATACCACAAGTTGGTCTTTCTCTTGGTGGATCGACGTTTCTCCCTTTTTGAGGTTTAGGATTAGAACCTCTATCATTGCAATTCTTGGAGAAATTTTAAGGAACTTGGTTTGAAAACCTCTTCTTGAGCTTAGGCTTGTCTTGAACCTCAAGCTTACATTTAGAAGAAGCACTTTCAAAAGACTTTGCCTTCTTAGATTCCCTTTTCCTCTTCTTCAGACGACTTTCCTCAACCTGTTGAGCATGAACCATCAACCTAGAAAGATCCATGTTGTCATGAAGCATGGTTGCACGACATTCTTCTTCAAGCTCTTCGGACACGCCCGTTACATAATGGCTCATTTCATCCCTAGCATTAGAAACCAAAGAAGAAGCATATTTGGACAGCTTAATGAACTTTAAGGAGTATTCCTTAACACTCATACCTCCTTGACGGAGGTTGATGAACTCTTATACTTTAGCTTATCTTTGATCCCTTGGGAAGAATCTGTCAAGAAAGGCCTTTTTGAAGATCTCCCAAGTCACGGGACCACCTCCTAAATCCCTACTATCCTCCCATTGATTGTACCATGTCTAAGCCATGTCCTTGAGTTAATAGGCAGCAAGCTCAGCCTTCTCAGTAGTACTTAACCCCATAGCAAACAAAATCTTGTAGACCTCATCAAGGAAATCTTGGAGGTCTTCTTCAACTTTTGATCCAAAGAACATGAGAGGATTCATTCTCGTAAGATCTCTCAAACGGCTAGCCATAGTACTAGCATGTTGGTTCTCTCGAGGTGCAACCTCTCCATTAACTTGTGCCGCAATAGCCTGAGCTTGGGTGGTGATGGCTTGGGCCATTTGGAACAGGGCTTCCCTCACCTTACCATCTGTCATAGCCGGAGGATTAACCGGAACTTGATCATTTGAAACAGCTTGCACTTGAGGAGGAAGTTGATTGCCTTTAGGAGTAGCTCCCCCATTCACAATCTCTTCTCATACTCTTCTCACAGCTGTCCTTCTTGTGTTCATTGCCTATAACCATAAGAAAGAGATTAGATACTAAAAGACACATAGTGTAAAAACTCCAAAGGCACGACATATGATTACAAAGAAAAGAGAATTTTCCTAATCATCACATAGCCTCTCATCCAAAATTGTGGCGCGCTTCACAATCATGAACAAGACACTAGGGGAAGTGGTTTAGTGAGCCTCATGCTCTGATACCATGTTTGTCACATCCGAAGAGTACACCATAGATGCGACCAGCGTCGTCGTCCTCTCAGAGGACTCAGACAAGACCTTAGCGTTCATCATAACATGTCATAAATTAAAATTGCCAAAAAAATAAAACTTTTACATTCTATTTGAATTATACTTAGACTTCATACTTAAGATTCATAATGACATACGATATTCTAAAAACTTGTCTCACATATATAAAACCATCTAAAGAGTACGAATCTGGACATAACCAATAAATAGTAAATATGCCATATAGGTCTTAATAAAAAAGAATCCAAAGAAAATAAATGGAAATAGAATATTCTTAAAATCTACTAATGTCTTCATAAGCTGGAACACAAAAGATAGCATCCCCGAACATGAGGACCTACCAATACTTGGACAAAGAGTTCCAAGCTTCAATCGACCTTCTAAATCTTCAATGTCCGGACCCTACATTTGTAGTAATATAAAATAATGGGGTTAGTACGCCACATGTACTATGTATGGGTATATGCACATAAAATTTAAGGACATGCATGAAAAAGGATCATTTATCATTTATTTATAAAGCATGCTAAGTCAGGTGAATGTCTTTAATGCATATACCCTGGAACATGTACAAGTTACGAATTTCATCAACTTAAAGTATGATTGTAATCAAAGACATATTATCATAGAGTCATTCTAACATTTCATATTCAAAATTTCATATAAACATAACATACAAACACTTACCAATGATCTCATCCCGAACCTACAAGTGCAATGGTCATGTGAAGCCCCATAATCCCACACAACCAAGTAGACAAGATAGGATACCATAGTAAAGCTTTGCTTCATATAACTTGTAACATAAGTACTCATCACTTCATATAACAATATAACCCAATAACATATTCATCATAATGACCAATATCACATAAGAGTAACATCATGTATCATACACATCTATCTTTCATGTTATCATATTACATAAGAACAATCTCCTAGGACTTCCCTTAGAGTAAACCTGTGCAATGTCTAGGTAGAGTCCCATACCCCTACCTATACTAAGTAGACTCCTCAAGTCCCCCTAGTCAACGTACATTTACTTGTCTTTCATTTTACATGAGGGAAAATTTTCCTTAACCGAGATAGACCATGTGAGCTAAACATGGAATCCGGTGTCATAAAACCCCACACCAAAAGAAGGTGGTTTACCGGCCAAAGTAGAACCAAACATGACATAGCTTTCTAGGTGGATCTACTAGCTAGTATCCTATGGTGGCAGCATAGTTCAAGAATTAGAAGATATATTAGAGACCCATAGTTCCACATTACATGGAAGCCTCTATCTCATGAGAGTCATTGTGAACCTACCTTCCAACTAGGAAAGGACACCTCTCACATCTAGTTCATCAGTGCTTAGCTTAAGTTCCTTTCTTGAATAACCTTTAAGTTGTCTTTTATCATAAACATAGCATAGGTCATAGGAGATTAACTCCTCGTATAAACATGTTCATGAGATCTTTAGGATTAGATGAGAATTTCCTTTCATCGCAACCCTTCGTGTGTGAGATTAAAATAGCATAATCATCTTGTGTAAAGCATACAAGAGAATATCATAACTTGCATTATCTTATTATTATCATGATTTCACAATTAACATATTCATAGCCCAACATATATACATAGCAACATCATACATGATCAATAGCTTTGTAACATCAATTATGGGCTAGCATGACCAACATAAAGTAATCACGACTTAGAAGACTTACCTCTCGCTTCCAATTTTTTTATTCAAGAATTTACGTTCAACTTACAACATTCATAACCATAACATAGTTATATATTCAATAGCATAATCAAGAACAACTCTTCAAATCATATACAATATCAATGCATAATGTAGGATAAGGGAAAGGGTCATTTAAGAGTTCATTCTAGTCTTAGTTCCAATCCCTATGTTTGCATATCATCATGTAGTAGCGACAACCGTACGTAACCATCATCTAGATAAGAACATGCATCACACGAGATTCAAATATTACTAACCCAATACTCAAGAATTCGTGTGAAATCAACTATAGAAAACAATTACTTTTCATCGAAAATCATGAATCTAGAGTTAGGAAATCAACTTTGTAGAGTAAAAATCCTAGTATTTGAATTTCTTGTAAACTTATCTTTGAAAGGACCTCTTGGGGAAAGGAATCCCAAGAGTGAAAAATCCATACCTTATAGACGAATAATCAATGAATTTTGATAGGAAACTTCGAAGACTTCGTCTTCTTCTTTAAGCTCTTCTTGTTCTTCAATAGAGTTTGTAGAAGAGAGTGTTTCCTAAGAGATGAGAGAATTTTCGTTTGAATCTGATTTGGACGTGTAAAAGTGGTCTAAAACTGACATAATATCCATATATAGTTGTCCTATGAATTACCCAAAATACCCTCCCCTTAAATGGATCTTTTTATTAAGCTAAATTACAAAATACGACTTTAACAATTCTGGGAAGTGGTTGCTCGTCGCGGGGCCAAATCCCGTCATTTCTCTGAAATTTTGGGTTGAGGAAGTGAGGTACGCGAGGCTGCCTCTCAAATCTTGAGGAAGAACCTGCGTGTAGGCTTTGCGTGGCACACCTCAAGCCCCAATCTTGTTCGCGCCGGCTGCTTTGGCAGCCTTCCTACCCATGTAGGGGTCCTCCCCAAGGACCCTTCAGATGGTCCTTGGGGTGTCGTTACCATACGTGACCCTTTATACTACATACTAACTATCCAAGGTATCTTTAAAAGTTTTGGACTTCATTTGACACCTCAAAACCATCACCAAACATAGGGACGTCAACTAGTTCAAATTATCTAGTTTCCGAACGTTAAGGTCTTTCTTTATCATTTTGGCTCTAATCTTTTCTAGATGATTTTATTATATGAATATAGGTATGGAAACATCATTTTGAACATTATTTAATATATTAAGCTCTAGTCTATGTCATAGTATTTCCGTAGTGTACAACGTTTGTGGCTTATTGTGATGCCTCCCGAGTGGGTGTAGGACGTGTGCTCATGCAACATGGGAAAGTCATAGTGTATGCATCTAGAAAACTCAAGCCACATAAGAAGAATTACCCAACTCATGACCTTGAGCTTGCTTCCGTGGTATTTGCATTGAAATTTGGAGACATTATCTCTATGGGGTACATGTTGATGTATTCACCGATAAAAAGAGTTTACAATATGTGTTTACCCAAAAAGATTTGAACCTACGTCAAATAAGGTGGTTCGAAATTTTAAAGGACTATGACACGAGTGTCCTTTACCATCCCAGAAAATCTAATGTTGTAGCGGATGCCTTGAGTAGAGTGTCCACGGGTAGTGTGACTCATGTAGTTGATGATAAGAAAGAGTTAGTAAAAGAGGTTAATAGGTTGGCTCATTTGGGTGTCCGACTAGAAGACACTCCAAAGGGTGGTTTCGTGGTTTGTCACAACTCTGAGTCGTCTTTAGTGGTTGGGTTGAAATCCAAGCAACACCTTGATCCTCTAATGATGGAGTTGAAGGAACCAGTCCTTAGTAAATCTAATGAGTCCTTCTCTCAAGGAGAAGATGGGGTTCTTAGGCACCAAGGGAGATTGTGTGTACCGGATGTGGATATATTGAGGGAATTGATCATGGAAGAGGCTTATGGCTCACGATATTCCATTCACCTGGGTGCCACAAAGATGTACTCCGACTTACGTGAAATTTATTGGTGGAATGGTATGAAAAGGGACATAGCGGATTTTGTTTCTAAGTGTCCAAGCTGCCAACAAGTCAAAGCAGAGAATCAAAGGTCGGGTGGCTTCACCCATAATATAGATATTCCTACATGGAAATGGGAGGATATTAACATGGACTTCGTAGTGGGGTTGTCTCGTACTAGGAGACAACATGACTCGATATAGGTCATTGTGGATAGGCTAACCAAGTACGCATATTTCCTTCCCGTCAAATTCACATATTTGGCGGAAGATTATGCCAAATTGTACCTCAACGAGATAGTGAAGTTACATGGCGCACCTTTGTCCATCATTTTGGATAGAGGTACTCAATTTACCTCCCATTTTTGGAAAGCTTTCCAAAGTGGGATTGGTACGAAGGTGAAGCTTAGTACCACTTTTCATCCCAAGACGTATGGTCAAGCGGAACACACTATTCAAACTCTTGAAGATATGTTGAGGGAATGCGTCATAGACTTCAAGGGAAATTGGGATGACCACCTACCTTTGATAGAATTCTCCTACAACAATAGCTACAATTCGACTATATCTATCGCACCCTTCGAGGCACTTTAATAAAAGAGGTGTAGATCCCCGGTTGAGTGGTATAAGGTAGGTGAATTTGCCCTACTTGGTCCTGATTTGGTTTATGAAGCCCTCGAGAAGGTTCGGGTTATAATGGATAGGCTAAAACGGCTCAAAGTCGGCAAAAATCTTATGCGGACAATAGAAAGAGGGACGTTGAATTTGAAATAGGAGATTGAGTCTATTTGAAAGTTTCACCCTTGAAAGGGGTGATGAGGTTTGGAAAAAAGGGGAAACTTAGTCCCCGGTATGTGGGGCCGTATGAAATTTTGAAAAGAGTCGGGAGTGTGGTCGATGAGTTGAAATTGCCTAATGAGTTGTCCATGATTCACCCGGTATTCCATGTTTCCATGCTCAAAAAGTGTATTGGGGACCCAGTTTCCATTCTTCCTCTAGAAGGTTTAGGGGTAAATGAGGATCTTTTTTATGAAGAGGTCCCGCTTGAGATCTTGGACCGTCAAATTAAGAAATTGAGGAACAAGGAGGTTGTCTCGTAAAAGTTCTATAGAGGAACCACCTTGTTGAGGGAGCTACAAGGGAGGCCGAGGCCGATATGAATTCTCGCTATCCTTACCTTTTCTCTCTTACTCCTAGCCAAGGCTAAGGTAGTAGTTACCTCATATGATGATTATGAATAATGTTAACCTTATCATGTTTTTTTTCTAATATGTGCATATCATAGTAGAAATTCATGCTTAAGTTGAGTTTTCATGAAACATGTTTCTTATGATTAGCTTTCACTGAAGTATGTGTTGCTCTATATGTATTCATGAAAATTGTATCGAACATGATTGATGTTGTTATGATAAGAAATCATTATGTAAAACTCTTGATGTTCAAAATGAGCTCATATTGAAATGGAGAAGGTAGTCCTCGTTATATGATGTAAAAGTTGAGCTCTTTTATATATATAATGTTGTGGATTTAGTTCCTATGTGCTAATTCTATGATATATGTTGAAAAGAGTGGAGAATTTCTCCAATGAACTGTGACTCATTTGTTATATATTTTTGTTTTGGACTGCTAGGCTTGAGTCTCTTCTTCATATAGAGATCGAAAGGTGTCATTCGGGGACAAATGTTCCTGAGGGGGGGGAGTATTGACACACCCCAAAAATTCTATAACCTAGAATAGAGATTAACAAAATGACTAATGATGATTTTAAACCTAAATAAATGTAATAAAACTTGTATAATAAGTGTTAGAACCAAAACGCTAAGAAACGACCATGACGTCCGAAAACTAGCGAAATTGAACTAGTGAACATCCTTAAGTTGTGGGAGTGTTTTATGAAGTCTAAAACTTATAAAAAGGCTTTATATAGCTTAAATAATGTATATAGGGTTAAAACATCTAGGTTAGACCCCCAAAGGATCGCCCGAGAGGTCCACGAAGGGACCCCACTTTGGACCAAGAAGGCTGCCAAGAGGCAGCAACCTTTGTGCTTAGAGAGAGCCAGTCCGCGTCGTGGACTTGGAAAATCCAAAGCCAAAATTTTGGTATACAACACGGACACATCTCTAACTCTTGTGTTTCAATTGTTTTTTGGAAATCTTGCGGGAACAGCTCCGCGACGCGGATTTGTTCCCTAACGAAAAATCTGAAATTTGAATTCGAGTTTGACATCATTAAATGATCAACTTAAGTGAGAGGTCTTTTGGGAATTTTAGGGGAGGGTTATATATTGATTTTACTTTAGTTTTCCCTCAGAATCACTCACTCAAATCAAAACCCCAAAGACAAATCTCAAAAGCTCTTCATTCTCTCTACATTCTCTCCCTACTCATCCTCCATTGAAGAAGCTTTGAAGGTTGAATAAGAAGACCAAATTCTTCAAGTTTCTACTCAATTTCGTGGTGATCCATATTTAAGGTATGATTTATTTCACTCTTGAGATTCCTTTCCCCAAGAGGTCCTTCCAAAAGATGATTTCTAAATCCCCCCAAACAAGGGTTTTTCTTCTCACACAGGTCATCTTTGAAAAATGAAATTATGAATCAATTGTGATGAATTGTGATGAATTAATGTTTTTAAGTATATATTGATGGTTGATTGATGATTTCCTATGATATTTCCCTAGACCCACGTCTTTCCCCCAATTTAATGAAAAGTTGAATTGTTAGGGTGAATTGTGATGATGATGAACATGTAGATTGACTACATTGTTGTTAATTATATAATTGCTTCTTGAATTTACCTTGTTTATGTAATTGGTTATTTATTCTTGTTAATGGAAGTATGAAGGTTCTTTTAAGGGACAAAGAGGTATGTGATTGGTTCTTCTTGGATTCAATTGTGAATTTTGAGTTACTTAGATAGTAATGCTCTTATGTCTAATGTGTGATTGTGATGTTGATGCTAGGAATTCCTCATCCTTAACCCTAAGACAATGAATTAGACATGAATTATGTATGTATGTTATGATACCAATATTATATGATTGAAAGTAGTTTCTCATGATTATAATAATGTGCTAAGTAAAAGGTTTACTCACTTGTGAAGTGGTGTCTAAAGTAAAAAGATTGTTCTCACTTATGATGACCTATGAGATAATATGGTAAGACATTTACATAGGGGTCTAGAAGAGAATAATGTGAACTTGTATGATGAAATAATATAGTTACAAAAGGGAATAATTTCTTAGCACCAAAAGGGCATGTAAATGAGATGGGGGTCTCACGTTTAGTAAGTCCGGCCTCTTACATGGGTTTCTTCATGTTAGTAAGTCTGGATCCCCAAAATATGTATTGTCTCATGAGATGGAAACCTCCACGTCTATCAAGTCAAGGTTTCTAGTAACAATCTCCTTGACCCTTTACTATGTGCCCACATAGGACTCTAGCTTAGTGGATCCACCTAGATAGCTATGTACGAATGGTTACACCTTAGGAAAGTGTTAACCCTCTCTTTTCGGTGTGGGAGTAGCACACCAGATTACATGTAGGTCAAATGGTCTCATGTCGGTTATTGCACTTATTTACCTAATGTAAAAGTAAATGAACAAGTATGTGAACTCTTATTAGGGTTGTCTTGAAGGATACTACATAGGGTGATGGAGGGTATGAGACTTCTCTCACTCATTGAATCACAATAGTTTGGGCATTGCACAAGTATTGTTTGGGTGATCTTCATGTTGGATTGCTATTGTGTTGAGTTTACTTATTATGCTTCTTATATATGCATGTTGAGTTAAATTGATAGAAAGAATGATTTTGACTAAATTGTCCTTTTCTCATGCATTAATGATTTGTGCATAGGATCCATACTTAGTACATGTGGTTTGGATTAACCCATATTTTCTCCCTTTTCTCCAAATATTTTATGTTCGGTCCATTGATGAGATTCGTGGTCATTGAAGAAGAAGACTTGGCTATTTCCTATGTCAATTGGTGAGTCCTCATGAGTTCCGAGGATAGAGCCACTCATCAAGCCTTATTAGTTTTGTCTATGTTTTGAGACAATTATTCCATTCTCATGTTGAGACTTCATTGTAGCGTATATGGCATATTGTAATAGACTAAGGTATATTCCCAAACTATTGTGATTCATACTCTTGTAGATGGTTTATATGTGATATGAGACTTTAGACTTCTATATGATTTGTTATGCTAAAAGAGAAGTCTATGTACACTTCGTATGTGAGGAGTCTATGTAAACCCCATATGTAAAGTTTTAAATTCATCAGAAACATTTGACCTATGATTTTCTATGATATATGCTAAGGGCTTGTCTTAGTCCTCTTAGAGGACGACGACGCTGGTTACGCCTAAGGAGGACTTTGGGTCGTAACAAAATGCCGGACGAAATCGAGCTTGTTGACCTTTTTCGCCAGTCTCCGATTAACCCATTCACCCACTAAATTTTATAGAGTCCCACCTCTTGTTTTTGTGATTCCAACGGTGGTCCAAGTCAGGGTCGCCAACCTCTTCAGCGAGTTTCCAACTGTACTCTTGGCTCGCCAACCCGAACATACTCAAACACATTCCCCTTTGCAACTGTCACAATCAATGCCAGTTATTTAAAAACTAACACAAAGCTAAAAAAATTTGTTGCCTCCCAAGAAGCGCCTTAGTTAACATCGTGGCACGATACAAGTACACATCCATGCTTCATTCTTGGGGTTTGCCATAGTATCACTAGGAAGCCCCCTTGTTCTCATTAGTTAAGATACGAAGACATCTGACCCATTTGGGTCTCGAACTTCTTTGATAGAGACGAAATGAAAGGTCACCAACTTATTAAGAGTTTTGACATTCTCCTTTATTTCTTTCAACACTCTGTTGAATCCTTTGTTTTTTTTTTAGAATACGTGAGAGCATCTCTTCTATGTGACAACCCTAAGAATCCTAGATCTTTCGGTGATCTTAGGGACGTACGTACCTATCCTTCTCCCCCTCTCTATTTCATCCTTGGTTACCACTCAGCCTTGGGTCATTTGATCGATGAATTCCTCATTGATTGGATAGAAATTTACTTTCTTATTGTAAATCGCTTCAAATTCCACGACATTTTTTAGCAAGATATCTAGTTGGGTCATCATTTTGGCCAAATTCTGGTCCCTCTCTTGATCCTGTATGATTTGTTCTTATGTCCTTTTATAAGTGAAAGGAGAGGCTTGACCTTCATGAGTATACCATGCATTGTTTTTCTTGGTCATGCGATCCAGTAGTTGGGATGCTATTGCATAAGGTTGTTGCATTATACCGCCGGGAAAAAGTTTGTCAAACACTCATCTGTTTACTAAATCAATACCTCTATAGAAAAATTCTAGCAACACCTCATTTGGATGTCCACGATTTGGGAATTGCAGCAATAGCTTATTAACCCTCAACCACCTCTCGTGGATTGACTCACCCTCCAAGCACTTGAAACTTTGGATAATATCCCTAAGTGTCATCATCTTCAAACGAGGTAAAAATCTCACTTGGAAAACTATGACCAACTCAATCCAAGAAGTGATGGAATCTCTTGGAAACTCCGCCAACCACTTTCTTGATTCTCCCATCAGATAAAATGGGAAAAACCTCAAGTAGACCGATTCGTGCAATATTTTCTTGAATGAGAACGGCCAGCGTACATCAAAAAATTCCTGATATGCTTATGGGGATCCTCATGAGCGAGACCTACGAATTAACCCTTCAATTGAAGGAGCTTAAGCATAGTGCTTATAATGTGGAAAAGAGTGTTTCCTTTTGTAGGAGGCAAACGAATGGCCCCAAACCCACCCATATTTATTCGATCACTGATGTTGTTGAGGTTCTCAACATCATTATAGTGGCCCACTTGGCTACCATTACTACCGTTAACGCTCATCTCCTCCTTTGTTTAACACAAGAAACACAAAACCAAAAACAATAATGAATATATTCAACTATAACTATGAAGAGCATAATTAAACTACATCAAAAAAATTTCAAATAAAACCACTCCTCGGCAGCAGCGCCATTTTAATTGAAATGTCAAGCACACCTCATCTAATTCTAGCTTTCAACGACCATAAATAAGTATAAACCCCATCTAAATTGGTTAGGATCGAATCACATAGGAGAGGTACGACCTTTAAATTCAATTGGGCAGTGGAAACGTGGTGTATAGCAATAGTAATAGAATTTATCGAACAAAACATAATTAAGTCAAATGGGGTGACACAACTGCCAAATGGGGTTTTGGTTTTAATTACCAACTAAAAAAGTAAAAGAAACTACGAAATAACAATAGGGAGATGAATTCTCATGATGTGATTTATATAGGAAAATAAAGAAATATGGGTAATTCTAACTACTAGTAAATAGCTATATATCAGTGAGTAGGCTATGCTATAAGAAGGATAGTTTTCCCTCAAACAGCAACACCGAAGTAGGTGATTTATTTCGAAGATCCAGAAGCATGAAAATGAAGAGCAACACACACCTTAATCCATTATCACTCTCTAGCAAAATTTGTGGCATTTTGTTTAGGATTTAATCTCTCGATCTAAACCTAGATCAACCTAATACCCACAAACCATTAATCATTAATCTTAGTTCCAAAACCTACCTCTCGAGCAAGTAAAGAACACATATATAGAATCGCGTTTGCAATTACAACTCTTATATTAAACCACGATTAATGATTAAACTCACTTTTAAACAACATTAAACTAATAATTAGCAATACCCATAAACTAATTCAGCCCATAATGAAATGAATACACCCAAAGAATTGGAGTTTTAGCTAAACATCATAATGAGATAAAAACCATTACCGAATCGATTATCCATCAACTGAGTAAGTGTCATTTTTTCTTTAAAATGCTCCAAATTGTCTATCTTAGAAATGAACTTCCAAATTCTCAAAACTGAATTTCTCCAATTCTTCAAAGATAAGAAAACCATAGAGAAAAGTCTTCTTAAATACTTCACTAGAAAATTATTCAGTGATGAAAATATAAATACAAGATAAAACATTGGTGGATAAAAAATAAATATTCAAAAATCTAATTTATAATCACCAATAAAAGCTATGAACTGAAATTCGGTGAAGTAAGTAAGGCTCGCTGAACCACTTGGCAAGCCACCCTTTGATCTCTTCCATTACCTTTTCACATTGACATTCAACATACTTGGGTTGTGTAACTTTGGGTGATTTATCACTACTTCGTGGAACTGCGCGGTCATGCACCGAGTACAACTTTTTGTCGCCGACTTGGTTTCTTCCCTTATGGTCAGTCACTCCAAATCAAGGCGGTGGAACTAGCCATTCGTCGATTCGCGAAATGCACTTGGTGATCACTGTTATAACATAAGTTTAAGGTATTTTTCATACAGTTAACTTAAGAGTTGTGTGTGTCTAGGGACATTTTGTATTTTATTAATGTGTTTTTATCATGTTTGCAGGAAATAAGTACGGACGTGGAAGGACAGAGATACAATTGGAAAATGTGTAGAAAAAGCCATCTATAGACGTGACCTATGAACCGTAGGTACAGTCACGGTCTGTAGGTATATGGCATATATGGCAAGAGAAGCTTACAGGAAAAATTGGAGAATTTTTTACTAACTATGGAACAAAGTGTAACACCTATAAAACAACATAGGTGAAACTAGATCCTAACGCGTATGTCTTAAGGTTTTGAAGTCCTAAAATGGTTTGTAATGAGGTTAGGAGGCAGTGGTTAAAGTTTCATGAAGTTTGGAGGTCAAACGTCCAAGAACGTCCAGTACGTTAGAAAGGTTTTCCTTGAAATGACCTTGTGTGTCTTAGTGTGTTTCGTCGAGTTTTAAATGTTCGTTTTGGATGAAATTGATGTGAAAGGTCCTAAACTCATATAAGAACATATTAGAGTTAGAAACTTCCAGGTAAACATCCCCAACGATGAACCAAGGGTCCTTGAGTAAGGACCCATATTGGTGGCCAAAACTGCCTAAGGCAGTCCCACCTACGGAGGCAATCGACGCCCAGTAGGCTGGTCGATGCCCCGTAGGTGGAGGGCGTCGATGGGGAATTAGGCGTGGGAGCTTGCTCTTCTTTTTTACAGTCTCTGACCCAAACCGCGGACCAACAGGATGGTCTGTTAATTGGGTGACGGGGCATAGGTGACAACCGTCGTTTGGGTCTGCACATGCACACAACTCACTG
Source organism: Solanum sitiens (assembly GCA_016801875.1). Taxonomy (NCBI): domain Eukaryota; kingdom Viridiplantae; phylum Streptophyta; class Magnoliopsida; order Solanales; family Solanaceae; genus Solanum; species Solanum sitiens. Next base: position 4,175,857 of record JABWTJ010000012.1, on the reverse strand, counting down.
TAAAGTGAAGGGGTGAATTGGTAAATTTACCCCACGTCCAAATAAGTGTTTAGTCGGTTTTCTAAGGGTATTCTAAGTATTTTAAATATCTTTATAAGTCATAAATACCTATATGAATTCATTATTCCAAATCAAAACCCAAAATCTCTAAGAAACTCTGTAGAACTCCATTGAAGTCAAAACTTAAGATAGAGATTGGATTGAAGATTGGTTGGTGATTCTTCATAAATTCTTCATCAAATTGGTGGTCTAGGATTGATTGAGGTATGGTTCTTCATCCTTGAATCTCTTTTCTTCAAGGAGCCAAACTTCAAAGTGATTTCCAAGGTCATTCAAAGATGAACTTGTCCAATTTTGATATCTATCCATGGGTTCTTGCATAAAATGTTTTGAATAATTATGTATTGATTGAATTGATGTTAATTTGATGGTTTTGACCTAATTACTCTATGAACCCATGTAATTGATAAACCCTAGTTTTTGACTAATTTTTGGGTGACTTGATCATGTCTTAGCGCTATTGAATTCTTATGTAGTTTGATTAGGGCTATTGAATTATGATAGAATCATGTTAGAATTGTTAGTATGCTGCCCTAAATTCATAATTTATATTTAATTACCTCTGATTCATTGTCTATTGTAAGTATTGCATTGAATTTGTGATCATTGCCATGCGTAAGGGCCTTTGAGTATTGTGTTGGATGATTTAACTATGGATTGAAGTGGTGAAAGTGGATTGGTGGTACGCTGCCCTAATTATCTTTATTTTATCTAATTTAGGTCTTGAATTATGTTGTGACTGGTATGGTCCACTTATGGTGGTGGTGCTATGTGCTTTACTTGTGAATGATGTGACCTCATCTGTGTTACTTTATTCACTATGATGATCATGGCCTTGTCGGCATTACTTGATGTGATGGTTGTGTAGTTGATTTATGTGAAGTATGATCATATCTATATAATTGTGAGTAAGTGAAAGTATGTGTTCTTCTATGGACATTAGATGATCATGTTAGACTATGACTATGTCCTTATGTGTGTAGTCTTAGGGTTGATGCATGATTCTCCTACTTAGTTATGTGAGTATTATGATGGTTATATGATGATATTATATTAGTGAATAAGGTGACTTATGGAATATGTTGGTTATGTCCATATGCTTATATAATGATATTTTATATGTGAAGGATGTGTGTGCCTTGTCTTGATAGATTTGTGTTCCTTACTTGATACATGTATATCATGGATATGACTTCTTGACTTAGTATGCTAAAGCCTCTTAGTCTTGTATGTGTGATTGACATGTGACCTTGAAAATTGCTAAGAAGTTCCTTTATGTGGAACCTTCAACCTAGTTGTAAGGTTATGATATCCTTGAAGTCGAAAGCCGTAATGGTATCCTTCTTGTGTGAATGGTGGACTTAGGGTTGGTTGACTTGAACTGCATGAAATAATCCTTATAAAAATCATTGAGCTATCCTCTTATCCGTTGTAGGTAGTCTTAATGGACCTTCTTTGGTAAGGTGTAATGTGATTGGGTTGTGAACTAGATATGGAACCTCTTCATGTACTCCTTTATGTGAATTACTCTATGAGAACAAAGGCTAGCACCAAGCGAGTATGACTAGGGAATTTGATCTAATATAAGATGACATTAGAGAACAAAGAAACCCTTCATATTCCTTAATCATGTGCCTACATGGGATGTGTTTAAGTTCTACCATTGGCCTGTAGAACAAACCTCCATCGGAGTAGGTTCATGACTCTGTATTCAATGCATAGCTATTATGGTCTATGTCGATTATTGCCTATTCTAATCATATGGGATACCTACTAGTGTTGGAGAAGTTCTATGAAGTTTAGGTGGTGGTATGGAAAGCTATCTAGACATTGCACGATTAGGCTTTGAAGATGTTAGTGAGTGAGTCCCTAGGTCTTCTCCAAGACCATTACTTGAATGTCCTTATATGTTGAATGACTCTTAAGTGAACTAATGAAGATAATGGCTTAAGTTAGAAAGCATGTCAAATGAATAAGTACTTATCTAGAGTAGTTTAAGGGTGGCCTAGTTAAGGTGTGAAGGGGGCATAAAGGATGGTCTCTTAATGTCTTACCTAGGGAAGTCTTAAGAATGAATCTAGATAGGAAATTTGGTTGCTCAATTAGACACGATCTAAACTTAGGTAGTCTTAAGTATTATTTAGGTAATCTTGGAGAGGGTGTATAGGCGTTCCCTTCTTGAATTACTTAAGTAAGTCTTTTGATAACCTTAGGGGAGGAGAATGTCATATTATATATATATACATACATATATATATATATATATATATATATATGTTATTTTATACAATGAGAATGATCTTATGCTAGATAGTCTAAAGGATCTCTTAGGTGTGTGTGAAGGGATTGTATGGGCGCTGTCGCTTCATAACTCACTCAAGTGAGACTTAGAATCATCTTGGGTAGGAGGATCTCGTATTTATTTGTTTTGTATATACTTTGATGCTATAATATGGAGTGTGAATTTTATTGGGAGTTACAATGAATTTACAGTGAAGTCATTGTAAGCTTATTGTAGGTTTACTGTAATGTTCTTGTATATTGAATATAATTGTTAATGTGTTCTAATGGTAATGTTTGGTGCTTAAATGTGGTTCTCATGCTAATACTATAAAGTTTTAATAAAAAAGAGCATATTTCTCATATATGTCCGTTTCACATGATTTTATGCATTAAGCCATACTTAGTACATGTGTTTGTACTAATTCCATACTTTTGTTTATCTCTAAAGGTGTGGTTAGAAGGCGAGAGGTATCGTTGAATCAAGCTTGGAATCTAGTTACCGTTCAAGCAAAGTTGAAGTATGTCCTCCCTTGACTCGAGGGCATAATCGTCTTTAGACTTCTTAATTTCAAAGTATTTTAATAGATATTAGATTGTTATATTTCGATCGTATGGGTAGTGTCCCAAGTATTTCTTAAAGTCTAAGGATGGCATATAATGAGACTTAGTATTTTCCTATGAATTTTATATGAAAGATGTTTTAAGATATTTCGTGTGAAAAGTTTTAATTCCGCACTAATTTTCATACATGTATGCAATGAATGATATCAAGGGCTTGTACAAGACCTCTGAGAGGTCAAGTACGCCGCGTCGCGCTCCTAGAGTGCCATATCTTCTAGGGTGTGCTCTCGGGATGTGACACCAAGTCTACGAGAGATGAACCATAGGTCGACCTATGGGCCGTCATATAGTTCTGTCATATGATTTAGAGAAGGGGGTTCCAATGCCTGATTTCGAGAGTTTAAGTATGGATCTATGGAGGAGGATCCACGGGTTGTGGATCGAGTTAGTGTCCATCCTGATGATCCATAATTCATTACGGAGAGTTTAGGTTCCAAGCTTCTGAGATTTTTTCCTAAGTCCCAAACCAAGGAAGGGACCTATAGATCGTAAGTCAGTTCACGCTACATATGTCAGTGTCGTCTACTGTAGCTGCATCCAGAAACTTTATTTCCTTATTTCATTTCCTTTTTTGTTTTGTACAACGTTTTCTATAAATAAGGCATGTAAAACTCGTTTTTGGGGGTTAAACTTATTTTTAACTTTTGTTCTTGATAATTTCTTGGGAATTCACTCTCAAACTCTAGCAATATGATTTCCTAAGATTGGTTTATGAATATTCTTGCTTTTATTTTCAATAGAATATTAAATTTTTCTTCTACTCATTACGTAAGTTCATGAATTCTTATTCAAAATTATAAATTGTGTTCTTTCTAGAGTGGGTAACAAAATCCAGAGCTAGGGTTGTGGGAACCATGAGCGATTAATAAAGTATGAATAGTAACTAAGTAATTCTTTAATAATGTTGTTGCATGCATTGATAATTCTTTCGTTTGGAAGTATTTTTAATGGTGTCCAATGTTAGAACTCGCCTTATTTCTACTTGTGGACCAATGACGTAGTTAGTTATACGCTCAAATTACACTTCTTTACAGAAGTATAAGCGGTCGTATAAAGTAAAGAACCCAACAAGTAGGTTGGGGTCGATCCCATGTGGAAAATAGTTTAGACTTAACTTTAATATACTATTACGTCTATTTAGTCAAGTCCTTTCCGAAAACAGTTAATTAAAGGGGGGGGGGGGGCGGTTTGTGAAGCTAAAGTGTTCAATTATTTCTAAGTAAAACATGTAGCAAGATTAAAACTTTGGTTTTTATCAAGTGGTTAGAGAAACTAGGGTGTAAGTGTTACCCATATGTTCATAACTCGGTAATCCTAGCTATAACAATTCTTTCCTAGTATCTTGCATGCAAAGTGATAAGCTATGTATCTCTAAATCCTTGGTCCGGCTACGCGTGTCTAATTTACTAAACCTTACCTTTACCTCATATTAAGCATCATATTCGATGTTTGGCTTAGTTACTACTTCGCACCAATCGGAACTAGCCTATTAGATAGTGTCCACTAAATCTATGTTGATAATTCTTTTCCTATTAACTACCCCCTTTGTCTGGCAAGTAGATATAGGGCAAGTTCTAACGCGTGCACTCGTTAAAAAGACTTCTAAACGAAAGAATTATCAATACATGCAAGAATCTATTCTAGAATTGTTATTTAGCTAGTTTTATCTTGTTAATCACCCATGGTTCCCACAACCCTAGTTGTGGATTTAGTTACCCATGCCTAAAAATACACAATTCATGGTTGTTAAACAATAATTCATATACTTACGTTGACATGTTTGAAGAAAATCTAGAAATAACACTTGAAATAACAAACTTCACTTGATAATCAATTTCGGAAACTTGAGTAAATTGTCAATTTGTAAAATCAAGTACCCAAGAGCACAAAGATGAAATATAATAAAAAGTCTAACCCCGAAAACGAGGTTTTTAACCTTATTTATATTAACAAAGTCCTAAATTAAAAGGAGTCCAAAATAAGGAAAGTCTATTCAGAAAACGCGGCTTCAGTCTACGACCCCACAGACGGTCCGTCGATGGAACGACGGACCGTCGACTGCCTCCGTCGGTCCACACTTAGCTTTTTCTTCAGCCTCTATTTTTGCATCTTCTCTGATCCAATCGACGGACCAATAACACAGTCCGTTGTCTCACTTATGGCCCGTCCATGCCTCCGTCGTTCCATACTTAGTGATTTCTTCAACATCGGGTACTGGGACTAATTTTTGATCTGATTGACGGTTTGCCAGGATGGTCCGTCGATCAGTCAACGGACCGTCGATCCTTCCGTAGACCCACACTTGGTCAGAATTCCCTGAGTTTCTTCCAGATGCTTGAACCTCCAGTCGACGATCACCGCCAACGGACCGTCGATTGAACGACGGGCCGTGGATGGCTTCGTGGGTCACTTCTACAATGATTTCTGCACAGCCGTCTGCATTTTTGTTTTGGACAACTTCCCTGCCAAACACAGATAAAACATATTAAAATTACTACAAAAAGGCCCTAGACACACACTAAACTTAAGGAAAAAGCATTCAAAGTACCGTGAAACCACGGTACATCAACACCCTCAACTTAAATTCGTTGTTTGTCCTCAAGAGACGCACTATGACTCACCACAATACTTTTGTACAAAAATACTCTCTTTTTAAGCTTTCACAATCATAAGACTATCAATCCTGATTTTTTTTTATTGCTTTAGTACATGCATTTACTCTTAGGCTCACTAGGCTCCTTTATTTGGATCAGACCATGACACAGACTCACCACACACCGACACCTCTGCTCTTTTATTTCTCACCAAGCCACCAACTTTCCAATATTGCAACTAGTGTCCTCACTTCAAAAACAATATCCTCTTTTTTTCACACAGTGACTTCAAATTTGAGTATAAGGATCATTATTCAACACTCACGCTCAGAAAAACTTCACACCTAATTGATACTTGTTGCCATAGGCTTGCCCTTATTTTCACTGCTTTATGTTCACCATGTTAGACTCTTAGGATCACAACAGGACTTTCTTGGCTTGTAACATAGGCTCAGGGTCAGGTATGGTACATATGGATACATTTTAGTGACTTGTTGCCCTCCTTGACATTACGGCTAAGCGTCCTACCTATTTCATTGTCTATTATGCCCTACTTTTCTTTTGTTGTAATCTTTGCCTTATTTGTCCTTTCTTTCCCTTTTTGTGGAACTGACTCTTACTTCTTTTCCTTTAACACTCTTTTTCTCTATTTTTCTTTCTTTACTCAATTGAAATTTTGACTGAGTCACCTCTCTTATTCACTGTTTCTTTTCTTTTCCACATTACTGTTTTCAGCCCCACTTTTCGGGACTTCACTCATGATAGCCACCCTCAACTCATGGTTTTCCCATGAGTCAAGGTACACAACACCCAAGATTGGGTCAGGGCCAAGACGAGGTCAGTTTCTGCATTAGCCACCCTCAACTTATGCTTTTGGCCTAAGTTGAGGTCCACAAGTCCAAGGAGGGACCGGGGCCAACACATTATACCCAGAGAAGACAATTTGGTGTAGAAAAGAAAGGTCTATTTAAAGCTCAATAGATTTTGATCAAATGGGGATCGATTTCATTTGGTTTTATTTTATATAGGCTAAAGATTGGCTAATTTGAACAAGGGACTATGATCCTTTCCTAAATGTCTAACACATATTCCTTTTTGCAGGACTAACGGGGCAAGTTCTAGCTTGGTACCATCAGTGGAACAATCGAATTTCCTCTCACTCTCTTGACATTTCATTACCCTATCATATTATCAGACACCTAGTTCGAGTGTTATATTTGAGGGTCATGCAGTGGTGCATCTCTATGTCATGCTTAGAGCCAACACATTCACCATTCAATAGACCTAATCATGCAAGAATTCTTTTAAAACGGGATACCATTTATATTTAGCCATCATGCTTCAAACTACACATTTCATACTTTGTACAAGATAATAATGTAATGTTCCGGAAAAACGAATATGTCTAGTGAAGAGCCCAGTAAGTACATAGGCATTCCAATGCCCAATATTGAGAAATATTGGGCATATCATAGAATATTGGCTTAGGGGTGTTATCCAATTTGTATGTATACACAAATAAATAAATGGTAATATTGATCCTCAACTCAATTCATTAAGTAATAGGCATCCCATTGCCCAATATTGAGAAATATTGGGCATATCATAGAATATTGGCTAAGGGGTGTTAGCCAATTTCTATTTATACGCAAGTAGTTAAAATAACTATATTCTTCATATATGGCCCAATATACATTCTCATCAAGAAATAGGCATCCCAATGCCCGATATTGAGAAATATTGGGCATAGTATAGAAAATTGGCTAAAAGGTGTTAGCCAATTTCTATATATGTATCCTCAAGTATTTAAGATATAATCCAAGCTTATTAGAAATTGTACCTGCAATAAATACCCTAAGCTAAGAAAAATATTCGTTAACCATATATACCAACTGGCACATTAGGTACTAGGCATCCAAGTGTCAAGCCTAATACCATTGTACATAACCCTTTAAAATGATCATGTCGATTAAGCAGTGCCCAAGGACATAGTGAGGATCCTTGGGACAATAAGTAAACATTAACAAAGGTACCATAAATAATAGTTAGTTAATAAAGTACAAGCAACCCATGTGAAAGCCCATGTGCAAGCACATGGGGAGATATGGCCAAGAGGGGACCACCCTAACCGAATTTGGTTAGGGTAGTTAGGGGGGGAAACGTGCACAAGGGACCACTCCATGTGGGGACTAACTTCCTAACTAATTATAGACTCTAACCTACTGCCCTAAATAGCTAACTAACCTAGTACCAAACGAAATAAACTAATTAGTGCACCCGACCATCTAGGACTAAACCGGGTTGACACTAACCTAGTACTAGTTGAAGAGATAACCTAGTAACTAACCTAGGATGGTCCAAAAGGTTAGTTATGGTCATAACAACTTAGGTTTACTTTAGTAATTCCCCTAGTTTACCTAATTAATTAATTTAGCAACTTAATTAATTAATTTAAAAGGGCTAAAACCGAAAATACAAAGGAAATTTCCAAATTTCGGTTAAGACAAGAAAGGGACAACCTAGTACCTAACCTAGGATGGTCCAAAGAGGTAGTTAAGGTCCTAACAACCTAGGGATACTTTATTAATTACCCTATACTACTTAATTAATTAATTTAGCAACTTAATTAATTAATTTAAATGGGCAAAACCGAAATCACAAAGCAATTTCCATATTTCGGTTAAAACAAGAAAAATACAACCTAGTACCTAACCTAGGATGGTTCAAAGGATTAGTTATGGTCCTAACGACTTAAGGGTACTTTAGTAATTATCTTAGGTCACCTAAATAATTAAATTAGCAATTTAATTAATTATTTTAAATGATCAAAACGAAATTCTTACACTAACCTAGTACAACTCAAGAAACAACCTAGTACTTAACTTAGGATGGTCCAAAAGGGTTAATTTTGGTTCCAATGACTTAGGGGTACTTTAGTACTTACCCTAGGTTCCTAAATTAATTAAATTAAGGATTTAATTAATTAATATAAAGTCAAAATGTTGACCAAAACCATAGTCAACACCAATTTTCAGATACTAAGTGTTATGTTCTCCTATGTTTAGTCAACTTAGGAGGGGCGTTTTGATAATTGGTTAACTAGTTTATTAAATTAACTTATTAAACCTAAGTTGTATAATTCAAAATCAATTCTTAAACCTAAAAGTCGCGTTCAAACTCATAGAAAAAAAAGGACGCAAAAACAGTAAGCAATGAACGCAAGAAAAAGGCAGAAAATTTATCGATTTATCTAGGGCGATTTCAAGGTTTCTTCAAGGTTTCGTTCAAGGTGGTCTTCGTAGATTAAGTTCTACATAAGGTATAGGTTTCTCTCCTGGAATCATTTTCCAAAAGTATTTTCCTTTGAACGATTCACAAGATCTTTAAAACTAGGGTTGTTCCCGTCGTTCTCATCGAACTTCCCTTCCCTAGTATCCTTTTCGATTTCAATGTTGAATGGGTTAGAGATCATGTTGTTGGTATGTGGTGCTGGCTGTTCTTAACATGTATTGTTCTTGAATGATTAGTATCGAATGAACTTGTAATTGCGTAAAGTTAATCTTATCATGATAATTAAGGATCGATAATATGCTAAGTTAAGTTCGTGATGTGTTAAGTGAATTATGTGTCTTTGGCTGAATGTTGACTCGCTGTTGTTGTGATTTTATGAAGATTCTAAAGCCACCAAATGTTAATATGATGCTGTCCAATATTTTCTTAAAACGTTACACTAAAAGCCATAAACTAAGAATTGGCTCAAAGACATCTATGAAATCAAATCTTGAATAAATTGGCTGTCTGGTTCCAATAAAGTTGGCTAACTCTATTTGGTCAAAATGAATATATGATAATGACTAGGAACGTAGTAAATGATTAAAAGATTGGCTAAGGGTTCATACATATGGCAATTCAAATATGTACATACGTAAAAATTGGCTTATGCCAAAAAGAATGAATTTGCTAGTCTAACATCCCAAATCTTGAGCCAATACTAATCATATGCCAATTCTTGTGAAGTAAGAGTATCAAATATATATTAAGCTCTTGTAAAGTAATATCAATGAATCCATAACCAAGGGCATGACATTCATTGGGACAACTCCCAACATGCTCCACAAGAATGAACTATGAACACATGAAACTCATTGAATGAAGTGCTCATCGTCCATAAACGGTGATATGAAGCTACTACACTAAAGTAAGTAAGTAACGTGAGTTATAACATAATTAAAGGGGTCTCAATTAAGTAAGTGACCATAATGGGGTGTTAAAGGAAGTGAGACAAGTATAACTTACACCAAAGCTAATTTGTTAAAGGAATACTCACGAATGAAGGTGTTAGAATGTGTGAGACTAGTCTCATTAACACCTAGGGATGATATGTAAGGACAATTCACATTCATCAATGTAAAGTAAGGATGATATGTAAGTACAATTCACATTTCATCAATGTAAAGTAAGGATGAAAAGTCATCAATAGAGTAAGTAAATCTCAATCTAGAAGCAAGCCTCCATAATGCTAGAGTCAACACTAAAAGATAAAGAAGAAATGAACATTCACGTAATGAGGTGAGTAATTATGTTAATCTATGATGCTAATGAAAATGGTGACAACATGATAAGAGGCTAAGATGAATGGTGAGACAAGTCTCAACCAAGCCTAAGTAAAGGTCACTAAAAGTACTCACCTAAGAGAGTGTTGAATATCAAGAGACAAGTCTCAATCATACTCTATATGTAAGTGTAAGGACAATTCACACTTAATACTAATGATGAGATGAGAAATCATATAATGAGCAATGATTCCCTCATGCTAGAAGCCAGCTTCGATGATGTATGAGTTGAATGTAAATAGGAACTTTAAACTGAGCACCGATAGGCTAGTTATGAGTGGTGATGCCTTCTTTCGGGAAGGGCGGAGGTTCACGTAATTCTCATGAGATGAGACTTTCCACCAAGGTGGGTAGGGTCTCCCTAAATCTCCTAGTCTTTGAACTATGCTGCCAACATAGGGAACTAGCCAGTGGTTTTCCACCTAAGCGAGCTAGTGATGTTTTGGTTTCACCTTGGCCAGTGACTCCACCTTTTTTCGGTGTGGGGAAGACACCGGATTTCATGAGCTCACATGATCTATGTCGGTTAAAGTTGAAGTTCCTCAAAGTATGAAAGATAAAGAAATGAATGATACCGAAAGTGTTTGTGCAAGACAATCAGGAGGTGAAATCAGATTCAAGTAATAACATTAGGTCATTCTTGGTCATTGCACTTCATGATCCCGATGAGAGTCTTAAACTTTATCCTAGGTATAGCTGGTGTTTGCATAAGCCTACGAATGAATGAAATGAATAATGTGAAGTACAAATGAACGAATGAAGAAGACTCTGCATTTGTTAAAGAAGGCCCTTGGGTTGAGGTCCCATATGTTGGGACCTCACTTGAGATGTCTTAATGCTACATCCACAATTCCAAGGTCTCGTATATATGAAATGTATGATATATAAAACATGAAAACGTTAACTAAATAACCCATAACTTCCCTAACATGAAAGTAATGAAATCAATGGAATGATCAATAGAGATGGCTTATGAAATGTAATGAATATATGGTGTAATGAATGACTTGCTATAAGGATAGTCAAAGCATGTCCAATGAAGTTTACAATAAGTAAAGGGCATAGCTAATAATGAATCTTATGTCATGAAAATGAACAAAGCCAAATAAAATTGGCTTATAATGACTTCCTTTATTAGAAAATATCAAAGACAATAATGAATTCAAATATGCTTATCCAAAATGATTAACTAATGTATTTAGCCAAGAAAGATTGGCTTATAAGGAATTCATGCCCAAAGTAAGCAAGATCATAATCTTTAATGATATGCCCCAAGAACTATGCACATTATGCAATCAACTAAAGAATGAGTATAGTCAATGAGTATTGACTTATGAATATATTCATGCCCCAAATAGTAGTTAAGTCATTTCCTGAATCTCTTGAATTACTTACTTGATTCATTGTGGGTATGGGACTACAATGAATCATTGCACTTGTAAGTAAAACATATCACTAAAGGAATTATTGAACTACATAACAAGAAGAGGAAAAAGACTGAAAATAAAACTAAGTGTGGAAAAAAGGGGCTCTCGGGTTTGGAGGATCAAAAATTCAAATCTTCGCCAGAGTGGTTCTAAAATTATGTTGATGATACTAATGTCTTGTAATCATATATATAATGAGTTGTGTGCTTTGAATGCATTAAAATACATCATATTCATACCACAATTCACAACTAACGAATTAGGAAAGTCTAATGACTAGACTTTCCAGAAATGGCATGTTGCTTAGGAAGAGCTTTCATTGATCATGCATAGCTTTATGTGTATGTGTGCATACACCCATACTTAGTACAAGTGGTGTACTAACCCCCTACTATTTACTATTTTTATAGGTGCAGGTCAGAGGACAGGTTGACGACATTTGCAGCGTTTTGGACTGTAGCTTTTCTCCAAACCATTTCGTAGGTCCTCATGATTTTGAGGATGCTACAGATTTAGTCTAGCCTTAGTTTTATACATATCTAGTGGATGTTGTCCCTAGCGTTTCTTTAGTACCTTCATTTCGAAGCTTTTTAACAAGGCTGTGTTTGGCAAACTATTTATGATATATTCATCTTCAGTTTTGAATTGATTCTTTATGTTAGATGGTTGTTCTCTTATGTTGACTTAGTGTATGATGTATCTAGTTAATAATTATACGAAGTCTATGTATACTTCATACATATAAAAAGTTTTAAATTTTCCACAAATTTAACTAGATGAATGTGATGATTGAAATATGAGGCTTGTATGCGACCTCTGAGAGGTCAACGATGCCGGTGGCGATTCCGATTCCGATTCCAGAATCCAGGTCGTTACAAACTTGCTATCAGAGCAAGAGGTTAAATTACCTAGGAACTAAAGCTCAACACAACCACGTTACGTAGTTTCTGACTTATGGTTGTGAAGCGCGCCACAATCATGACTTAGAGACTACGCGATGATAGGAAATTCTCCCTTCTTCTACTCTTTATCCTTCTATCTAGAGCTTTGACACTTTGTGTCATTATAAGTATCTAACTTCCTTCTTGTGTGAACACGTAGAAGGATACACACAAGAATTAGGATGGCCAAGTGGTCTAAGGCGCCAGACTCAAGATCTGGCCTTCCCAAGAAGGGGCCATAATGGAAATGCCCAGCGTGATCGAAAGACGTGTAATACGTGTGGTCGTTCGCATGGAGGTGAGTACATGGTAGATTCTAAATGCATGCCACGGGTGTTAATGAAGAAGAGGAGGCTAAGTTGGCTGCATATAAGCTCATGGATGTGGCTCAAGTATGGATTGGCTCCATAAGTGTTATGCTACGATAGATTGTCGAAACAGAGTAGTGAGACTTCAGTTTCCAAATGAGTTAGGGCTGGAATGGGAAGGGCGTGGTTCAAATCTTAAGGCCAACAAGATGTTATCTAAGAGGTTATATCTACTCTTACTAAGTCTGGTTTATGTGTAAGAAACTCTAAGTTTAAGTGTTTTAGTGGATTTAGTGTGGTAAGTCCCTAATCGTATGTATTATAATAGCACTATGTGAGTGAAAACGAAGTTATGTTGCATTTTATGTTGCTGTTTTTGTGTAGCATAGGCATGTTTTCTGTGTTGCATGATTTGTGATGTGCATTAAGTTAAGTGTGATTGAGAAGGAAATTCCTCAATATCAAATGTGAAGCTTCAGATAAGCTTAATTGATATGCATCATCCAAATAAGTGTGAATAAGACATTCACAAAAGAGAAACGTTTAAGCATGACAAAGTAACTTTTGAAAATCACCCCCTTTGTTTAAATGATGTGTAAGTGTCATTCGGGGACGAATTTTCCTAAGGGGGGGGATAATGTATTGTTCCAGAAAAACGAATATGTCTAGTGAAGATCCCACTAAGTCCGTTAGAATGCGTATTGGGGTACATAGGCATCCCAATGCCCAATATTGAGAAATATTGGGCATATCATAGAATATTGGCTAAGGGGTGTTATCCAATTTGTATGTATCCACAAATAAATAAATGGTAATATTGATCCTCAACTCAATTCATTAAATAATAGGCATCCCATTGCCCAATATTGAGAAATATTGGGCATATCATAGAATATTGGCTAAGGGGTGTTAGCCAATTTCTATGTATACGCAAGTAGTTAAAATAACTATATTATTCATATATGGCACAATATACATTCTCATCAAGAAATAGGCGTCCCAATGCCCAATATTGAGAATATTGGGCATAGTATAGAAAATTGGCTAAAAGGTGTTAGCCAATTTCTATATATGTATCCTCCAATATTAAAGATATAATCCAAGATTATTAGAAATTGTACCTGCAATGAAGACCCTAATATAAGAAAAATATTCCTTAACCATATATACCAACTGGCACATTAGGTACTAGGCATCCAAGTGTCAAGCCTAGTACCATAGTACATAACCATTTAAAATGATCATGTAGATTAAGAAGTGCCCAAGGACATAGTGAGGATCCTTGGGACAATAAGTAAAAATTCCCAAAGGAACCGTAAATAATAGTTATCTAGGAAAGTACAAGCAACCCATGTGAAAGCCCATGTGCAAGCACATGGGGAGATACGGCCAAGAGGGGACCACCCTAACCGAATTTGGTTAGGGTAGTTAGGGGGGAAAACGTGCACAAGGGACCACTCCATGTGGGGCCTAACTTCCTAACTAATTCTAGACTCTAACCTACTGTCCTAAATAGCTACTAACCTAGGACCAAACGAAATAAACTAATTAGTGCACCCGATAACCTAGGACTAAACCGGGTTGATACTAACCTAGTACTAGTTGAAGAGATAACCTAGTAGCTAACCTAGGATGGTCCAAAAGGTTAGTTATGGTCCTAACAACTTAGGGTTTCTTTATTAATTCCCCTAGGCTACCTAATTAATTAATTTATCAACTTAATTAATTAATTTAAAAGGGCTAAAACCGAAACTACAAAGGAAATTTCCAAATTTTGGTTAAGACAAGAAAGGGACAACCTTGTACCTAACCTAGGATGGTCCAAAGAGTTAGTTAAGGTCCTAACAACCTAGGGATTCTTTATTAATTACCCTAGAATAATTAATTAATTAATTTAGTAACTTAATTAATTAATTTAATGGGGCAAAACTGAAATCACAAAGCAATTTCCAGATTTCGGTTAAAACAAGAAAAAGACAAACTAGTACCTAACCTAGGATGGTTCAAAGGATTGGTTATGGTCCTAACGACTTAAGGGTACTTTAGTAATTAACTTAGGTCACCTAATTAATTAAATTAGAAATTTAATAAATTAGTTTAAATGATCAAAACGAAATTCTTACACTAACCTAGTACAACTCAAGAAACAACCTAGTACTTAACCTAGGATGGTCCAAAAGGGTTAATCTTTGGTTCCAATGACTTAGGGGTAGTTTAGTACTTACCCTAGGTCCCTAAAATAATTAAATTAAGGATTTAATTAATTAATATAAAGTCAAAATGTTTACCAAAACCATACTCAACACCAATTTCCATATTTGACTAAGTGTAATGTTCTCCTATGTTTAGTCAACTTAGGAGGGGCGTTTTGGTAATTGGTTAACTAGTTTATTAAATTAACTTATTAAACCTAAGTTGTATAATTCAAGATCAATTCCTAAACCTAAAAATCACGTTCAAACTCATAGAAAACAAAGGACGCAAAAACAGTAAGCAATGAACGCAAGAAAAAGGCAGAAAATTTATCGATTTCTCTAGGGCGATTTCAAGGTTTCTTCAAGGTTTCATTCAAGGTGGTCTTCGTAGATTAAGTTCTACATAAGGTATGGGTTTATCTCCTGGAATTCTTTATCCAATAGTATTTTCCTTCGAACGATTCACAAGATCTTGAAAACTAGGGTTGTTTCCGTCGTTCTCGTCGAACTTCCCTTCCCTAGTATCCTTTTTGATTTCAATGTTGAATAGGTTAGAGATCATGTTGTTGGTATGTGGTGCTGGCTGTTCTTAACATGTATTGTTCTTGAATGATGAGTATTGAATGAACTTGTAATTGCGTAAAGTTAATCTTATCATGATAATTAAGGATCGATAATATGCTAAGTTAAGTCCGTGATGTGTTAAGTGAATTATGTGTCTTTGGCTGAATGTTGACTTGCTGTTGTTGTGATTTTATGAAGATTCTAAAGCCATCAAATGTTAATATGATGCTGTCCAATATGTTCTTAAAACGTTACACTAAAAGCGATAAACTAAGAATTGGCTCAAAGACATCTATGAAATCATATCTTGAATAAATTGGCTGTCTGGTTCCAATAAAGTTGGCTAACTCTATTTGGTCAAAATGAATATATGATAATGACTAGGAACATATGTAAATGATTAAAAGATTGGCTAAGGGTTCATACATATGGCAATTCAAATATGTACATACGTAAAAATTGGCTTATGCCAAAAAGAATGAATTTGCTAGTCTAACATCCCAAATCTTGAGCCAATACTAATCATATGCCAATTCTTGTGAAGTAAGAGTATCAATATATATTAAGCTCTTGTAAAGTAATATCAATGAATCCATAACCAAGGGCATGACAGTCGTTGGGACAACTCCCAACATGCTCCACAAGAATGAACTATGAACACATGAAACTCATTGAATGAAGTGCTCATCGTCCATAAACGGTGATATGAAGCTACTACACTAAAGTAAGTAAGTAACGTGAGTTATAACATAATTAAAGAGGTCTAAATTAAGTAAGTGACCATATTGGGGTGTTAAAGGAAGTGAGACAAGTATAACTTTCACCAAAGCTAATTTGTTAAAAGAATACTCACGAATGAAGGTGTTAGAATGTGTGAGACTAGTCTCATTAACACCTAGGGATGATATGTAAGGACAATTCACATTCATCAATGTAAAGTAAGGATGATATGTAAGGACAATTCACATTTTGATCAATGTAAAGTAAGGATGAAAAGTCATCAATAGAGTAAGTAAATCTCAATCTAGAAGCAAGCCTCCATAATGCTTGAGTCAACACTAAAAGATAAAGAAGAAATGAACATTCACGTAATGAGGTGAGTAATTATGTTAATCTATGATGCAAATGAAAATGGTGACAACATGATAAGAGTCTAAGATGAATAGTGAGGCAAGTCTCAACCAAGCCTATGTAAAGGTCACTAAAAGTACTCACCTAAGAGAGTGTTGAATATCAAGAGACAAGTCTCAATCATACTCTATATGTAAGTGTAAGGACAATTCACACTTAATACTAATGATGAGATGAGAAATCATATAATGAGCAATGATGCCCTCATGCTAGAAGCCATCTTCGATGATGTATGAGTTGAATGTAAATAGGAACCTTAAACTGAGCACCGATAGGCTAGTTATGAGTGGTGATGCCTTCTTTCGGAAAGGGCGGAGGTTCACGTAATTCTCATGAGATGAGACTTTCCACCAAGGTGGGTATGGGTCTCCCTAAATCTCCTAGTCTTTGAACTATGCTGCAAACATAGGGACCTAGCCAGTGGTTTTCCACCTAAGCGAGCTAGGGATGTTTTGGTTTCACCTTGGCCAGTGACTCCACCTCTTTTCGGTGTGGGGAAGACACCGGATTTCATGAGCTCACATGATCTATGTCGGTTAAAATTGAAGTTCCTCAGTATGAAGATAAAGAAATGAACGATACCGAAGGTGTTTGTGCAAGACAATCAGGAGGTGAAATCAGATTCAAGTAATAACATTAGGTCATTCTTGGTCATTGCACTTCATGATCCCGATGAGAGTCTTAAACTTCATCCTAGGTATAGCTGGTGTTTGCATCATCCTACGAATGAATGAAATGAATAATGTGAAGTACGAATGAACGAATGAAGAAGACTCTGTGTTTGCTAAAGAAGGCCCTTGGGTTGAGGTCCCATATGTTGGGCCCTCACTTGAGATGTCTTAATGCTACATCCACAATTCCAAGGTCTCGTAGATATGAAATGTATGATATATAAAACATGAAAACGTTAACTAATAACCCATAACTTCCCTAACATGAAAGTAATGAAATTAATGGAATGATCAATAGAGAATGGCTTATGAAATGTAATGAATATATGGTGTAATGAATGACTTTCCATAAGGATAGTCAAAGCATGTCCAATGAAGTTTACAATAAGTAAAGGGCATAGCTAATAATGAATCTTCATGTCATGAAAATGAACAAAGCCAAATAAAATTGGCTTATAATGACTTCCTTTATTAGAAAATATCAAAGACAATAATGAATTCAAATATGCTTATCCAAAATGATTAACTAATGTATTTAGCCAAGAAAGATTGGCTTATAAGGAATTCATGCCCAAAGTAAGCAAGATCATAAGCTTTAATGATATGCCCCAAGAACTATGCACATTATGCAATCAACTAAAGAATGAGTATAGTCAATGAGTATTGACTTATAAATATATTCATGCCCCAAATAGTAGTTAAGTCATTTCCTGAATCTCTTGAATTACTTACTTGATTAATTGTGGGTGTGGGACTACAATGAATCATTGCACTTGTAAGTAAAACATATCACTAAAGGAATTATTGAACTACATAACAAGAAGAGGAAAAAGACTGAAAATAAAACTAAGTGTGGAAAAAAGGGGCTCTCGGGTTTGGAGGATCAAAAATTCAAATCTTCGCCCGAGTGGTTCTAAAATTATGTTGATGATACTAATGTCTTGTAATCATATATAGAATGAGTTGTGTGCTTTGAATACATTAAAATACATCATATTCATACCACAATTCACAACTAACGAATTAGGAAAGTCTAATGACTAGACTTTCCAGAAATGGCATGTTGCTTAGGAAGAGCTTTCATTGATCATGCATAGCTTTATGTGTATGTGTGCATACACCCATACTTAGTACAAGTGGTGTACTAACCCCCTACTATTTACTATTTTTATAGGTGCAGGTCAGAGGACAGGTTGACGACATTTGCAGCGTTTTGGACTGTAGCTTTTCTCCAAACCATTTCGTAGGTCCTCATGATTTTGAGGATGCTACAGATTTAGTCTAGCCTTAGTTTTAGACATATCTAGTGGATGTTCTCCCTAGCGTTTCTTTAGTACCTTCATTTCGAAGCTTTTTAACAAGGCTGTGTTTGGCAAACTATTTATGATATATTCATCTTCAGTTTTGAATTGATTCTTTATGTTAGATGGTTGTTCTCTTATGTTGACTTAGTGTATGATGTATCTAGTTAATAATTATACGAAGTCTATGTATACTTCATACATATAAAAAGTTTTAAATTTTCCACAAATTTAACTAGATGAATGTGATGATTGAAATATGAGGCTTGTATGCGACCTCTGAGAGGTCAACGATGCCGGTGGCGATTCCGATTCCGATTCCAGAATCCAGGTCGTTACAAACTTGCTATCAGAGCAAGAGGTTAAATTACCTAGGAACTAAAGCTCAACACAACCACGTTACGTAGTTTCTGACTTATGGTTGTGAAGCGCGCCACAATCATGACTTAGAGACTACGCGATGATAGGAAATTCTCCCTTCTTCTACTCTTTATCCTTCTATCTAGAGCTTTGACACTTTGTGTCATTATAAGTATCTAACTTCCTTCTTGTGTGAACACGTAGAAGGATACACACAAGAATTAGGATGGCCAAGTGGTCTAAGGCGCCAGACTCAAGATCTGGCCTTCCCAAGAAGGGGCCATAATGGAAATGCCCAGCGTGATCGAAAGACGTGTAATACGTGTGGTCGTTCGCATGGAGGTGAGTACATGGTAGATTCTAAATGCATGCCACGGGTGTTAATGAAGAAGAGGAGGCTAAGTTGGCTGCATATAAGCTCATGGATGTGGCTCAAGTATGGATTGGCTCCATAAGTGTTATGCTACGATAGATTGTCGAAACAGAGTAGTGAGACTTCAGTTTCCAAATGAGTTAGGGCTGGAATGGGAAGGGCGTGGTTCAAATCTTAAGGCCAACAAGATGTTATCTAAGAGGTTATATCTACTCTTACTAAGTCTGGTTTATGTGTAAGAAACTCTAAGTTTAAGTGTTTTAGTGGATTTAGTGTGGTAAGTCCCTAATCGTATGTATTATAATAGCACTATGTGAGTGAAAACGAAGTTATGTTGCATTTTATGTTGCTGTTTTTGTGTAGCATAGGCATGTTTTCTGTGTTGCATGATTTGTGATGTGCATTAAGTTAAGTGTGATTGAGAAGGAAATTCCTCAATATCAAATGTGAAGCTTCAGATAAGCTTAATTGATATGCATCATCCAAATAAGTGTGAATAAGACATTCACAAAAGAGAAACGTTTAAGCATGACAAAGTAACTTTTGAAAATCACCCCCTTTGTTTAAATGATGTGTAAGTGTCATTCGGGGACGAATTTTCCTAAGGGGGGGGGGGATAATGTATTGTTCCAGAAAAACGAATATGTCTAGTGAAGATCCCACTAAGTCCGTTAGAATGCGTATTGGGGTACATAGGCATCCCAATGCCCAATATTGAGAAATATTGGGCATATCATAGAATATTGGCTAAGGGGTGTTATCCAATTTGTATGTATCCACAAATAAATAAATGGTAATATTGATCCTCAACTCAATTCATTAAATAATAGGCATCCCATTGCCCAATATTGAGAAATATTGGGCATATCATAGAATATTGGCTAAGGGGTGTTAGCCAATTTCTATGTATACGCAAGTAGTTAAAATAACTATATTATTCATATATGGCACAATATACATTCTCATCAAGAAATAGGCGTCCCAATGCCCAATATTGAGAATATTGGGCATAGTATAGAAAATTGGCTAAAAGGTGTTAGCCAATTTCTATATATGTATCCTCCAATATTAAAGATATAATCCAAGATTATTAGAAATTGTACCTGCAATGAAGACCCTAATATAAGAAAAATATTCCTTAACCATATATACCAACTGGCACATTAGGTACTAGGCATCCAAGTGTCAAGCCTAGTACCATAGTACATAACCATTTAAAATGATCATATAGATTAAGAAGTGCCCAAGGACATAGTGAGGATCCTTGGTACAATAAGTAAAAATTCCCAAAGGAACCGTAAATAATAGTTATCTAGGAAAGTACAAGCAACCCATGTGAAAGCCCATGTGCAAGCACATGGGGAGATACGGCCAAGAGGGGACCACCCTAACCGAATTTGGTTAGGGTAGTTAGGGGGGAAAACGTGCACAAGGGACCACTCCATGTGGGGCCTAACTTCCTAACTAATTCTAGACTCTAACCTACTGTCCTAAATAGCTACTAACCTAGGACCAAACGAAATAAACTAATTAGTGCACCCGATAACCTAGGACTAAACCGGGTTGATACTAACCTAGTACTAGTTGAAGAGATAACCTAGTAGCTAACCTAGGATGGTCCAAAAGGTTAGTTATGGTCCTAACAACTTAGGGTTTCTTTATTAATTCCCCTAGGCTACCTAATTAATTAATTTATCAACTTAATTAATTAATTTAAAAGGGCTAAAACCGAAACTACAAAGGAAATTTCCAAATTTTGGTTAAGACAAGAAAGGGACAACCTTGTACCTAACCTAGGATGGTCCAAAGAGTTAGTTAAGGTCCTAACAACCTAGGGATTCTTTATTAATTACCCTAGAATAATTAATTAATTAATTTAGTAACTTAATTAATTAATTTAATGGGGCAAAACTGAAATCACAAAGCAATTTCCAGATTTCGGTTAAAACAAGAAAAAGACAAACTAGTACCTAACCTAGGATGGTTCAAAGGATTGGTTATGGTCCTAACGACTTAAGGGTACTTTAGTAATTAACTTAGGTCACCTAATTAATTAAATTAGAAATTTAATAAATTAGTTTAAATGATCAAAACGAAATTCTTACACTAACCTAGTACAACTCAAGAAACAACCTAGTACTTAACCTAGGATGGTCCAAAAGGGTTAATCTTTGGTTCCAATGACTTAGGGGTAGTTTAGTACTTACCCTAGGTCCCTAAAATAATTAAATTAAGGATTTAATTAATTAATATAAAGTCAAAATGTTTACCAAAACCATACTCAACACCAATTTCCATATTTGACTAAGTGTAATGTTCTCCTATGTTTAGTCAACTTAGGAGGGGCGTTTTGGTAATTGGTTAACTAGTTTATTAAATTAACTTATTAAACCAAAGTTGTATAATTCAAGATCAATTCCTAAACCTAAAAATCACGTTCAAACTCATAGAAAACAAAGGACGCAAAAACAGTAAGCAATGAACGCAAGAAAAAGGCAGAAAATTTATCGATTTCTCTAGGGCGATTTCAAGGTTTCTTCAAGGTTTCATTCAAGGTGGTCTTCGTAGATTAAGTTCTACATAAGGTATGGGTTTATCTCCTGGAATTCTTTATCCAATAGTATTTTCCTTCGAACGATTCACAAGATCTTGAAAACTAGGGTTGTTTCCGTCGTTCTCATCGAACTTCCCTTCCCTAGTATCCTTTTTGATTTCAATGTTGAATAGGTTAGAGATCATGTTGTTGGTATGTGGTGCTGGCTGTTCTTAACATGTATTGTTCTTGAATGATGAGTATTGAATGAACTTGTAATTGCGTAAAGTTAATCTTATCATGATAATTAAGGATCGATAATATGCTAAGTTAAGTCCGTGATGTGTTAAGTGAATTATGTGTCTTTGGCTGAATGTTGACTTGCTGTTGTTGTGATTTTATGAAGATTCTAAAGCCATCAAATGTTAATATGATGCTGTCCAATATGTTCTTAAAACGTTACACTAAAAGCGATAAACTAAGAATTGGCTCAAAGACATCTATGAAATCATATCTTGAATAAATTGGCTGTCTGGTTCCAATAAAGTTGGCTAACTCTATTTGGTCAAAATGAATATATGATAATGACTAGGAACGTATGTAAATGATTAAAAGATTGGCTAAGGGTTCATACATATGGCAATTCAAATATGTACATACGTAAAAATTGGCTTATGCCAAAAAGAATGAATTTGCTAGTCTAACATCCCAAATCTTGAGCCAATACTAATCATATGCCAATTCTTGTGAAGTAAGAGTATCAATATATATTAAGCTCTTGTAAAGTAATATCAATGAATCCATAACCAAGGGCATGACAGTCGTTGGGACAACTCCCAACATGCTCCACAAGAATGAACTATGAACACATGAAACTCATTGAATGAAGTGCTCATCGTCCATAAACGGTGATATGAAGCTACTACACTAAAGTAAGTAAGTAACGTGAGTTATAACATAATTAAAGAGGTCTAAATTAAGTAAGTGACCATATTGGGGTGTTAAAGGAAGTGAGACAAGTATAACTTTCACCAAAGCTAATTTGTTAAAAGAATACTCACGAATGAAGGTGTTAGAATGTGTGAGACTAGTCTCATTAACACCTAGGGATGATATGTAAGGACAATTCACATTCATCAATGTAAAGTAAGGATGATATGTAAGGACAATTCACATTTTGATCAATGTAAAGTAAGGATGAAAAGTCATCAATAGAGTAAGTAAATCTCAATCTAGAAGCAAGCCTCCATAATGCTTGAGTCAACACTAAAAGATAAAGAAGAAATGAACATTCACGTAATGAGGTGAGTAATTATGTTAATCTATGATGCAAATGAAAATGGTGACAACATGATAAGAGTCTAAGATGAATAGTGAGGCAAGTCTCAACCAAGCCTATGTAAAGGTCACTAAAAGTACTCACCTAAGAGAGTGTTGAATATCAAGAGACAAGTCTCAATCATACTCTATATGTAAGTGTAAGGACAATTCACACTTAATACTAATGATGAGATGAGAAATCATATAATGAGCAATGATGCCCTCATGCTAGAAGCCATCTTCGATGATGTATGAGTTGAATGTAAATAGGAACCTTAAACTGAGCACCGATAGGCTAGTTATGAGTGGTGATGCCTTCTTTCGGAAAGGGCGGAGGTTCACGTAATTCTCATGAGATGAGACTTTCCACCAAGGTGGGTATGGGTCTCCCTAAATCTCCTAGTCTTTGAACTATGCTGCAAACATAGGGACCTAGCCAGTGGTTTTCCACCTAAGCGAGCTAGGGATGTTTTGGTTTCACCTTGGCCAGTGACTCCACCTCTTTTCGGTGTGGGGAAGACACCGGATTTCATGAGCTCACATGATCTATGTCGGTTAAAATTGAAGTTCCTCAGTATGAAGATAAAGAAATGAACGATACCGAAGGTGTTTGTGCAAGACAATCAGGAGGTGAAATCAGATTCAAGTAATAACATTAGGTCATTCTTGGTCATTGCACTTCATGATCCCGATGAGAGTCTTAAACTTCATCCTAGGTATAGCTGGTGTTTGCATCATCCTACGAATGAATGAAATGAATAATGTGAAGTACGAATGAACGAATGAAGAAGACTCTGTGTTTGCTAAAGAAGGCCCTTGGGTTGAGGTCCCATATGTTGGGCCCTCACTTGAGATGTCTTAATGCTACATCCACAATTCCAAGGTCTCGTAGATATGAAATGTATGATATATAAAACATGAAAACGTTAACTAATAACCCATAACTTCCCTAACATGAAAGTAATGAAATTAATGGAATGATCAATAGAGAATGGCTTATGAAATGTAATGAATATATGGTGTAATGAATGACTTTCCATAAGGATAGTCAAAGCATGTCCAATGAAGTTTACAATAAGTAAAGGGCATAGCTAATAATGAATCTTCATGTCATGAAAATGAACAAAGCCAAATAAAATTGGCTTATAATGACTTCCTTTATTAGAAAATATCAAAGACAATAATGAATTCAAATATGCTTATCCAAAATGATTAACTAATGTATTTAGCCAAGAAAGATTGGCTTATAAGGAATTCATGCCCAAAGTAAGCAAGATCATAAGCTTTAATGATATGCCCCAAGAACTATGCACATTATGCAATCAACTAAAGAATGAGTATAGTCAATGAGTATTGACTTATAAATATATTCATGCCCCAAATAGTAGTTAAGTCATTTCCTGAATCTCTTGAATTACTTACTTGATTAATTGTGGGTGTGGGACTACAATGAATCATTGCACTTGTAAGTAAAACATATCACTAAAGGAATTATTGAACTACATAACAAGAAGAGGAAAAAGACTGAAAATAAAACTAAGTGTGGAAAAAAGGGGCTCTCGGGTTTGGAGGATCAAAAATTCAAATCTTCGCCCGAGTGGTTCTAAAATTATGTTGATGATACTAATGTCTTGTAATCATATATAGAATGAGTTGTGTGCTTTGAATACATTAAAATACATCATATTCATACCACAATTCACAACTAACGAATTAGGAAAGTCTAATGACTAGACTTTCCAGAAATGGCATGTTGCTTAGGAAGAGCTTTCATTGATCATGCATAGCTTTATGTGTATGTGTGCATACACCCATACTTAGTACAAGTGGTGTACTAACCCCCTACTATTTACTATTTTTATAGGTGCAGGTCAGAGGATAGGTTGACGACATTTGCAGTGGTTTGGACTGTAGCTTTTCTCCAAACCATTTCGTTGGTCCTCATAATTTCGAGGATGCTACAGATTTAGTCTAGCCTTAGTTTTAGACATATCTAGTGGATGTTGTCCCTAGAATTTCTTTCGTACCTTCATTTCGAAACTTTTTAACAAGGCCGTGTTTGGCAAACTATTTATGATATATTCATCTTCAGTTTTGAATTGATTCTTTATGTTAGATGGTTGTTCTCTTATGTTGACTTAGTGTATGATGTATCTAGTTAATAATTATATGAAATCTATGTATACTTCATACATATAAAAAGTTTTAAATTTTCCACAAATTTAACTAGATGAATGTGATGATTGCAAGATGAGGCTTGTCTGCGACCTCTGAGAGGTCAACGATGCCGGTGGCGATTCCGATTCCAGAATCCAGGTCGTTACAAACTTGCTATCACAGCAAGAGGTTAAATTACCTAGGAACTAAAGCTCAACACAACCACGTTACGTAGTTTCTGACATATTGTTGTGAAGCGCGCCACAATCATGACTTAGTGACTACGCGATGATAGGAAATTCTCCCTTCTTCTACTCTTTATCGTTCTATCTAGAGCTTTGACACTTTGTGTCATTATAAGTATCTAACTTCCTTCTTGTGTGAACACGTAGAAGGATACACACAAGAATTAGGATGGCCAAGTGGTCTAAGGCGCCAGACTCAAGATCTGGCCTTCCCAAGAAGGGGCCATAATGGAAATGCCCAGCGTGACCGAAAGACGTGTAATAAGTGTGGTCGTTCGCATGGAGGTGAGTACATGGTAGATTCTAAATGCATGCCACGGATGTTAATGGAGGGGAGGAGGCTAAGTTGGCTGCATATAAGCTCATGGATGTGGATCAAGTATGGATTGGCTCCATAAGTGTTATGCTACGATAGATTGTCGAAACAGAGTAGTGAGACTTCAGTTTCCAAATGAGTTAGGGCTGGAATGGGAAGGGCGTGGTTCAAATCTTATGGCCAACAAGATGTTATCTAAGAGGTTATATCTACTCTTACTAAGTCTGGTTTATGTGTAAGAAACTCTAAGTTTAAGTGTTTTAGTGGATTTAGTGTGGTAAGTCCCTAATCGTATGTCTTATAATAGCACTATGTGAGTTAAAACGAAGTTATGTTGCATTTTATGTTGCTATTTTTGTGTAGCATAGGCATGTTTTCTGTGTTGCATGATTTGTGATGTGCATCAAGTTTAGTGTGATTGAGAAGGAAATTGCTCAATATCAAATGTGAAGCTTCAGATAAGCTTAATTCATATGCATCATCCAAATAAGTGTGAATAAGACATTCACAAAAGAGAAACGTTTAAGCATGACAAAGTAACTTTTGAAAATCACCCTCTTTGTTTAAATGATGTGTAAGTGTCATTCGGGGACGAATTTTCCTAAGGGGGGGGGGATAATGTAATGTTCCAGAAAAACGAATATGTCTAGTGAAGATCCCACTAAGTCCGTTAGAATGCGTATTGGGGTACATAGGCATCCCAATGCCCAATATTGAGAAATATTGGGCATATCATAGAATATTGGCTAAGGGGTGTTATCCAATTTGTATGTATCCACAAATAAATAAATGGTAATATTGATCCTCAACTCAATTCATTAAATAATAGGCATCCCATTGCCCAATATTGAGAAATATTGGGCATATTATAGAATATTGGCTAAGGGGTGTTAGCCAATTTCTATGTATACGCAAGTAGTTAAAATAACTATATTATTCATATAAGGCACAATATACATTCTCATCAAGAAATAGGCGTCCCAATGCCCAATATTGAGAAATATTGGGCATAGTATAGAAAATTGGCTAAAAGGTGTTAGCCAATTTCTATATATGTATCCTCCAATATTAAAGATATAATCCAAGATTATTAGAAATTGTACCTGCAATGAATACCCTAATATAAGAAAAATATTCCTTAACCATATATACCAACTGTCACATTAGGTACTAGGCATCCAAGTGTCAAGCCTAGTACCATAGTACATAACCATTTAAAATGATCATGTAGATTAAGCAGTGCCCAAGGACATAGTGAGGATCCTTGGGACAATAAGTAAACATTCCCAAAGGAACCGTAAATAATAGTTAGTTAGGAAAGTATAAGCAACCCATGTGAAAGCCCATGTGCAAGCACATGGGGAGATACGGCCAAGAGGGGACCACCCTAACCAAATTTGGTTAGGGTAGTTAGAGGGGAAAACGTGCACAAGGGACCACTCCATGTGGGGCCTAACTTCCTAACAAATTCTAGACTCTAACCTACTGTCCTAAATAGCTACTAACCTAGGACCAAACGAAATAAACTAATTAGTGCACCCGACAACCTAGGACTAAACCGGGTTGATACTAACCTAGTACTAGTTGAAGAGCTAACCTAGTAGCTAACCTAGGATGGTCCAAAAGGTTAGTTATGGTCCTAAAAACTTAGGGTTACTTTAGTAATTACCCTAGGTTACCTAATTAATTAATGTATCAACTTAATTAATTAATTTAAAAGGGCTAAAAACCGAAACTACAAAGGAAATTTCCAAAATTTTGTTAAGACAAGAAAGGGACAACCTTGTACCTAACCTAGGATGGTCCAAAGAGTTAGTTAAGCTCCTAACAACCTAGGGATACTTTATTAATTACCCTATAATACTTAATTAATTAATTTAGTAACTTAATTAATTAATTTAAAGGGGCAAAACTAAAATCACAAAGCAATTTCCAGATTTTGGTTAAAACAAGAAAAAGACAACCTAGTACCTAACCTAAGATGGTTCAAAGGATTGGTTATGGTCCTAAGGACTTAAGGGTACTTTATTAATTGACTTAGGTCACAAAATTAATTAAATTAGCAATTTAATAAATTAGTTTAAATGATCAAAACGAAATTCCTACACTAACCTAGTACAACTCAAGAAACAACCTAGTACTTAACCTAGGATGGTCCAAAAGGGTTAATTTTGGTTCCAATGACTTAGGGGTACTTTGGTACTTACCCTAGGTCCCTAAATTAATTAAATTAAGGATTTAATTAATTAATATAAAGTCAAAATATTTACCAAAACCATACTCAACACCAATTTCCAGATTTGACTAAGTGTTATGTTCTCCTATGTTTAGTCAACATAGGAGGGGCGTTTTGGTTATTGGTTAACTAGTTTATTAAATTAACTTATTAAACCTAATTTGTATAATTCAAGATCAATTCTTAAACCTAAAAATCACGTTCAAACTCATAGAAAACAAAGGCGCAAAAACAGTAAGCAATGAACGCAAGAAAAAGGCAGAAAATTTATCGATTTCTCTAGGGCGATTTCAAGGTTTCTTCAAGGTTTCATTCAAGGTGTTCTTCGTAGATTAAGTTCTACATAAGGTATGGGTTTCTCTCCTGAAATTCTTTATCCAAAAGTATTTTCCTTCAAACGATTCACAAGATCTTGAAAACTAGGGTTGTTTCCGTCGTTCTCGTCGAACTTCCCTTTCCTAGTATCCTTTTTGAATTCAATGTTGAATAGGTTAGAGATCATGTTGTTGGTATGTGGTGCTGGCTGTTCTTAACATGTATTGTTCTTGAATGATGAGTATCGAATGAACTTGTAATTGCGTAAAGTTAATCTTATCATGATAATTAAGGATCGATAATATGCTAAGTTATGTCCGTGATGTGTAAAGTGAATTATGTGTCTTTGGCTGAATGTTGACTTGCTGTTGTTGTGATTTTATGAAGATTCTAAAGCCATCAAATGTTAATATGATGCTGTCCAATATGTTCTTAAAACGTTACACTAAAAGCCATAAACTAAGAATTGGCTCAAAGACATCTATGAAATCATATCTTGAATAAATTGGCTGTCTGGTTCCAATAAAGTTGGCTAACTCTATTTGGTCAAAATGAATATATGATAATGACTAGGAACGTATGTAAATGATTAAAAGATTGGCTAAGGGTTCATAAATATGGCAATTCAAATAGGTACATACGTAAAAATTGGCTTATGCCAAAAAGAATGAATTTGCTAGTCTAACATTCCAAATCATGAGCCAATACTAATCATATGCCAATTCTTGTGAAGTAAGAGTATCAAATATATACTAAGCTCTTGTAAAGTAATATCAATGAATCCATAACCAAGGGCATGACATTCATTGGGACAACTCCCAACATGCTCCACAAGAATGAACTATGAACACATGAAACCCATTGAATGAAGTGCTCATCGTCCATAAACGGTGATATGAAGCTACTACACTAAAGTAAGTAAGTAACGTGAGTTATAACATAATTAAAGAGGTCTAAATTAAGTAAGTGACCATATTGGGGTGTTAAAGGAAGTGAGACAAGTATAACTTTCACCAAAGCTAATTTGTTAAAAGAATACTCACGAATGAAGGTGTTAGAATGTGTGAGACTAGTCTCATTAACACCTAGGGATGATATGTAAGGACAATTCACATTCATCAATGTAAAGTAAGGATGATATGTAAGGACAATTCACATTTTGATCAATGTAAAGTAAGGATGAAAAGTCATCAATAGAGTAAGTAAATCTCAATCTAGAAGCAAGCCTCCATAATGCATGAGTCAACACTAAAAGATAAAGAAGAAATGAACATTCACGTAATGAGGTGAGTAATTATGTTAATCTATGATGCAAATGAAAATGGTGACAACATGATAAGAGTCTAAGATGAATGGTGAGACAAGTCTCAACCAAGCCTAAGTAAAGGTCACTAAAAGTACTCACCTAAGAGAGTGTTGAATATCAAGAGACAAGTCTCAATCATACTCTATATGTAAGTGTAAGGACAATTCACACTTAATACTAATGATGAGATGAGAAATCATATAATGAGCAATGATGCCCTCATGCTAGAAGCCAGCTTCGATGATGTATGAGTTGAATGTAAATAGGAACTTTAAACTGAGCACCGATAGGCTAGTTATGAGTGGTGATGCCTTCTTTTGGGATTGGCGGAGGTTCACGTAATTCTCATGAGATGAGACTTTCCACCAAGGTGGGTATGGGTCTCCCTAAATCTCCTAGTCTTTGAACTATGCTGCCAACATAGGGAACTAGCCAGTGGTTTTCCACCTAAGCGAGCTAGGGATGTTTTGGTTTCACCTTGGCCAGTGACTCCACCTCTTTTTGGTGTGGGGAAGACACCGGATTTCATGAGCTCACATGATCTATGTTGGTTAAAGTTGAAGTTCCTCAAAGTATGAAAGATAAAGAAATGAACGATACCGAAGGTGTTTGTGCAAGACAATCAGGAGGTGAAATCAGATTCAAGTAATAACATTAGGTCATTCTTGGTCATTGTACTTCATGATCCCGATGAGAGTCTTAAACTTCATTCTAGGTATAACCGGTGTTTACATCAGCCTACGAACGAATGAAATGAATAATGTGAAGTACGAATGAATGAAGCAGACTCTGTGTTTGCTAAAGAAGGCCCTCGGGTTGAGGTCCCATATGTTGGGCCCTCACTTGAAATGTCTTAATGCTACATCCACAATTCCAAGGTCTCGTAGATATGAAATGTATGATATATAAAACATGAAAATGTTAACTAAATAACCATAACTTCCCTAACATGAAAGTAATGAAATCAATGGAATGATCAATAGAGAGTGGCTTATCAAATGTAATGAATATATGGTGTAATGAATGACTTGCTATAAGGATAGTCAAAGCATGTCCAGTGAAGTTTACAATAAGTAAAGGGCATAGATAATAATGAATCTTCATGTCATGAAAATGAACAAAGCCAAATAAAATTGGCTTATAATGACTTCCTTTATTAGAAAATATCAAAGACAATAATGATTTCAAATATGCTTATCCAAAATGATTAACTAATGTATTTAGCCAATAAAGATTGGCTTATAAGGAATTCATGCCCAAAGTAAGCAAGATCATAGGCTTTAATGATATTCCCCACGAACTATGCACATTATGCAATCAACTAAAGAATGAGTATAGTCAATGAGTATTGACTTATAAATATATTCAAGCCCCAAATTGTAGTTAAGTCATTTCCTAAATCTCTTGAATTACTTACTTGATTAATTGTGGGTGTGGGACTACAATGAA
Source organism: Solanum sitiens (assembly GCA_016801875.1). Classification (NCBI taxonomy): domain Eukaryota; kingdom Viridiplantae; phylum Streptophyta; class Magnoliopsida; order Solanales; family Solanaceae; genus Solanum; species Solanum sitiens. The sequence goes on along the minus strand of JABWTJ010000012.1, from coordinate 4,144,538 downwards.
CCATTGCACTTGTATGTAAAACATATGACTAAAGGAATTATTGAACTACATAACAAGAAGAGGAAAAAGACTGAAAATAAAACTAAGTGTGGAAAAAAGGGGCTCTCGGGTTTGGAGGATCAAAAATTCAAATCTTCGCCAGAGTGGTTCTAAAATTATGTTGATGATACTAATGTCTTGTAATCATATATAAAATGAGTTGTGTGCTTTGAATGCATTAAAATACATCATATTCATACCACAATTCACAACTAACAAATTAGGAAAGTCTAATGACTAGACTTTCCAGAAATGGCATGTTGCTTAGGAAGAGCTTTCATTGATCATGCATAGCTTTATGTGTATGTGTGCATACACCCACACTTAGTACAAGTGGTGTACTAACCCCCTACTATTTACTATTTTTATAGGTGCAGGACAGATGACAGGTTGACGACATTTGCAGCGGTTTGGACTTTAGCTTTTGTCCAAACCATTTCATAGGTCCTCATGATTTCGAGGATGCTACAGATTTAGTATAGCCTTAATTTTAGACATAGCTAGTGCATGTTGTCCCTAGCGTTTCTTTCGTACCTTCATTTTGAAGCTTTGTAACAAGGCCGTGTTTGGCAAACTATTTATGATATATTCATCTTTAGTTTCGAATTGATTCTTTATGTTAGATGGTTGTTCTCTTATGTTGACTTAGTGTATGATGTATCTAGTTAATAATTATATGAAGTCTATGTACACTTCATACATATAAAAAGTTTTAAATTTTCCACAAATTTAACTAGATGAATATGATGAATGCAAGATGTGGCTTGTCTGCGACCTCTGAGAGGTCAACGATGCCGGTGGCGATTTGGATTCCAGAATCCGGGTCATTACAACTAACATACCGGTTCAACAGTAAAATAAGCAGTCTCTTGGGGCAAAAGAACATAGGAAAGAAAACCACCAAGAGAGGATCATGAGTTGGGCTACTCAGACTTCACCCTAACACTCACTTTCCATTTACCCCACCCCCAACAAGAAAGCATGAAATTGTCCCCAATGTATAAGAAATATAATAACAAGGTGGTAGGTGAAGCAAACCTGAGGAGCATAGCGCCGACGATCAATAAGCAGGCGGGTCCGGTTGCCCAGAAGCCGCTCCATCAGTAGTAGGGACACTATCAGTAGTGTACGCAGCAATGTCGGCACCCTCAGTGGTGCTCCTCTAAGCAGTCTCCAATCGAGAGCTAGACGCCCCATCAGCTAACTCATGGGCCCTCATCTGCCGGGCCTCGTCATCAAGCAACGAGGCTCTCCTCGTAGCCTCCATCTCTACTCGCTCCCTCTTCCTAGCCCGAGCACCCTCACCCTCTCTAGTATGACTGGATCGGTGCCTCTTGGCACTGTCACATGGTGGAGGCAGTGGTGCAGTGGTGGTCTGGAACAGTGCAGTAAGCACTGTATCCTCAGTAAGCTCCGCAGGTGCGGTCTCAGGGTCGGGTACCCGCATATACAAGATGGCATCAACATCAGCCCTCAGACTCGCCACATCCGCCTGGAGAGTCATCAAATTAATAGTGGGGGCTTGACATGCGAGGACTCGCAACTCAAAAGTGTCGAGGCACTGGTGGACCACCTGAATCCTCCTCTCTGTCTTCTGAGCAATCTTCTTCTCAAGCCGGTCCTTAGCCTCAGCAATGGATCTCTGCATCCAAGGCTGGATATGGTGCAACAAATTAGCAATCTGGGCCTCTAACTTCTGGACCCTAGCAAGCGGGACCAGTGCTGCTGATGGAGGTGTAGACCTGGAGAAACTCGGTGCCCTGCTAGTGCCCAGGGCAGACTTGACCGAGGCGGTATCGGTAGGCTCTGATGTAGCATGATCAGCCCCTTGGGCTTGCTCTACCGTATCCGCCAAGTTCTCATCTAGCGGCTGCACCTCTAATCTGGGCCCTCTCCACGGTGCCGCCTCATTAGCCTCGTCCCTAATGAGACCAATATCTATTGATACGGTAGGAGTACGGAGGACATCTATGTGCCAGACGGGCACTCCAGCAGTCCTACACAACTGAAAGATCATGCAGGCAAATGGGTAAGTGGTAGAGGCTTTGAAAGCCCTCTAATGAATAACCGAGATCAACAATTTCGCAAAGTAGATCTCAAACCCGGTAACCATCGCTGCTATAAAGACCGCCCTATCCCAAGTAAGTGTATTATCCACAGCTTTGGGGGTAGGCGGTGGCAGACCAAAAGCCAGATGAACTTGGATGCAAACGTGAGGTTGGCCTTCTTGATAAGACCTCTGTGGTCAGTCACCCAATCCACGCCCTCACCATCTATAGATATATACTAGGCAATCCACCTATTGGTAGACTCTCTCAAGTCTATGTCCCGCTAAAAATGGCCACTCTTTACCACGTTCCATCTGTAAACAAACTTAGCAATGAGGGGGGCCCTCCCTGCATCAGTGGCCTCACCCTAAAGGAAACTGTGAATGGTGGGAGGCGAAATATCCACTCGGTGGCCTCAAACCCGGACACATGTAACTGGTGCCTATTTGGTGGGGTTAACCCGCCTGTCCAAAGGCCCTCGGAGAGCTTCTACGTAGGAGGCGTAGAATTCTCGAACCATCTCCTCGCTGTAAGATCCCACGCTCCTAGCCATCCACTCGAGCTCGTGGCGGGTGAATAAGGTGTGTATCGCAGGGACTGTGTGTAGACTCCCTGTCAGAACCCGCCGCTCCACTGCTAAAGTCCGATCATCACCCCTTTATCATTCAACAACTTAACATCCCTGTAAACCTGGTATTGGCCATCTAAACACCACTGGTCGGGATGATCAGCAACCGGTGTAGGGACCTCAAACTGGGGTGCCCAAGTAGACTCCGCACTATGGGCCTCATCAGACGAGGCAGGGTGAGCAGGTGCAGCAGGAACAGTGGCACCCTGCGATCCTGAATCAGAGGCAGTGGCCTTATGCGACCCTGTAGAGTGGGCCGACTCAGAACCGGAAGCCTCCTCGAAGCCAGATGCTCCCTCAGAACCCGAGGCAGACCAAGACGGTGTGCCGGTCAGTGTGTGCTCTAAATCAGACTGGGAGGTAGTGACTACGCCGGACGCCACTTTCTTGGTCGTGCCCCGAGTGGTCCTAGCAGCAGGTGTCGGTGTCTGGGTGCCTGGTGGCACATATTCGGGATCACGCTCATCGTTCGACGAACCAATCACCATCAGGCGTGAAGGTGCCACACACTTGGACCGTCCTCTGGAATAGACTAAATCCGTCTTGGGGGCCATTGGTACCTGCAAGGGAGAGTTATTAATTTTATTGTAATCATCCTACACACAAAAAAGAAACAAACACCAAATTTGGAACACAAAACACAGTGAAGTGCAGAATTGTAGAACTGAACGACAGGCACTATCGATGGTCCGTCGATGAAATGATGGTCCGTTGATAGGGTATGTAGGTGGACACTTAGCATATTTCAGAAGTTATAGGTCCACAGAAGCTGCAGTTAGAAACGATAGATGTGCAGAATGGCCCATTGATGAATCGATGGACCGTAGTCCACTTCCGTCGTTGGACACTTAGAAAAATTTAGAAAGTTTCAGAGAACAGGGTTGCAGTTAGAAACGACGGATGTGCAGAACGGCCCATTGATCAATCGACGGACCATAGTCCACTTCTGTCTTCCCAGAGTTGGACTAATACGTGGTGCAGCTATCGACGGACCCCAGCAATGGTTCGTCAATTGATCGATGGTCCGTAGACGAGGTCTCGTACTGTCGGTCAGAGACAGATATTTTTTAGACATCCATAGCACCCCACAAATAGAAAATTTCAAGCACATCAAGACACAATTTTCAAAAGCAATCATCAAACAATTTCGTCATTCCTAGGGCTTTGAATATTCAAAATTTGATCCTAGATTCTAAGAGACTATTAAGCCCTAAGTCGGAAAACAACAAATCAATCAACATTCAGAGTTAATTTAGACCATTAGCACCCCCAACCCATTCACTTTCCATCATCCTAAGGGATAAGAAACTCCAATTTTAACAAGTTAATCATGTAAAATTTGTCCCTAAGTCAAGACCCACATACAATCTAGTCATCTTCTCACACAAATGAACGAGAATTCGTTGAGCGGATGAGAATGGAATACCTGTACGCTGTAGTGGAGTGAATGTGAGGGTGAACTTTGCAACAACGATTGACAAGACCACCTTCGAACACCGACCGGAAAATGGAAGAGATGGATGGAGAATTTGGGAGACTAGGGTTTGGGGAGTTTATGGATTGTGGAGAGGATGACAAATCAGAAGGGAATTATGATGGAATAAATGTGGGAGTGAATGGATGAATAAGGAAATGGGGGAGGGAAACGGTTAGGGGGGGGAGGAATTTGAAAAGGTATGGGGTAATTGAAAGGGTGATTTTTAATATATAGCCGGCCGGGTCAGGTTGGGTAATGGGTTCTTGGGAACTAACGATTCCCCGTCGATGGACCGTAAGTCAATCGATGGTCCGTTAACTGCTCCGTCGATTGTTCCCTATCTTAGACAAAATTAAAAATCATACCTGAGATCCACGGACACCATCGACGGTCCGTCAATTGGTCCTTAGATCAGTGCACCATACCAATTTCTGCAGATTTCCTTTGGTTTGGTCCCTGCACATTGAGCACCCAATAAGCCATTCTTTTTGTGTTTTCTGAGCTCTTTTTAGACACGGACCCTAAACTACTCTCTAGCCAACAGACTTAAAAGAAATAAAAGAAAATTCACACATGACATTGAGTAAAAACCGAAATAATGCAACTTTTCCTACAAAGACAAGAAAAACCTATTGTTGGCTAGAAGATACACATTGGGGTGCCTCCCAATCAGCGCTTGATTTGACGTCGCGGCACGACGCAAGACTCTTGATTACTCAGACTTCATCAAGATGGTATACCTCAACCACTTCATTCGCATTTTCCGCATGCCCGAGGTAGATTTTGATTCTTTGCCCATTTACCTTGAACCTTGCACCTTCCTTGTTCTCCAACTCAACTGCACCATGAGGGAACACTTGAGTGATCAAGAATGGGCCAGTCCATTTGGACTTGAGTTTGCCCGGAAACAAGTGCAACCTAGAGTTGAACAAAAGCACCAAATCCCCAACCGCAAATTCGCGCTTCTCAATCTTTTAATCATGGTACTTCTTCATCTTTTCTTTGTAGAGGGATGAACTTTCATATGCCTTCAAGCGAAACTCATCAAGATCATTTAACCCATTTAATCTCTGTTTCGCTGGTTCATTCCAATCCATCTTCAGTTTCTTCATCGCTCATAGGGCCTTCTGCTCTAAGTCAACCGGCAAGTGACAAGCCTTCCCATATACAAGTTGGTATGGATACATACCTATGGGAGTCTTGTATGCTATACGGTAGTCCCAAAGAGCATCACCAAGCCTGCTTGACCAATCCGTTCTACTAGCATTCACCATTTTTGCCAGAATTTGCTTGATTTCTCTGTTTGACACCTCGACTTGCCCACTAGTCTGTGGATGGTAAGGAGTGGCTACATTGTGGCGAACCCCATATTTCTCCAATAACCCTTTGAACAACTTCTTGCAAAAGTGGGATCCCCCATCACTAGTAATGGCCCTAGGGGTGACAAATCTGGAAAATATGTTCTTTTTCAAGAACGCGATGACACTCTTCCCTTCATTATTTGTAAGTGCTATGGATTCCACCCATTTTGACACATAATCAACCGCCACAAGAATATACTTCATCCCATGAGAACTCATAAAAGGGCCCATAAAGTCAATGACCCAGACAGCAAACAACTCAATTACTAGAATAGGATTCAAAGGGAGCTCTTGCCTCCTTGAAATACCCCCATCTCGTTGGCACCTATCACAAGACTTGGCGAAATCATAAGCATCTTGGTGGATGGTCGGCCAATAGCACCCACACTGAAAAATCTTATGGGCTGTCCGGATACCACTATGATGCCCTCCCACAGGCGAGGAGTGACATTCCTCCAAAACACTTAACATCTCAACTTCCGGCACATATCGACGAATAAGACCATTGGCACAACTCCGGTATAAATAAGGCTCATCCCAAAAAAACGTTTTCACATCACGCATGAACTTTTTCCTCTGATGAAAGGACAAATCCGATTGGACTATATCACTCGCCAGATAATTCGCAAAATTGGCAAACCATGGAATCAAGTCATGAGAAGCAGTCAATACATGCTCATCAGGGAAAGTATCATCAATTTCAGCCTTTTCACCCAACTCTCATATAGCTTCATCTTCTAATCTGGACAAGTGATCCACAACTTGGTTTTCGGTCCCCTTTTTGTCTTTCACCTAGAAATCAAACTCTTGCAACAACAATACCCATCTCATCAACCTTGGTTTCACATCCTTCTTTGCCATCAAATATCTCAAAGTAGAATGATCAGTATGCACTATGACTCTCGTGCCAAGCAAATAGGATCGAAATTTTTCGAACGCAAATACCACCGCAAGGAGCTCTTGTTCAGTCACAGTATAAATTTTTTGAGCTTCATTAAGGGCCTTACTGGCGTAATAAATGGGGTGAAGGATTTTATCCCTTCTTTGTCCCAATACTACACCAAGAGTAACCCCACTAGCATCACACATCACCTCAAATGGTTTACTCCAATCCGGGGAAATAATAATGGGCGCAGACACCAACTTCTCCTTCAACTCTCCAAATGCCTTCAGACAGGATTCATCAAAACAAAATTTGCACTCTTTCTCAAGTAACTTGCACAGAGGATGTGCAATTTTTGAAAAATCCTTGATAAACCTCTGGTAGAAGCCCGCATACCCAAGAAAACTCCTCACACCTTTTACAGAGATGGGTGGAAAAAGTCTCTCTATCACCTCAACTTTGGCTCGATCAACCTCTATACCCTTCTCTGAGATGCGATGGCCCAATACAATACCCACTTTCACCATGAAGTGACATTTCTCCCAATTTAGCACAAGGTTGCAATCTTCACATCTTTTGAGAACTTCGGCCAAGTGACTCAAACACTTCAATGGTGTCATCTACCATATCGGAGAATATTGACATCATACATCTCTGAAAAGTAGCCGGTGCATTACACAACCCGAAGGGCATCCTCTTGAACACGAAAGTTCCATAAGGGCAAGTGAAAGTGGTTTTCTCTTGATCTTCCGGTGCAATAGAGATCTGGTTGTAACCCAAATAACCTTCCAGAAAACAATACCACACTTTTCATGCAAGCCTATCTAGCATCTGATCCATGAAGGTCATAGGAAAATGGTCCTTCTCAGTCCATGCATTCAATTTCCGGTAATCCATACACACTCTCCACCAGGTCACCGGCCTCATTGGAACAAGTTCATTCTTCTCATTAGGGACCACAGTCATTCCCCCCTTTTTGGGCACACATTGAACAAGGCATACCCAACTACTATCTGCGATCGAATATATGACTCCGGCATCTAACCACTTAATAATCTCTTTCTTCACTACCTCTTGCATAGGTGGATTTAAACGTCTTTGGTGCTCAATACTTGGCTTATGATCGGGCATGAGTTGGATTTTGTGTGAACAAATACCGTGAGGGATCCCAATAATATCCACAATAGTCCACCCAATATCTCTTTTGAACCTCTTTAACACTTCCACCAAACACTCTACTTGCTCCACATTCAAGTCCGATGCAATCATTACAGGCAAAGTGTCATCTTTTCCCAAGAATACATACCTGAGATGAGATGGTAGAGCCTTAAGCTCTAATTCTGGAGCCTCTTCAATAGATGGTTTCGCGGGTGGAGACTCGTGATGTTTCATGTCTAACTCAAATTTATTTTGTTTGAATCAAAAATCACCTCGATCAAGTGCCGCAACCAATGACCCATACTCTTCAATACCATCACTCTCAAAATTCATGATCACTGCCGCTAGTGCCTCAACACCAAGGCGCTCTTCGATTTGTACCTCAGACGTACTCTCAACCCTGTAAGATATAGCAGATACTATTTGGAGCTCACCACTCTGCTTCATGGACCTACAAATGTTAAAAGTTGCCTATTCATTATTTAATCAGAATTTCAGCTACCCCTTTTCCATATCAACCAAAGCACAACCAGTAGCAAGGAATGGCCTCCCAAGAATAATAGGCACCTCAAAGTCGACCTCACAGTCAAGAATCACAAAATCGGCCGGAAATATAAATGACTCTACTTTCACAAACACATCATGGAGTATCCTAATAGGACTCTTCACCGTTCGATCGACCATCAGTAACCTCATCGCAGTAGGCTTTAGGTCACCCAAACCCAACTTTTTGTAGATAGATAGAAGCATGAGATTTATGATTGCACCAAGATCACATAGTTCTTTAGAAAAGTGTAACAACCCGATGGTACATGGAATAGTGAAAGTGCCCGGATCTTCTTTCTTTTGCACCAGTGAGCTTGTAGCAATAGCACTACAATGTTGCATCCTATCATCATCCTCAAAACTCACCGACCTCTTCATAGTAACCATATCTTTCATGAACTTGGCATAACCGGGCATTGGTTCAAGAGCTTCTATCAAAGGGACATTGATGGAAAACTGTTTCAACATAGTAATAAAACGCTTGTATTTTCCATCCTCAGTCTTATTCACCAATCTTTGTGGGAATGGTGGTGGTGGTCAAGGAACGGGGGTCACCTTTTGGGGAATCTCTGCTTTTTTCTCCGCTTCATTTACCAACTCACCACTAGCTTCTACTACCTCATCTTCTCTTCTCACCTCGTCTTCAACGCCAGACGGCATAGGTGGATCCACGATTTGCTTACCCCCTCGAGTAGTGAGTGCCATACAATGTCCATCATTTTTCAGATTTTGGACAGTGTTGCTTGGAAGAGTACCCGATTGACGTGGGTTCACATTAGAAGACAATTGGGCCATTTGCAACTCAAGATGGTTGATTGAGATTGCATGTGCATCCACCTTTTGCCCAATATTAGCTAAATCACCTCTCAACTCTTTGGCGTGCTCATCATTCGCGTCGAACCTCCTTCTCATCTTTTGCAACATGTCCTCAACTCGCGCCATACTACATCCACCATCCCTAGGAGCAACTTTCCGATTTTGAGGTGGAACATAGGGCCCACTACGATCGTTTCTGTTACCATAGTTACCCCGGTTGAAGTTGTTGTCGCGGTTGTAGTTTCCATCTCGAATATAGTGACCCTCTCGGTTGTAATTTCCATAGTTCGACCTTGATTTCCTTGACCTTGGCGCCAATTATCCGGATTGGATCCTTAAGCGTTTGGTCGGAAACCCCCCATCTGCTCATTCACAACATAAGAATCTTCTTCGTAGTAGTAGTCATCCGCTGGCGGTGGTGGTTTAGCCAAATAATTCACCGTATTTACTTTCTCCGCACCCCCGGTGACATGTTTCAACACCAAACCAAGCTCAGTTCTCATTTGAGCCATCTCTTCATGAATCTCATCTGCGTTTGGGTTGTGTGTAGCTTGTACCGCAAAAGTGTTTCTCCGAGTATCCGACTTCCTAGTGCTCCAAGCTTTATTATTTTGGGAGATTTTCTCAAACTTCTCGGCGATCTCTGCATAAATACACTCCCCATAAGAACCACCCGCAATCGTATCAAACATTGCTTTTATTATTATCATCTTGCCCCCGATAGAAGTACTCTTTCAACGACTCATCGTCAATGTAGTGGTTTGGGACACTTCTCAAAAATGAGGTGAACCTATCCCAAGAACTACTTACTGACTCCCCAGGTAATGCCACAAAGGTTTTGACCCTATCTTTGTGGTTGAGCTTCTTAGACACCGGATAGTAACGCGCTAGGAACACATCCCTCTACTGGTTCCAAGTATAGATACAGTTATAGGGTAACTCAGTAAACCATATAGCAGCCTCTCCCGTCAGTGAGAGAGGGAACACTCTTAACCCGATGACATCCATGTCCAAATCAGGCTTCCCTACACAATTCTTAAACACCGACCTCAGTTTGGCGATGTGAGCATATGGATTCTCAGATGGTAGCCCCGAAAACAAACCTCTTGCGGTGAGCATCTGCATCAAGCTACTAGTTACCACAAAAGTATGACCATGTGGTAGAGGAGGTAGGACAAGTGTCCCACCAGAGTCAGTGATGTTAACATTGCCCCTATATTACTCTTGGGGTCGTGGGGCAGGAGGTTGCCTCCTCACATCACCTTCACCAGGGTTCTCCACTATCACTTGATTATAAGCATCAATCGACGGAGGAAGTTGATGGTTGATACTATCACCAAGATTAGAAGGATTATGTGGATCGTTCATTCTGCGGAGTGTACGGTTTAGTTCTGGATCAAGTGGAAGTATTGGTTCTCCTCGACTTCGTGTACTTGGCATACACTATAGCTAGACCAAAAAGAAAAAGAAAAAGTAAAATTAGGAAATTGTTGACTAAAGTTCGGTAATGTGCTTAAAGTTAATCTAAAAGCCACTTTCCTTGGCAGCGGCGCCAAAATTTTATATTCTCAAATTACACTTCTTTACAGAAGTATAAGCGGTCGTATCAAGTAAAGAACCCAACAAGTAGGTTGGGATCGATCCCACGAGGAAAATGGTTTAGACTTAACTTTAATATACTATTGCATCTATTTACTCAAGTCCTTTCCGAAAACAGTTAATTAAAGAGGGGTTTTTTGTGAAACTAAAGTGTTCAATTATTTCTAAGTAAAACATGTAGCAAGATTAAAACTTTTGTTTTTATCAAGTGGTGAGAGAAACTAGGGTGTAAGTGTTACCCATATGTTCATAACTCGATAATCCTAGCTATAACAATTCTTTCCTAGTATCTTGCATGCAAAGTGATAAGCTATGTATCTCTAAATCCTTGGTCCGGCATTTAGAGAATTTCACCCCGTACCTTGGTCTGCGCGTGTCTAATTTACTAAACCTTACCTTTACCTCATATTAAGCATCATATTCGATGTTTGGCTTAGTTACTACTTCGCACCAATCGGAACTAGCCTATTAGATAGTGTCCACTAAATCTATGTTGATAATTCTTTTTCTATTAACTACCCCCTTGGTCCGGCAAGTATATATAGTGCAATTTCTAACGCGCGCACTCGTTAAAAAGACTTCTAAGTGAAAAATTTATCAATACACGCAAGAATCTATTCTAGAATTGTTATTTAGCTAGTTTTACCTTGTTAATCACCCATGGTTCCCACAACCCTAGTTGTGGATTTAGTTACTCATGCCTAAAAATACACAATTCATGGTTGTTAAACAATAATTCATATACTTACTTTGACAAGTTTGAAGAAAATCCAGAAATAACACTTGAAATAACAAACTTCACTTGATAATTAATTCCGGAAACTTGAGTAAATTGTCAATTTATAAAATCAAGAACCCAATAACACAAATATGAAAAATAATAAAAAGTCTAACCCCCAAAACGAGGTTTTTAACCATATTTATATTAACAAAGTCCTAAATTAAAAGGAGTCCAAAATAAGGAAAGTCTGTCCAGAAAATGTGGCTTCAGTCGACGACCCCACAGACAGTCCATCGATAGAACGACAGACCGTTAACTGCCTCCGTTGGTCCACACTTAACTTTTTCTTCAGCTTTTATTTTTGCATCTTCTCTGATTTAATCGACGGACTAACAACACGGTCCGTCGTCTCACTTACGGCCCGTCGATGCCTCTGTCGTTCCATACTTAGTGATTTCTTCAACATCGGGTACTGGGACTAATCTCTGATCTGATCGACGGTTTGCTAGGATGGTCCATCGATCAGGTCGATCCTTCCGTAGCCCCACACTTGGTCAGAATTCCCCGAGTTGCTTCCAGATGCTTGGACCTCCCGTCGATGATCACCACCCAAGGACCGTCGATGGAACAACGGGCCGTCGATGGCTTCGTGGTTAACTTCTGCAATGAATTCTGCACAACCGTCTGCATTTTTATTTTGGACAACTTTCCTGCAAAACACAGATAAAATACATTAAAATTACTACAAAAAGGCCCTAGACACACACTAAATTTAAGGAAAAAGCATTGAAATTACCGTTAAACCACGGTACATCAGTTAGTAAGAAAAAGAATTATCAACATAGACTTAATGTGATACTATCTCATAGTCTACTTTAAATTTGTGAGAGGGTGAAAACTAATCCATAGATTGATGTTATTTGTAATATAAGGTAAAAGGTAAGGGTTAGTATATTATACACACGTAGGTGGAGCAAGGTGCAGGGTGATATTCTCTATTTCCGGACTAAGAATTTAGAGATACATAAGTTACAACTTTGCAAGTGATAAACTAGGAAATGAATAGTCTTACTTAGATTACTGCGTTATGAGCTTATGGGGAACACTTAAACCCTATTTTTTCTCTCTCTCATTGATAACAACTAAAGTTTGAATCTTGCTCACTTGCTCTCTAAACAACAATCCACTATTTGTTACAAAAAAAAAACCATATTACTTACTTTCCTCGAACATAAATTGACTAAAAATTATAATAGTGAGTTAAGTTTAAGTCTAAACCATATTTCTAATGGTATCGACCCCAACCTACTAGTTGGGTTCTTTATTTGACAATGATCTCTTATACTTTTGTAGGGATGTGTGTAAATTGGGGGTATCAAATTTTGGCGCCGTTGCCGTGGAATAAGACTTTTACATTTAGCTTAATTACATTATTAAGCTTTAGTAAATTATTTATTAATATTACTTTTTCTTTTATTTTTGTATCTACCAGTTTCTACTCAAGTGTATGCAAAGTACATGGAGTAGAGACGAACAATTGAAACCTTACGACCTAGAGTTAAGTAGAACTTTTAGAAGAATGAATAACGAAGGGGTCCAAGTGAATCCAATTGCGAGAAATCTAGATGATAGAGTTGAGTTGCAGCTTTCTGGGTTTGCTAATGTGAATGCTAAGGTTCATGGTGAAAATCTACTTGGGGATGTATTGAGTGTACAGAATCCACAAGAACTAACTATGCATGATAACTATAGGTGTAACGACCCGAGAGTACCCTCTAGAAGTTAGGGCATTCCTGGATCGATCCACGGTGTCGTCGACCTCTCGGAGGTCTAAGACAAGCCCTTTCGTACCATTTATTGCATACATGTATGAAAAGTAGTGCGAAATTAAAACTTTTCACACGAAATAATAATACTTCAAAATATCTCTTTTATAGAAAACATAATGCAAGGATAAGTCTCAAAGTCGCTATCTTAGACATAGGAATATATTGGGACACGGCCCATACTTAAACATATAGAAAATAGCTAAGTCTATTACAATACTTCAATAAAGAAATCTAAACATAAAGATGTCCTCGAATCTAGTGAGGACATACCAACTCTTTACTTGAATGAACACTAATCCAAGCATCAACTTCGAGACTCCTCTCAAATGCCACCTACACCTTTAGGGATAGACAAAATGTATGGAATTAGTCCAAACACTTGTACTAAGTATGGCATAATGCATAAAATCATGAAAATGGATATTTGTATTAAACATGCTCTTTTTTATTAAAAATCATAGTATAAGCATAAGAACAACATTTAACACCTTAGAAACATGTAAGATATCATATAAGCATTTAATCAAACATTGAAGAATATTACAGTGAACTATGTCAGCTTACAGTAATATCTTGTAACTTGTATCCTTCTCACCAAAGGTTATCCTAAGACTCACTTAAGTGAGACGAAGAGAGACCGCCCATACACCCTCTCTAAGCACACCTAAGTGATCCTTAAGACTTCCTAAGATAAGATTGTTCTCACTTTTATTTGTTAAACTCCCTACCTAGAATTACTCTAAGACTCACCTAAGTAAGACATGAAGAGACCGCCCATACACCCTCTTCAAGCCTACCTAAGAAATCCTCAAAGCTACTCTCGATAAGTACTTTTTCATTTACATTCCTTTACTAAAGTAATTATATTCATTAAGTCATTTAGAAGACATATCATACATTATAGACTTCACATAATGGTCTTGGAAATACCTAGGGACTCACATACTAAAATCTTCAAAGTCTAGTCGTGCAGTGTCTAAATATCATCCCATTCCACTACCTAAACTTCCTAGTACTTATCCAACACTAGCATGTATCCCACATGATGAGAATAGGCAATAACCGACATAGACCATACTAGCTAGGCATGGAATCCGGAGTCATAAACCTACTCCGATGGAGGGTGTTCTACTTGCCAAGGGTAGAACTACGACACATCCCATGTAGGCACATGGTTAAGGAATATCAAGGTCTTTTATATACTCTAGTGTCATTCTCAAGTAGAGGTACATTGTACTCTAGTATCCTTCTTAAGTAGAGCTACAAACCATAACATATTCACTCGGTGCTAGCCTTTGTTATCATAGAGTAAGTTCATTAAAAAGGGGCATATGAAAAGGTACCATCTCTTAGTCTTTACCTAGTCATAATGCACCTACCAAAGATGGGTCCACTAGGCCTGCAACTCAATTGTCTATAATGATAGCTCATTCTTAACCTTCTCTATATATAGAAGGTTCCACATATTAGTCATGCTTAGAAGGGCACCATCTTAGGTCTACCAATCCTAGACTTTCATTCAACATTCATCCATACACATACAAGAAAAAGGTGCATAAGCCTACTAAGTCAAGATGTTCATATTCATCATATACATGTATCAAGTAAGGGACACAAGTCTACCAAAACAAGACACATCATTAATTCACATTAGCGCATATAGTATATCGTTCCTTGAAGCACTTAGGAATGACCCTTATCATGTTTATGTCATCCTATACATTACTATGACATCATCATTATACCCATCATAGACTCATATAGTCAAGTAGGAATAATCATTTATCAACTCTAAGACAACACACATATATACATAGTCATAGTCCAATATGATCACCTAATATCCATAGAAGAACACATACTTTCACAGTACTAGGATGTAGGTAGATATGATCATACTTCACATAATCAATTAGACAAATCATCATAATACTTCAAGTAGTGCCGATAAGGCCATGATCATCAATATACTTACAATAACGCCGACGAGGCCACATCAATCACATAACACCGCCACCATAGGTGGTCCATACCAATAACATCATAATTGAAGTCTAATTAACATAAAATAAAGAGAATTTAGGGCAGCGTACCACCAATCCATTCTCACCACTTCAATCCATGTCTAAATCATCCAATTCAATACCATAAGGCCTTTACCCATGACCATGAACATCAATTCAAAGTATAAATCATAATTCTAGATAAAACTAGGTCAATTCAATATAGATTTAACAATCTAAGACCAATTATACATCAATTGCATATAATCTTTACATCATTACATAGCCCATAGAAGACTACACTATAATTCATAAGTATAGAGATATGATCACTTAACCCATAAAATTGTCAAAATAAAAATTGCATGGCTTGCATGGGTTCATAAGAATTATAACTTTAAAAAATTGCATTAACATCAATTCAATCCTAAAACATTGGTTTAAAACCATTTATGCAAGAACCCACAGCTAGATTATGAAATTGGACAATTCATGTTTTTGATCATCTTTTAAAATCATTGAAATTGACTCCTTGAAGAAAGAGAATTCAAGGATGAATAACCATACCTTAATTGTTATGAAAAGCCCCCAAGGTTGATGAAGAAAAAGTTGAGAAACCAATCTTTTTCCTTAAAACTTTAAAGCTTCAACAATGGAGGTTTTGGAGAGAGTGAATGGAGAGGTTTTGTTTTGAGATGAGAGTTTTGCTTTAATTGATGAGGTTAGGTGTTTAAATAGGTCTAATAACCGTACATAATATACCCCTAAATTACCCAAAAGACCCCTACATTTATTGGATAATTTAACCAAATCAAATTTGACTTAAAAATGATGCAACAAAATCTGGGACTTTAGTGCGCGTCGTGGAGACACTCCAAATCTTATTTTTCAAAAATTCTTGGACAGAATGGTTTGTGACAGCCCTGGATAGTAAGTCAAAGTTTTTTCCTATTGCGTGTCAGCTGCGCGTCATGCAACAGCATGCCAAATCTTGGCTGTTTGGCAGCTTCGCTGGCCCATGTTTGGGTCCTCCTCGGGGACCCTTTTGATGGTCCTCGGGGCGTCGTTCCTGGACGTTTTGACCGTTTGAGTATCAGAACACCTGTAGGAACTCTCGGTACTGAATTTAACCTTCAAAACATCCCCCAAAACATCACTACCAAACAGTACGACACACTAGTTTAACTTCGACTAGTTTTCGAACGTCTTGGACGTTCTTGACCGTTTGACCTCCAAACAATTCCAATTTTTATATACTGCCTATGAACACTATTTTAAACCATTTTATGAATTTAAAACATCATGAAACAAGTGTTAGGCTCTAGTTCAACCTAGCTCATTTTTAGGGACTTTACAATAGGGTTGACTTCAACACCGTTAAATCTAAAGGACCTATGTGCTACCTCCTCTACCCCCGGATAAACATTTGTGGCTACTAGAAGTCCCATTGAAATTCTTGTAGCAAGGTGTTTGTTTACGGGTGTGGCATCTAAGGATCCGCATGTGCATATGGCCAAGTTGAGGAGTGTTATCAAGAGTTGGGGGGGTGGACCAAATTTGGACATGGATGTCATAGGGTTGAGAGTATTCCCTCTATTGTTGATCGATGATGCTGCGGTAATATTTTCTGTGCTCCTATATAACTCCATTCATACATGGGATCAATTACACAAGGTTTTCATGGCTATGTACTTTCCATTGTCAAAGAAGTTGAACATAAAAGATGAACTCAAAAAGATCGTGGCACTACCTAGAGAGTCTATGAATAGTTCATGTGATAGGTTCATTGCATTCATAAGATGTGTTCTAAGCCACTGTATTTATATGAGTCGCTAAAAGAGTACTTCTACAGGGGTAAGGATCAAAATAGAAAGGTTGTGCTTAATACAATTGTTGGGGGTTCATATGGTGAGTGGACTTCAAAGAAAATTGCTGAGAAATCTGAGAAAATCTCCCGAAATATCAATGCTTGGAAAACTAGAAGGTTAGATACCAGGAGAAGGATTTTTGCAGTTCAATCTGCACCTAGTCAATCTACTGATGGATTTTATGATGGATTTTGTGAGGAGATGGCTCAAATGAGAACCGAACTAGGGTTTATTTTGAAACATTTAAGGGGATGTGCTGAATAAGTAAATGCTGTGAATTATTTGACTATAAATCCACTACCGATTGAGGAGTGCTACTATGAATAGGATGCATATGCAGTGAACGATCAGATTGGGGGTTTCAGATCCATCTCCCAAGTTTCAATAACTACTGCCAAGGTAAAGGAAACTAAGGTACAAAACTATTATAACTATAATCGAGAGGGTCAGTATGTACATGATGCGAGCTACAATTGTGCCAACGAAAACAATTGGAATAACTATGGCAACAAAAACAATAAGGGTGGTCCTTATGTTCCTCCTCAAAATTGAGAATCTGGTAATAGGGAAGTTATGAGTAGTACGTCTTGTATTTAGGATATTGTGCTGAAGATGATGAAGAGGTTCAATTTGATTGATCATAATGTGAAGGAGATGCAAAGAGACTTGACTAGTATTGGTCTAGAATTTGATGCCCATGTAGTGTCGATCAAGAAAATCGAGTAGCAGATGACTCAGTTGTCTACCAAAGTTAACCCACATTAGCATGGAACACTTTCTAGAAACACTATCTAAAATTTAAAGAATGATGGGCATTGTATGACAGACATCACTCTATTGGGTAAGAAAATCATTGATCCACCTATGTCGTTTGACGTCGAAGTTGAGGTTCGTAAAGATGATGATGTGATCAAGGTTACTAGAGAGTCTGAGAATCATACAAAGAAATAAATAGAGAGAACCTAGAAAGTTGTTACCATGACTAGACCTCCACTTCCCTTCCCACAGAAGTTATTAAAGATGACTGAAGAAGGAAAATACCGAATGTTTATTAGTTTGTTAAAGATGATTTCAATCAATATTCCGTTGATAGAAGCTTTGGAGCAAATTCATGGGTATGTGATGTTTATGAAAGATTCGGTGACAAACAAAAAAGTTGTGAACTTTGAAGATGATGATAGGTTACAACACTGTAGTGCTATTTGCTACAAGGACCCGTGTGGGGAAGAAGGAGGATCATGGTGCCTTGACTATTCCATTACCATTGGGTTGCTACATTTTTCTAAGGCATTGGGTGATTTGGGTGCTAGTTTTAATCTGATGCCATTGTATTTTTACAAGAAATTGGGTTTAAGGGATCCAAAAATGATTGCGATGTGATTGCTCATGGCCGATGGAAGTGTGAAGAGGCCCATTCGTGTGCTCCAAGATGTAACAGTGAAAGTGGGGTCTTTTATCTTTCTAGAAGATTTTGTGATACTTGATTGTGAGGTTGTTTTGAGGTATCTATTATCCTTGGGAGACCATTTCTTGCCACTTGGCATGCATTGGTTGATATAAATAAAAGACAGATAACTTACGATTTAATAGTGAAGATGGGACGATTAACATCTGTAGATCCATGAAATAAAGTAGTGAGCTCATGTCTATATGAGTGATTAACATATCAAGAGAGTGTTTTGAAAGTGCGTATTGAAGAGAGGTTGGATGTTGATTCACTAGCAGTGGTAACGATGAATTCTTAGAGTAATGGTGTTCAAGACTATGATGAATTGGTCGCACACTCGATATGTGTGAATTTTGTTCAAAATAAAAAATATTAGAGTTAGACATGAAGAATCACAACTCTCTACCCACAAAACCGTTTGTTGAGGAGGCTCTAAAATTTGAGCATTAAGGATGTACCATCACATTTGAGGTACGCATTCTTGGAAATAGATTGCACTTTACGAGTCATTATACCGGATGATTTGAATGTGACACAAGTTGAGACATTGGTTTCCATGAAGAGGTTCAAGCGGGCTATTATGTGGACTATTGCAAACATTATTAGGACCCATCAAGGCATTTGTTTTGAGAAAATATAACTCATACCGGGTTGGTAACCTTGTATCGAGCACCAGAAATGTCTACATCTCTCTATTCAAGAGGTAGTTAAAAAGGAAATCATAAAGTCGTTGGATGATAGAGTTATTTATCAGATTGCAAATAGAAGTTAGGTTTGTCATATTTAGCGTGTGCCCAAGAAAGGTGGGATGATTGTGTTTCCGAATACGAAAATTGATCTTATTCCGATGTGGCCCGTGACTAGTTTGACAGTCTACATGGACTACCGGAAATAAAATGCTTGGACAATAAAAAACAACTTCCCTATGTCGTTCATGGATCAGATATTGGACCGAATTGCTGGTAAGGGTTGGTATGGTTTTCTAGATGGTTATTCAGGCTATAATATGATTTCCATAGCTCCGAAAGACCAAGAGAATACCACCTTCACTTGCTTTTATGCGACTTTTTCCTTTAAACGGATGCCATTTAGGTTGTGTAATACTCCATCGACCTTCTAGCATTGTCTGCTATCGATATTTTCTAATATGGTAGAGGACACTATTGTGGTATTTATGAATGATTTATCGGTGCTAGGTGAATCTTTTGAACATTATTTGGACAATCTGGACGATGTACTTAAATGGTATGAAGAGTGCAATCTTGTCCTAAATTTGGAAAAGTGCCACTTCATGGTAAAAAGTAGGATAGTTCTGCGTCATCGGATTTTAGAAAAAGGGAGTTGAGGTTGATAGAGTGAATGTTGAGGTAATATAAATGCTTCAAACACCTATCCTTGTTAAAGGTTTTAAAAGCTTTCTTTGGCTTGCAAGCTTCTATAGGAGGTTTATCAAGGATTTCTCTAAAAATTGCACATCTATTGTACAAAATGCTCTAAAAGGAGTGAAAATTTGATTTCGATGATGCTTGTACAAAAGCATTTGGAGAGTTTAAGGAGAAGTTAGTTTCCGCACCTATCATTATTTCAACAGATTTGGGGCAACCGTTTGAGGTAATATGTGATGCGAGTAGAGTGGCTCTTAGTATAGTTTTGAGGCAGAGGTAAGAGAAGATTCTTCATCCTATTTACTATGCTATCAAATCTCTAAATAGGGCTCAAAATAACTATATAGTTACATAATGGGAACATCTTGCAGTGGTTTTTGCATTCGAGAAATTTCGATCCTACTTGTCTAGTACTATGGTCATAGTACATACTAACCATTTTGCATTGAGGTATCTGATGGCTAAGAAGGATACAAAACTGAGGTTGATTAGATGGGTATTGTTGCCGCAAGAGTTTGATTTTGAGGTGAAAAACAGAAAAGGGATAGAAAATCAAGTTGCAGATCATTTGTCAAGAGTAGAGGAGGAAGCTATGCTAAAGCTAGGAATTGGGGCTGAAATTGATGATGCTTTTACGGATGAACTTATATTGGCTGCTACTCATAATCTGATTCCTTGGTTTGCAGACTTTCCTAACTACATGGCAAGTGATGTGGTTCCATTTGATTTGTCGTTTCACCAAAGGGAAAAGTGTATGCATTATGTGAAGAATTTCTTTTGGAATGAGCTTATATGTACTGTAGTTGTGCAGACGGGGTTATTCGTCGTTGTGTGCCTAAGGTTGAAATGTTGAGTATACTAGACACATGTCATTCATTGCCTGTTCGTGGGCATCCAAGTGGTATCCGGAATGCACATAAAGTTTGCAATGTGGGTATTACTGCCCTACCATAAACCAAGATGGTCATGATTTCTCCAAGTCTTGTCATCATTGCCAAATAGAATGAGAAATTTCAAAAAGGAAAAACTCCCTATGAATCCGATATTAGTGATTCAGTTATTTAATGTATGTGGCATTTGTTTTATTGGTCCATTTGTGAGTTCACATGGGATGAAGTATATTCTTGTTGTCGTTGACTAAGTGTCGAAGTTGGTGGAGCAATTGCGATTTCCAACAATAAAGTTAAAAGTTGCATTACATTTCCGAGAAGAATATAATCTCCAGATTTACTAAACCTAGGCAGATTATCAGCAATTGAGCTTTGCACTTTTGTAATAAGTTGTTCAAGGTGTTACTCGAGAAATATGGAATCCACCACAATATAGACAGTCCTTACCATCTGCATACTAGTGGGTAAGTTGAAGTGTTCTACAGAGAGATCAAGCAGATTGTGGCAAAAACTTCAAATTCTAACAAAACCGATTGGTCAATGAAGCTTGATGATGCTCTATGTGCATATTTCACCGCATTCAAGACACCCATAACTATTTACCCCTACAAACGTGTATATTGGAAGTCTTTCCATTTGCCGGTAGAGCTAGAGCATAAGGCTATTTATGCTCTAAAGAAGTTTTATTTGGATTGGGGTTCCACCAAATCATAGAGTAAGTGGCATGAATGTGCTTGACGAGTTTCACTTAAGATATTATGAAAGTTCATTCTTGTACAAGGAAAAGATGAATAAGTATCATGATCAACGGATTTAGAAGCGAGAATTTGTTGTGGATGATCTGGTGCTTCTATACAATACCAGGATGAGCTTGTTTCTTGGAATGCTTAAGTCCAAGTAATCCTAGCCATTCATAGTCACACAAGTGTTCCCACATGGAGCGGACGAGATCGAAAACAATGGGGGAACAAGGTTCAAGTTGAAGGAGCATATGATAAATATCTATATTGGCATAGAGGAGAATGTGCAAGAGGTAGTTGGGGCCTACTATCGTGATGAAGTGTGAGTAATCAAGAGGACTGCATCATTCTGCGACGTTAAATCAAGCGATTCTTGGGAGGCAACCCAAGATAAACAATCTAACCAACTATATGTTTTTAATAATTATTTAGGAGTTTTCTTTATGGTGTTGACTTTCTATAATTATTAGATTGGTATTTCTTTGGTTTTAGTGTTGGCTCGATATAACATAGGGTCTGTGTTTAAAAAATTTCTAGAAAATGTAAAAAGAAAGAGCTAATAGTTGCTACATGTGTAGGAGCAAAAGGAAAATTTATAGAAAATGGGTTGTGCAGAGGTTTATGGACCCCATCGACGGTCCATGGATTGATCCACAGACCGTGAATTGGGTCCGTTGATCCCAGGTAAGATTTCTAATTTTTTGAAGGTGAAAGAAACCTATGGAATCGATATAATAATCAAAAGAAACCATAGACAATACAATTTAGAAGATCAAATTTGTAATAGAAAGAAACCCACATGAAACTCATCTTTTTGAAATCAATTTTGGAAGAAACTTTTAGGGAAAGTAATTCCAAAGGTGAAGAGTTCCCATACCTTGTTAAATGTTGAAGATAGATGGAGAAAAGCACCCTTTATGCTGCCCTAAAGACCTTGACCTAGCCCTTCAATGGAGTTCTTCTTTTTGAGAGAGAGGAAGTAGAGAGAAGGAAGAGCAATTTGGGTTTGGTAATTGAGAGGTGTTAAGTGAGGTTTTAGATTTAGGGTAGTATATATAGTTACTTAAATAATTTATTTAACCATCCCCTAATAACTAATTAAACCCCTAACTACTAACTTAATTAAATGACCATAACTAAACTTCACATGAATGTTACAGGCCTGACCTACGAGACCCCGACCTACGGGCCATAGGTAAGTCGACGGCTAGGACCCCCACCGTCCTGTGCAACCGTAGTTTTGGTCAGAGAGTTGTGTTTTTGGCCATTTGCTGAAATTGGCTAAGTGTCCATCGCAGAGGCATAGATGCCCCGTTGAGTGACCTACGCCTCGTTTTCTGTAGGTTGTAGGTAACACTGTCTACACTGCCTCATTTGGCAGCTTTGGGTTAAATGCAAGGGTCCTCTCCAAGGACCCCTAGGGTGGTCCTTGGGGAGTCATACCCGTACGTTTTGACCCTAAAACTACTTTTATATGGGTTAGACACCCTTTTACCAAATTTCATCAAATTCCAACTCCTAAAACCCCGTGAAATAGGCTAAGGCACACTAGCACCTTTTGCACTAGTCTCGGGATGTCGTGGACGTTCCTTCACATTTTGACTCTAAAACTTCCTAAATGACTTTAATACTTTATTATTGACCTTAAAAAATATTACAAACCTTAGACAACCGAGGTTCTATATTAGGTTTTAGACTGTCGGAGTGTTACACTAATAGCATCCGAGGAAACCACCCCTATGTTTTTTTTATGTTCTTTAGTATACTTTAGACTTTTGTGGGCTGCGTCCCAAGACATTGTTACTCATGTTGTCATAGATGATTTTTGAGACATATGTTAGAAAGTCTTCCGTTGCTATGAAGTGATTTTTGTATTATGTTGAAAGAAAATTCCGCACTACTTTTCATATATATGGAATGAATGATGTCTAAGGGCTTGTATAAGACTTCTGAGAGGTCAAGTACGCCATGTCACTTCTAGGAGGTGTTCCGCGGTCATGACAAACTTGGTATCAGAGCATAAGGTTATGAAATGGTCTTAGGATGTCTCAAAACCATATCTAGTAGAGTCTTATTCATCGCTGGGAGTCCCAACACGTCTATGAGTAGGAGTCTGTGATGCTTAGAAAAGTTTCACTTTTTCATTCTCTTAGTCATGCCATAGATTTTGGCTTTAGTAGGCCCTTTTCTAATGTTTTCCAATGATTTTGTCCAGGTTATGGCTAACACTAGGGCTAATGCTAGAAGGGAATGAGGTGGAAATTGGGATCAAGAGATTCCTCCCCAAGTGCAAGATAAACTCACCTACCGAGGAGAACAAGTTCTTCCTTAAGTTCCTAATGACCCTCCAATTGGAAATGTCACCTTAGAGGATTTTAGAATTTCTGTTAACTTGTTGGCTCGAGCCTTAATGGCCCAAGCCAATAGGAAGGTGGTGACTCCGGTAAATTCTAAAGGAAGTATAGGTGCTTATAATGTTAGGGAGTTCATGAGAATGAACCCTCTGGAATTTAGTGGCTCCAAGGGGTAGCAGGATTCAAATGCGTTCATAGATGAGGTTTATAAGACTCTTGCTATTAAAGGTTTAACTTCCAAAGAGAAAGCGGAACTAGCCGCTTACCAATTGAAAAATATAGCACAAGTTTTGTGTGAACAATGGAAAGATTCTAGGTCGGAAGGAGCGGGTCAGATTGAGTGGGAAACTTTTAAGTCACCTTTCCTTGATAGGTTCTTTTCGAGTAAATTGAGGGAGTCTAAGTTGGAGGAATTCATAAACCTCAAGCAAGTCAATTTGAGTTTTAAAGAGTATGCCTTTAAGTTTTATCTTTTGTCTAAGTATTCTCCAAGATTGGTAGGAAACCCTAGAGATTTGATGAATAGGTTCATGAAGGGAGTGTCTGAACTAGTAGAAGAATAATGTTGTATGACAATACTTGTTGATGATATGGATATTTCACGTATTATGGTGTTTGCCCAAAAAATTGAAGAGTTCAACCTAAGGAAAGAGAGGGCAAGAGAAAAGAAGATGTCTAGGCTTGAAGGAGAGATGTCTTTCCATTCTAAGTCCGAGGGGCAAGATCGGCCTAGAACTAAACCAAGGTATTCCAGGCAAGATTCTTACAACACCTCTAAGTTTGATAAATATAAAGGTAGTGGGTCTACATTTTCCAAGTCTACTTACTCCAAGTGTGGGAGAAGTCATTTTGGTAAATGCCTAGCCGGCACGGATGGTTGCTTTGGGTGTGGGAAAGATGGACACAATGTGAGAGATTGACCGAATCTAAAGGCTAAGGGAAGGGATGATAGGAAAGTTGCTCATGGTAATGTGGAAGATGGTCCTCCAAGGAAGAATAGTAGGTTCTATGCTCTCAAACCTCGGGAAGATCAAAAGTGATCTTCTCATTTCCCTTTCCGGTATGTGCTTCTTTAATGATTTATGAAAATTTACAGAATTTCTTATTATTATGATTTGCCTTGTTTTTTATGATGTTTTACTAATGATGGTGAATTTGAATTTTGAACTTCATGTGTGTGGCTTAGTCCCAAGTGGGGGATAGTGGAGCCATTTCTCCATAAAGTCCTTATATGATTATGTATAAGTATGTTTATCTAGGAATTGAGTTTTTTCCTTGATTGAGGTGTTTGAATTTAAAATCAATGCATACAAGATGGGCTGCTAGTCTAGAGTTGGTTTTAATAGAAGTGTTTAGGAAGGTGTCATTCGAGGACGAATGTTCCCATATGGGGGATATTGTAAGGACCCCAAAATGAAATAAGGTTAAATAGAGCCTCTCATGTGTTGAGAGAGTCAATAACTCATGTTTAAGATGTGTCATATCTTGTATAAGTTATTTTGAAGAGGTTTAAGATCATACATCCAAGGACTACCAAGACGTCCGAAAGTGAGCCATTATGTGTGCTAGCGTGCCTTAGTATGTTTCATGGGGTTTTAAGGGATGTTTGAAGTCCAAAATGATAGGGGAGTATCTTAACATGCATATGTTCATGTTTAGAATTGAAACTCCCAGTTACGACTCCCCAAGGACCCCCCAAAAGGTCCTTCAGGAGGAACAAAAGGGCTGTCAAGACACTACCTCGGAAGTGTCAATCGACGCCTAGCCAAATGACGCCTCGTGCTTTGATCAACGTTCCGTCGATTGAAGGCGTTGCTCCACACATAGACGTGGGATTTCATCCTCCAAAATGTGATTCTCCATCATAAACAAAGGAGCAGTAGGATGGCTTGTCGATCAGGCGACGCCCCGCCGCAAGCTTCTGTCGATTGGACCTGCAATCTGTCAAGGGAAGCTGCCTAGTTAATGGGTGAATTGGGAAATTCAACGCACATTCCAAATAAGTCATGGACGGTTATTTTTAGAGTTTTCAGTTATTTAAAGTATATTTATAGAATACAATATCCATTTAGACTCTAGGCTCCAAAACAAAACCTCTCCCTCCCAAAACTCTCTAAAGATCACCATTGAAGAAGAAGAGAGAGAGGAGGCATTTATAGGACAAATTTCACCATTTAATAAAGCTTGGTTTAATTCTCTAATTTGAATTATGTGAATATTTTTCAATATGGATTCTTCCATCCATAGAGTCCCCCTAGCTTCCGTCAATTGTGAATCTAAAATACCCCAATTTAGATAACTTTGTGATTGCATTGTGGGTATGGCTTGTTTGTGATCCCAATAGAGTGGGTAACATTCAATTATGTTTCTATGATTATTATATGATGTTTTTATGATGTTTACTTGATGAATCGTACTATTTGATGATGAAGGTGATCATGGTGATTTAGGCCTTTAATGACAAGATTTTGGGTTCTAGATTGATCTTCTTAATTCAATTGTCTTGACTACTAATTGGTCATAGTATGATCGTTTAAACATGAGTTGAACTAAACTTTATTGTTAGGATTGATCTTGACTCGTTATGTTGGAATTGAACCTTAAAGATGAATTATGGCTAGATTCACCTAGTAATGAAGAATGTGAGAAGAAGTCTACTTGATAGTCTTATAATCTACCTATGAATGAAGATAGAATGAATTGATGAATTATGAATCTTAGGTTGTTGTGTTGGATGTATATTTTGGAATTGAATGAATAAAAGTTATAGATTCACTTGAGCATGTAGAGACTGTCTAGGACATCCCTCCATGAGAGAAAAGGTTGAGAAAGGCTTAACAAGTAAACCTTGGAGTAGATGCATGAATCCAAGTGGATATGTAAAGTGAGAAGGATTGTTACACAAGGGTCCGGACTCCAAGTAGAAAGGAGAGACAAACCTAGTGGTTGTGATGACTATCCAAGTTTTAGGTCTCATAAGGCGGAAGTCCTTCACGTAGTGGAGTCAAGGTTTCCTAGTAGAGATCTCCATATCCTATGAACTTAGACCTGCTTGAGGAACATCTCGTAGTGTTCAAAGAAAGGTGAACTAAGAATTACTTGATGAAGTATCTCGTAGTATTCATGATGTATGTATGAACTTAGACATACCCAAGGGGTATCTCGTAGTGTTCATGATATATGTATGAACTTATATATACCGAAGGAGGTATGTCGTAGTGTTCATGACTATTGATGGATCAAGACATACCATAGAAAGCATCTCCTAGGATCCATGTGAAGAAGAACTTAGACATACTTAAATAAGAATCTCATAATGTTCTAAAGTTAAAGAGAAAAACTAGGTTCTAAATTTAGAAGAAATAGAAAGAGGACCTAAAAGTAATACCTTGCATAAATAGTATTATGGGGTGCTAGGAGTGGATTACAAAGTAAAACCTAGGGTCACTAAAGAAGAGGCTAGAGATATGATTGTATTAGAGATGCCTTTCCTAGTTATAGATGAAAAAAGATGAGAGATTCTTAATCAAGAGAGTTAAGTTAATGAAGTAACTCAGGAGGGTGAACATGTTAAGGATGACTTCAAGATATGCTTGGTGTGTGAGGTAGAATGGGATTCCTCATATGCATTGCACAAGTGTGGTTTAAGGTGGTCCAAACAGTATAGTATTCTTAGGTATGAAGAGATTAGGTCTAAATTATGAAAGTGGTCTATGATCAAGAAGAACCAAAGAGTGGTACTTAGCTTAGGCAGTAGTATGGCTGCTACCTTGGCCTTGCACAAATATACTTTGAGGTAGCTTGTGAGATAGTTCATTATAGTAAGAAAGATAAATAAGTTAAAGTATGAACTTAAGTATGAATTATGATGATTTACTATGCTTATGTTATTCATGTAATGTTATGCTATTATCTCTTATGATTATGTCTATTGTTAACTAACCCTTTGAGAAATCTTATGTTTGGTATGTTAGTTTCCATACTTGGTACATTTTTTACTAACACATATGTTCCCTACATTATAATCCAATGTAGGGTGTTGAGAATGTTGAGTTGATAAAAGGGTAGAGTTTCCAAGGCTTTCAAAGAGTGAAGATTGATGAGTCCTCATAGCATCCGAGAACAACACCCCTATGTTCTTTAGTATGTTATAGACTTTTGTGGGTTGCGTCCCAAGACATTGTTACTCATGTTGTCATAGATGGTTTTTGAGGCATATGTTAGAAAGTCTTCCGTTGATCTGAAGTGATTTTCGTGTTATGTGGAAATAAAGTATTTAATTTCGCAATACTTTTCATATATATGCGATGAATGATGTAAGGGCTTGTATAAGACCTCTGAGAGGTCAAGTACATATTGTAACGTCTAGGGGGTTCTCTCGGGTCGTGACATTTAGGATTTTGTTGTATATAGTTTTTGGGTAGGTGGAGGCACTAATGAGTCCACATATTGGACTGATATAAGCAATATTTTTAGTAGAAATATCATTCTCAAAACTTTTTTTTATCTTAATATCTAATAAAAACTCTTAAGTTTCAAGTATTTCAAATTTGAAGGAAAGTATGGACACTATGTCAAAAAATCGGACATAAAGGATGAGAAGAATGAAGAAATGGAAGCCTGAGGATCGGCGAGTCCACTTTACGGATCGCCAAAGAGGCCTATTTCACCTTTTCCCAGTATGCTGAACCCACAAGGAAAGGATCAAATTGGCTGAAAAAAGAAGCAGTCAGCGTGTCATCAAGTAGCTCGGCAAAGCAGTACAATATCGCCCAATGGACAAAAGCACGAGGATGATGAAGTCTATACCAGAATACAGTAAACTACACCAATGGGCGAATCGCCGAGTATGTCGGTGATTCTGACTAACGTCGCTGAATGATCCACTACAACACAATTCTGAAACATTATAAATTCTAGTTAGAGTTGTAGTTTTTAGGAGAGTCGAACATTATTATTATTATCTTCTGTCTAGAATATTAGTTTTGGTACTTTTACTCTAAGTTTGAGAGGGTTTTGAGGACTTGAAGAAGAATAGGGTTTCATCTCTTTCAATTCTAATGTGGGCCTCTTTGATTATTTTTGCTTTTCCTGAATTAATACTAAATTTCTCATACCCATTTGATTTTTAAATCATTGAAGGTCTAATTTCTATTTTTTGATATGTGTCTAAAAAAACCCATTCTTAGGGTGTGATCTTGCAAATATGGGTTAAGATTGTTGTTGGGATTTTCTTGATGATAGATTAATTGTAGTTTAATGGTGATTTCGTCTAGTAGTTGTTGATGAATTTAACAAATATGTAGTTTAAAATACAAGTTTATTTATGTGTTTTAAGATTGCTGGACAGAGTAGTCGTGTAACCAAGACTTCTAGATTGATAGACTAAGGAGTGGGTGTACATGAGGTTCAACTCAAGACAGTGAACCCTAGTCCCATATCCTAGCAATCAGCTCGAGAGAGTGAGTGGTATAAGGCATATGCTAGTTTTCATGCGGTAAGTGGGTGTCTAAGAGGAACCCATTTGAAATGGGGTAAGTTGCTTGAGAGAGAACTTATTTCCACGTCAAGCTTAGCCTAGTAATTATTATTCTATAAATCTTATATCATAAGCATCTACTCAATAATCTTGATTAATTCGTATTGTAGTCAAATCCCATGAATCGCCCCTCTCATTGCTTAGAATGTCTTGCTGATTTTAGTATTTTTTTACTACAAGTGAAAAAAAAAAACTTTTGATATTTGACACTTTTGTGTAACCCGTTGCATTTACTATGTTTTTATTTGTTAATTTCTTTAGCTACGACTAATTAGAATGACATTCTAATTATCTACAAATTTTCACAACCACTCCCTTGGGACACGAGCACAACCCTTGGTTGGGTTACTTTACTATTGCACAATCATAGGCACTTGTACTGGAAGTTGTGTCATTGATTACGCAAACATCTAAATGGTGCCACTGTCGGGGAGTGGTGTTACGTGAAAATCTAGTTAACTAGAATATCTTTTCTTTTTAGTTTTCATTTCTTTCAAGATGTTTGTGTATTTAGGAACCATGAGCATGGCTGAGGGAAGGGGTGGCAAGTTGGTTGAGGTAAGTGAAGAAGTCGAGGGTTATTTCAAGTTAACTGGTATATCAACTTAACAACTTAGCCACCAAAATATCTGAGGTGGAAAACTAGTGCAAACACTAGGGGATGTCCATGCCTCCTCATGAGTGAGAAAGGTCTAGGAGTAATGAGAATAAACATATCTATTATACGCTATTGATCATTCTACAAAATATTTTTGAGCAAGACACAATTCTAGAGGCGATGAAGGAAAGAGCGGAGGTGTTGGATCTAATGTTTGCTTCTCACTTGAGATCAGTTAAGTTCATTGAACACCACTTGGACCACATATTGCTTAATCTCTACCCTAGTATTAAATGAGGGTTGCCTAGTGGAATTAGGTCTAACCCTAATAATGAAGCTTAACTAGTAGACCAGGTTGAGCCATGACATTAAATAAGGCACTTATTGGGAGACAACCCAAGGTTTTATCGCTTTAAAGTAGTATGTGATAATAATAGTATGTTAATTTTCTATGATGGAATGAGGAATGTGTTGAAACATGCTTGTTGGCGAATGGAGGATTTAGTATGCGAATAATTAAAATTGTTGGCGATCCCGTTATTATCTACCATTTTGACCTCCACACACATTCGAGATCCGATAAAACTCGGACAAGTAATTGACCATTTGGTGCGTGTCCCGATAGGTCAGCGAACAAAATTAACGTCGCTGAATGGAAATGAAGTGGACAGTTTATAAAGGCCAAGAGACTTAGAATTTGAACTTCTTCACCTTCCCCTGCTTTGGGGAATCATAAATACACACCAAGGTAGTATTTTCTTTAGTTTGGCTCTCAGCTATTATTTTGGTTGGTGATTGGTGCTCAGGATTAGGATTTCTTTTCTACCTAACATTTCAATCATATTTTCAATTAGAATTAAAGGTTAGTCCCTGAAACCCCTACTTTATTTTCAAATATTTCGTGCTCTTTTGAAATATTAGTATCATATTGATGTGTGTCGGGCCTTTCCGCTATGATTAGAATATTTTCATGCCTGCATTAATTTGTAAATATTGGTTGTATTTCTTTGATCGTCAAATGCCCATAATGTTTGTATTTTAAATTGAGTGGAAAATCCTTGGGTTATGCTTGCATGTTGGTTAGATCATTTGGAGTGATATCTTAGTAGTCATTGTGTTACGACCCGAGAGTATACCTTAGAAGATATGTTACTCTCAAGTTGTTACACGACGTATTCGATCTCCCAGAGGTCTCATACAAGCCCTTAGACAACATTCATTGCATATGTATATATGAAAAGTAGTGCGAAGTAAAAATTTTCACACAATCGAATAATACTTCAAAATATCTTTCATAGAAAATCATATGGAAAGGCTAAGTTTCAAGTCGCCATCGTAGAGAAACAAATATCTGACATGGCCCATACATCAACAACATTGAAATAACCAAGTCTATTATAATGTCTTTCACAAAGAAAACTAAACATAGTTGTCTCCTCGAAACAATTGAGGACATACCAACAGTTTGCTTGAATGAATACTAATGTCCAAGCTTCACTTCAATGACTCCTCTCAAATGCCACCTACACCTTTAGATATAAGCCAAATATATGGAATTAGTACATTAGAATGCACTAAGTATGGGTTAATGTATAAAATCATGATAAAAGGATATATATATAAAATATCTTTTTTTAGGAAAACTTCACAACATGAGTATAAGAACCACATTGAACACTAACTTCACATATACGTCATATTTCAAGTAACCCACATAAGTATATGACACTCCTACCAAAGGCCTATCCTAAGACTTACTTAAGTAAGACAAGAAGAGACCGCCCATACACCCTCTCCAAGACTACCTATATAATCCTCAGGACTACCTAGGGAGGATACCTTCAATCAACCTATATGAACTCAAGTCATAATCATTCATTAAGTCCACTAAGATTCATTTAAGTATTTAGAAGAATTCACATTATGGTCTTGGAAAGACCTAGGGAACCTACATACTAACATATTCAAAGCCTACTCGTTCCATGTCTAGATAGCGTCCCATTCCTCTACCTAAATATTGTAGTACTTATCCAATACTAGATTGTATTCCACATGATGAGAATAGGCAATAACCGACATAGACCATACTAGGTAGGCATGGAATACGGAGTCAACCCAACTCCGATGGAGGGTGTTCTACTTGCCAATGGTAGAAATAGGACACATCCCATGTAGGCACATGGTTAAGGAATATAAAGGGTTTATTTGTACTCTAATCACTTCTCAACTAAAGACACTCCCCAAGTATACTTAATCAATTCTAGCCTTTGTTCTCATAGAGTAATTAAATCAAGGGAGCATATAAAGAGGTACCATATAGTAGTCAGAACCAAATCATAATACACCTTACCAAAGAGGGTCCACTACGGCTTCCATACAATGGTTACTAAGATAGCTCAATTGCTTTCCTAAAGATTATTTCATATCGTTCCACCCAACCAACCCCTAAGTCCATCATTCACAAAAGAAGGATACCATTACGACTTTCAACTTCAAGTATATCATAACATTCCATCTAGGTTGAAGGTTCAACATAAATGACCCTCTTAACTATGTTCAAGGTCATAATTCAATCACACATACACATACATGACTAAGGTACTTTAGCCCACTCAGTCAAGGGTCATATTCATATTCTTCATGTATCAAGTAGAGGGACATATGTCTACCACAACAAGACACACGCATACTTCATCTCATCATATATAGAATAACATTCAAGAAGCACATAAGGACAACCAAGTCATTTATAATTCACCCTATTCACTCCTATAGAAACATTACCATAATCCATCACAAGGATCATATAGTAAATTAGGAAGCATCATACTTCAACATCAAGTATACACACTTAAAGACATCACTATAACCTATCATGATCAACTATAATCAAATAAGGGAACACATGATCTCACTTTACACATACACATAATCAAAGTCCTACTTCACTTGATTATCATCACAAGTCACAACATGATAATATCACAACTCATGAAAGTAATGCCAAGTATAACACATAAGAACCACCACCATAAGTGGACCATACAAAACATCACAATTGAACCACCTATACTACACAATATAAAAGAGGTTAGGTCAGCATACCACCATTCCAACATCAAGACGTCCATTCCATAGCCAATTCAATCAATCGAATACACAAAGTCTCTTACCAATAGCCATCGTCACCAATTAAAACCAATTATCAAACTATACAATAATTTAGGACAATACAATATTAAATTTATCAATTTTGGACAACCTACATACAATTCTTACATTCTTCTTTCATGATTCTATTGCCCAAAGTAATCTACACAACAATTCAATACAATAGATCTAAGATCAAATTATCCATAAATAGCCAAAATAAGGATTTCTTGATTTTCATGGGTTCATAGAGTTTTTAACCTAGAATCATAAAATTCACATCAATTCAATCATAAATCATTAGTTCAAAATGCTTTATGCAAAAACCCATGGCTAGATATCAATTTCGAAAATTCATTCTTTAAGAAATTCTTGAAAAACCACTTTGAAGTTTGGATCCTAGAAGAAAGAAGATTCAAGGATTAATACGATACCATGACAGATGATTAACCACAAGACAAAAGGAGAATTGATGGAGAAATCAATATCCAAGCTACCACCTTGCTTCAAGCTCCAATGGAGTTCTAGAGGTTCTTTTTTGGGTTTGGGGTTTTGATTTTTGAATAATGACTTGACTTGGGGTTCTAGACTTATAAAACAACTTTAAATACCCAAAAATCCCTTAAGTAACCGCCCATACAATTTTTAGAGCACTAGGTAAATTACCTAAATAACACTAGGCTTGGACGAGACCCTTCTGAAAAATCTGTAGGTCATCATCGACGACCTCACCTACGGACCGTCTTTCTGGTCCTTGGTTTAGGTAAGAGTCTGTACAAATGGGAGAACAAGATCCCCACACTAAGTATACACCTACTCTCTCAATTGAGGGGGCGTCGACAGGTCTAAGGGGCGTCGACTGCCTCCATCGTTGGAGATTGTCTTTGACACTTTTGGCTTACAAGTTTGGTCCTATTCAAGGACACTTTGGTTAGTCCTTGGGGA
The DNA here is from genome assembly GCA_016801875.1 of Solanum sitiens. NCBI lineage: Eukaryota > Viridiplantae > Streptophyta > Magnoliopsida > Solanales > Solanaceae > Solanum > Solanum sitiens. The sequence goes on along the minus strand of JABWTJ010000012.1, from coordinate 4,110,514 downwards.
GTTTTGTGTGGATGTTTCCAACCCAAATGCACTCGTACACATGTTAAGAACGTCTCACATCAAATTCAACCAAAACAAACATGTAATATATGCCAAGACACACTAAGGCACACAAGCACATTTCAAGGCTAAACTTCGGAACGTCTAGGACATTCTTGGACTTTTGACCTCCAAATACCACCAAACTTGAGATACTTCCTTGAAACACTGTTATAAACCATTTTAGGACTTCAAAACCTCATGACACACGTGTTAGTCTCTAGGTTCACCTTATTCTATTTATGGATGTTGCATTCTCCCCCACTTCGACAAGATTCATCCTCGAATGAAACTTGCCTGATTTTAAACGCTATCAAGAGGTAAAACTCCAAACTAGCATCTCATAGCCATAACACACAATACATATAAAGGAGAAACATCAATTTCACAACACTAAGAGACTCAACACACAATAACAAGGTAGAAACTATCTCTACAACTTATCATGCAATAAGACTCACATTTCTCACTTCATATAATGAGAAAATTCCTTCTCCATACCTTATCATGCTAAATAAATCATTTTTATGCTTTATTACAACCAACTCTCATGAGAACACTATTAAGCAAAAAATCAAATTATTCATAATGAACATGCTCACTAGATCACTAATGCAATTTTAAGCAACGTAGAATGAAGGAATGAAAATGTGAAAGACTAGATCATATAAACTCATTTTGAAACATAAACATAACTTCATGAAAATTCACAATGCAAGGAGATCAATGAAATTCATTTTCAACAAGACTCCTAACAAAATGCAACATGCAACATGCTACTATAACATTGTATCTGTCAAGATAGAATAGAATAGAAAAGAAGAGACAACAATCTACAACCCAACTACTTATCATACTCCCCCACTTAGAAGGAACCCATAAAAACTAAATAGAGAAAACTATAACTTACCAACATTATCATCATCCGACTTTGATCTTTTAGCTCGGAGAGCATAAAAGCTATTCTTTCTTTGAACATAACCTTCCGGAACACTTGGAGGAACTTGCTTGGTCTTTTTTCCTCTAGCCACAATAGTAGAAAAATCCCTCACCTTATGACCATCCTTACCACAACCAAAGCAACTACCGGTACCGGCTAAACATTTCCCAAAGTGCTTCTTCCCACAAGTAACAAAAGCAGGCTTAACCACTTGGGAACCACTACCTCTCTCAATTTTGACCTTAGGAGCACTAGATCCATCTTGCATTGGAGCCCTCTTCTTGAACCTAGGTTTGTTTTGTTTATTTGACCCACTCCTCTTCAAATTCCTTGAGATCCTACTAAGTTTGGACTCTTCAATGGATTGTGCATACACCATAAGCCTAGAAAAGTTCATGTCATTTTGGAGCATGGTTTTACAACACTCTTGTTTCACAAGGTCGGCAACACCGGTCACAAACTTACTAATCTCATCCCTACGGTTAGACACCAAAGATGGAGCATACCTAGACAACATGGTAAACTTCAATGAATACTCTTCAACACTCATATTACCTTACTTAATGTTAATGAACTACCTATTATCTTTCCATTGAGTGTACCACACTTGAGCAACATCTCTCAATTGGTATGAAGCTAAGTCCACCCTCTCCCAAGAAGTCACCTCCAAGTCACTCAACACCTTGTAAACACCATCAAGAAACTCTTGGGGATCCTCTCCCACCTTATAGCGAAGAAAAGTAGGAGGATTCATTCTCACAAAGTCCCTCAATCTAGAGGTCATGGTACTTTCCAAAGCATTCACCCTGGACACAATATCTCTAGTCACATGGGTTGTCATGGCTTTGGCTAGGGCAAGTAAAGCCTCTCTAATCTCCCCATTAGTCATGTCTGGGGTAACCATCGGAACCTCATACCCTTGACCCCAAATAGGGACTTGTTCACCTTAACGAACTTGCACACCTTGTGGAGCTTGTCTATCTTGGAGAACTTTCTCAACTTGGGGAGGAATTTTCTCATTCACCCTCTCTTCTTCAATTCTTCTTGCGGCCATCCTTCTAGTAGTCATCTCTTGTAAACACAAGGAAAAGAATTAAGAAGGACACTCATGACTTTTAACTATACGACACGACATAAGAGTAGAGAAGAAGTGAAACTCTATCCTATATCCTCTCGCTCATAGATGTGTAGCGACTCACACCGATGAAAAAGATTCTACTAGATGTGGCTTTTAGGAGACTTTTGTATTCCTAAAGACTACTTCATAACCTTATGCTATGAAACCAAGTTTGTCACGACTCAAGAGTATAACCTAGAGTATATGGTACTCTCAAGTCATTACACGGTGTATTCGACCTCTCGGAGGTCTCATACAAGCCCTTAGACATCATTCATTGCATATGTATATATGAAAAATAGTGCAAAATTAAAACTTTTTTACACAATCAAATAATACTTCAAAATATCTTTCATAGAAAATCATAAGGAAATGCTAAGTCTCAAGTCTCCATCTTAGACACACGAATATCTTTGAACACAACCCATACATCAACAATATAGAAATAACTAAGTCTATCACAATGTCTTTAAGAAAGAAAACTAAACATAGTTGTGTCCTCGGAACAATTGAGGACATACCAACACTTTGCTTGAATGAATACTAATGTCCAAGCTTCACTTCAAATCCTCTCAAATGCTACCTACACATTTAGAGATAAGAAAAATATATGGAATTAGTACTCACTACATTTATATAAAACATTTCTTTTTTAGGAAAACCTCATAACACGAGTATAAGAACCACATTTAACACTAACTTCACATATAAGTAATATTTCAAGTAACCCACATAAGTATATGACACTCCTACCAAAGGCTATTCTAAGACTTACTTAAGTAACACAAGAAGAGACCGCCATACACCCTCTCCAAGCCTACCTAAATAATTCTCAAGACTACTTAAGATAATATTTTTCTCAAGTTAACATTCAACTCACCACCTAAGGTTACTCTAAGATTCACTTGAGTAAAACATTAAAAGAATGCCCATACACCCTCTTCAAGTGTACTTAAGCAACCCTTAAAGCTACCCTAGGTAGGATACCTTCAATCAACCTATATGAACTCAAGTCATTATCATTCATTAAGTCCATTAAGATTCATTTAAGCATTTTGAAGACTTCACATAATGTTCTTGGAAAGACCTAGGGAACCTACATACTAACATCTTCAAAGCCTACTCTTTCCATATCTAGATAGCGTCTCATTCCACTACCTAAACGTTGTAGTACTTATCAAATACTAGAATTTATCCCACATGATGAAAATAGGCAATAACCGATGTAGACAATATTAGCTAGGCATGGAATCCGAAATCAACCCTACTCCGATGGAGGGTGTGCTACTTGCCAATGGTAGAACTAGGACACATTCCATGTAGGCACATGGTTAAGGAATATCATGGGTTTCTTTGACCTCTAATCTCTTCTCAACTAGAGCCACTTCCTAAACAAACTCACTCGGTTCTAGCCTTTGTTATCTTAGAGTAATTAAATCTAGTGGGCATATGTAGAGGTACCATATAGTAGTAAGAACCAAATCATAATACACCTTACCAAAGAGGATCCACTAGGGCTTCCATACAATTTTTACTAAGACAGCTCAATGACTTTCCTAAGGATGATTTCATTCCATTCCAACAAACCAACCCCTCAGTCCATCATTCATACAAGAAGGATACCATTACGACTTTCAACTTCAAGGATATCATCACTTTTCATCTAGATGGTTCCACATAAATGACACTGTTAACTATGTTCAAGGCCTTATTTCAATCACACATATACATACATGAAAAAGGTGTTTTAGACCACTAAGTCAAGGGTCATATTCATATTCTTCATGTATAAAGTAGACGGACATAGGTGTACCACAACAATACACACACATACTTCATCTCAACACATATAGAATAACATTTAATAAGCACATAAGGACAACCAAGTTATCTATAAGTCACCCTGCCTATAAACATTACAGAATCCATCACAAGACTAATATAGTCAATAAGGAAGTATCATACTTCAATATCAAGTATACACACCTAAATACATCACTATAATCTATCATGATCCCCATAATCAAATTTGTGAACACATGCTCTCACTTTACGCATATACATAATCAAAGTCCTACTTCACTTGATCATCAGTCACAACATGATAATATCACAATTCATGAAAGTAATGCCGACAAGGTCACATTCTTCACAAACATAACACATAAGCACCGCCACCATAAGTGGACCATACAAAACATCACAATTGAAACACCTATACTACGCAATATTAGGTCAACATACCACCATTCCAATATAGAAGAGGTTAGGTCAAGACCTCCATTCCATAGCAAATTCAACCAATCAAATACACAAAGGCTCTTACCAATAGTCATAGTCACTAATTCAAACAAATAATCAAACTATACAACTTAGGACAGCCTACATATAATTCTAACATGATTCATTCCTAATACAATAGCCCAAAGTAATCTACACAACAATTCAATACAATTGAGCTGGAACCACATTACCCATAATATAGCCAAAATAAGGATTTCATGATTTGCATGGGTTCATAGAGTTTTTAACTTAGAATCATCAAATTAAAATTAATTCAATCATAAATCATTGATTCAAAACGTTTTATGCAAGAACCCATGGCTAGATATCAATTTTGAAATTCATACTTTGAGAAAGTCTTGAAAAACCACTTTGAAGTTTGGCTCCTTGAAGAAAGAAGATTCAAGGATGAAAACCATACCTTGACTGATTATTAACCACGAAATTGAAGGAGAATTGATGGACAAATCAAGCTCCAAGCTCCCACCATGCTTCAAGTTCCAATGGAGTTCTAGAGGTTCTTCTATGGGTTAGGGGTTTTGATTTTTGAATAATGACTTGCCTTGGGGTTCTTGAATAATAAAACCACTTCAAATAACCAAAAACCCCTTAAGTAACCGCCCAAAACATTTTTATAACACTAGGTGAATTACCTAAATAACCATAGGATTGATAGAGACCCTAAAGAAAAATCTACAGGTCATCATGGACGGCCTCACCTACGCCCCGTAGACCCACCTACGGACCGTCCTTCTTGTCCGTGGTTTAGGTCAGTGGCTGTCTAAATTGGAGAAGAAGCTCGAACACTATGTTTCCACCTATGCCCTCAATTGACGAAGCGTCGACCAGTCTAAGGGGCGTCCACTGCCTCCGTCGTTTGAGACTGTCTTTGTTAGTTTTGGCTTACAAGTTGGGTCCTCCTTAAGGACCCTTTGGTTGATCCTTGGAGATTTTTGACTGGACGTTTCAAACCAAAATATACTCGTACACATGTTAGGAACCTCTCACATCAATTTCAACAAAAATGAATATGTAAAACATGCCAAGAGGCACTAAGGCACACAAGCACGTTTCAAGGCTAAACTTTCAAACGTCTTGGACGTTTGACCTCCAAACACCACCAAAATTTAGACACTGCTTCAAAGCACTATTATAAACCATTTTAGGACTTCAAAACCTCATGAAACACGTGTTAGGCTCTAGCTTCACCTAGTTTATTTAGGGATGTAGCATATTGTTTGTTCTAAAACTATGAAAATTGCTTAATGATAGAGTGGGAGACCCCATTCTTAAGATCAAATATCATAAAATGGCGAAATTTAAGAAAAAATAAGTGAAATCTGAGTATTTCAGAGTGATTTACACTATTGGTCTATGCTTAATTATACTTTTGCATGAGATGATTTTGTTTATTGAATGTGTGGGTAGAATTTGAGAAGGTGATGAGAAAATAGGCAGGTTGGAAAAATTGGAGAGATGGGTCATGCTCGCCGAACCACTCGAAGATTCTCCAAATGTCTCCATTTTACCTTTAATGTGGATCTATATTTCATACTAGAATCTGCTAGCTTCGGCGAAATGATATGGATTACCGACATCGCTCGACGACTCAACGAAGGTACTCTTATTTTAACATTCATATTAGATGCTTCTCCTCCCACTAGGGTTACATCAGCTACAATCCCTCGTGAATTAGAATTAGTGTCAGCTCAAGAAACACTAGTGACCCCTATAGCCCCTATCATTCCTCAACGTAGAATATTGAACAGATTGAAGGGTGATGGGGTACGAACTATCCTAGAGGATAAACTCTTATTAATGGAGGGCCTAGAATGCAAATATAATGACATTCTTGAAACCATCCGCTACCATGAATTTGGGCAGTTCACAAGGCCCGGAGACCCCTATATTCCTTCTTGGGTTAGGAAATTTTACAAAGATTATAAGGAAATGGTGCCACAGAATAAGATGAAGGCGAGTGAGTTTAGACTGGTGAGATCAGTCAGGGTCAAGGGTAAAGAGGTGGAGTGCCACAACAGGAAGATTAACATAGTATTTCCAGACCACTGCACTCGGTACACTTTTATGACAGGTAGCTTGTTATTTCATCTCTGGATGACCTGAAGAGTTGGCTGGCCCCACCATTTTCTGACACCACCTATAGATGTAGCGGTGTAGGAGATCCCATTGAAAAATGAGTCCTGAACATTGCAGCAAGGTTTTGTTTTGGCTTCATCAGCAACACGCTAATGTCAAATCAGAACGAGCCTATTATGCGCCTCCTTAAGAAAACTTTCTTGTATTGATTCATGTCCAGACATCAAATCTTCTTGGGGCTGCTGACTTCACAAGAGATGGTCAAGAGGGCCAAGCAGAAGCTGACTTCTCTACCTTAGTCTTTGAGAAAGGGTTGTGCTGGCGTGTTGGAGTACCTTGGGACACTACACGGGACATTGAGTACATACCGTCTTCCTCCACCGGACGAATTGAGTCCTAGTGCACACGAGAGGAGTCTTAGAGGAGGAGAGTGGATCCGATAGGCACTACCCTAGAGATTGATCTAGACTGTATTCCAACAAAAAAACCTTTGCATACTCCAAACTTTGATCCTTCAAGTACATCTGCCCCTTCCTCTTCTTCACATGTCCCAGGTGCGTCTTCATCCTCCCAGCCGGACATGATTACACTAGCCATGATCTTGAAGATGGGGCGATTAGCTAAATAAGTTGATGCACAAGCAGTTCGACTCGGGAGATATGTCTCAAGGATGATAGAGAGTGTCATACGTGATGCACTCATACCTCTTTAGGCTTCAGCGGATACGCTGACTATGAGAGTCAAAGTTTTTGAAACCAAACAAGGAACATTCTCCGAGGTGACGACTTTAAAATCCAAAGTCGCAAAACTGAGGAAGGATGTAGACTACCTAGAGTGTACCAACATCAATTCATTAATAGGGAGGTTAGACAATTCAGACGCTCCTGACACCTCAATAATTCATTCGCCTACCAGCGGAAATGTGCAAAGGGATTGAATAAAAGCGGAAAATTCAGATGCAGAGACCGATGAGGACCTGATAGCAGAGTAGGATAAGGAAGATGAGGAGAGCATATTTGGCAATTTATCAAACCAAGTGGTGACTATTGTGTATCCGGCAACCCAGACACCAACGAATGAGACATCCACAACAGCCCCCAGTAGATCTGATACTTCTATACCATTTGCGGAGATTTCGGGAACTGATGCCCAAGTACAGGCCGCTACATCAGACACAAAGATCCCGACAAATGGAGAGACTACATAGACATGATCTGTCACGACCGGGGAGCACCCCCAAGAAGTAACATGGCATACCTAACCTCTCAGAGGTCTTATACAAGCCTATAGTTATCATTCATCGCATTGTCATAGGAAATTTAGCGGAAAATTTAAAAATTTCATAGCACATCATATGCTAGAACATCACTTCGATTATATATAGAAATCTCATAATACATAGTTAGACTCTAAGTATCTTTGCCATCTTACAATCAACATCACTGGTGTAGATTAGGGACACGACCCCTACAACATAAAATAATTACTAAGCTATTACATAACTTTGAATAAACATAACATAGGAAATCCTTGAACTTAAGGACCCCTTTCCTTGAACTTGGGGAAAGCTATACAAGTCCTTCACTTTAAGACACATCATCTAGCCATCACCACCTACACTTTGTGTAAAAAGATGAAGAAGAATGATGTTAATACAAGAATGCACTAAGTATTACAACCATGCAAAAACATGCATTTAAAGAGGACATTTGGTTAGAAAACCATGAATCATGTCTTTTAGTAAAACTTTATAAAACTTTGTTACCATAAGCACATCATAGCTCATATACTTCACACAGGGATGTGCATTATTCATGACAACACACCAAGTCACTTGCATTGCATTTGAAGCACATCAATCATGTTCATAACATTTTCTTGATTTACCTTAAGTCATTAACCCCTCAGTAACCTTCTAGTGATACTTTGTGCAATGCATGAATTGTGTCCCATTCTACCAGCCACACTCATGCACCACCTTAACGTCACCAAGGTGAACATTTACATAACCTTCATTAACATCAATCACCTATACATATTCATAGAGTAATAGCATATCATGACAATAAAAGCTTCACATATAACTCAACATAATGCATGAACCTCATATAAGACTTATTCCAAGATATCATGTAAGTCAACACTACCAATAACAACATAAGAGAAAATAGTCAACAATATCATACTTGGACTTCACTTCATAAAGTCATCATAAGATCTTATTCATAATCCAATCTAAGCCTACAAGTGCATTGTACATGTGAAGCCCGATAACCTCACACATACTATGTAAACTAACAAAGAGACCACAAACATACCATTTACTTCATACAACAACAAGACAAGTATAGACAACTTCATACATGCCATGTACAATCTTTATCATATAGTCAATAGGACCAACATTATGCATATAAGGTAAGACCTCACGATATAGACTCAATAGGACACATACCATGCATATCACCTTAATAACTAGACAACACTACAATGTCATTCCTAAGGAACATAAATATATACATGACATATAGAACACTATTTCTTATAACTCCCTTCAAGAGATACTTGTGCAATGCATGGGTAGGTTCATTACTCTCACCTACCCTAACTAACTTCCCTTAGGTTACCCTAGTTAGGGTTTATTATATTACTTCCATTGTCCATATTACTTTAGGGAAACTATAGCCTTAACAGTCACTAGACCATGTGAGCTAAACAATTGAATCTGGTGTCACACAACCCCACACCGAAAAGAGGTGCTCTATTTGCCAAGGTAGAACCATACATGATAGCCTGTCTAGGTGGCTCGACTAGCTATATCCTACGGGGGCACGTAGTTATGTAACTAAGAGATTGTTACTGGAAACCTTGACTTACTAGATGTGGAGGTTTCCATCTCATGAGACATTCAAAGGACCCTACTTAACTAGATCATCATACATGCATCATAGATATGATTTCATGTGTGTGTATGTGTACATATATGTGAGAAAACCTTTCACATAAACACTCTTGACCCACACATATTCATACTTCAGCATATAATATATTTTCATGTTCATAGCTTAATCGTGCATGCATATTCATATGCATAGAGTAATCACCCTAGGGACTATTCTATCAAGGTAGACATGTGTTATGCATAGACAAGGTCCCATACCCTTGTCCATACTAGTACACCTATAAAGTAATCCTAGTTAAGATACACAACATACTTCATGGACATATGCTTTACATGCATAGTAGTATATGTTACTGTATATAAGAACTCCCTTAATTATACACCATGAACCTACACTACTTTTAGACATGCATGAGGTGTGAGTGTATGTACATTGGTCAACGTGATCACATAACGGCTATCCACATACTATTGAGTCAGCAACCCTTTTAACACCACAATACAAATTCATGCATAGACCACACATCACATAATAACATAGGAGACAAGTCATCATCAACATTGAATCCAAGACTCCTAACATTTGATAAGATCACAAATTCATATAAGGTACATAGGCAGGGGTCATTTACCATTAACACTTCATAAATGGAAGCACCTAGACCATTCCTAACCTAAAAACTTTATTCATATATAGAATACATCATCAATACCTGGAACATGCTACTAGATTGAGAGACTAGGCATAATACTTCACCTTGTATTTGCCAGTCCGCCAAACTTGGGGCGATTGGGGCACGCCGCGCCTGAGACACACCTCAGTCCGCCATGCTTTTGCGCGGCGCGCCTGCCTACAATTTGTTTTTTACATACTAAGTTGCACATAAAGAAAAATTCTAAGTTACCAAAGCTAACCTATACTCAAAAAATAATCTAGCGTAAAGTAAAAACATAAAATTGTAAAAATTGGAAAACAACTACCTATCTATTACATAGTAATCATGGGTTGCCTACCATGTAGCACTTGATTTAACGTCGCAACATGATGTAACTTGGATCATTCATCATTTAGCTCAAGAGTCTCCCGATCAAGATCCAAATCATCACCAAAGTAGTGCTTCACTCTTTGCCCATTGACTAAGAAAGAGGGACCAGTTTCTCCTTATTGTTCAATAGCACCATGCTGCATCATCCTCACAACATCCCAAGGACCTTACTATTTCAACTTAAGGTCCGGGGAACAACTTTAATCGTGAATTAAAGAGTAATACCTTATCTCCAGGATTGAAGGTATGAGCTATTATGTGCTTGTCATGCCACCTTTATGTTTTCTCTTTATAAATCATGGCATTCTCATAGGACTGAAGCCTAAACTCTTCAAGTTCATGCATTTGATTTAGTCTCTTTTTACCGGTTAGCTCTGGGTCCAAGTTTAACTTCTTTATAGTCCAATAAGCTTGTTGCTCCCATTATGTTGGAAGGTGACATGCTTTTTGAAATACAATGTGGTAGGGAGAAGTCCCTATAGGTGTCTTATATGCAATCCTATATGCCCGCAAAGCATCATCCAACTTCTCAGACCAATCATTCCTTTGTTCATTCACCTTTTTCTGCAAAATCTGCTTGACTTCTCTATTTGATACCTCCACTTGGCCACTAGTTTGAGGGTGATAATATGTAGCAACCTTATGGATAATACCATACTTGGCAAGGAGGTTTTTAACAAGGTTTTTAATTAAATGCTTACCTCCATCACTTATTATGGCTCTTAGAGTGCCAAAAGAAGTGAAAATATGTTTCTTGATGAACTAATCACCACCCTTGAGTCATTAGAAGGAAGAGCGACTGCCTCAACCAATTTTCTCACATAATTAACCGCTACAAGTATATAGATGTTTCCATTCGATGGTGGGAATGGACCCATAAAGTCAATACCCCACACATAAAAAATTTCCACCTCTAAAATATTATTGAGGGGCATTTTATGTCTTCTTGATATGGTACCCAATCTTTGACATTTATCACAGCCCTTCACAAAAGCCGTAGAATCTTATAAAAAAGAAGGCCAAAAGAAACCAGATTGTAATACCTTATGAGAAGTGCGCTCTCCTCCATGACGGACTCCGTATGGGCTTTCATGATAACTCTCCAGAACTTCGTGAACCTCGCTTTCTGAAATGCACCTTCTCACTACCCTGTCAATACCTTGCTTGAACAATAAGGGCTCATACCATATGTCGAACCTAACATTATGACTTAGCTTTTTCTTTTGTTGGGTGGTTGCACCTGGCAGATAATATCCAGTCACTATTAAGTTCACAATGTCTGAATACCATGGTAATTGAGAGATATTCTAAGCCATCAATTGCTCATCCAAAAATTATTCCCGAATTTGCTCACCCTCATTCACATGTGAGAAGTTCTCCAACCTAGATAAGTGATAACCTATTTGATTTTCTATACCTTTTCTATCTTTGATTTCAAGGTCAAATTCTTGGATAAGTAGTATCCAACAAATCATTCTTTGTTTAGCATCCTTCTTATTGAATAGGTACCTTTTGGTTGAATGATCAGTAAAAATAATTACTTTGGTGCCTACCAAATACGATCTGAACTTGTCGAAGGCGTACACTAGAGCTAGCATCTCCTTCTCATTCATGATTAGTTTTCTTTGTGTGGAGTCAAGGGTTTTGCTTGCATAATAAAAAAAGTGGAAAACTATGTTCTTTATTTGTCCCAACAATTCACCCACTGCTACATCACTAGCATCACACACAAGTTCAAATGCTACCTCCCAATCAGGTGCAATTAGAATAGGAGCCTCAATCAAGCTCCTCTTCAACAACTCAAAACTTAAGTACAATGCATCAAAATTAAAATTCATCTCCTTCTCCAAAAGACTGCACATGGATCATGAAAATTTGGAAAAATCCTTGATGAATCGCCGGTAAAACTGCATGGCCAAGAAAACTACACACCTCTTTCATAGAAAAAGGAGGGGGTAATTTCTCAATGACCTCCACTTTGGTCTTATCTACTTCCAACCCATATTTAGACACCTTGTGTCCCAACACTACCCCCTCTCTAACCACGAAATGACACTTCTCCCAGTTTAACACTAACTTGGTGTCTTCATATCTAGCAAGTAACTTATCAAGATTCCGGAGACATACCTCAAAAGTCTTCTCTAAGACTGAAAAATCATCCATGAAGACCTACATAAAATCTTTGACAATATCATGGAAAATGGCCATATACACCTTATAAAAGTCGTGGTGCATTGCAAAGTCCGAAGGTCATGGGTTTGAATGCATATGTGCCATACATACAAGTGAATGTGGTCTTTTCTTGGTCCTCCGTTGCAATCAAGATCTGGTTGTACCCAGAATACCCATCTAAAAACAATAGTACTCCTACCCTGCTAGACGATCAATCATCTAGTCAATGAATGTAACGGGGTAGTGATCTTCCATGGTGGCATCATTTAATTTCCAGTAATCCATGAAAATACGCCACCCGGTCACTGTTCTAGTGGGAATTACCTCATTCATTTCATTCCTCACCATAGTCATACCACCTTTCTTGGGTTGTACATGACTTACCCACTAGCTATCAAAGATGGGGTATGCAATTCCGGCATCTAACCACTTTATAACTTTCTTTCTTACCAGTTCTTTTATCATAGGGTTTAGACGGCGTTGATGTTGTGCTATAGGTTTGTGAACTCCTTCCATATAAATTCTGCGTATACATAATGCTGGACTAAGCCCATGGATATCAACCATCTGCCAACCAATTGCTCTGTTCCGCCGCTTTAGTATCCGCAATGTATCCTAAACCTGTAAATCAGAAAATTCTGTAGAAAGTATCACATATAAAGTTTCATTATTACCCAAATAATCATACCTTAGATGTGCCGGCAGAATTTTTAGTTCTAGCTTAGGGGCTTCCTCCGCTGATGGTTCTTGTGGAGGACCCAACTCGCGATCTAATGACTCCACTTGAGTTCAGTGAGTTTATACTAGAGCTAGATTTAAGCATGATTCAATCTCTTGAGCTTCCATATCCCCCTCTAACTAATGACTCCCTAACACTTTTTCCAATGGATCTTTAGGCATAATTACATGTGAATCTACTATGTGATCAACCACCGTAATGGCAGACAAATCTTCATAAACAGAAGGCCGTTTTAAAGAACAATAGATATCAAATACTTTAACCTTATCATGTGACCTCATGGTTAGTTGACAAGCTTTTACATCTATAAATGCCCTAGCCGTGGCCAAGAAAGGCCGACCCAAGATGAATAGGACTTCGAAATCGGGTTCGAAATCTAAAACCACAAAATCTACAGGAAAGGTCAATGACCCTACTTTCACTAAGACATCTTCTACTACCCTTCCTTCTTAGCAATGGATATATCCGCGAGTTGGAGAATAATAGTGGTTCTTTTCGGACTACCCAACCCAAGCTTTTTGTATAAAGATAAAGAAATCAAATTTATACTAGCCCCTAGATCGCACAACCCCCGGGCATGAACACTTTACCCAATAGTGATTTGCACGGTAAAACTACCCGGATCTTTTAACTTTTTGGGCAGTCTATTTTGGATCCTTGAACTGCAGTCCTCAGTAAGTGCTACATTCATATTCTGTGAGCCTTCTCTTGCTTGCTACAATATCCTTCATGTATTTAGCATACTTTGGGATGCCCTGCAGTATGTTAACCAAAGGTAGATTAATGCGAACTTGTTTAAGGAGAGAGAGAAACTTACCGAAGCATTAATCTTCATTCTGCTTCTTTAGCCTTTGTGGAAATGAAGGTGGTAACTTTTTTTTAGGAATGGGTTCCTCAACATTTGAGCTTTTTACTACCTCTTCCACTATCAACTCCTTGGTATTTAACTCGTTGTCTCTCTTCTTTGGAGCTAATTCCTCTAATTGAATTCCACTTCTAGTACTTACAATAAGCAGTTGCCTTGGATTAGGCTTAGTATCATCGGGCATCCCACCTTGGGGACGCAAATTCAAAGAATTTTCCACTTGTGCAACTTGTTTCTCTAAACTCTTTTGGTACATTTGGATGTTTCTAATGTTCTCATCCTGCTTATCTGTTATAGCATTCAACTTGTTACCCATTTCAGACATGAGATTTTGGAATAGTTTTTCATTGGTCATCCCACCTTTTGGTACACTTGGGTTTACACTTTGATTGAGATTTTGGTATTGTTGCCCAACCCCTTTGTTACGGTATTGATTCGCACCTTATGCCTGATTCTGATTTTTGTTTCCGCCCTAAGAGAAATTAGGAAGGTTTCTCCTATTAGGATTGTAACTATTGACATAATTTTGTTGGCCTTGGCCCCTTTGCATATTACCTACATAGTTCACAAAATTCGAGTTTGCCTCACATTGCTCAGTTTGATGGGTTCCACTACCACATATCTCACACTAATTTAATGCTTGTTGCACCACATTTATTGATGCTTGATTCAGAGACAACTGTTTAAACTGTACGTACATGGTATTTTGCATCACAACTATCTTGGCTTTTAAGGTAGTGTCTTGGTCTACATCTAAGATCCCTGCAGACTTTTGGGTTGTGGTTCAAGAAGTATCTTCTTCATACCCTTGGTTACCTTCCGATAGTTTATCAAGGGAGTCAAAGAAGGCTTCACTTGTTATGGATAAGGCTTTTCCACCTGCTGCACTATTGAGAAGAGAACGAGCATTATACTCTAAACCCTCAAAGAAAGAGTGAGCTAGTATCTTATTAGTCTGCATATGATTTGGGAAAGCAATCAACATTTGTTTAAAGCGTACCCAAGCTTGGTACATGTCTTCCCCTTTCTTTTGGACAAAGTTCGTTATTTCACCTCTCAACTTGACGATTTCCTTAGATGGGTAGAATCGACTAAAGAACTTCTTTGTGAGTCCATCCCAAGTAGTGATGGAGTTTGGTGGTTTAGAGTCTAACCATCGTCATGCAGCTCCCAACAACGAGTATGGGAATAATGTTAGTCTTACATAGTCCGATGAAACTCCAAGTGGAATGTAGGTATCATTAACCTCCATGAAGTTCCTAATGTGAAGTTGAGGATCTTCATGGGGAGACCAGTGAATTGTCCATTAGTATGGAGCATATGCACCATGTTTCTCTTTAATTCAAATCTCCCCCCTGGTGGAGGTTTCCTAATACTTGATGCCAGATATGCAGTGAGTGGGACTGCCACATCTCGCACTGGTCGTTCTTGAAGGATAGAGACATGAGGGGGTATTTCTTGGTTATCAAAATTCTCTGGATTGTTTGGAACCCTTGGGTTATTCACATCTTCCGGATTGTCATGATGATCATCACCATGATTTCCCGGATGTCCCAATCCTGATTCTCCTCGGTTCATCTTTCTTAGCAGGTGCAGAACTCTTTCTGGTTCATTGTAAGGTTTAAGAAGATCTCCCTTCCGAGCCAGACCTGAAAGTCAAATGTCTGCAATAAAAAAACTAAGATCATGTAATTAATACCTGAATATTCTTATTGTTGAATTAAGAAAATTGAATATAAATTAATTTCTAAGTACTCGGCAGCGGCGCCAAAAATTTGTTGCTCCCCAGTATACACACAAGTGTATGTGGTCGCGCAAGTAATATAGTTTCTTTTGAAACGAGTTATAATTCCCAAGGGACTTATGATTAACTTATATCCTCACTTAATTCCACGACTAATAAGAAAAGTAACTACTTCGCAGGTTTAATGTTTTATGACTAACTAAAACTATTATAGTTTGAATTTAAAGTAAACAATAGTGAACAACTTTGATGTAATGTTTCAGGCAAGATTAAAAGTAATTCCAGAGCTACATCGTATAACAAATATCATGCATCATAAAATCGTCTTAGAACTAACTTTAGTCGTCAAATTACTGGTTTATAGGGTTGATAGTATGATTCGGGTTAACCACCTCTCGTCACCAACCCCAGTTAGCTATCTAACTACATGGTTTAGCGGGGATAAATAAAGTAACTGGCGAGCATTTACATTTAATCCTATTTCGTAACAAATCAATGTGTTCGTCTTTTGGGCGTCACTCCTGAACACTAATCGCCTCAAATTAATGGGCTGACCAAGCTCTTTATATTCTCTAGTCTATGTAACCTCTACTATGGTCAATTCAAGATTATACACTAGATTTATTCCTAGATGGCCAGTCAAGAAATAGTAAAACAAGAATATAAAAGTTATTTGAATTGACAACCGAATATTAATTCATAAAGCTTCAAATATTCAAAAATTAATTCGTTGATGCATCCCCAAAACTAAGGCGTTTAGCTACTCATACTCATAATATTCAAGGAATGATAATTGTTCATAAGCAAATCCGTAAAATAAAGAGTTAAGATGATTATAGACTTGATTCTTGACCTTTCACACTCAACAATGATCGAACCCTCACAATCGTAGCCCTAGGATCTATTTATATTAGCAGATAAAATTCAATACAAATCCTATTCAAATTAGAATTCCGATTTAATGTTTAAAATGTGACAAAGTTGGAATTCTCTTGGGACGGCGCGCCTCCATTGCGCCTAGCAGCATCTGTCACTCTGCACGTCATGGTGCAACGTGCCATCATCGCGCCTGGAAACCTTCTCTGCGTGTAGGGCTTTTGCACGGCGCGGCGCGCCTGCCAGTGCGCCTCACCTAGGTGCTTCAAAACTTAGTCATTTTCACGTCCATTTCTTCGCGCCTCCAGTTTCTCTGAGGAATCCTGAAACTACAAATCATGTGTGTAAGGGCTTAATAAACACAACCAACCACAACATAGAGATAATAACTAAAGATCGTCATTAATAAACACTAAAATATGGGCACTTATCGATTACTTAAGTATATAAATATGCCTAAGATCAATCATTATAACCACACATTCATAATACATCAATTTTCCTTCAAGGCCATGATAAGCATATATAGAGATTGACAAGAAAGTAAACACCACCACCATAATTGGACCATACCACATAATGCCATAAAAGGCCAATCTACCATCAATTATATACAAAGTAGAGCGAATAGGGCCAACTTACTATTTGTCCAAGCATTGATCATCATTTATCAATTCCCACAATTCATCAATAATTCATATAGAAGGAAGTAGCTAAAATTACAATAACATAAACGAAATCCACAATTCAATCATCATAGATTCAAGATCACATTACCCACATTATAGTCTAAATTGGGATTTTGGGAGGAACATGGGTTCATCATGAAATTGGATTGAATTAAACATTATAAACAGTAGCTAATCATCAATTCATCATAAGCATGCTTCTGAAATTGTTTTGAGAAGGAACCCATGACTAGATTGATTGATAGACAATTTGATCATAGAATCTTCTTTGAAAACATTGGAAGGAACTCCATATATGAATGAATATCTAAGGATGAAGTATCATCATACCTTATTATATGAGCAATCCACAAAAATTGAAGAAGAAATCTTGAGAACCCATCACCATGGCTGTCCTTAAGCTTAATCTCCAATGGAGGTTTCTAGAGAGGTTTTGTTTTTGATAGGGAAGGTGAAATTTGAAGAATGAATTGGAATAGGGTTTTTTATGTTATTAACTAACTTAATATAGATAAATACCCATAATAACCGTCCACACTCTTTTTGGGACATGGGGTGAATTTCCTATTCACCGCTCCACTAGGCAGTGTGCATGCTGCAGAATTGCAGGCAGCATCTACGGCCAATAGCTATGCCCCGTAGACCCATCAACGGGCCATACTGGCAACCGTCGTTTGGGTTTGAGGCTAACACGGGGCGTCAACTTGGCTACGGAGCGTTGTTCCTGGGCGTAGATTGACATTCCCAAGGTAGTATCTAGGCAGCCTTTGGGTTCTCCTCAAGGACCGCCTTGGGTGGTCCTTGGGGAGTTGTGCCCGGATGTTTCGAACCCAAATAAACTCGTATACATGTTAGGAACCTCTCACATAATTTTCAACCAAAACTAACATGTAAAAGATGCTAAGACACACTAAAACACACATGCACGTCTCAAGGCTACCTTTTGAACGTCTTGGACCTCTTGGACGTTTGACCTCCAAATAACATCAAATCAAGCATACATAATGTAAAACACATAATTAATACATTATTAACCTTTTTACGCCCATGTGAGGCTCTAGGCACCTTAATTTATTTTGAGGGACCTTACATCATCTTTCTCTACCTCCCTCTCTATCTTATTATATCTTTATTTTTGTATACTTTTATTCGCATTTGAGGATAAATACTCTTTTGTAGAGGTGTCAGGCCTACCCTTTTTGTGTCCATATTGATACTCATGTTTTTGTGTTTATTTTGGTTGTTCTATTTAAATTGTGTTTATCTGCTTTTTGTGGATGTTTGAGTTTTTGGCTTTCGTTTTGATTTTAATTATAAAATGATTTTGACCCTTCTGAAAAATTTAAAATTTTCTCAAAATTTTGGCCTCCCCTTGCAATGCGCTGAAATATGGCTATTCATTAGTAAATTTGAGTCTCGATTTCGATCAATATCAATACTTAAATAATGCTTGCAATATAACAAACATGAAAGTACGACTACGATGAAACCAAATGAAGTTGCATAGACAATATGTTAACATTTTGTATCTTGATGTGACTATCCATAAGTCAAATTTATTCTCTTGTAATGACCGTTGCACACCAGCAAAAGTGTGAAGTCTTATTTCACGTAAGTATAAAAGTCTTGTGTGATAAGATTACCTTTAACCATGCATGACAACACCTAGAATTCCCCGTTATTCTAGTCAACTAAGTAATGCTTTCTCTTGATATGATCTTAGGGAATTTTGTAGAGTGTGAGTTAATTAGTTTTTTTTTTAAATTATCCTAATCAACGACACTAGCCTACGGTCTGAGTGTCGACAAATCTAAGCTAGTTTAGTAACCCAACAAACGGTTGGGGTCGTGTCCACAAGGAGTTGTAGTGAAAGTAGTAGCTACATAGAATTCCGTTCTAAATAGTCATAGTTAAATACACTTTCCAATATTAAAACAAAACAAACTTAATTTGTAGAACCAATGTGTCAAATATCGAAAAGGGGCTTTGTCACAAGTAGTAGAATGCAATAAAATAAATGAGAAACAAGTATGGGAGAGATTTCTTGGGTGTGTGATTGCTATATGTAAATATAAAAGTTGTAGGTTCATGCTTTCGGTAGACAATTTCACAAAACAGTGGTGACTAGGCTAAGTTTTAGGTGAAAGCAAGTTCCCTCTCAGGCAACTTACCCCATATAATATGGGTTCCTCTCGGACACCCACTCATCTAAACTAACTAGCTTGTGCCTTATCCGCACTCGCTTTTTCGACGGGAGTTCTTGGATATGGTACTAGGACTCATCCTCTCATCTGAACCTCATGTCGACCCACTCCTTAAGAGATCATTCTAGTGGTCTTAGTTTTCACGACCTCTATCACGAGCAAGCCAAAAATACATGTGGTTTTTTATTTGCAACTACAAACCCATTAGATTAAACCACAAATACTAGGTAAAATAAGCATTTAAATGCAATCTAAGATACAAGCAAGCAAGACTCAACAAATTAATCTACCCATAATTGCTAAATCACACCCCAGAATGGGGATGTTTTAGCCACTCATCAAATAATAATCAAACATACTTAAAATGATAAAGGAATCAAGTGGGTATAACAGATTAAACCTTAAAAGTAGCAAAGGAAAGTAAATGTGGAGGACCCATATCCAAAATTAGAAGAAGTGCTTCAGTCTTCAAGCTTCCACAAAAACCCTCTCCAAACTTGAGCGACAAATTAAGAATAAAATATCAAGTGTAAATGTTTCACTCTCAAATTTTCTATATCTAAATAATAAAAGATTTCACTATTTATAGACTTCTGAATTAGCTAGTGTAAACTTTCAACACAGTTAGTTGTGATTCACCGAGTGATTCAGCGGGTCGCCCTTCTTTCAGTTCATCGCCGCTTGCACATTTCTTTCTTTCTCTATGTATTTTGGATCGATGGGCGGAAATTTTCTGCTTTGCAGAACCGATCGGCGAAGCGCCGACTGCTATTTTTCATCACTTTTTTATCCACTTCCGTCAGGGTTCACATGCTGTAATAGATGGCGGAACTTTGCTATATGACAGATTTCCAAGTGTGCTTGGCGACACACACCTTTGCAGCTTCAGTTCTATTTATCCGTTTTGTTTGCATTTTGTGCTTAAGTGTTCATACTCCTACCGAATCCTCAAATACCTTAAACTTAGGAGTTTTTATCCGACATCGAGATATAATAAACAATTGAGGACACTATTAGCATTAAATAAGGCCCTAGATGAGTCCAATTTGAGGACTCATCAACACCCCCAACATAAACTTTTGCTTGTCCTCAAGTAAAAATCAAGTTCAAGCGTTCAATTAGGATGTCTCAAATAGGTCTACACAAGACTCAATCATGAATATGCACAACCATACTCAATGTACTCATGCGTAGCTCAATTGTATACTCGAAGATTCAAGTTGTGACACACAATTACAATAGATTCTCGAGCTCACAATACTCGCTACTAATGTAAGTCCAAGATCAACAAAAGTATCTACATGCTCTTATACAAACAATGGTTCCATTTCCACACACATAGATTTATCAACTCAGGATCAGGAATCTAATGTAGCTCTCACACTCACAAAGAGAAACACAATGCATGTTTTCACCCATAGGTTTGCCTTTATTTTCCAATTGACTTTCAGTTCGTTGCACTCAAGATCAAAACGGCCTTTCTGAGGCTTTTAATGGGGATGAGTCCAAATGTGTGTTCATTTAGGATCAGTGACTTTTTCCTAAATGAGATGTGACTTTGTCAGTACATCTCCTTTTCCTTTATAAACCTTATTTAAGTGCCACGTAGACAACTTTCTATTTTTTTTATGGCAGTTTGGGAACCAATTTCTTTTCATTTCATAATTTTATTTGATGACTTTCTTTTTCTTTTATTTTCTCTTTCTTTTTCTCTCTTTTTTATAGAGGCTTCCATTTTTCTGCAATACCATGAGTTTACAAAACATTTCTTTCGCTTTTTGACTTCTCCTTTCCCTTTTTACCATACCCCCAACATAGGATTTTAGCCTAAGTTGGCTATTCAATTATGCACATATCAAGAGGAATCTATAGGTGAAGGATCATGTACAATTTAGGTTTCATCTAGTTTTTTTCAATGAAAAAGTAACTCTCTAAGGGTGTTCAAGAGAATTTCACATGCTCACGGGTAGGACAAAAATAAGTATATGTAAAAATAGGCTTATACTCTTTAAATGTTGCCTAAGATCATCTCAAGAGGATACCTTTCTAAATCAATCATACTAACATGGAAAATTGTAGGTTTATTCATGCAAGATTCAAAGTACGCACATCACAAAAGGAATTGACATTTAAGTCAAACAAGACAACACACTTTCGCTAGTGTGCAATGTTCATCGTAAAAGAATCACTTCGATAATTGGCTAATCACAACGAGATGCCAAGAATTTACATATTATCTATGTAACTTCATTCGTTTTTGTTGTAGCCTCACATTCATGTTTGTTCGATTGAGTGCACTTTTAAAGTCATCGGTATTGATCAAAACTGAGACTTAAATTTTGGCTAGAACAACCACTTTCAACACAAGAGTTGGCAAAATTTTCAAAAGTGAAATTTTTTCGGAAGGGTAAAAAATATTATGAAATTAGGACCCATAAGAGAGCCATAAGCTCAAACAATCCATAAAAAAGCAGATACAACTTTTAAAATAGACAACCCATCTGAAAACACATAAAAATTCAGCACAACAAAATAAAGTGGGCCTCACCCCACCACAAATAAAAGCATTTGTCCTCAAGTGGAAATAACAACAATTAATCAAAATTTAAGAAAGATAAACCAATAGAGAAGGGTGAAGTGAGGATCATGTCTATGCACCTTCTTTTTCTGTCTAGGCATTAGTGTCTAAATCATCATCCTGGGGTATAACAATGGTTCCTGTAGTATTGTTGTTTTGGTATTTCATTGTTTTCTATTGCTTTGTCCTTTGTAGAAATATTGGTTGCAAAAATCTGATTTATTTCCTGAGCTGCAACATAGGTCCGTATTGTATTAATTAGACTTATAGCAGATGGGCATAGCGATCCTTCTCTTGTCCCGTGCTTCTTTGGTGTACTTTCTGTGTATCGCTAATTATTCTCTCTTTTCAAAGATTTTAAACTCCTATGCTCTTATTTGCCTAGGTGAATCATTTGTTGCTGCAAACTTTGGTCTAGCCATTCATGCAAAGACTTAGGATGTGATGTTAGGTAGTAATATAAATAGAAGCATGGGTGTTTCCTAGTGTAGGCACGCATCGTCAAACTTCAACCTTGTATCCCAAGTAACATGATATAAGCTTTTATAAAACATCAACGAAGACCCTTGAGATTTCAATCTATCCCGCCACTTAAAAATACGAATGAACTCAAAGCATAGTTGAGTAGGACCCCCGTACTTTGTTAATACTACCAAAACATTATCAATTGCATTTTGTGGTTTCGCTAATATAGCAACTTCCAGAGGTTACTGTACCATCAATCATCATACGATTAAGAACAAATTTTGACAAAAATAAAAGAATTTATGGAGTGATTACCAACCTGTGATAAAGAATAAGATATTATTGTCGTGCTAGGTAGAAATGCGATCTACATCCAAGCACAATCTGTTGCTTAAAATACTTTAACCATGTAGGAAATATTACATAGTGCGAGTTTATGTTGGTAACAAGGGACAAAGTGAAAGAACTTTTATATTTTCTACCTGTGACCGTCTATTTTCCTCTGGTATGGCGACGTTAGTCGATTCTGCTTAATATCTCGGTGATGCGCTGAGTGTAGATTTCATCGCCAATTGCGACAGGACCATCAACTCATGGGAACATAGCGTTGGCGGTCTTTGTCGAGATTTCCAAAAGGGTTTGTGTTTCGCCAATAACATTAACACTTTGTCGAGTTTTACAAACTCAACCTTTTGGTTGTATTGAGTCAAATCATAGTCGTGGATGAGAACCCTAAACCAGTCGCCGTGCCTCCAAAAAGGATCTGTTGCCCATCACTTTGTACTATGTTTGTGCTCTTCTTCTTTGAATCTGTGTAGGCAACACACAATTATTTTATTAACATAACAAATAGTAAGTAAGGGTTTTGGGTTGCCTCCCAAACAACGCCTTAGTTAACATCGTGGCACGACACAAGTTGCTTTGGCAGGCCCATTTTATTAGTTTACCACACCACCATTATATGTTTCTCTAATTGCTTGCGAGTGGAGAAATAAAAACTCTTGCCACATAATATTTTCAAGCACTTATACAACTCTGGAATGAGACTAAATCACCTGTTTCATCCGTTCAATGTCTCCTTTAAATTCCTTAGTGCTTCATCCAGTTTAGTGACTTTTAGGAGAATGCTTTAAAGAAATTCCTCAATGTTTTATGCCTGGTGATCTTTTAGATTTTTTCTCTCGTGAGGAGGGATGTACTTTTCTTTTTGCTTGCACAGAGCTTCAACCTTTTTCATCCTTTTTGCTATCTCATCCATCTGGGTTATCAGCGTCGCTAACATGAAGTCTTTTTCCACCTCTAGGTTGATCTTAGCCACGTCATCAAGCAGTTGTACTGCTGCTGCGTATGGTTTCTTGGGTACGCCACCTTGAATAAGACTATCAACCAGCCTCTTGGTTTTGGGGTTTTGACCTTGGTAGAAGCAATTAGTTAGTATCATTTCGAGAATGCCATGATTCGGACACTGAGCGATTAGCCCTTCAAATCCGATCCAAGATTTGTGAATCCTTTAACCTTCCATTTGTTTGAAGGTCAAGATTGTATCTCTCCCGAGCATTACCTCTAGTGTAGGCCATTCCATGATATTACTAACAGAAGAACTCATACTTTCGGGGATCCTAATAAACAAATAAAACAAAATTAAATGTTAAATTAGTGGAAACTACACTATAAAGAACTAAAAACTATAAGTAACTACATTTTCACGGGACACCACTCCCTGGCAGCGATGCCATTTTCATTGCTGTTTTTATAAAATTATCGTGATCAACGACACTAGCCTACAATTTGAGTCAGTACGAATCGAAGCTACTTTAGTAACTCAACCAAGGGTTGGGGTCGTGTCCCAAGGGAATGGTAAGGAAAATAGTAGCTACATAGATTTTTGTTCTAAATAGTGATAGGTTAAGACATTTTCCAATATTAAAACAAAAAAATTTAATTTCTGGCACCAAAGTGTCAAATATCGATAAGGGGCTTTGTCACAAGTAGTAAAATGCAAAAATAACTGAGAAACAATTATGGAAGAGATTTCTTAGGGTGTGATATCCATATGTGAAGATAAAAGTGGTGGGTACATATGCTTTCAGTAGCTAATTTCACAAAACAATAGTGAGTAAGCTAAGATATAGGTGAAAGAAAGTTCCTTCTCGGGCAACTTACCTTATATCAAATGGGTTCTTTTCGGACACCCACTCGTCTAAACAAACCATCCTATGCCCTATCCACACTAAGTCTTTCTAGAGGAGTGCTTGGATATGGGACTAGGTCTTACCCTCTCAGGCTAAACCTCATGTCGACCCAATCCTTAGGAGATCATTCTAGTGGTCTTAGTTTCGCGACCTCTCTCTCGAGCACGCCAAAATCATGTGGGTTGTCTTGTATTTGCAACTACAAACACATTAGATTAAACCACAACCACTAGGTAAAAGTCACCATTAAAATGCAATCTAAGCTACAAACAAGCAAGACACAACAAATTAATCAACCGATAATTGCTAAATCACACTACAAGAATGGGGGATTTATCTACATATCAAGTAATAATCAAATTTACTTCAAATGATAAAGGAATCAAGTGGGTATAAGAGATGAAACATTAAAAGTAGAAAAGGAAGGTAAATGGAGAGGACCCACTTCAAAAATTTGAAGAAGAACTTCTTTCTTCAAGCTTCCACAAAAACACTCTCCAAACATAAGATAAAACTTAAGAACCAAATATCAAGTGAAGTTGTTTCCCTCTAGAATTTCTATATTTCAATATTTATTGACTTTAGAATTGTGTTGGCAAATTATTTAGACACAGTTAGTCGTGATTGCCGAGTAATTCGATGAATCGCCCTTGTTTTTGTTCATCATTGCTTGTACGTTGTCTTCCTTGTGTATGTATTCTGGATCGATGGGCAGAAATCATCTGTTTTGCGGAACTTATCAGAGAGGAGCCAATTGCTCCTTTTTGTCATCTTTTGATTCACTTCCTTAAGGACTCACTTGCTTTAATAGAAGGAAGAACATTGCTATACATCGGATCGGCAAGTGTTCTTGGCGATGTGCACCTTTGCATCTTCAGCTTTTTTTCTCCGTTTTGCTCCCATTTTCTGTCTAAGTGTTCATGCTCCTACCAAATCCTCAAATACATGTATATTAGAAGTTTTTATCAGATATCGAAATAATACAAACAATTGAGGAAACTATTTGCATTTAAATAAGTCCCTAGATGATTCCAATTTGAGGACTCATCATGAGTCAATTTGACATAGACCTCTTTTGTGACCTCCCTAGTGAGTATGTGAATCCCTCTTGAACACCCTTTAACCTTAACCTTCTTTGGAAGAAACTTGATAAAGACTAGACCCTTCTTGATCCATGTCTCTCAATACTCTTGAATCATTAGTGTGATTGAAATATCAATCTTACGCCAAAATCCTAAGTTGGCGGTGTAGTGAAATGAAAAGGGAAAATTCAATGAATTGCAAGGAAAGTCTCCCTTAACCAATGTTGTTGCAAAATGGTGGAAACTCTCCATATAAAAAATAAATAAATAAACAAAAGAGAAAAGAATGAAAAAGAAAGATGTGGAATTATGTACAAAAGAAATAGGGTTTCAAAGTAATCAATGGAAGTAAAATAGGATTACTTGTTAGCACTAATGAAGAAAAGGAAGGAAAAAGAAGGCAAGTGTTGTGAAAACCCCAATTCATGAGGATCATTAGTCACTAATCTAATTGACTAAACCCCTTTACAAGATTTAGAAAGGCCATTTTGATCTTGAGAAAGCTAAAATAAATGTCAACACGAAAATAAGGGAAAACCTATGGGTGAAAGCATATGTGTTCCTTTTTTGAGAGTGAGTATTGTGTCTTGTTCCTGAACTTTAAACTAATTATACCCTTGTTTTTGAAAATTGAATCATCATTTGTGGTAGGGCATTCAAAATTCTTTTGTAGATCTTGAACTTGCATTTGAAGCAAGTACTATGATCTTGAGAATATTTTGTAATGATGTGTCAGAGATTGAATCTTTGAGTACACAAGTGATCTTTGCATAAGTAATTTGAGTCTTTTTGTGTACATTCATAATTGATTCTTGTGTAGCACTGTTTGAAACAACCTTGTTGAACTGCTGAACTTAAGCTTTACTTGAGGACAAGGAAAAATCTAAGTTGGAGGTGTTGATGAGTCCACATATTAGTACAAATATAGTCCTCAAATGCTTATTTCATCATAATATCTGATGAAAACTCTTAACTTTGAGGTATTTGAAGTTTGAAGGAAAGCATTAACGGTATATCCCAAAAAGGAACAAAAAGGCTGAAAAGAACAAAGAAATGGAATCCTAAGGATCGCCAAGTCTACTTGGAGGATCACCAAAGAGTCCTACTTCGTCTTTTTTTCAATGTGCTTAGCCTTGAAGGAAAGGATAATATTCGCTAAATAAACAAGCAATCGGCGTATCACCAAGAAGCTCCATGAAACAATACCATATTGCCCAATGGACCAAAGCACAACGATGTTGAAGGTTGTACCAGAAGGCGCTAAACTACATCAATGGGAGAATCGACAAGTCTGTCAATGATTCTGGCTACAACCACCAAATGATCCACTGCAGCACAGATATGAAACACAATTGTTACGACCCAAGACCACCCCCTAGTCGTAAATGGTGTATTCTATATGGAAGAGATCTTATACAATCCCTTAGCATTCATTACATAATAGTATATAAAATATGGAAGAATTTAAAACTTTCTTTAAAACACAAGTGGAAAAGCATTTCTTAAAAGTGGATGTCTTTCTAACATCTTGTCTCAAACCATCTAACTTGACATGAATAAATGTTATGGGATGCAACCCACATAAAGTCTAGGCATAAAATAAAAGGAACATAAAGTTTTGTCCTCGAAGATATGAGGACTCACCACTTCTTGACAACTTGAAAGTCCTTGAAACTCTACCTTCAGATTAACTCAAAGCTCCAACCCTACATTTGGTTAGAATGTAGGCAATATGTGTTTAAACAATAGTACTAAGTTTTTAAGATAACATAACATCATAAGAGCATCTCAAATGTTTAGTCAACATAGGACATAAGCATAAGAGATAATAACCTAATCATAACATAAGCATCATATCATAAGAAGTCTACATAAGGGATACATAGATTCATACTTCAACCACTAGTCCTTCAGACTCAAGTGAACTGCTTCCCAAGACACCTCCAATTATACATGTGCAAGGCCAAGGAAGTATCCTTGATCTTAGCCCACCTTTATACTTGAGATCTAGGTTTTCATGACATAAGAGCACTATACCTCTAGATCATCTCAAAGCAGACTTGTGCAATGCATGTGGGGCATCCTATTCAACCTCACACACTAAGCATATGTTGAAGTCACCCTATTCTTGTGTTACCCTTTTCTAGGTGTCACTATTGACCTACTTTTATTTTTCACAAGGAACTATCATCTTAAGTCAATCTTAACATGGAAGACAACTATAGCCATTACCAAAGCTACACATACTTAATAAGAGGACATTTCATAAGTAGCTTCAAGTCATACATGTGCCATGTATGAATGGCATCCCATTCTACCCTTTATACTAAGTACTCATTTAGGCTAACTTACTCAATGCTAACTATATTTCATATTAGATTATCAAAGAATAGCATACTACTATACTAGACCTAACTACGATTGAAAACATCATATCATGCAATCCAAGCTATTATAGGAAGGTTACAAGTATGCCAACTTAGATACCATGCACCCACTTATAAAGATGCAATCTATCCATAAGGGAGTATGAATTCTCAACCCTAAGCTACCATGATAATCCTATCTCAAGCTATTCCATGAAATGCACCTTGCATGCAAGTGAAGCTGCCATTAGGAAAATATAAGTCATCTATCCTAAAGCTACCACGAAATGGTTTTGGCCTAACCAAGTCAAGCTATAATTAATGCATTCTAGTCATGCTACTTAAAGCTATACTTAGGAGAGTCACATGTCTCAATTACAAAATACCATGGGAATCACCATCCCCAAGCTTCCATGAGATTCAGTATCTCAAGCTACCATGAGATTTACCATCTCAAGCTTCCATGAGATTCACTATCTCAAGCTACCATGAGATTCACTATATCAAGTTATTCCATGAAGGAGTCATAAAACTCAACTTCAAATTATTCTAGTCTATCATGGTTTGATTTGTTTTAGGTTCTTAGGTCAACCTACAATCCATCCATGTGAGAGAAATTGCTTCTCCTAGCTTGTTCATGTCTAAATGTATAGAGAAACAGAATAAATAATCATGATCTCCTCATATTGACTTTACCCCCAAATCCCTAGCAAAAATGGCTTTAAGACCAATTTTCAATACAAGCTCAATTCTATCATGATCCATGTCTAAAGAACAAGCTATTCAATCACCTTGATTATTAGAGGGTAATTCTAGTCATACTAGATCATATAGGTTCAATTCTAACCTTACAAGTCAACATCCTCCTTCTTCAATTAGAACTAGTTTAATTCATATTTAAATGATCCTAATATGATCAATTAATAATCAAGATAATTGAATTAAGAAGATCAATCTAGAACCCTCAACCTTGTCTCTAATGGCCTAAACCCACAATGATAACCTTCATCAATCTAAATTAGGTTACATCATGGAATACACATTAAACATCATCATCATATAAACATAATTTAATGATATACACTACTTTGGAATCACAATCAAGCCTTGCCCACAATGTAATCACAACCCTAGCTAGATTGCAATATTTTGGATTCACAATTGCGCGATACTGTGGGGGACCCATGGATAGAAGAATCCATGGATGAAGGATCTTTACATACATTTTATCATTTCTATAAACTAATATTGAAACCTTGGTGAAACTCAACCAAGATGTTGCCTCCTTTTTCTCTTCTTCTTCAATGGTAATCTTGAGAGAACTTTAGGAAGGGAAGGGTTTTGTTTTGAAACATGAAGTCTAAATGGATACTTAATTGTTTTAATATACTTAAAAGACCTAAATATTCTAAAAATAACCGTCCATGACTTAATTGGAACATGGGGTGAATTTACCAATTCAACCATCACTTGGTCGAAACTCCCAGTAGATTGCAGGTGTCCATTGACGGAGCGTTAACCTATTGATGGATCGTACTAGTCATCCGTCAATGGTGACTGAGGCACCTGTATTTTAGGTCTAAGCTCCCACGATTAATTGTGGAACCACGCCTCCTTTTTACGTCCCCAACTGGTTTAAGGGGCATCGTTTCTGATCATCAACGGGTGCTATTTTGACAGCTTTTTGGCAAATGTTTGTGTTCTCCTCAAGGACCCTTATGGTGGTCCTTCGGGAGTCGTACCCAAAATTTTTGACCCTAACATAACCATCTAGATGATAGCGTCACCTCCCACCATTTTAGACTCCAAACGATACTTGAAAACAAGGCAACCATAATAGAACACACTAGTACACAAATGACTAGTTTTCGAATGTCTTGGTTGGTTCTTGACGCTTCACTTTTAAAATTACCAAACTAAGTTAATTGCATTATATTAGGTTTAAAAACTTATTTTTTACCCTTTTAAAGTTATTAGACCTCGTGTAGGGCTCTATCTTAGGACATATAACCTTCGGGGTGATTCAACAATATATACTACTTAGAGTTGTAGTTTTTAGTAGAGTCAAACATTATAATTAATTTCTGTCTATAATACTTGTGTTGGATACTTTTACAATATGTTTTAGAGGGTTTTGAGGACTTGAAGAAGAAAGAGAGTTTTATCTCTTTTAATTCGAAATTGGGTCTCTTTGACTTTTCTTGCTTTGCCTAAATAAGGACTTAATTTCTCATAACCATTTGATGTCAACCTCATTGAAGGTATAATTTGTATTTCTTTATGTGTGGGTAAGACCACCAATTCTTGGGGTGTGATTTAGAAAGTATGGGTTAAGATTGTTGTTGGGTCTTGATTGCTCATAGATTAATTGTAGTTTAATGGTGATTCATCTAGTAGTTGTGGATGAATTTAACAAATTTATAGTTGCAAATACAAGTTAATTTATGTGTTTTGTATTGCTCGAAAGAGATGTCTCTAAACCAAGACTACTAGACTTATGTCATAAGGAGTAGGTTGACATGAGGTTCAGCTCGAAAGAGGGAACCTTAGTCTCATATCATAACATTCAGCTCGAGAGAGTGAGTGGGGTAAGGCGTAGGGTGGTTTTCATGAGGCAAGTGGGTGTATAAGAGGAACCATTTGAAATGTGGAAAATTGCTAAAGAGAGAACTTATTTCCACGTAAAGCTTAGTAGAGGCACTAATTATTCAAAAAATCATATATCGAAAGGATGCACCCGATAATCTTGATTAATCTATATTTCGGTCCCATCCTAAAAATCCCCCTCTCATTGCTTGGAATTTCTTGTTGATTTGTGTATTTTGTTTTACTACTTGTAACAAAACCCCCATTTTGATATTTGACACTTTTATGTCACCCATTGAATTTACTATATCTTTTTTTTAACTATCACGACCACCCTTGGAACACGACCCCAACCCTTGGTTGGTTTACTATACTATTCCACAATCGTAGACACTTGTACTGGAAGTTTTGTGGTTTATTAAGCAAACATCAAGCACTATTCCGACAAAGTTATACTACTCTTTGATGCTTGTAGACTAGTTTGTTGGGTTGTATAGCCACGTTATTATCCATGTTGGCATTGTGTTTTGTTGGCCGAAGTTTGTAATTGTTTTGCTTTGTTGTCTTGGTACATAATATATATTTTTTTCATAGACATAATGACATCTTTATAGCCCATATATGATTTACATTTTCCTAGATATAATGGTGGCCTCGAAGGCCCAAACAAGATATATGTACTAGTTGTTATATATATATATATATATATATATATATATATATATATATATATATATATATATATGTGTGTGTGTGTGTGTGTGTTTGTGTGTGTGTGTGTGTCTATGAAATGTGGGAGTACCTACATTCTTTATCCGTTTTTTTATAGAGGCCTTCCCGACCAAGGGAGTATATTTTAAGCCGAGATATACTTGTATGTTTTCGTAACTATGTGTGGCTTGTTCGTATCATTAGAAAATCACTATGTAGGGTCGGCTCAGGCCCAAGTTTTGGCATTATGTTCCTGTTCGCCCCTTGAGTTTGGGGCGTGACAACCCTTGATATGGTCGGCATTCGAGAACCATTGTTTGTCCCCAATCAAACCCACATCATTGATGAAAATAACCAGAATACTAACTTAAGCATACATAAACAACAATTTTAAATAAACGCTTAAAATAGTTTTCCAAATCTCAAAACTAAACTTAATATATTCTGTATGAAACATTAGTTTTAAATAAAACATGTAAAACTCAAAAACTCCCGAACTTATTCTATTTATGACGCCTCTACGGTATAAATAATAATGTTAAGACAAGACCCACGACTCCTAAAAGGATCTACTACTAACAACTCATAAAATTGGAGTACTCTGAAAATAAGGTGGTCTCACTCGTAAGAAGACGATCAGATGAAGTGATATCAATAGAATCTTGTTGAAGATCCTAATAACCTATATCTTTATCACTAAATGATGCAGGTCGAACGACATCAGTACATTGAATGTACGAGTATGTTATACTGTTGAATAGCCAATAACTTAAAGAAAATACTTGAATAGAGAACAATGTACTCAAGCCGAATTTGATGCAATAATGGAGTTAAATCATTTAAAACTTTTAAAAAATACTTTATGATCTCAGAACTCAACATAATAAGTGATACATAAAAAAACACTTTAACTCTATTGGGAGATTCTCTAACCGACAACCATCACTATGTGTTACTTGTTGATCAAGTGATACATATAAATAATTTTTTTTGAAGCTTGTCTTTATTCTTCAATAGACCCAACCTCTCAAACACAAAAGTGCTTGTAGTCAATTTTGTAAGTCGATCAAAAATAAAAAAGCCTTTTGTTTCGAAGAAATCGATTCATCTTCTATAGTTGTATGTTGTTACTTACGCTTCTTACGGATATACGAACTAGTGGTGGTTGGATAAAGATCAAACCTTTGTGTGCTTTCCTCTTTGTATCTTTTGATGTGAGTTTCTCTAACTTTGATGCTTTATAAGGGTTAATACAACATTCACAAATAACTTTTAAGCATTTGGATCAATTCCTTCTCTTGTGCAATTCATAGGAAGTGCCACGTCTTGCACTTGATTTAATGATTGAATTCCTAATAGCTTTTAAAAAAGCTAATATCTACCCGTGTGATAGGACAAGTTAATCTGTTAGTGCATTTCTTTAGTTATTAGATGATACACTTTCCGCATTTCTCTCTTTCACATTGTTGAGAAATATTAATTCAATATTCTTTATAAAGATATGATCTTCCATTCATTCACAATGGGACAATGTTTTATAGTGTCTACTTTGACCTTTTCGATAGCGATGAAACTCTTTTGCTTGCAAGATTATCAGACTTAATTGAATTGATGTAGCAGGTTTTCCCCTTGCAACAATAACTCTTTAAATAGAATTTTTCATCGTGAAATATTTCTCAAATTCGGTGAAAGGAATATCATCTTCAACTATTTACCTTTAAATTCTGTTTTTGATGTACTTCAAACATTAATAGTAAGAAGATTAGACAATTTTATTCGCATGTACCAATGGCATGTCAAGCAATATGTTGTACGAAGTCATTGCATTGATCACATGCATCCATGCACTTGGTCGCAAATAGTATACGTTGATTTCTAACTTGATAGAGCCTATGGCACTCTGTCCCCTTTTATTGAATCTTTGTACAAATAAATGACTTTCACCCAAATTCTTTAGTCTTGATAACAAGTTTCTTCAATTTATAGATTGGAACAATGTTAATTCCATATCCTTTATCTGTCAAAATTATGTTTATCATCTTTTCTAGCACGTGACACAGTATATATAAAGGATGAGTATGTAGTGTTTAACTAAGCAAAAGCTCATTATATGCAAATGTGATTTTTGTATCAAATCATTTACTTCTTGGAAGAAATCTCAACTGACTTTTTAGAAGGTGGTAGGGACACAATTTATTAGATTTCTCTTATTTTTCTTCTTTGTCACTAGGAGACACCTTTGGTGAGGTTTCACTCTTTCATTTTTCGTATCGGCATTAAAATATGTCATCTCAAAATTGTCTTGAGTAGATTTTGGCAGAACCATCATGGTAAGAATTCTCCTAGAGACACAAGACATCAGGATTTTAGGTGGTGATGTACTTCTGCGTTTGCCCTCATTGGATGCTTGATTTATTCTTTCTTTTCAAAGTCTTCTCCCTATCTTATTTTTGATTGGTTTCTCATATGACTCATTTTGTAAACTTTTCTTGTTGTATTTTTTCGTAGTCACAAGAATCCGGCCTTTATCACCGTATATATTAACTAGAGATATTTCTTTCTCCAATGACTTCTTCATGCTTTCCAATGATACATTTTCAGACTAGATTGAGTAAGATAAATTTGATAGAGATTTGGTTTGAACTTGCCTTCTCATCATGAAGGAAAATCTTCTTTTCGTAAGAAAATTACATTACCCTATCCTTGAAGACATTATTTATAATGATTGTGACTCATAAGTCTATGATACTTGCAATAATTTGGGTCATTAGTTATCACGCCCCGAGGATACCCCCTTGACGTAACATGTCACCTAGGATCACGAATGAACCCAAGCTACCACTGTCTGGCATATCATAAGCAAACTTTAGAAATTTCTGAACAAAAACATATATTGTGTGGAAGCTAAAAAATACTTAACTGAAACTGTATAGAATCCAATTAGTCTGAATATATATAAAACATACTAAGAGTTTTGTGATCCTGAATAACTACTCAAAAACTAAAGCTTAATATTATACTATATCTGACAAGCCTATAACTAAGTAGAGTTGTTGGGAAAAGCTCCATACCTAATTCTAACAAAAATTGAAAACTGAATAAAAGACTAAAAATTGATGCATGTGTTTTGTCCTCGAAGTATGAGGACTCACCACTCAAGCTGTTGACTACTGATTGAGAAGTAATCTATGCGTGATCTAGATGGTGAGTACTTGAACCTACATCACGAAAGGATGTAGCGTGGAGTATGCGACAATACTTAAAATGTACTAAGTATGCATGATTTGAAAATAGCTAAATGAATCATATTAGTTAAACAAAGCATAAATTATTAATGATATAATCTGAACAAAATATAAATCATGAAATGTTTATGAAAAACTGAGTGGAATGCATTGAACAAATACTAATCATGAACATAACATGTTGAGACTGAATACTAAAGTATAACCTTAAAATTTGGTAAAATTAATTAGAGTCTACGTGTACACCCCATAGATAAACCCTCATACTTTTTCTTGGGAAACTAATGCCTCTTTCGTCTCTTTTTACTCTATGTTTTGGTGAGTAATCATTTAGGGTAGGTTCTAACTAGAATATTAGGCTTAAACCGAGTAAAAGAATATAGTTTATGGATAAAATAATTAAGAAAAGACCTAAATACCCCTAGCTAACTACCAAACTACCAACGATAGGCCCTAACTCACGTAGTGTAGATTGACCGATAGACACTGAACCACATACCGCCAACCCACTAATGATCCATAGGTCTTGTCCTGGGCCGTGGTTCAAAGGGGATTATGTGCCCTTGAACCACGAGCCATGGTCTGACAAATGGTTGTTGGTCATACCATGACTTTCTAGGAAAATGGTGAGGTGATCAACCATATACTGCACCTACAGTCCGTGGTCCCATCCACGGGCCGTGTGTGGCCTCTGTAAGTGGCACGTGCAACTTCTGGAAAAAAAATATTCATAATCCCCTTTTCGAATACAGGGTGTTACATTATCTCCCCTTTGGGAACATCGTCTTCGAATGAATTCTAAACACGTTGAGTATGTAGCAAAGTCCTGCAATCCCTACCACTTAGTAGTAGAAACTGAAATCTAATTGAACCAAGTTCTATGAATAATATACTACGACTGAATTTGTCCAAGAGTAAATTCAAAGGTTGGAGAGGAACTATTACATGAAGAAGAAACGGAATCAAAAGGAAAGATGTGAGGATACTTGGCCTTCATGGCTCCTTCTACTTCCCAAGTAGCTCCATCTATGGACTTGCTCCTCCACAAAACCTTCATTGAAACGTCTTCCTTGTTTCTCAACCTACGAGCCTAACTATAAAGAATTTCAAGTGGCATATCGTCATAAGTGAGACCATACTTGACAACCAATCTTTTCAATGGTACTATTGATATCAGGCAATCCATACACTTTTTCAACAAGGAAATGTGAAAGACTGGATTAAGAATTGCTAAGTGTACTAGTAACTCTAACTCATAAGTTAGATTACCCCCTTCATAGGGACACTTTCAAGAAACCCAATCAACGACATTAAACTCTAAGTACCTTCTTCACATATCTACATATGACTTCTGACTTTTGATGAATATGAGATGCCTTTAGTCAATCTCTAATGAGCTAAACTTTTTTGTACCATCCTGAACTGAATGTGACCCAATCAAAGCTACTTCACCTACATGAAACAAACAAATCAGGGACATGCATCTATGCCCATATAATGCATCATACGTGGCTATCTAAATATAGAAATTGTAGCTGTTATTTTTGGCAAACTATATATATCAAAGGTACATGATCATCACAACTACACTTAAAATCAAACACGCAAGCTCTCAACATGTCCTCCAAGATCTGAATAGTATGATCTGTGTAAAAATTTGTATGTTCATGAAATGTTCTACTAAGAATTACCTAGGTACCAAGACCTATATTAAATTATTTCCATAAATGATAGCTACAATATGGACCTCTATCTTAGATGACAGACAAGGGAACCAGATGTAACCTAACTATCTCATAAATTTGGAGCTTAGCGTATTACTTCGCTT
Source organism: Solanum sitiens (assembly GCA_016801875.1). NCBI lineage: Eukaryota > Viridiplantae > Streptophyta > Magnoliopsida > Solanales > Solanaceae > Solanum > Solanum sitiens. The sequence goes on along the minus strand of JABWTJ010000012.1, from coordinate 4,073,748 downwards.
AGTATATTATTTTTATAGCCAAGAAGTGAGAAGACTTAATAGGTATGTCTACTATAACCTAAAGGTAGTAATGATGTGTGCATGTACGAGGTAAACTTGTAATGAACTCCATCTTTATACTTGACCACTTCCCGGTCGGAATGTTAATCTCTTGGGTCATACGTCCATGTTTCTGATGTTCTACCTTACCCTATTGACAATTAGGGTAGTTAGCCACAAAATATGCTACATCCCATTTCATATTGTTCCACCAAAAGACTTCCCGTAGATCACGGTACATTTTAGTAACAGTTGGGTGAATGAAATACCTTGAGATATGAGCTTCGGTAAGGATCTCCTACCTTAACTCACAAACATTATGAACACATAATTGACCCTGGTAACAAAGCACATCATCTCCCTCTTGGGAGAAAACCTCCACCTTGTGCTAATGAACGACAAGCTTCAATTGAAGCAATATTGGAGCACTATCTTATTTTTCCTTGAACTCCGCAAACAATGATGATTATGATCTACTCTGGACTATCACACTACCATCTGAAATGTCCGTAAGACCAAATTCTATGACAGCAAGTCGGTGAACATCTTTAGATAATTCTTTAATTTCTTGTTCAGCATGTGGTACACTACCCGTAGATAGTCTGCTAAGAGAATCAACCACTAAATTGTCCTTACTAGGTTCGTAAAGCAAATTCATGTAAGAGTCTCTGAGCATTTCAAGCAATCTCATCTGATGAATAGTCAACTCTTTATGGGTGACACATGACAAGAGAACAATAAAAGTAATGTCTCGAAATCATTAGGGAAAATATTGTTGTTTCATGCTCAAGGTCATGAGTCAGGTAATTCTGCTCATGTACCTTAATATTTATAGAAGCATAAGCTATTTAAATTATGACCTTACCTCGTTGCATCAACACACAACCTAGATGGACCCTACTTGTATTACAATAAATTACGTAACCATCTGGTAGGGTCAATATCGGAGCAGTAGTTAGCCTAGTCTTATATTCCGAGAAGCTTTTCTCACACTCATCTGACCACTAAAACTTGACCTTTTTTTAGTTAACTTTGTAAATAGGGAAGCTATGGATGAATCCTTGAACAAATCTACTTTATTAACTAGTCGAACCTATGAAACTTCTGATATCTATTGGAGAGATGGGTGTAGTCTAGTTATGTACCACTTCATTTTTTGAGAATCCACTACGTTCAATTCACTGGATACCACGTGACCAAGGAAAGTTAATAATTGTAACCTGAATTCACGTTTGTTAAACTTTGCAAATAACTAGTGATCATTTTGTGTCGATAGAACTATGACTCCCCGTAGTCTAGAAGACTAACTAGGTCTAACTATGAGGGAAACAAGCTAAGGAATGGGGCCAAGAGCTAACGAGAAAATGCAGGAGCTAAGAGAAAGAGAAAATGCAGCCCAACCTTCCCAAGGCACTACCCACCTTCCCACGAGGGCCTTCATGGCTTGTTGTGGTCACCACACCCCGTGATGGTGAGGTAGTAAGCCCCCAAAAGGTGGCCCTATTTGGAATCCTCCACATGAGCCACTTTACAATCGTGAAGGCTTAGACGACTCATGGAAGTTGTAGTGGTCTTGCCTTTGTGTTGGTTGTTTGAGGGTGCAATGTCATAGCCACTTGTAAAGGGACCACAAGCACCATAACGGGCTATGTGAACATTGACGGGTTGTGGTGCACCACATGGTACCTAGAAGCCTCACCTATGTTGAGGGTTAACTGAGTCTTTTCCGGTTTTGGTCCAATTAATGTGGGTTCATCATTCATCCATGGAGTCCTCTCAAAATCTCCAATTTCAAAAGATAAAAATCCCCAATTGTTACAACTTGACTCCACAGTCAGGAGTTCCTTTCAAACATGATTCTTATGGTTGAATTATGTATTTATGAACATGTATTGATGATTTCCTATGGTTTTTATGATGTATTGCAAGAACCCACAAAATCCCAATATTTGCCAATTCTTATCTTATAATGTTGGTCTTTGATGATAAAAGATGAATTTTATGAATTTATGCACGAATTGACAGAATCACATGATTTACTATGAATCCACGTCGAATGATTGAATTATAGATGTTAATTGAAAGTTGGTTTTGAACGTTGAAAAGGGAAAAGTATGATATTATGCATGTTTTTAGGTAATCTTTGTTAATGCTTTAAGGATTCTTTGAAGGTAAAGTTTCAATGATTATGATGATGATGTCGTTGTGTTAATTGAAAGGAAATTATAATGAACACATAATGAATATGTTGTGAAGTTTTTCTCACATAATGAAGATTCTTATGTTGAAAGGCTTTCTCTGCTAATTAAATCTAATACTTACATGTATACATGGATGGTAAAAGGTTTTCTCACGAATGATGTAATAATTATCCTAATGAACTAAGTTTAATTGGGTGTCCATAAAATCCTTCCATGATACATAACATAAGTACGACTTAATACGTACTTTGTGGGATTTATGCTTAGCACCTAGTGGATATTGAAATGAGATGGACTGCTTTTAGATTAGTTGAGTCTAGGCTTCCCATTCATGTCTCATGCGATGGAAACTTTTAGGTCAATTGAGTCCCGTTTCTAATAGCAATATTTTTATCCCATAAACAATGTGCCCCTGTTTGATATTAAGCTAGTGGATCCACGTAAGCTAACAAACCATGTTTCTACCTTAGGCAAGTAAGACAACCCTTTTTGGTGTGGGTAACACCGGGCGATCATGTTATAGCTCACATGGTCCCATGTCGGTTAATGCTTATCTCCCACAACAAGAACATGAATAATGAACTACGTTTAATTCAAGAGGTATGATACATGATTTCAAAGATTTCAAAAAATATTTTGACTTTCGTCGGTTATGAGTTATCAACCTTGATCTCTTATATGATGTTTAAACTTGCCAAATTCCATGCTTTGAAATGAAATGTATCTTTTTGCATGTTTCAAGTGTTCGTATACATGGCTATCATATTTAGTGCATTTTTGCACTATCGCCTACTTTTGTTTAAATTTTCCCAATTGTAGGGTCCGACACTAGAGGTGATAATTCGTTTAGCTAGAGCTTGGATTCAATTGTTTTCTTGAGCTTAGTGAGTCCTCATGGTTTGAGGACAAATTTTTTATATGTCTAATTCTTTCATGTACTTTCCCTTTTGAACATGTTGTATGGTCTTGACATTATTTCATTTACTATTGTAATAGATAACTATGATGAGAAAAAGTGTCTAGACTTCTGCATGTTTTTATGAAAAACATTTTTCACTTTGAAATGTGTTTTACTCTTATTGTGCTATTTTTTATGTTATGAAAGTTAAGTGTTTTTTATAGAGTCCACCTGGGTTGTATATGCCATGTTGCATATAAGGGGTACCCCTGCATCGTGACAAACTAGGTTATTAGAGTACAAGATATATAAGAATGATTCTAGGAAAATGTCTAATAAGCCACGTCTAGTAGAGTCTAGATAATGTGTGTCAAATGCACCACATTTGTGAATGTCAGTCTAAAAGATATTTAGGAAATTTCACTTCTTAATTACTCTAAAAATCTCCCTCTCTTAATTATTTTCCTGTGTTTTGAGGATATGAATATGTGAAGGAACTCTCAAAGGATGGAGGGTAATGTGGAACAAGGTGATCTTCTCCAAGCTTTGTTAGATACTTTTGCTTAGAATGTACTAAATTTTGGAACAAGCTAGGATGACACTAGCCAATAGAGAATTGGAAGCACCATGAACCCAATTGTTGGTACTTCCGTTTCGAGAGTGGGGGATTTTATGAGAATGAACCCTACAAGATATTGTGTCTCTAATGCTGAGGAGGATACTCAAGAGTTTTTCGATGATGTTTATAAGGTAATTGCTATTATGGGGGTGACACTCGTAGAGAAAGTAGAATTATTCGCTAACCAATTGAAGGGGGTTGCTCAAACATGGTATGAGAAGTGGAAAGAGGCAAGGTTGTTCGGAGAAGGTCCCATAGAGTGGGAGATGGAGATGTTTATATCGGTGTTTCTTGATAGGGTTTTTCACCTTGAATTTAGGGAAGCAATGGTGAAAAAGTTTGTTAACCTTCGGTAAGGAAGTATGAGTGTGAAATAGTATGCCCTAAAGTTCAATGAATTGACAAAGTATGCTCCAACAATGTTTGAGGATTCCAGGGCTAAGATGAATAAGTTTGTTACGGGTATATCCGTTATGGTGGTTAAAGAGTGACGTACCACCATTCTCATTTTGACACGGACATCTCTCATCTTATGGTCCCGGCACTACAAATTCATGAGGAGAAACTCAACGAAAAGTATAGGGAGCTAAAAAAGGCTAGATCTAATGGAAATGGTTGTCCTATAATTGGACTAAGGGTTTTCCGATCAAGGTTCCTCTAATGCTCCTCTTAAGTCAAATAAGGATAGGGTGTGTAACCTTAAACAACAAGGAGGAAGTGGAGGTGGTTATTCTTTGGTTACATGTACTTGAGTGAACTGTGGCAAGAAACATGATGGTAAGTGCCGAATTCTCTAGGAAGCATGTCCCAAGACATTGTTATTCCTACTTGTAAGTGGGAATACTCGAATATGGTCTTTTGATGAGTCTGATATTTGGACTCATTTGGAGCTTTTTTAGGTAGATTTAGTGTCCTCAATTGCTTAATTTGTGCAATAAAGTGATGATAAATCCATGATTTTCTGGTATATGGATTGAAAACAAAGCAAGGACACTAACATGCAAAAAGGAACAAAACAAACTAATGACCTGGTGATTGATACACCCAAATTTCACCTCCCTAAAGAAGTATAAACGATCGTTGTCAAATAAAGACCCCGACTAGTATGTTGGGGTCGATCCCACAAGGAATATAGTTTAGACTTAAGCTTAAATTACTATTGTATATGTTTATTCAATTTATTTCCTAGACAAGTCAATAAAATGGAGAGTTTTGTGTAACAAATAACGAACTTTTATGTAGATAACATGTGAGCAAGATTCAAACTTTAGTTGTCACACCCGGGTCATAGACCCTAGATGAGACCGGCGTTGTTAACCTCTCAGAGGTCGCAGACAAGCCTCTTTTTAGCTTTCATCACAATCATACAGTTAAATTTAGCGGAAAAATTTAAAACTTTACTGAAGTGTACTTAGACTTCATATAATTCTGCATAAGAGTGATATACTAACGGCTCAAAATAAACAACCATCTATTTACAGATTGAACAATTGAAATGAAGAATTCATAATATCATTAATAGTTGCCAAACGGGCCTTAATACAAAAGCTTGAACAAATGTTTGAAAGGAAACACTAGGGACAACATCCACTAGCTATGTCTAATCTACTAAAGCTAGAAAATAAAGCGTAGGCATCCTCGAACTCAAGAGGACCTACGAAAGTCTGGAGGTACTAGTCCAAACAACTTCAACTTATCTTCAATCTTCTTCAAGGACCTGCACCTATAAAAATAGAAATTGTATATGGGTTAGTATACACTTGTACTAAGTATGGGTGTATGCACATAAACACATAAAGACTATGCATGATCAAGGAAAGCTCTTCCTACAGCAACATGCCATTTTTGGAAAGTGAAGTCACTTTACTTTCCTATTTTGTCATTTATGGATCGTGCTATGAATATGACATATTTTCATGCATTTAAAGCACACAACTCATTTTCTATATGAACATAAGACCTTGGGATCATGAACATAATTTTATAACAACTCAAGCAAAATTTAATATTTTTGCTCCTCTTAGGCCGAGAGCTCCCTCTCCAAGACTTAGTTTATTTTTCAGTCTTTTCTTTGTTTTTGTTGTGTAGTTCAATGATCTCCTTTGATCCTATGTTTACTTACGAGTGCAATGATTCATTGTAGTCCATTGCTACAATGAATCAAGTAAGTAATCCAAAAGACTAAGGAAATAATTTGACTACCCTACTCACAAGTTGTTCTTTCCATTCTTTTTAAATTGGGCATTAAGTCTTTATAAGCCAATCTTTATTGGCTATGCCCATTCTTTGATCATTTGCATAATATAAAGATGCTGGGGCATATATTCCTACTGCAATTGATGAGTCCTTATGTCACGACCCGGATTTTGGAATATGAATCACCACCGGCGTCGTTGACCTCTCAGAGGTCGCAGCCAAGCCTCATCTTGCATTCATCACATTCATCTAGTTAAATTTGCGGAAAATTTAAAACTTTTTATATGTATAAAGTTTACTTAGACTTCATATAGTCATTACATATTTACATCATATACTAAGCTCAACATAAAGAAACAACTATCTATCATAAGAGTCAATTCGAAATAGAAGATGAATATATCATAAATAGTTTGTCAAACACGGACTTATGACAAAGCTTTGAAATGAAAGTACGAAATAAACTCTAGGGACATCATCTACTATCTATGTCTAAAATTAAGGCTAGACTAATGCGTGTAGCATCCTCGAAATCAAGAGGACCTACCAAATGGTCTGGAGAAAACGCTGAAGTCCAAACCGCTGTAAGTGTCGTCAATCTGTCCTCTGACCTGCACCTATAAAAATAGTAAATAGTAGGGGGTTATTACACCACTTGTACTAAGTATGGGTGTATGCACACATACATATAAAGCTATGCATGATCAATGAAAGCTCTTCCTAAGCAACATGCCATTTCTGGAAAGTCTAGTCATTAGACTTTCCTAATTCGTTAGTTGTGAATTGTGGTATGAATATGATGTATTTTAATGCATAAAAAGAACACAACTCATTTTCTATATGATTACAAGACATTAGTACCATCAACATAATTTTAGAACAACTCGAGCGAAGATTGGAAATTTTGATCATGCCCAACCCGAGAGCTCCTTTTTGGGGACTTAATTTATTTTTCAGTCTTTTATTTTTCTTGTTGTGTATTTAAATAATTCCTTTGGTCCTAAGTTATACTTACAAGTTCAATGATTCATTGTAGTCCCATACTCATAATTAATCGATGTAAGTAATCCAAGGACTAAGGAATGATTTCCCTACCTTATAGGGAGTCATTCTTTACACTATACATTCGTTACATTTCATAAGCCATTCTCTATTGGTCATGCCATTTATTTCATTACTTTCATGTTAGGGAAGTTATGATGTATTTAGTTAATGTTACGTTTATACTTCCCTTTATTGGCATCATATAAGAAGTCATTATAAGCCAATCTTATTTGGCTTTGCCCATTATTTGCTGAAACTTCATGAGTGTGACATTGACAATTGACATTCTTAAGCTCTTCTTCATTGCTCACTTTTAACATACGTTCCATCATAGCGAATAAGATCATGTGAGCTAACATGAAATCCTATGTCTACCCCCCACACCGAAAAGGGGTGATTCACCGGTTAAAATGAATCTAGACCATGTGAGCTACTCATGGAATCCAGTGTCTGCCCCACACATGGAAAGGGGTGATCCCGGCTAAGGCGAATCCATCTCAAGTGTTAAATCCACACCGAAAAGGAGTTGCTCACGGCTATAGTGAACCACGAAAATATCTTGAGCATTAACCGACATAGATCATGTGATCTAAACATGAAATCCAGTGTCTTCCCCAAACCGAAAAGGGGTGAAATCACCCGCCAAAGTGAAACCGAACATGCCTAGCTCGCTTAGGTGGAAACCACTGGCTACTTCCTATGCTGTCTAGACATAGTTCGAAGACTAGGGACTTAATGAGACTACTTATCCACCTCGGTGGGAGCCTCGTCACATGAGACTTACACGTGCAAGCACATGCTCATAACTATCTAACGGTGCTGTGCTCACATTCATTATCTTCTTTATCTTGTAGAGTTGACTCAAGCATTATGGAAGCTTGCTTCTAGATTGAGATTTACTTACTCTTTTGATGACTTGTCATCCTTACATTACATTGATGAAATGTGAATTGTCCTTACATATCATCCTTATTTTACATTGATGAAATATGAATTGTCCTTACATATCATCCTTACTTTACATTGATGAAATGTGAATTGTCCTTACATATCATCCTTACTTTACATTAATGAAATGTGAATTGTCCTTACATATCATCCTTAGGTGTTAATGAGACTAGTCTCACACATTCTAACACCTTCATTAATGAGTAATTTTTTAATATAGTGGCTTAGGTGTAAGTAAGACTTGTCTCACTTTCTTTAACACCCAATTCTGGTCACTTACTTAGTTTAGACCCCTTTAATTATGTAATAACTCACGTTACTTGTTTACTTTAGTGTAGTAGATTCATTTCATCGTTTATGGACGATGAGCACTTCTTTCAATGAGTTACATATGTTCATAGTTCCTTCTTTTAGAGCATGTTGGGAGTTGTCCCAATGAATGGCATGTCCTTGGTTATGGATTCATTGACTTACTTTAAAAGTTCTTATAATATCATTTGATATTCTAACTATACAAGATTGGCATATGATTAGTATTGGCCTCAACATTTGGGATGTTAAACTAGCAAATCATTTTTATTGGCATAAGCCAATTTTACGTATATTCATATTTAAATTGAATATGTATGAACCTTTAGCAGATCTTTCAATCATTTACATAAGCTCATAGCCATTAGCATGCATTTGTTTTGACCAAGTAGTGTTAGCCAACTTTATTGGCATCAGATAGTCAATTCATTCAAGATGTGATTTCATAGTTGTCTTTTAAGCCAATTCTTAGTTCATGACTTTAGGGTAATGTTTTTAAGACATATTGGACATCATTATATTAGCATTTGATGACTTTAGCATCTTCATAACGTCACAATCACAACAAGTCAACATTCGGCCATAACACATAAATCACTTAACACATCACGGACGTAACTTAACATATCATCAATTCTTAATTTACATGATAATACTAACTTTACGCGAATACAAGTTCATTGGTTCATTTGATATTCATCATTCAAGAACAATACATGTTAAGAACAACCAGCACCACATACCAACAACATGATCTCTAACCTATTCAATATTGAATCGAAAAGGATACTAGGGACAAAGGAGTTCGACGAGAACACGGGAACAACCCTAGTTTTCTAGATCTTTGAATCATTGGAAGGAAAGTTCTCTTTGAGAAAGAATTCCAGGAGAGAAAACCATACCATATGTATAACTTAATCTACGAAGACCACCTTGAACGAAAACTTGGAGAAACCTTGAAATCGCATAGAACGTCTATGAACTTTCTGCCTTTTTCTTTCTTTCGTTTTAGTGTTGTCTTTCTCTGAGTGTTTGATCATGAGTTTTAGGTTTAGGAACTTACTTTGACTTATTCAACTAGGGCTATTTTAGTAAATTAACCAACTGATTAGTAAATTACCAAAATGCCCTTCCTAAGTTGACTAAACATAGGAAGATGTTGACTTTGACCGAAATCTGGAAATAGGCATTGACCCTTGTTTCAGTCAACATTTTGACTTTTAATTAATTAATTAAATCCTTAATTTAATCAATTTAGGGACCTAGGGAAATTACCAAAACACCCTAAGTCAATAGGACCACAACTAACAACTTTGGACCATCCTAGGTTAGGTACTAGGTTGTCCCTAAGTTAGTTAAGTTAGTTAGGTGCCAACCGACTAGGTCTTAGCTTGTCGGGTCCATTGGCTGGTTATTTTTTATTGATCCTAGGTTATCTAGATAGTTGGTTAGGTTAGTTAGGATGTAGAGTTGGTTAGGAGAGTGGTACCCACACGACTGGACCCGTGCACGCATGTCCCGAACCGCCTAACCGAAAGTGGTTGGCTATCGCGTGGTCCCCCTCTCGGCCGTTTAGCCCATGTGCTTGCACATGGGTTTGTTGCACTTTCCTAACTAACTTATCTTGATGGCTCATTTGGAAATGCTCACTTATTGTCCCAAGGACCCTCACCATGTCCTTGGGCACTACTTAATTTACATGATCATTTTAGATGGTCATGTGGAATGGTATCTAGGCTTGACATTTGGATGCCTCATACCTTTTGTGAGTTGGAAGACATATATTTTATTAGCTTAGGGTCTTCATTGTATATACATTTCTTAAACATCAATATTGAATTGGGGTATGACAATCTAAAAAGGTATATTTCATATTCGTATATAGAAAATTGGCTAATATCTTTTAGCCAATTTTTCTAGACTATGCCCAATATTTCTCTATATTGGGCTTTGGGGTGCCTATGTACCCCTAATAGGCTATCCTAAGGGCATACTGGGATCTTCATTAGACATGTGATTTTCCGGAACGTTACACTTTATGTTTTTCTCCCTTTATTGACATAAACCAATAACTGTTAAAACTTCATTCTTATCAAGCACAGGTGATTTGATATTCTTATGCTTTTGCTTACTTAGTTCATTTTGAACTTACATTTCTTCTTCTTTGATCTCATGTTCACTTTGAACATGCTACGTTGACTTAGGATATTCTTTTAACACTTCCATTGTGATCTTTCTATGCAATGACTAAGAATGACTTACATCATTACTTAGTCTAACCTCACCCTTTGGTCATCCTATCCGAACACCCCTCATCTTCCTAGTTCTTTCATTCTTTCTTTCTTACTTTATTAAAGAAATCTTGAGCATTTAACCAACATAGATCATGTGAGCTAACATGAAATCCAGTGTGTTGCCCACACTGAAAATAGGTGGTTCACCGGCCAAAGTGAAACTGAATACTTCCTAGCTTTCTTAGGTGGATCCACTAGCTAGTAACCTATGCTGGCGACATAGTTCAAAAAGACTAGGAGAATTTGGAGACCCTTATCCACCTTGGTGGTAGTCTCATCTCATGAGGCTTACATGTGCTTGCACAAGCTCATTACTAGTGTATCGGTTTTTAGCTCAATTTCTTATACTTTACAACTTTTAGAGTTGACTCATACACTGTGGAAGCTTGCTTCTAGTATGAGGTATGCTTAGCTCAATGGATGACTTGTCATCCCTTTATATACTTGATGAATGTAAAGTTAAATCTTACATTATCATCATGGTGTAAATGAGACTTGTCTCACGATTAAGATTGGTATGACTTAATCATTGGCCAATTCTATTACATATTTTGGAAATAATATTGCTGGCCAATTTATTGGCATAAACAAAACTTTAACTAAACATTTTTCATGATATTATCACTAGCCAAGTCAATTAACTTCATGTATATACTATAATAATCTCATCATTTTAAGCAAGCCAACTTTTAACCTTTGATTAGCTTATAAGAAAAATTCAGTGCTTAGTTTGGCCAAGCTATAAAGTTGATTTGGCATTGAAGATTCATTAACTAGCTTTGATTCTCATTCTTATTTCTTCTTGGAAAAATTTCATTCCAAACACTTACAAGCATATCTACTATAAACACATTGTAATCGAAACCTTCATTCCTTTCAACAGTAAACTGAATTGCATAAACGACTTATAACAATTTCATCTTCTCGAATACAATTAGGCATTAAAACATTCCTTATCTCATGTAAATGATACTCTAATCATACGTATCTAACCTATAGGTCTCATTCGACATTATCAAATCACAGAAACCTACATATAATGATCAGTTAGAACCACATACCAACAAAATGCTCGAGATTTGCATTATACATACTACTAGAATCGGAAATAGGGAGAACTAAGGAGATGAACATTCGACAATTTCATTGGGAACAACCCTAGTTTCGGTTTTCTTGAATTCAAAACGTTTGAAAAGCCTCGTGGGGAAAGGAATCTAAGAGAGAAAACCCATACCTTACTGTAGAATTGAATCTACAAAGATCACCCTGTACTTTGCACGAAAATCTTGAAGAATTGCCTTGAAATCGCCTAAGGAGAACCGAGAGTATTTTTGTTTTCTTATGTTTGTTCACTGTTTTTCAGTCGTGAAAGACTACTGGATAAACGTGAGTGTAAGTCTTAGGAACTGAATATTGAATAATTCAACTTAGGCTAATTAACTTAATTAATTAAATAAATCAATTAGCTAATTACCAAAACTCCCCTCCTAAATTGACTAAAAATAGGAGAGCATTTGACTTTGCCAAATTCTGAAAATTTGCTAAGGGTCTCGCGTTTGACCATGAATTTAAATTAATTAATTAAATTGCTAATTTAATTAATTAAGTGGCCTAGGGTAATTACTAAAGTATCCCTACATCACCAGGACCATAACCAACCCTTTGGACTGTCATAGGTTAGGTACTAGGATGTTTCTTTAGTTAGCTACTCGGCTAGTGTCACCCGGTTAGGTCTTAGGTTTTCGAGCACACTAGTTAGCTCATTTTAGTTAGTCCTAGGTTAGTTATCTAGTTAGGTAAGTTAGTTAGAGACTAGGATTGGTTAGGAAGCTCGGCCCCACGTGGCCTGGCCCAACGTGTGCCGGCCCCCTAACCTCCCTAACCGAATCGGTTGGGCTTGGTCGCTTGGTCTCTCAGCCGGTAGCACATGTGCTTGCACATGTGTTGCCATTCACTTTCCTAACCGTGCAATTTGTAGTTGCACTTGGAAAGTTCACTTATTGTCCCAAGGATCCTCACTATTTCCTTGGGCACTGCTTAATCTACATGATCATTTTAAATGATCATGTGCTTTGGTACCTAGGCTTGACACTTGGATGCCTCGTACCTAATGTGAGTAAGCGAAGAAATTAAGAATTTTAGCTTAGGGTATTCATTGCAGGTACAGTTCCTAAACAAGCTTGGATTGAGCATTTGAACATCAAAGTGTATTTTAAGTTACTTGTTAATACATAGAAATTGGCTAACACCCTTAAGCCAATATTCTCTAACATGCCCAATACTACTCAATATTGGGCATTGGGATGCCTATGTACCCTGATACATATTCTTAAAATCTAATAGAATCTTCACTAGACAAGTACATTTTCTGGAATGTTACATTATCCCCCCCCCCCCCCCCCTTAGGAACATTCGTCCTCGAATGACACTACACATCATTTTGAATCAAAGAGGGTATTTCCGAAAAACACATCAACATACTTGAAACTTTACTTTTTTGTGAATATCTGATTCACAACTTACTCTGGATGATGAACATCACTCAAAGATTATCTGAAGCTTCATATCTGAGATTGAGGAACTTCCTTCTCAATCTCACTTTAACTCAATGCACATCACAACTCATGCGACACAAAAATCATGTCAGCGCTATACAAAAACAACAACATGAATGCAAGCATGAACTCATCTTAACTCATATAGTGCAAGTATAACATACACAATCATGGACTTAAAACACCAAAATCGACTAATGCACTAAAATTTAGAGTTTCATAAACAAAATGAGACTTAGGAAGAGTATATCTAACCTCAAGAACTGAAAAAGTGAGGGTAACGGGATATCATGGCGGCCTCGGCCTCCCATGTTGCTCCCTCAACAAGGTGGTTCCTCCATAACACCTTTACGGTGGCAACCTCCTTGTTCCTCAGCTGCTTCACTTAGAGATCTAAAATATAAACTGGAACCTCTTCATAAGAAATGTTCTCATAGACTCCTAACCCCTCAACCGGAAGGATGGATGCTGGATCACCTAGACACTTTTTAAGTATCGAAACATGAAACACTGGATGAATAGAAGCCAAGTCATTTAGTAACTTCAGTTCATAGGCAACATTCCCTTATCGTTATAAGACCTCATAAGGACCTATATACCTCGAACTCAACTTCCCTTTCTTACCAAACCTCATAATCCCTTTCATGGGTGATATCTTCAGATATACTTGATCACCTACCTCGAATTCAAGAGCCCTCTTCCTGTTATCAGCATAGGATTTTTGACGACTGTAAGCAGTAGCCAATCTATCCCTGATCATTCTCACCTTTTCCATAGCCTCATGTATGATCTCAGGGCCAAGGATGGAAAACTCTCCTACCTCAAACCACCCAACTGGGGACCTACATCTCCTGCCATACAGTGCTTCAAAAGGTACAATCCCAATACTAGAATAGTAGCTATTATTATAAGAGAACTCAATCAGTGGCAAGTGATCATCCCAACTCCCCTTGAAGTCAATAACTCATGTTCTCAACATGTCTTCAAGGGTCTGAATGGTACTCTCTGCTTGTCCATCCGTCTGAGGATAAAAAGCAGTACTGAGCTTCACTTGTGTACCCAGTCTCTTTTGGAAAGATCTCCAAAAATGAGAAGTGAACTGGGCTCCCCAATCCGAAATGATAGATAAAGGGATCCCATGCCACCTCACTATCTCATCAATATACAACTTGGCATAATCTTCGGCCCTGTAAGTAGACTTCACAGGAATGAAGTGTGCAGACTTAGTCATCCTGTCAACAATGACCCAAATGGAATCATGCAGTTTCCTGGTCCTGGGCAGACCAACAACAAAGTCCATATTAATAGCCTCCCACTTCCATGTTGGGATCTCAATCGACTGGGTAAGACCTCCAGGCTTAAGGTATTCGGCCTTAACCTGTTGGCAATTGGGAACTCCTCCACAAACTTAGAAATATCTCGCTTCATACCTTCCCACCAATAAATCTCCTTGAGATCATGATACATATTGGTGGAACCTGGATGAATGGAATACCTGGAGCCATGAGCCTCTGCAATAATATTGGGTCTTAGATTATCAATATTGGGTACACACAATCTGCCCTGGTATCTAAGCACACCATCTCCCCTAGGGAGAATGATTGATTCAGCTTACTCAACACTGAGTCTTTCAACTCCATGAGTACTAGGTCGAGATGCTGCTTAGCTTTAACATCTACAACAAATGAGGATTCTAAAATGAACTGAAACACCCCCACCTGGTGTATCTACCAGCCGTACACGTAACCTAGCCAGTTGGTGTACCTCTTTAACCAGCTCCTTCTTCTGATCATCAATATGAGACACACTGCCCATGCTCAATCGGCTCAAAGCATCGGCCAGTACATTGGCCTTATCTGGGTGATAGTGGACACTCATGTCATAATCCTTGAGCAACTCTAGCCATGTTCTCTGACGAAGATTCAATTCTCTAAGTGTAAAAACATATTGAAGACTTTATGGTCAGTAAATACATCAACATGTACACTGTACACCATATGAGTAATGTCTCCAAAGTTTTAACGCAAATACCATAACAGCTAACTCAAGATCATGGGTAGGGTAATTCTTCTCGTGGATTTTCAACTGTCTTGATGCATATGCAATCACCTTTCCATCCTGCATAAGAACACATCCCAAACCTACTCGGGAAGCATCACAGTACACCACATACCCTGCACCACTCCTCAGCAATGTGAGAATTGGGGCTGAAGTGAGTCGGTCTTTGAGCTCTTGGAATCTCTTTTCACAAGTTTCAGACCACTCAAACTTTGCCAGCTGCCAATGGAGAAACAATAGCGGAAAAGACCTCAACAAACCTGCGATAGTAACCAGACAAACCCAAGAAACTCCGGATGTCTGTAAGAGTGAAGGGTCTCGGTCAGTTCTTTACTGACTAAATCTTTTTCGGATCAACCTCTAGATCCTGGTCGAACACAACATGACCAAGGAAGGTCACTGATCTCAGCCAAAACTCACATTTGCTGAATTTTACATACAACTGATGTTGCCTGAGTACTTGCAATGTCATTCTCAAATGTTGTTCTCTTCTCTAGTCTTAGAGTATATGAGGATGTCATCTATGAATACTATGACAAAAGTATCAAGGTATTCACGGAAGACCCTATTCATAAGGTTCATAAACGCGGCTGGTGCGTTAGTGAGACCAAATGACATGACAAGAAACTCGTAATGACCATACCTAGTACGGAAGGAAGTCTTAGGAATGTCCTCTTGTCTCACTCTAAGCTAGTGATACCCTGACCGGAGATCTATTTTAGAAAATAAACTTGAACCTTGGAGCTGATCAAATAGATCATCAATTCTGGGAAGAGGGTATTTGTTCTCTATAGTGACTTTGTTGAGTTGCCGATAATCGATACACATTATAAGGGTTCCATCCTTTTTCTTAACGAACAACACTAGAGCACCCCATGGGGATATGCTCGGCTGGATAAAGCCCTTATCAAGTAGATCTTTTAACTGCAACTTCAACTCTTTGAGTTGAGCTGGAGACATTCTATAGGGAGGAATGTAAATTGGTTTGGTTTTGGGATCTAAGTCAGCACCAAAGTCAATTTCGCATTGAGGAGGGATTCCTGGTAAATCCTCCGGAAAGACATCTTGAAACTCATTCACTATGGACACATAGTCCATGTAAGAAAGTTCATGTTCTAAGTCATTGAAATTGACTAAGTGGTATAAATACCCCTTAGATAACATCTTATTGGCTTTAATATGGGAAACTATTTGGCCTGTTGGATTTGAACTACGCCTTTCCCATTCTAGCTCTAACTCATTAGGAAACTAAACCTTACTACCCTGTTTCGACAGTCTATGGTAGCATAGCATTTATGGAGCCAATCCAAACCCTAAATTATATCAAAATCAAGCATGGTTTATTCTATTAGGTCAGCATAGGTAACTCTATCAAGAACCGTTATTGGGGAATCTCTATATTCTCTTTCAGCTCTAATGTTGTCTCCTTTGGGAGTATTAACTAGAAAAGGTTCATGCAAGATCTCAGGAAGCAAGTCAAATTTACTAGCTACTAAAGGAGTAACAAAAGACAAGGTGGATCCTGTATCTAACAATGCATACACAGGAAAAGAAAAGACATGCAAGGTACCTGTGACCACATCAGCTGACTTCTCCTGCTCCTCTCTACCTTTCAATGCATAGAACTTGTTCCTCTTGGGAGGCTCGGCTGTAGCAGTAGGATTAGGCCGAGGCTGAGTATCTACCTTGGCCTGATTCTTCACATGTGGGCAGTCCCTGATCATATGCCCACTATTGCTGCACCAATAGAAGGCATTAGAACCTACCATGCACTCACCTCCATGCAAATGGCCACACTTACCACACGACTTTTTGTCACGCTGGGCATTTCTATCATTGCCCTTATTGGGGCGAGACTTACCCCCTTTGGCATTTGTGTTCCTGGAAGGAGTAGGATTACCTGTGTGCTAGTGCCCCTTATTGAACTTGGGCCTGTCCACGACTCCAAACGAACTCCTACCAGTGCTAGAACCAGCCTGATCCGAGAGCCTAGGATTCTTTCCTTCTCGGCCTCTCTTCCTCCGACAACTCTCCTCCACCTGTTGTGCATGTACAATCAACCTAGAAAGGTCTATGTTATCATGCAACATTTCTGCCCGACATTCCTCCTCCAGATCCTCCGATACACCAGTCACAAACCTGCTCATCTCATCCCTGCTACTGGAAACCAGGGAAGAAGCATATTTGGAAAGTTTGACAAACTTCAAAGAGTATTCCTTAACTGACATACCTCCCTTTCGTAGGTTTATAAACTCCTCAACCTTAGCCTCTCTCTGTTCTCTGGGAAAGAACCTATCCAGGAATGCAGTCTTGAGAATGTCCCAAGTGATGCGGACTTTTCCTTGTGCTCGACCATCTACCAATATCTTGTACCATACCTGAGCCATATCCTTGAGCTGGTATGCAACCAACTCAGCCTTCTCCTCTTCATTAACACCCATAGCACAGAGAATCTTGTGGACCTCGTCCACAAACTCCTGGGGATCCTCATTGGTTCTGGACCCGAAGTAGACTATAGGATTCATCCTAGTGAAATCTCTCGGTCTGCTAACCATGGTGCTAGCATGTGGGTTATCCCAGGGAGAACCCTCTCTAGTGGCCTGGGCTGTGATAGCCTGTGCCTGAGACATGATGTTTTGGGCCATATGAACCAGTGCTGCTCTCACTTCTCCATCCGTCAACGCAGCTGGGTTGACATGCACTTGCACTCCAGCAGCTGGGGCTTGAGGAGGAGCTTGGTTTCCCCCAGCAGTTGCTTCTCCAACTCTCCTGCCAACGTTTCTTCTTGTGTTCATGTTTCTACACGCACACACAAGAAGTAATTTAGATGCTAGAATGACAAAAAATGTCAAAGCTCTACACAGCACGATAAAGAGTAGAAGAAGGGAAGATTCTTAACATCCCTAAGTCTCTAAGTCATGGTTGTGGTGCACTACACTGTAACATTCCAAAAAATTACATGTCTAGTGAAGAGCCTAGTAGGTCTTTAAGAATGCGTATTGGGGGTAAATAGACATCCCAATGCCCAATATTGAGAAATATTGGGCATAGTATAGAAAATTGGCTAAGGGGTGTTAGCCAATTTTTTATGTATACCCAAGTAAGCATAATATAATCCAAGGTTGTTTAGAAATTGTACCTGCAATGAAGACCCTAAGATAAAATAACTATATTCTTCATATAAGCCCAATATACTCATCAAGTACTAGGCATCCAAGTGTCAAGCCTAGTACCATAGCACATAACCATTTAAAATGATCATGTGGATTAAGAAGTGACCAAGGACATAGTGAGTATCCTTGGGAAAATAAGTAAACACTACAAATGAACCTTTCAGAAAAGTTAGTTAGGAAAGTGCACGCAGCACATGTGCACGCAACACATGTGCAAGCACATGTACAACCGGCCAAGGGACAACTCTAACCGATTCGGTTAGAGCGGTTGGGGGACATCCACACATGCGGGTCCAACCACGTGGGGCCAAGCTCCCTAACCAGTCCTAGACCCTAAATAACTGACCTAACTAACTAACCTATGACCAACAAAAAATAACTAACTAAGGGACCCGACAACCTAAGACCTAGTCTGGTGACACCTAACCGCATAACTAAATAAGAGAGAACCTAGTACCTAACCTAGGATGGTCCAAAAGGTTGGTTATGGTCCTAACAACTTAGGGGTAATTTAGTAATTACCCTAGGTTATTTAATTAATTAATTTAGCAACTTAATTAATTAAGTTGAATGGACAAAACCGAAATCACTAAGAAATTTCCAGATTGCGGTAAAGACAAGTAAGAGACAACCTTATACCTAACCTAGGATGGTCCAAAGAGTTGGTTATGGTCCTAACAACTTAGAGGGACTTTAATAATTACCCTAGGTTACCTAATTAATTAATGTAGCAACTTAATTAATTAATTTAAATGACTAAAACCGAAACCACTAAGGAAAAATCCAGATTTTGGTTAAGACAAGATTCTTTTAATCCTAGTCAATCTAGGAGAGGCGTTTTTGTAATTATCTAATTGGTATAACTTAATTAGGTTATATAGTCCAAGTAGAATTAGTTAACATTCATTTCTTAAAGAGTTATTTCCACGTTATTCACCCTAAAACGCTACAACTAAAACAAGATAAAAACGAGAAGCAAACCCTAGACGATAGCAAGAGTTCTTCAAGGTTTTCGTGCAAAGTGCAAGGGGATCTTCGTAGATTTAATTCTACAATAAGTTTTGGGTTTTCTCTCCTGGAATTCTTTCTCCAATAGGCTTTTCAAACGTTTTTACTTCAAGAATATCAAAACTAGGGTTGTTCTTAACAAATCTCATGTTCATCTCCCTAGTTCTCCCGATTTCCGATTCTTGTAGTATTAGTAGTGTAATTCTAGATGCATTTTTGATTGTATGTAGTGAACTGATCATTATGTGTATGTTTTAGTAATTTATATGTCGAGTGAAATATACATGTTAGATCCGCATACTTAGTGTGTTATTTAAATGAGATGTTGAATGTTATAATGCCTACTTGTGTTCGAGAATATGAGATTGTTATGAATTGTTCATTGAATTGTTTATATGTTAATCAAAGGTTAAAAATTGACTTGTTTAAAATGTTAGATTACTATAATGTAATCATGAAGTGAATTGATTTGGCAAGTGATAATATCATAGTTTGATTTAGGCCAACAAATTGGCTTAACAATATTATTTTAAAAAATATCTGAAGGCATACCAATCTTAACTCAATGAACAAATAACATAGGGTATTCCAATCAATGGACAAGTCCCAACATACCCCATCCACACTAATACTAATCTCTACATCAAAGAACTCATAACATAGCGTATGCTAATAAATGGGACAAGTCCCAACATACTCTATCCACATAGACTCGTGAACGTAATAGCATTGTATATGAGGTTGTAATTATCATAATGAATGATACAAGACTAGTATGTAACGTGATCAAGTTAAGGTGAGTAAAGAAATAACTAAAAGCTTAAGTTATGAAATTGACCTAATATAGAGTGTTACAAAGAAGTGAGACAAGTCTCAAATACACATAATCGTTATGTCAAAAATACTCACATAAGAGGGTGCTAGAGTCTGTGAGACAAGTCTCACTCCCATTGTGATGATAATGTAAAGACTTACGATCATATTCATCAAGTAAAGATAGGGATAACCAGTTATCCATAGAGTAAGTAAACCTCATAACTAGAAGCAAGCTTCCATAATGTTTGAGTGAACTCTAAAAGAAAATAAGATAAAATTGAGCTTAGCACCGATAGACTAGCAATGAGCTTGTGCCAACACATGTAAGTCTCATGAGATGACATCACCACCCCGGTGGACTAGGGTCTCCGTACGTCTCCTAGTCTTAGAACTAGGTTGCCAACATAGGGGCACTTAGCTAGTGGACGCCACCCACTAAGAATGCTAGCAAGTTAGGTTTCACTTTGGCCGGTGAATCCACCACTTTTCGGTGTGGGGGATACACCGGATTTCATGTTTAGCTCACATTATCTATGTCGGTTATAGCTCAGAAAAAGTATCCGGTTCACTACAGCCGTGAACCCCCCCTTTTGGTGTGGGGAAAACACAGACACGGTATCACCTTAGCCTGTGAACCCCCCTATTCGGTGTGGGTAAGACACATAACTTGGTTCATATTAATCGGTGAATCACCCCTTTTCGGTGTGGCAGAGACACTGAATTCATGTAGTTTGCATGATCTACTTTCGTTAATGCTAAGAGAAATCTTTAAGAGAGTAAGAAAGAATAAAGTTGCATGTTCAAAGTGAACAATCGAGCAAAGAAGTAGAATCATAAGTTCATAGTGAACTAAGTAAAGTAAGAGATTAATGAAGATTAATCACTAGTGTTTGATAGAAACAACAAGTTAGTGGCTTGAGCCAATAATGGAGTATGGATTATGTTCCAAGAACTATATATTATGCAAATAATCAAATAATGGGCATAGCCAATAAAGATTGGCTTATAAATACATTCATCCTAATTTAATAAAGAAGAATGACAAATCTAACTTGTAAGTAGGGTAGCCAGATCATTTCCTTAGTTTTGTGAATTGCTTACTCGATTCATTGTAGGTATGGGACTACAATGAATCATTGCACTTGTAAGTAAAACATAAGATCAAATGAGATCATTGAACTACACACTAGAAAGAAGAAAAGACTGAAAAATAATCTAAGTATGAGGAAGACAACTCTCGGCCTAATGAGCAGAATTATAAACGTTTGTTTAAGTTGTTCTAAAATTATGTTCATCATTCCAAGGTCTTATGTTCATATAGAAAATGAGTTGTGTGCCGTAATTGCATGAGAACGTGTCATATACATATCATAATTCACGATTAACGAATTAAGAAAGAAGGTAACTTAACTTTCTAGAAACGACATGTTGCTTTAGGAAGAGATTTTCTTGATCATGCATAGCCCTTATGTGTTTATGTGTGTACACCCATACTTAGTACAATTGCGTACTAACCCCATATATATTTACTATTTTTGTAGGTGCAGGTTCTCAAGAAGGTTGAAGTTCGTCGAAGCATTTGGAATAGCAATCTCCAGACTTTGGTAGGTCCTCTTGAGTTCGAGAATGCTACACTTTATTATTCTAGCTTAGTACATTAGATTTAGCTTGTGACTGCTGTCCCTAGCGTTTACTTTCAAGCATTTGTTCAAACGTTGTAATAAGGCCAATTGGTGAACTATTATTATTATTATTATTATTATTATTATTACTAATCATTTATTTCATTTGTTTAATATATTGATAGATGGTTGTTGAGTTTGAGCTATTGGAATATCAGTCTTATACAATACTATATGAAGTCTATGTATACTTTGCTAAGTATTAAAAAGTTTTAAATTTTCCGCAAATTTACCTGTATGATTGTGATGAAAGCAAAGAAGAGGTTTTTTGCGACCTCTGAGAGGTTAACGATGCCGGTTGCAATTCGAATTCCTGAATCCGGGTCATGACATTCACAACCATAAGCTACAAACTATGCAACGTGGTTGTTTTGAGCCTTAGTTCCTAGGTAATTTAACGTCATGCTCTGAGACCAAGTTTTTCACACCCGGGTCCTAGACCCTAGATGAGATCGGCGTCGTTAACCTATCAGAGGTCAAAGACAAGCCTCTTATTATCTTTCATCACAATCATACAGTTAAATTTTGCGGAAAATTTAAAACTTTACTGAAGTGTACTTAGACTTCATATAATTCTGCTTAAGAGTGATATACCAACGGCTCAAAATAAACAACCATCTATTTACAGATTGAACAATTGAAATGAAGAATTCATAATATCATTAATAGTTGCCGTACCGGCCTTAATACAAAAGCTTGAACAAATTTTTTAAAGAAAACACTAGGGATAACATCCACTAGCTATGTCTAATCTACTAAAGTTTGAAAATAAAGCGTAGGCATCCTCGAACTCAAGAGAACCTACCAAAGTCTAGAGGTACTAGTCCAAACAACTTCAACTGATGTTTAATATTCTTCAAGGACCTGCACCTATAAAACTGATTTTTCCTCTATGCTTCTCTTGTCTATCTATGCAATATACCTAGTGACCATGAATAGACCCTACGAAATGTAGGTCACATTCGTAGATTCCCTTTTTTCAACATTCTTCAGTTGTATCTATATCATTTCACGTACACACTTGTTTCCTGCAAATATGATAAAAACACATTAATACCAATACAAAATGTCCCTACACACAAAATTCTTAAGTGAAATATTTTTAAAATACCATAAGATAACGGTATATTAACACCCTCAACTTAAATTACTTGTTTGTCCTCGAGCGACACACTAAAACTCTAAATGACACTTGTGTAGAAACAGATACCCAAACTCAAGCAATCGTGTGTCTATTTCAATCCATCCCATTCTCGCAGTGATAATCTTTTCTCTTTGACTCAACAAGATAACTCATGCGGATAAAGATATGACAAAGATTGAAAAACATATACCACAACATACACTTTTCACAAGTCATCAAGGTATCAACATTCATATAACGTCACTAGTGACCTTACTTAAAATGAAATCCTTTTAAAACACAAGATATAATTTTTGAGAATTTTAGGTTTCATTAAACACTCACTCTCAAAAGTGAATTCAAGTACAGTTAGTGCTCTATACCATAGGCTATCCCTTATTTTCACTTCTTAGACTCTCAAACCAGTTGCTAAGATTACTATAGGACCTTCTTAGCTTTTTACGTAGGCTAAGGGTCATGTATGGTACATTTGGGTAATTTTTACTGACTTTCTTCTCTCTTTAACATTACATTAGGCTTTTTACCCCTTTTCCCCTATTTTTGACATTTTACTGTTTTACCTTCTTTCCCTTCACTTTTTTCACCATGGATGTGACTTTTTGACTTTATAGATCTTTTATATTTTTCACTATCTTCATTTTCTTGCATTCTCTTTTTATTTATTTTTCAGCACTTTTATTTATCATCTTTTTCGCACAAATTCATAACCTCTTATATATTTTTTTTCTCTTTTCAACACTAATCTTTTTCATACATGTTGTTCTTTCGATTTCCTCTTTCATATCAACCCTCAACTAATGGATTTTCCGTTAGTTGAGGTGCACAATATCTGAGGTCAGACAAGGTCCAAGATTGAGGTCACTTTTATCATTAGCCACCCACAACTTAGGCTTCTGGCCTAAGTCAAGGTACACATGTCGAAGGAGGGGTTGGGGGCAAATAATTATTTTAAGGAAGGTGAGTTAGGTAAATCAAAAGAAATGATCAATTTCAGGCTCAAATATTTGGATCAAAGGTAACATTAATTTCATTTGGTTGGATTCATTTATGCTTATGTTGACTATCTTTGAACAATGGACTATGATCACTTCCAAACTCCTAGCCTGGATTATTTTTGGAGGACGAAGGGGGAAAGTTCTAGATTTGCACATAATGTTAGAGCAATAAACTTTCCTCACACACTCTTGGCACCTTATTTCATTATGAGATTATCAGGTTACCCTGTTCTATTTTTAGTTATAGTCATGGGGTTAAAATATTTCTTATCATGTCACATGTAGATCAAACATATTCAACTGATACAGACTATAGATTCAGCACAACCTAACAATATTTGTGGACACGGATAATTTTTTATCATGATTTTCGTTCATGTCATCATGCTTTTGTTTTTCACTACTCCTATACATACATTCCTACACATAATGATTCAAAAAATATTAGCATAGTCTGTTGGGGAAAAAGAACACATGCAAGAAAACCCTAACAGAGGATTATGAGTTAGGCTATTCATACTTCACCCTATTACTCACAATCCATTTACCCCACTCCCCAAAAATGTATAGTTCAATTTTCCCCAATGCACAAAATATAATGAGTAAAGTATCGTGTGAAGCAAACCGATGGCGCATAACTCTAAAAATCTATCAACAATAGGTGAGTACGGTTTCCGAGATCCCAGTGAATCAACATGGGGAACGCCATCAGTAGTGATCCCATCTATCATCTCAACACAATCAGTATTGCTCATCTCATCTCTCACGGTAGCTAGAACCTTAAAAGCGGTCACAGAACACAAAGAACCAATATAACTCTCACGAACCATCTATTGGCGCAACTTTTAATACACTGTAGAAGCTCCCCTAGACTACTCCTGTTTTGGCACACCCTCTTCTTTGCCTTTGCATCCTTAGTAGTATTCAAACGTTTGGATAGAGAGGTACCTCTTTCCTTGGGCCCAGATGGACTTAGACTTTGGTATATCCTCATTGTAGAGAGCATGTAGAACTATATCATTCGCCCGTCCAGCAGGTGCAGACTCGGGCACATCAATCGGTGGGGCTTAGATGGCATCAAGGTTGGCTTAAAGACTATAAAAATCAGTCAAGAAAGAGGAGACGTATGGGGTGGGGGATTGTCGTTTGAGGACTCTTAACCAATGCACTTATTAATGGTACAAACATTTAGGTGTATCATTTTCTACTTCCTCCTCTCCATCCAAGACTAAGACTTTGAGATAGACCGTTGAATGCAACGCTACAAATGATCAAGCGGTGTAGCTATCTCTGACTCAAATTTTTGAACAAGAGCAAGGGGCACTCTAGTAGACCTAGAAGAGGGAGTGTCTCTTGATGAACACAAGGCCTGACTGACGGCCAGCGAATGGGAGGTGGGGGCATCCTCACTAGTGGCTGGAGGAGCAGGCTCAAGCCCCTGCATCTACTCCTTATCTCAACTAAATCTGCTCAACTTGTGTCTCTCTTCATGGTGCATCTACGTTGGCCTTATACCTAGTTAATTTGATGTCTACTATTTTGGTTGCCTGCACCATCTTGGCATAATGCAAAATTTGTAACCCAACATCTTTTTACTATAATAACTTGGCCACAAAATTCAAGGTGGCCTTTTTAATGCTCAGATGTGGTGTGCTCACACACTCGGTGCGCTCTCGGTCTAGAGAGATGTGACTTGCCATCCAATCTAAGATGGTCTGCACGTGCTCTATATTCTTCTAGAATGCCCTACTCCGCAGAATGTCCCACCTATAGTCAAATTCAGTTGTGTTGAGTTCCCAAGTGCACGTAGGACGTAGAGGAACCAATAGATAGTTATCTCACATATGTTCATAGAAAAATCCCAAACAAGTGTTCCTATGAGTTGTGCTAGGGATACGGGTTTGACTTGTTTTTTGATAGACCTCCCTCAAAATTTCCTCGCTATATACCACCAGCTTCCAGGCCATCCACTAACTCTTATGCTATTTGAAGAGTCGGTGGATTTCCAGCATGGTTTGCAGGTTGCCTGTGAGTACCATGCGCTCCTCAGTGATCACCCAGACAACTACTCCCTGTAAATTAACATTTTTTTATCCTTGTATATATACCACTTTCCCTCAACTAACAATTGATTCGGCTCCTCACAAACTTGAGCAGGGTATATGTTTGGAGGCACTGGAAATTCCTCTACATTGTTGGCCTCATCACGTGAGCATGTTGAACATGTGAACTAGTGTAGAATTCAGAGTCGGAGCATGAACATGAAGTAGAAGCGAACTTAGAACTAGCCCGGGAACCAAATAATGTATCCTCTTCATCAGACTTCGAGGCAACGACTATATTGGTAACCCGTTACCGGGCTTCATTATAGGTAGTCGAGGTGAAGTTTGGATGTCCTTGTATTAGGTGGGACATATGGGTTATCAATTTCCGCATCAGTGTGTTTGTCAAAAAGTTGATGGGATGGTGCGAGAAATTTGGACCTTATGTTGATGCGAAGGTCTAACATTCTTGGGAGACATGGTACCTGTGAAGGCATAAATAGTACCATAATAAAGCAACAACACACTAAATTTTTTTTTAGAACAAAGACAGAAACAAAAAAATCCAGGGCAGTAGCTTAACTCCTGACTTACAATAGGTTCCTATGGACCGTATATTGATCCAGGGACCGTAAGTCCCCTTCGTTGATTAGAGTACCCAAAAGAAGGGTCTGTCAAATGAACCACAGATGTGCAAAATTGTCCATAGATTGATCTACGGAACATAGTACACCTTTGTGGTTCAACACTTAGCATGGTTTTGTTTTGTGTAAGCCCACGGACCCGACCTATAGTTCATGGACGGGGTCTCTTGGGTCGAGACATTACTAAGTATCAGATTATTCCACATTCAAAAAGCAATTTCATTATCATATCAGTCAAACCTAAGTCTATTCATGTATTTAGACATAAAACAAGATAGTTTGTCATCCTTATAGCTTTATTATATGAAATTTAACTTATTCTTCAACCGATACGTGAAACCCTTAATCAGAATAGTTACATTAGACCATTTAACATCCTTTGTTTAATAATTAAAATTAACACACATTCACATTCTATCGTCCCAAAAGTGTTTCTAACACACAATTCATGGAGAACACATAAAACTCACACCCAAGGTAAATATCTACTTCATGACTTTAGATAACAACAATGCATCCTAATTCAGAGTTAAAGTGAAGAAGGTTACCTTTCAAGCAACAAAAGTGGGTGATTGGGTTATGCTCTTAGACTCTAAAAACTTCATTCTAGCCTTATACGCCATCTCGTACACTGGAAACTTTGAAGAATATTCAATAACGGAATTTGGGAGAGATAAATGTGATTTTGGAATTTGGGGAAATTGAGTTGGATTTAGGAGTAATAAGGAGGGATTTTAGGAGTCTAGGGGTTGAATAATGGTTGGGAGGAAGTCTGGGTGATGGGGGTGTATTTAAACATGAATGGTTTTATTTCGTTAGATGTGTGGGACGTGTTAGATGAAACTCGGGTATGAACCCACAAGACCCCATCTATGGTCCTTGGGTCGACCTACGGACCGTATGCTTAAATTATGATGTATTATGATTCAATTATGCTAGTTCTTCATGAATTAACCTAGTAGGTGAAGAGGATCATGAAATTGGCCCAAATCCCTAACCCTAGGTTGTGAACTAGTGTTGAATTGAGTTGTAGTGATGGAATTGACTTCATTATTGTGTTAATTACAATTGTGTGATGATATTTATACCCATTGTTGGATTTGAATTTGAAGGTTGATGGTAAAACCTTGAATGATGGCCTGTGTTGTGTAAGTCTTTGTGATCTCAAACCTTTACTTCAATCATGGAGGCTTGAACTTGGTGATGAAGTTTAATTGAAGTATACCTTATGATTGAATTAAGTAGGTCTTGGTATGATCATGTAATTGAAATGTCTTGATTATTTATGATGTGAGATTATGCTTAAGATGAAATGATATAATGTTGGTTATTAAGTACCTATGTGCCTTATAATACTATGGTGATGTTAATGTGAGAATCTCACATGTGAAGGGTTGAATAGAAAGGTATTCTCATGGAATTCCTATTGAGATAATGACTATGACTATATGAGGAGCTACTCTCATATTACCTATACTAAGTTATGATTATTAAAGAAAGACATTGCAAAAGGAACTCCAACTTAGCACCGAGTGAACTAGTAGTAAGGAGTGTCCCTTCCCACATAGGAAAGGTAGGTTCACTATTGTATTTATGAGATTGGAGACTATAATGCATTTAGCATATAGAGGGTCCCAAACACATCTCCTATTTCTTGAACTATGTTGCCCCCATATGAATACTAGCTAGCTGATAGTAGTCCACCTTCTTTCGGTGTAGGGTTCTATGACACCGGATTCCATATTTAGCTCATGTGGTCTATGTCGGTTAATGAAAGATGTTCCCAAAAGTAAAATGAAGTAATAAAGTGAATTCTAACTAAGTGGATTTAAGGGGTTTTACTTAGTCTAGGTAGGGGTACGGGACTCTAACTATACATTGCACTAGTTGACCATTAGGGAAATCCTAGGAAGTGATTCTTGTACGTTATGCTCTTATGAGATAATTGTTATGTTTATGTTAATTTTTCATGTTAATGGTCTATATTTCTAAATGGGAGGATGAATACTTAAAATTATATGATATGTGAAGTTGAACATTATTCATGATCCTTTGGCTAGTTTCCTTGGTTGAGTGAGGTTATGGGGCTTCACTTGACCATTTAACTAATAGACTTGGTGAAGGGTTATGGATAAGGGTTTTACTTATGTTGTAATTGTATGGACTCATGAATATGCTTTGTGGTTATTACATGATGATATAGTAACATTGGCTATAAATTCTATTATTCTATGTATATGTTGATTTGTCATAACTTGAGTAGGTTGGTCTTGTGTTGAATATGCTTGTATCATAAGAAGTATATGATTATTGGATTATATGTGTTCTTGGGTTGTGCATAAGGCTTTTCAAAGTAACTTTGCATGGTTTTATCAAATGTCCCTTTTTAGTGTGATTTCTATGTTGTGTGTGCATATGTTGTCATACTTAGTACAAGTGATGTGCTAACCCTTATTTCTCCCTCTTACCCAACATTTTAGGTTCCGATCGTTGAAGGGTTCGTGACCACCTTTGAAGGAAGGCTTGGATAATTTCTCAAAGTGTGGGTATGTCCTAAAGTTCTGAGGATGATGCCTTTCTCTTACTCTACCTATGTTACATTGTTATAGTCTAAAGAAAATCATTTAACTCTTTTTGTTTCAAGATATTGTTGTAAGCCCTAAGTGGCACTTATACATTTATTTAACGGCTATGCCAATATTTTTCTATTCCGTTTATATGGTTTAATATGAGACAGTCCTATTAAGACTAAATTATGTATGTTATCTATATGTGGTATAAAAGTAGTAGACTATGTAATCTTCTTATACGAGGAGTCTAAGTAAACTCACTATGAATATATTGTGTAAGCGAGAGGTCTAAGTAAACCTCATGAAGTAGATGTAGATGAAAAGTTTTAATTTTCTGCACTTTACAACATATGAATGTAATGATGAATGCTAAGAGGATAGTCTAAGTCCTCTTAGAGGAAGACGACGCTGGTTACTTCTAGGGGGTGCTCCCCGGTTGTGACATACTTGGTATCAGAGCATGAGATTGGATATCTTTAGGGTCGATGTATCATTAGATAAAGTCTATGTAGATTCATATTCATATTGTGAAGCGCTCCACACTTATGAATGAGAGACTATGTGATGCTTAGTAAACTCTCATCTTCTTGCATTTCAATGTCGTGCCTCTAGAATCTTATTATGTGCTTTCAACTAAACCTTTTATCGTGGTTATAGGTATGAATACTCGAAGAGAAGCTGCTAGAAGGGTCGAGGAAGAGATGGCAAATGTTGGGGCTCATGACAACCAAGTGCCTCCACAGAACAACCAAGTGACTCAACTTGAAGTAGTTGCTATGGGTGTTCAAATTCCGGTTGTTCCTCCACCGATGACCGATGGAGAGATAATGGCAGCTTTTCTCAATTTGGCCCAAGCCATGACCTCTCAAGCCAATGCCGTCACTTCAGAAGTCCAAGCTATGATGGCCCAAGTGAATAGGGAGGTTGGACCTTGAGCCTCAACAATCTAACACTATGGCCTCTCATTTGAGAGACTTTACTATAATGAATCCACATATGTTCTTTGGGTTGAGGTCAAATTTCGTCGATGACGTCTATAAGATTCTCTATGCTATATGTGTGACCTCAATTGAGAAGGCCGAGTTGGCGGCCTATCAACTCAAAGATGTGGCCCAAACTTGGTATGCATAATGGAGAGATAATAGGGAACTAAGGGGTGGTCCGGTGACTTGGGAGATCTTCAAGAGGTCTTTCCTTTATAGGTTCTTTCCTAGAGAGTTGAGAGAATCTAAGGTGGAATAATTCATCAACCTTCGCGAAGGAGGTATGAGTGTACTTGATTACTCCTTGAAATTTACTAAATTGTCCATGTATGCTCCAACCTTGGTGTCAAACCCAAGGGATGAGATGAGTCATTTACTAACGGGGGTGTTCAAAGACTTGGTTGAAGAATATCGTTCGACTATGCTTCATGATAATATGAATATTTCTCGTCTCATGGTTCATGCTCAACAAGTGGAAGAAACTAGGCTAAGGAGGAAGAGTAGGGAGGCAAAGAAGGCAAGGTCTTATGAAGATGGTTCTTCAAAAGGTAGACTTGACATTCAATACAAGCCTAGGTTCAAAAATAGGTTTTCTAATCAAGTTCACTCTAAATTTCACAAGGATCGTGATGATAGGGTGTCTAACCCTAAGTCTCAAAGGGGAAGAGGTACTAGTTCACCAAGCAAGAAGCCAACTTGTGGAAAGTGTGGTAAGAAACACTATTGTGATTGCCTTTTTGGGACGGAAAATTGCTTTTGGTGTTGCAAGAGTGTCCACAAGGGTAGGGGTTGCCCGAATTTGAATGGGAAAGACAAATGAAGTGGGCAAGCTAAAGCTAGTGGTTCTAATGTTGATGCTACAAAGAAGAATCACTTTTATGAGCTTTGCTCTAGGGGTGAACAAGAGATTTGTCCCAATGTGGTGATCGGTATGTTACGAGTCTCCTCTATTAATGTTTATTCTTTACTTGATCCGGGTGCTACATTATCTTTTGTTAATCCCTTAATAGCTAGGAAGTTTGAAATTTTCCTGATATCCAAAATGAACCTTTCATGGTAACTACCCCAATAGGTAAGTCGGTGGTTGCAAAGAGGGTATATAGAAATGGTCCTATAATGTTTCCCAATAGAGTTACTCATGTTGAATTAGTAGAACTTGATATGGTCAATTTTGATATCATTTTGGGGATGGATTGGTTGTATTATTGTTTTGCTTCCATTGATTGAAGAACAAGAATGTCAAGTTCAATTTTCCAAATGAACCTGTCTTAGAGTGGAAGGGGGAAAACTCTATTCGTAGAGGTCTTATCATCTCCTGTATTAAGGCTTGTAAAATGATCTCAAAAGGGTGATTATACCATATTGTAAGAGTCAAAGATTTAGACTCTGAAAATCCTCCCATTGAGTTAGTCCCCGTAGTAAGGGAATTTTCGGAGGTCTTTCTTAATGATCTTCCCGATATCCCTCCCGAACGGGAAATTAATTTTGGTATTGACTTGCTACCAGATACCAACCCCATTTCAATTCATATTTATTGGATGGCTCCGGCCGAATTGAAAGAGTTGAGGGCTCATCTCAAGGATTTACCAGACAAATGCTTCATTAGACATAGTATTTCTCCATGGGGTGCTCCAGTATTGTTTGTGAAGAAGAAGGATGGGTCTCTTAGAATTTGCATTGATATTTCCAACTCAATAAATTCACTATTAAGAACAAGTATCATCTCCCTCGGATTGATGACTTTTTTGATCAACTCGAAGGGGAAATCTAATTTTCTAAGATCGACTTGAGATCGGGTTATCACAAACTTAGGATGAGATGTGCGGATATACCAAAAACGGCATTTCGAACTAGATATGGTCACTATGAGTTTCTACTAATTTCCTTTGGTCTCACTAATGCCTCGGCGGCATTTATGGACCTCATGAATAGGATGTTCCAAAGTTACCTAGATTCATTTTTTATTGTCTTCATTGACGACATGTTGGTATATTCAAAAAATAAGGGTGAAGACATGAATCATTTGAGATAGGTGTTACAAGTGCTTAAGGAAATCCAATTTTTTTCCATGTATAGCAAATGCTAGTTTTGGTTGAGGTCGGTGATGTTTCTTGGTCATATCATCTCTAGTGAGAGGGTTGAGGTTGATCCAAGGAAAACCAAAGCGGTCAAGAATTGGCCTAGACCATTAACTCCAACAAACATTAAAAGCTTTTTTGGTCTAGCGGGATATTATAGGAGGTTTGTGTATGGTTTTGTGTCCATTGCATCTTCCTTGACTACCTTTACCCAAAAGAGTGTGAAATTTGAGTGGTCGGAGGCATGTGAAAGAAGCTTCCAAATCTTGAAAGAGAGGCTTAACTCCGCTCTGGTGTTGACTTTACCGGAGGGTACCAAGGTCTTCATTGTATATTGTGATTGATCCCGAGTGAGCTTAGGTTGTGTCCTTATGAAACATGGGAAAGTAGTAGCTTATGCTTCTAGAAAAATTAAAGTGCATGAGAAGAATTATCCAACTCATGATCTTGAGTTAGCGACCGTGGTATTTTCCTTGAAAATATGGAGGCATTATTTTTATGGTGTCCATGTTGATGTGTATACCGACCACAAGAGTCTTCATTATGATGTGAGTGTTTCTACCACCCGGCAAAGCCAATGTTGTTGCGAATGCTCTAATTCCTATGAATATGGGTAGTGTCTCACATGTAGAAGATGCCAAGAAATACCTAGTGAAAGTTGTTCATAGGTTGGCTCGTTTGGGTGTTAGATTGGAAGATTCTCCAAATAGTGGTTTAATGGTCCATTATAACTCTGAATCGTCTTTGGTAGTTGAGGTGAAGTCTAAGAAACAACTTGATCACTAATTTATGGAGTTGAAGGAATCGGTCCTTTGTAAGCCTAATGAGTCATTCTCCTTAAGGGGATGGTGTTTTGAGATATCAAGGATGGTTGTGTGTGCCCAATGTTGATGACTTGATAAACTGGATTCTTGTGGAACCTCATGGTTCCCGTTATTCCATTCATTAGGGTTATACAAAGATGTATCATGACCTTAGAGAAGTGTTTTGGTGGGAAGCCTAAAAAGAGACATAGCGAAATTTGTTGTAAAATGTCCAAATTGCTAACAAAATAAAGCCGAGCACCAAAATCCAAGTGGTTTACTTTACGAAATACAAGTTCCCACTTAGAAGTGGGAAGACATTAATGTGGACTTCGTGGTAGGTTTGCCTCGGACACAAAAGCAACGTGACTCCATATGGGTGGTTGTGGATAGGTTGACCAAATCCGCTCGTTTTATTCCCATCAAATCCACTTACTCTGTAACATTCCAGAAAATGTACTTGTCTAGTGAAGAGTGTATTAGGTTTTAAGAATATGTATTGGGGTACATAGGTATCCCAATGCCCAATATTGAGTAATATTGGGCATGTTAGAGAATATTGGCTTAAGGGTGTTAGCCAAATTTTATATATTAACAAGTAACTTAACATACACTCCAATACAATCTTGTTTAGGAATTGTACCTGCAATGAACACCCTAATCTCAAATTCTTATTTTCATCGCTTACACACATTAGGTACTAG
Organism: Solanum sitiens; assembly: GCA_016801875.1. Taxonomy (NCBI): domain Eukaryota; kingdom Viridiplantae; phylum Streptophyta; class Magnoliopsida; order Solanales; family Solanaceae; genus Solanum; species Solanum sitiens. The sequence continues at coordinate 4,039,945 of JABWTJ010000012.1, read as the reverse complement.
GCATCCAAGTGTCAAGCCTAAGTACCATAGCACATGATCATTTTAAATGATCATGCAGATTAAACAGTGCCCAGGGACATAGTGAGGATCCTTGGTGCAAGAAGTGAACTTTACAAGTGCAACTACTGAGTGCACGGTTAGGAAAGTGCACGGAAACACATGTGCAAGACCCTGTGCAAGCACATGTGCTACCGGCCGAGAGACCAAGCCCAATCGATTCGGTTAGGGCGGTTAGACGGCAGGCACACATCGGTCAAGCCACGTAGGGCCGAGCTTCCTAACCAATCCTAGGTTCTAACTAAATTATCTAACTAGCTAACTAACCAAGGACTAAGTAAAATGAACTAACTAGTGTGTCCGACATCCTAAGACCTAACTGGGTGACACTAGCCGAATAACTAACTAAAGAAACATCCTAGTACCTAACCTAGGATGGTCCAAAGGGGTTGATTATGGTCCTAGTGACTTAGGGGTACTTTAGTAATTACCCTAGGTCACTTAATTAATTACATTAGAAACTTAATTAATAAATTTAAATTCATGGTGAAACCGAGACCCTTAGCAAATTTTTAAAATTTGGCTAAGTCAAATGCTCTCCTATTTTTAGTCAATTTAGGAGGGACGTTTTGGTAATTAGGTAATCGATTAATTTAATCAAGTTAATTAACCTAAGTAGAATTAGTCAATATTCAGTTTCTAAGACTTAGACTCACGTTTAACCAGTATAGACCTACAACTGAAAAACAGTGAGCAAACGTAAGAAAAACCTTAGGTGAATTCAAGGCAATTCTTCAAGACTTTCGTGCAAAAAACAGGGCGATCTTCGTAGATTCAATTCTACAGTAAGTTATGGGGGTTCTTTCTTGGATTCCTTTCCCCAGGAGGCTTTTGAAACATTTTGAATTCAAGAAAACCGAAACTAGGGTTGTTCCCAATGAAATCGTCGAATGTTCATCTCCCTAGTTCTCCCTATTTCTGATTCTAGTAGTATGTATAATGAAAATCTCGAGCATGTTGTTGGTATGTGGTTCTAACTAATCATTATGTGTAGGTTTCTGTGATTTGATAATGTCGAATGAGACCTATAGGTTAGATCTGTATGATTAGGGTATTATTTACATAAGATAATAAATGTTGTAATACCTAATTGTGTTCAAGAAGATGGAATTGTTCTTATAGGCTAATCAAAGGTTAAAAGTTGGCATGTTTAACATGATGAGATTACAATAGTATATACATGAAGTTAATTGATTTGGCTAGTGATAATATCAAAGTTTGATTTATGCCAATAAATTGGACAACAATATTATTTCCAAAAATATGTCATAAAATTGGCCAATGATTTAAGTCATACCATTCTTAATTCAATGAACTCATAACATAGGGTATGCCAATGATTGGGACAAGTCCCAACATACCCTATCTAAATGAACTTGTGAATATAGTAGCACATTGAATAAATTCTTATAACTTTCATAAAGAATGGTACAAGACTATTAATTAACGTTGAACAAGATAAAGTGAGTAATGAAATAACTAAAAGCTGATGACTTATGAAACTGACCTAATATAGGGTGTTAAAGGAAGTAAGACAAGTCTCACTTACACTTAAACGATTATGTCAAAGATGCTCACATAAGAGCGTGTTAGAAATCGTCAGACAAGTCTCACTCACACCATGATGATAATGTAAGATTTAAGTTCACATTCATCAAGTACAAAAAGGGATGACCAACCATCCATTGAGCTAAGTATACCTCATACTAGAAGAAAATTTCACAATGTATGAGTCAACTCTAAAAGTTGTAAAGTATAATAAATCTGAGCTAAGCACCGATAGACTAGCAATGAGATTGTGCCAACAAACGTAAACCTCATGAGACGAGACTACCACCAAGGTGGATAAGGGTCTCCAAGTTCTCCTAGTGTTTGAACTATGTCGCCAGCATAGGGTACTAGCTAGTGGATCCACCTAAAAAATCTAGGGAGTATTCGGTTTCACTTTGGCCGGTGAACCACCTCTTTTTGGTGTGGGGAAGACACTGGATTTCATATTAGCTCACATGATCTATGTTAGTTAAATGCTCAAGGAAGTACTCGGTTTCACTTTAGCCGTTGAACCACCTCTTTTTGGTGTGGGGAAGACACTGGATTTCATGTTAGCTCACATGATCTACAATTATTAAATGCTAAAGATTTCTTTAAGAAAGTAAGTAAAAAAGAAAGTAGCATGTTCAAAGTGAACAACAGATCAAGGAAGAAGAAATGTAAGTTCGAGGTGAACTAAGTAAGCAAAAGCATGAGAATATCAAATCATCAATGTTTGATAAGAATGAAGTTTTGACAATTATTATTTTATGCCAATATTGGAGTATGAATATATGCTCAGTATCTATATATTATGCAAATAATTAAAAAAAAATGGGCATAGCCAATAAAGATTGGCTTATAAAGACTTCATGCCCAATTTAACAAGAATGGAAAAAACTAACTTGTGAGTAGGGTAGCCAGATCATTTCCTTAATCTTTTGGATTACTTACTTGATTCATTGTAGGTATGGGACTACAATGAATCATTGCACTTGTAAGTAAAACATAGGATCAAGGGATATCATTGAACTACACAACAAAAAGAAGAAAAGATTGAAAAATAAACTAAGGTTGGGAGAGGGAGCTCTCGGCCTAAGGGGAGCAAAATTATTATGTTCTGCTTGAGCTGTTCTACAATTATGTTCATGATTCCAACGTCTTATGTACATATAGAAAATGAGTTGTGTGCTTTAAATGCATGAAAATATGTCATATTCATAGCATGATTCATAAATAACGAATTAGGAAAGTGAAATGATTTCACTTTCCAGAAATAGCATGTTGCTATAGGAAGAGCTTTCCTTGATCATGCATAGTCCTTATGTGTTTATGTGCATACACCCATACTTAGTACAAGTGTGTACTAACCCATATACAATTCCTATTTTTATAGGTGCAAGTCCTTAAAGAATATTGAAGATCGTTTGAAGCTGTTTGGACTAGTACCTCCAGACTTTGGTAGGTCCTCTTGAGTTCGAGGATGCCTACACTTTATCTTCTAGCTTAGTATATTAGACATAGCAAGTGGATGTTGTCCCTAGCATTTCCTTTCAAACATTTGTTTAAGCTTTTGTATTAAGGCCGGTTTGGCAAATATTACTAATATTATGATTCTTCATTTCAATTGTTTAATCTGTTGATAGATGGTTGTTTAGTTTGAGTTGTTTGTATATTACTCTTATGCAGTTATATGAAGTCTAAGTACACTTCAATAAAAGTTTTAAATTTTCCGCTAAATTTAACTGTATCATTGTGAAGAAAGCTAAGAAGAGGTTTGTCTGCGACCTGTGAGAGGTTAACGACGCCGGTCTCATCTGGGATCTAGGATTCGGGTGTGACAAACTTGGTATCAGAGCATGAGGTTAAATTACCTAGGGACTAAGGCTCAAAAGAATCACGTCGCGTAGTTTCTAGCTTATGGTTATGAAGTGCACCACAACCATGACATAGAGACTTAGTGATGTTAAGAATCTTCCTTTTTTCTACTCTTTATCGTGTTGTGTAGAGCTTTGATATTTTGTGTCATTCTAGCATCTAACTTCCTTCTTGTGTGTGCGTGTAGAAAAATAAACACAAAAAGAAACCTAGGCAGGAGAGTTAGAGAAGCAGCTTTCGGGGAAACCAAGCTCCTCCTCAAGCCCTAGCTGCTGGAGTGAAAGTGCCTGTCAACCCAGCTGCGTTGACGGATGGAGAGGTGAAAGCAGCACTGGTTCAGATGGCCCAACCCATCACTGTCTCTGGCACAGGCTATCACAGCTCATTCCACTAAAGAGGATGCTCCCAGGGAGAACCCACATGCTAGCTCCATGGCTATCAGACTGAGAGATTTCACAAGGATGAATCCTCCAGTCTACTTCTGGTCCAGAACCAATGAGAATCCCCAGGAGTTTGTGGACGAGGTCAACAAGATTCTCTGTGTTATGGGTGTTAATGAAGAGGAAAAGGCTGAGTTGGCTGCATACCAACTCAAGGATGTGGCTCAGGTGTGCTACAAGATGTGGAGAGATAGCCGAGCACCAGGAGAAGTCCCCATCACTTGGGACATTCTCAAGACTGCATTCCTGGAGAGGTTCTTTCCCAAAGAGCAGAGAGAGGATAAGGTTGAGGAGTTCATCAACCTACGTCAGGGAGGTATGTTAGTCAAGGAATACTCCTTGAAGTTTGTTAAACTTTCCAAATATGATTCATCCCTGGTGTCTAGTAGCAGGGATGAGATGAGCAGGTTCGTGTCTGGTGTATTAGAGGATCTTGAGGAGGAATGTCGGGCAGCCATGTTGCATGATAACATGGATCTTGCTAGGTTAATGGTACATGCACAGCAGGTGGAGGAGAGTCATCGGAGGAGAGAGGCCAAGAAGGCAAGAAGCCTTGGCCCTCGGATCAGGCTGGTTCTAGCACTGGTAGAAATTCGTTTGGAGTACAGGACAGGCACAAGTTCAAGAAGGGGAAGGGGCACCAGCACTCAGGTAATCCTACTCCATCCAGGAACACTAATGTCAAAGGGGACAAGTCTGGCCCCAAGAAAGGCAATGATAGCGTGAGAGAAATCCGTATGGGAAGTGTGGTCGTTTGCATGGAGGTGAGTGCATGGTAGGTTTTAATGCCTGCTATGAGTGTGGAAAGAGTGGGAATATGATCAGGGACTGCCCACATATGAAGAATCAGGCAAAGGTATATACTCAACCTCGGTAAAATCCTACTGCTGCAGCCGAGCCTTCAAGAGGAACAGGTTCTATGCTCTGAAAGGTAGAGAGGAGCAAGAGAAGTCAGCTGATGTGGTCACTGGTAACTTGATTGTCTTTTCTTTTCCTGTGTGTGCATTGTTAGATCCAGGATCCACTTTGTCTTTTGTTACTCCTTTAGTAGCTAGCAAATTGGACTTGCTTCCTGAGATCTTGCATGAACCTTTTCTAGTTAGTACACCCATAGGAGACAGCATTAGGGCTGAAAGAGTATATAGAGATTTCCCAATAACTGTTCTTGATAGAGTTACCTATGCTGACCTAATAGAATTAATCATGCTTGACTTTGATATAATTTTGGGTATGGATTGGCTCGATAAATTCTATGCTACCATAGACTGTCGAAATAGGATAGTAAGGTTTCAGTTTCCTAATGAGTTAGAGCTGGACGTAGTTCAAATCCAACAGTCCAAATAGTTTCCCATCTTAAAGCCAATAAGATGTTGTCTTATGGGTATTTATACGACTTAGTCAGAGTCAATGACTTAGAACATGAAGTTCCTTCCTTAGACTCTGTGTCCATAGTGAATGAGTTTCAAGATGTCTTTCCGGAGGATTTACCATGGATCCGTCCTGAACGCGAAGTTTACTTTGGTGTTGTCTTAGATCCCAACACCAAACCAATTTCCGCTCCGCCCTAAAGAATGGCTCCAACTGAACTCAAAGAGTTGAAGTTGTAGTTAAAAGATGTACTTGATAAGGGCTTCATCCAGGCGAGCATATCCCCATGGGGTGCTCCAGTGTTGTTCATTAGGAAAAAGGATGGAACCCTTAGAATGTGTATCGATTATCGGCAACTCAACAAAGTCACTATAAAGAACAAATATCCTCTTCCCAGAATCGATGATCTATTTGATCAGCTCCAAGGTTCAAGTTTTTTTTCTAAATAGATCTCCGGTTAGGGTATCACCAGCTTAGAGTGAGACAAGAGGACATTCCTAAGACTGCCTTCCATACTAGGTATGGTCATTACGAGTTTCTTGTCATGTCATTTGGTCTTACTAACGCACTAGCTGCGTTTATGGACCTTATGAATAGGGTTTTTCATGAATACCTTGATTATTTTGTCATAATATTCATAGATGACATCCTCATATACTCTAACACCAAAGAAGAGCATGAACATCACTTGAGAATGACATTGTGAGTACTCAGTGAACATCAGTTGTATGAAAAATTTAGCAAATGTGAGTTTTTGCTGAGATCAGTTACCTTCCTTGGTCATGTTGTGTCCGACCAGGGTGTAGACGTTGATCCAAAAAAGATTGAGTCACTAAATAATTGGCCTAGACCCCTCACTCCTACAGACATCCAGAGTTTCTTGGGTTTGGATAATTACTATCGCAGGTTTGTTAAGGGCTTTTCCGATATTGTTGCTCCATTGATAGCTTTAACAAAGAAGAAGGCGAAGTTCGAGTGGTCTGAAACTTGTGAAAAGATCTTCCAAGAGCACAAAGACCGACTCACTTCAGCCCAGTTCTCATATTACCAAGGAGTGGTGAAGGGTATGTGGTGTACTGTAATGCTTCCCGAGTATGTTTGGGATGTGTAATTATGCAGGATGGCAAGGTGATTGCATATTCATGAAGATAGTTGAAAATCCACGAGAATAATTGCCCTACCCATGATCTTGAGTTAGCTGCTGTGGTATTTGCGTTAAAACTTTGGAGACATTACTTATATGGTGTACATGTTGATGTATTTACTGACCATAAAAGTCTTCAGTATGTTTTTACACAAAGAGAATTGAATCTTCCTCATAGAAGATGTCTAGAGCTGCTCAAGGACTATGACATGAGTGTCCACTATCCCCCAGGTAAGGCCAATGTAGTGGCCGATGAGTTGAGACAATTGAGCATGGGCAATTTGTCTCATATTGATGATGATAAGAAGGAGCTGGTTAAAGCGGTACACCAAATGGCTAGGTTAGGTGTACTACTGGTAGATACACCAAGTGGGGGTGTTTCATTTAATTCCAGTTCTGAATCCTAATTTGTTGTAGATGTTAAAGCTAAGCAGCCTCTCGACCCAGTACTCATTGAGTTGAAAGACTCATAGTGTTGAGTAAGCTGAATGAATCATTCTCCCTAGAGGGTGATGGTGTGCTTAGATACCAGGGCAGATTCTGCGTACCAACTATTGATAATCTGAGACCTAATATTATTGCAGAGGCTCATGGCTCTAGGTATTCCATCCATATAGGTTCCACCAACATGTACCATGATCTGAAGGAGATTTATTGTTTGGAAGGTAAGAAGCGAGATATCTCTAAGTTTGTGGAGGAGTGCCCCACTTGCCAACAGGTTAAGGCCGAACACCTTAATCTTGGAGGTCTTACCCAGTCGATTGATATCCCAACATGGAAGTGGGAGGCTATTAATATGGACTTTGTGGTTGGTCTGCCCAGGACTTGGAAATTGCATGATTCCATTTGAGTCATTGTTGACAGGATCACTAAGTCTGCGCACTTCATTCCTGTGAATTCTACGTACAAGGATGAAGATTATACTAAGTTGTATATTGATGAGATAGTGAGGTGGCATGTGATCCCTTTATCTATCATTTCTGATAGGGGAGCTCAGTTCACTTCTCACTTTTGGAGATCTTTCCAAAAGAGCTTGGGTACACAGGTGAAGCCCAGTACTGTTTTCATCCTCAAACGGATGGACAAGCAGAGCGTACCATTCATACCCTTAAAGACATGCTGAGAGAATGTGTTATTGACTTTAAGGGGAGTTGGGATGATGACTTGCCACTGATTGAGTTCTATTACAATAATAACTACCATTCCAGTATTGGGATGACGCCTTTTGAAGCACTGTATGGGAGGAGATGTAGGTCCCCAGTTGGGTGGTTTGATGTAGGAGAGTATGCCATCCTTGGCCCTGAGATCATACATGAGACAGTGGAAAAGGTCAGAATGATCAGGGATAGATTGACTACTGCTTACAGTCGTCAAATATCCTATGCCGATAACAGGAAAAGGGATCTTGAAATCGAGGTAGGTGATCAAGTCTACCTGAAGATATCACCCATGAAACGGGTGATGAGGTTTGGTAAGAAATGAAGTAGCATGTTATAAGTGAACATAAGATCAAGGAAGAAGAAATGTAAGTTCGAGGTGAACTAAGTAAGCAAAAGAATGAGAATATCAAATCATCAATGTTTGATAAGAATAAAGTTTTAACAGTTATTGTTTTATGTCAATATTGGAGTATGAATATATGCCCAGTATCTATATATTATGAAAATAATAATAAAAAAATGGGAATAACCAATAAATATTGGCTTATAAAGACTTCATGCCCAATTTAACAAGATTGGAAAAAAATAACTTGTGAGTAGGGTAGCCAGATCATTTCCTTAATCTTTTGGATTACTTACTTGATTCATTGTAGGTATGGGACTACAATGAATCATTGCACTTGTAAGTAAAACATAGGATCAAAGGAGATCATTGAACTACACAACAGAAAGAAGAAAAGATTGAAAAATAAACTAAGGATGGGAGAGAGAGCTCTCGGCCTAAGGGGAGCAAAATTATTAACTTTTGCTTGAGTTGTTCTAAAATTATGTTCATGATTCCAAGGTCTTATGTTCACATAGAAAATAAGTTGTGTGCTTTAAATGCATGAAAATATGTCATATTCATAGCATCATTCATAAATAACAAATTAGGAAAGTGAAATGATTTCACTTTCCAGAAATTGCATGTTGCTATAGGAAGAGCATTCTTTGATCATGCATAGTCCTTATGTGTTTATGTGCATACACCCATGCTTAGTACAAGTGTGTACTAACCCATATACAATTATTATTTTTATAGGTACAGGTCCTTGAAGAAGATTGAAGATCGTTTGAAGCTGTTTGGACTAGTACCTCCAGACTTTGGTAGGTCCTCTTGAGTTCAAGGATGCCTACACTTTATCTTATAGCTTAGTAGATTATACATAGCTAGTGTATGTTGTTCCTAGTGTTTCCTTTCAAACATTTGTTCAAGCTTTTGTATTAAGGCCGGTTTGGCAACTATTACTAATATTATGATTCTTCATTTCAATTGTTTAATATGTTGATAGATGGTTGTTTAGTTTGAGCTGTTAGTATATTACTCTTATGCAGTTATATGTAGTCTAAGTACACTTCAATAAAAGTTTTAAATTTTCCGTTAAATTTAACTGTATGATTGTGAAGAAAGCTAAGTAGAGGCTTGTTTGCGACCTCTAAGAGGTTAACGACGCCGGTCTCACTGGGATCTATGATCCGGGTGTGACATACTTGGCGGAGGATCATGCAAGGATCTTCATAGATGAGATTTTGTGTCTCCATGGTATTCCGTTATCCATCATATCGGATAGGGGTGCACAATTCGCATCTAGGTTTTGGATGTCAATACAAAAAGGGTTGGCTACAAAGGTGAAGCTAAGTACCGCTTTTCATCTTCAAACGGATAGTCAAGCGGATCGTACTATTAAAATCCTTGAGTATATTCTTAGAGATTGTATAATTGATTTCAAGGGAAAATGGGATAAACACTTGCCTTTGGTTGAGTTTTCTTATAACAATAGTTACCATTCAACTATATCTATGGCTCCTTTCAAGGCCTTGTATGGTAATAGATATAGATCTCCAATTGGATGGTTTGAAGTGAGAAAGTCTTCACTCTTGTGTCCCGAATGGTTTATCAGACTTTACAGAAAGTTCATATGATAAGGAACCGATTGAAAATAGCCTATAGCCGGCAAAAGTCTTATGCGGAACATAGGAGAAGAGACTTAGAATTTGAACAGGGTGATAAGGTGTATCTAAAAATTTCACCCATGAAAGTAGTGGTGAGATTTGGCAAGAAAGGGAAGTTGAGTCCTCGTTTTGTGGGCTCTTATGAAATTTTTCAAAGGGTTGGCAACGTTGCATACGAGTTAAGATTACCTAGTGAATTAACTTCAGTGCATCCGGTGTTCCATGTCTCCAAGCTTAAGAAGTATATCAATGATCCCGAGTACATTCTTCCTATTGAGGGTCTAGGTGTGGAAGAGAACCTCTCCTATGAGGAGGTTTCGGTTGAAATCCTTGATAGACAAGTGCAGAAGTTAAGGAACAAGGAAGAGGCTTCTGTAAAGGTGTTATAGAAGAACCACCTAGACGAAGGAGCAACATGGGAGGTTGACGCCGACATGAAGTCCCGTTGCCCTCATCTCTTTGTTGAATAAAGTTAGTTGTTCCTACTAATAATGAAAATATTGAATAAATTTAAATTGACTTGTTTTGCAAAGATGTGCATATTTATGATAAAGGTTTTTTCTAAAAAGAAGTTTCATGTGAAAATGCTCTTTTTCTCAATGTTGCACTTATTTGTGTATTTGGTATGATGTAGCCTATATGAAATGAGATTGAGCATGTTAATATGTTTTGAAGGAAATTTTGGCATAAGTGAATCGATATGTGGTGTTGAGCTCATGTTATTGATTGAGAAGGTAGTTCCTCATGATGTGGTTTTGAGCTCTTATGTGGTGCAATTGATGTTTTGAATTACTTTATGTAAATGCCATGTTTTTATGTTGATTTGAGTTGTAACTCATATTGATTTTGTATTTTGTTGGTTGGGATGCTAGTAACGAGTCTATCATTTCATTTCAAATGAATTTTAGTATCATTCGGGGATGAATGTTCCTAAGGGGGGATAATGTAACACTCCGAAAGACTAAAACCTAATATAGAGCCTCACATTATTGTCTAAGGTTTGTAACACTTTTTTAAGGTTAATAATAAAGTATAAAAGTCTTTTAGGAAGTTTTAGAGTCAAAACGTCAAGGAATGTCGACTTCCGGAGACTAGTGCAAAAAATGCTAGTGTGACTTAGACTATTTCATGGGGTTTTAGGAGTCGGAATTTGATAAAATTTGGTAAAAGGGTGTCTAAAGCATATTAAAGTAGGTTTAGGTTCGAAACGTCCGGGTAGAACTTCCCAAGGACAACCCTAGGGGTATTTGGAGAGGACCCTTGTATTTGACCCAAATGAGGCAGTGTAGACAATGTCTACCTACGACCTGCAGGCGACGAGGCGTAGGTCAATCGATGGGGCGTCGATGCCTCCGTTGATGGACACTTATCCAATTTCAGGAAATGGCAAAAAACACAACTCTCTTACCAAACTACGGTTTCATAGGATGGTGGGGGTCCTGGCCATTGACTAATTTATGACACGTAGGTCGGGGTCTCGTAGGTCAGGCCTGTGACTTTCCTGTGAAGTTTAGTTAGGGTCAATTAATTAAGTTAGTTAGTTAGGAGTTTAATTAGGGTATGGTTAATTAGATTAGTTAATTAACTATATAACCTACCCTAAGTCTAAAACCTCAGTTAACACCTCTCAATTCCCGAAGCCAAATTGTTCTTCCTTCTCTCTACTTTCTCTCTCCCAAAAAGAAGAACTCCATTGAAGGTCTAGGTCAAGGTTTTTATGGAAGCAAGAAGGTTCATTTTCTATATACATCTCCAACAATTAACAAGGTATGGGAACTATACACCTTTGGGATTCCTTTCCCCAAAGGGTTCTTCCAAAATTGATTTTAGAAAGATGAGTTTCATATGGGTTTCTTTCTATAACGAATTTGATCTTCTAAATTGCATTGCATATGGTTTCTTTTGATTATTATGCATATATTATAAAGTATTATAATACAATTATGATAGTTCTTGATGAATTACCTTAGTATGTAAAGCAGATCATGAAATTGGCCCAAATCCCTAACCCTAGGTTGTGAACTAGTGTTGAAATGAGTTGTAGTGAGACAATGACTTCATTATTGTGTTAATTACTATTATTACTATTGTGTGGTTATTTTACACCCATTGTTAGATTTGAATTGGATGGTTTATGGTAAAACCTTGAATGATGGCTTGTGAAGGAAATTGGGTAAGTCTTTGTGATCTCAAACCTTTACTTCAATTATGGTGGCTTGAACTTTGGTGATGAAGTTTAATTGAAGTGTACCTTATGTTGTTGGTATGATGATGTAATTGAAATGCCTTGATTATGTATATTGTGAGATTATTCTTAAGATGAAATGATATAAGGTTGGTTATGAAGTACCTATATGCCTTATTATACTATGGTGATGTTAATGTGCGAATCTCAAATGTGAATGGTTGTATTCAAAGGTGTTCTTGTCACATACCGAGAACACACCCTAGAAGATATGGCACTCTCGGAGTGCAAACGGCGTAGTTGACCTCTTGGAGGTCTTGTACAAGCCCTTACGTATCGTTCATCGCATATAAATATATGAAAAGTAGTGCGGAATTAAAACTTTTCACAAACATTTGCATAGTCTTTAAAATCTCTTTATATAAAACTCATAGGAAATACTAAGTCTCAATTCATCAAATCATAGACACAAGAGTAATTTGGGACACGGCCCATACACAATAGAAATATAGTACTACTTAGTCTATTACAATACTTCAAATGAGATATAAAAGACTTATGTGTCCTCGAGTCGAATGAGGACATACTTAAACTTGCTTGAACTATCCTCTAATCCAAGATTAGCTCTCAAAAGTACCTTCACCTATGAATCACTTTAGCGATAGAAAAAAACATGGAATTAGTACAAACACATGTACTAAGTATGGCATAATGCATAAAAATCATAAAAATCAACATTTATGGGAAATATGCATCTTTTTGACTTAAATATCATATCATAAGCATAAGAACAACATTTAACACCTTAGAAACACATAAGAATTCACTTAAGCAATTTAGGACATTTTAAGAAATCTTACAGTGAACTATATCATAGTTACAGTGAAGTTCCTTCACTGTAAAGTGAAGTTCATTAGCTTCACCATAAACACTTTATAGCATGCAATTCCCTTACTAGAAGCTATCCTAAGACTCACTTAAGTAAGACAAAAAGAGACCGCGCATACACCCTCTCTAGGCACGCCTAAATGATCCTTAAAACCACCTATAATGAGTTACACACACACTCATAATACATCAACCACATGAACATGAGATCCTCCTACCAAAGGTGATTCTAAGGTTCACTTGATTGAGTTGTGAAGCGACCGCCCATACAATCCCTTACACACACACTTAAGAGATCCTATAGACTACCTAAGATAGAATCATTCTCACTTAATACAATAGAATACATATACTATGACATTCTTCCTTCCAAAGGTTATCAAAGGACTTACTTAAGTAAATCAAGAAGATAACGTCCATGATTGACTTCTTCAAGATTACCTAAATAATCCCTAAGACTACCTAAGTTTGGATCATGTCTACATAAAAAACATCTTCCCTAACTAGAGTCATTCTTAATACTTATCTAGGTAATATACGAAGTAACCATTCCTATGCCCACTTCACACCTTAACCACACAACCTTTAATTACTATAGATAAGTACTTATTCATTTAACATGCTTTCTTAACTTAAGTAATTACATTCACTAGATCATTTAAGACTCATTCATCACATAAGGACATTCAAGAATGGTCTTGGACAAGACCTAGGGACTCTCACTAACATCTTCAAAGCCTATTGTGCAATGTCTAGATAGCGTCCCATACGGCCACCTACACTTCATAGAACTTCTCCAATACTAGTAGGTATCCCATATGTTGAGAATAGGCAATAAACGACATAGACCATTGTAGCAATTCATGGAATACAGAGTTCTAACCTACTCCGATGAGGGTGTTCTACTTGCCAAGGGTTGAACTAGGACACATCCTATGTAGGCACATGGTTAAGGAATATGAAGGTTTTTTATGTACTCTAGTGTCATTCTCAAGTAGATCTACATTGTACTCTAGTCTCATTCACAAGTAGATCTACTTCCCATAACATACTCACTCGGTGCTAGACTTTGTTATCATAGAGTAATTCACATTAAAGGATCACATGAAGAGGTTTCAGATCTAGTTGATAACCCAATCACATTCACCCTACCAAAGAGGTCCACTAGGGCTACCTTACAATGGCGATAAATATAGCACATCATGACTTTCCTAAGGATGATATGATGCCTTCCCAGCCAATCAACCCTATGTCCATCATTCATTACAAGAAGGTTACCATTACGACTTTAGACTTCAATGTTCATAACCTTACCACTAGGTTTAAGGTTCCACGTACATGACCTTCTTAACATCATTTAAGGTCTCACATATCATTCATTCATACATGACAAGGGTGCACTAAGATTACCTAGTCAATAGATCTCATATTCACATGTCCTTCATACATGTATCAAGTACACAAGTCTACCAAAACAAGACATAACATACTTTACTTTATTACATATAGCATAATATTCTTTGAAGCACTTAGAAATGACCCTTATCATATTAACTCATCATTTACATTACTATAACATCATCAATATAACCATCATAAAATCAAATAGTCAAGTAAGGATAACCATGCATCTCTAAGACAACTCACCTAATGACATTGGCATAGCATAACATAATCACCTAACACCATCAATAGAAGAACACATACTTTCACTTAATCACAAGTATATGAATATGATCAACTTCACATAAATCAACTACACAAATCATCATAATACTTCAAGTAGTTCCAAAAGGTCACGATCATCATAATACATAAAGTAATGCCGACAAGGCCACATCATTTGTAAGAAAGCACATAACACCGCCACCATTACTGGACCATACCAATTATAGCATAATACAAGAGATACATTACTTAAAATAAAGAGAATTAGGGAATCGTATCACCAATCCATTCTCTCCACTTCAATCCAAAGCTAAATCATCAAATTCAATACCATAAAGCCCTTACCCAATGTCATGAGCATCAACTCAATACAAAACTATGATACTCAATGAATCTAGGTCAATTCAATATAGATTTATCAATATAAGACCAATTAGACATCAATTGAATACGATTATTACATCATTCAATATCCCATAGAAAACTACACTAGAATCATAAGCATTAAGACAATATCACTTAACCCATAAAGTAGTCAAAAACTAGGGTTCATCAATTACATATGTTTATAGGTTAATTGAGTTAGAATAATCAAATTAACAATAATTCAATCAATATTCACTGCTTTAAAACCTTTAATGCAAGAACCCATGGATAGATCATGAAATTGGACAAGTTCATCTTTGAAAACTTTAGAAAACTCTTTGAATTTTAAGATAGTTGATGAATAGAGTTTCAAGGATCAAAAACCATGCCTTAATGAAGCTAATCCATCAATTTGTTGAAGAATCACCACTCAAACCTCCAATCCACGCTCTTCCTTGAGTTTTGGCTTCATGGAGTTCTAAAGAATTTCTAGGATTTTTTTGGGTTTTGATTTTGAAGAATGAATTCTCCTATGTGTTTAAGGCTTATAAACCTGTTTAAAATACCCAAAATACCCCTAAGTAACCGCCCAAAGTCTTTTTTGGACGTGGGGTGAATTTAAAACTGACCCCTAGAATTACATTAAACCTGTGAAATTGACAACACCATTAATGACAAGCCAGTCGACGGACCGTTTGTCCACAAACGACCATCCTGGCATCTCGTCGTTTGGTTCAGAGACTTGCCTTTGGAAGCTTGAGCTTCCTAGGCTAAGTACTTACCCACTAAACCCATATACGAGGCATCGACTGGCCTACGAGTCGTCGTTTGCCTTAGTCGATTGGGGCCTGGTCTAGGAATTCTTGGCTCAAGGAAAGGGTCCTTCCTCAAGGGCCCTTGGTTGGTCCTTGGGGATATTTTCCCAGACGTTTCTAACTCGAATATGTTCATATACGAGTTTAGGACATCCCACATCAATTTCATCAAAAACGAACATGTAAAAATGAACGAAACATACCAAGACACACAAGGTCATTTTAAGCCAAACCTTTCGAACGTCATGGACGTTCTTGACGTTTGACCTCCAAATTTTGTGAAACTTGACAGACAGCCTATAAACATTATTATAACTCATTTAATGACCTCATAAACTCATGAAACACACATATAGCACATAAACACACACGACACACATAGGTGACTTAGTTGTCGAACGTGTTGGTCGTCCCTTGACGTTTCACTTCCAAATCACCTAAAACTCTAGGAATTGCCTCAATTCAACATTAAATACAAATTTAGGACCTTAGACCCTCATGAAAACCATGTTAGTCTCTAGATTCACCTAAGTTATTTTCGAGGTATTAGATTCGCCCCCACTTGGACAACATTCGTCCTCGAATGACACTTACAACCCTCCGAACACTTCCAAGAATAGAGATTCGACTTAACAGCTCATGAACATACCACATAAAATCTTATACAAAACAAACATCTAGGAAAACATTAATTTCACATAATCAAGAGCATCACAACACAACAAGAAACTAGATTAAATTCTTCAACTCATCATGCTATAAAACTCACATCCTTCATTCCAAATAACAAGAACTCATTTTATATTCAATGTCACAATCATATACCTCTGTTCTAACCACCTTACAACAATTTTTGACCAAAGAATGAATAAGTCAAATTTTTGAAAAATCTCAAAGTGAGCAGGTAGTTCATTACAGTGAATTATGCAATTTTTTAAAAAATGCAACATTTAGGCAATTCATAAGGAAACATGCTAATATCAAAGATAAAATCACATAAACACATCTTAAAACATAATCATAACTTTATGAAATGCACAATGTAAGGAATCAATGAAATTCAATTTAACAAGACCTCTAAACACAATGCACATGCAACATACTTCTATGACTTTCTAGTCTCAAGCTTGAGTTTAATAGAAGAGATGAGACAATCTATCAAAACTCCTTTACTCACTATACTCCCCCACATAGAAGGAACTCATACCACTAAAGAGATAAATACAACAGCTTACCATCATCTTCATCCAAAGTATTAGGGGAACTTGCTTGCCCTCTCTTCCTTTAGAAGCAATATTAGGACAATGTCACACCTTATGATATTCCTTCCCACAACTAAAGCAACCACTAGTACGTGCTTGACATTCTCATAGTGCCTCTTTCCACAAGTAGCACATGTAGGTTTGCCATTTTGAGAACCATCTCCTTTCTCAAGTTTCTCTTTTGAAGCAGTAGCTCCATATTTATTTGGGGCTCTCTTCCTAAACATAGGTTGACCTTGCTTATTGACTTTACCCTTCTTCAAAGTCCTCATGCTCCTCTTCAAAATCCTCATGACTTAGGAGAAGCACCTCTTTTTCAAGTTTCTCTTTTGAAACACTAGCTCCATCTTTATTTGGGGCTCTCTTCCTAAACATAGGTTGACCTTGTTTATTGACTTTACCCTTCTTCAAAGTCCTCATGCTCCTCTTCAAAATCCTCATGCTTCTCCTAAGTTTGGGTTCTTCAACATCCACCTTACTTTGACTAAGGTCAATGAACCTCCCAATCTTAACCATCCTCCTTACATGGAGAAAGTACTTCCCTAAGAAAGCCCTCTTAAACTCCTCCCACTCTATGAGACCCGACTCAATCGGCCTATTATCATTCCATTGAGTGTACCACACTTGAGCAACCTCCTTCAATAGGTACCAAGCTAACTCCCCCTTCTCCCTAGAAGTCACCCCCATGGCACTCAACACCTTGTACACTCTATCTAGGAACTTTTGGGGATCCTTTCCCACCTTAGAGCCAAGAAATATAGGAGGATTCATCCTCACAAATTCTCCCGATCTAGATATCATAGTGCTCTCCACACACTACACAAAACAGGATTTATAGTGGCAATATTTAGCGGCGAACCTATTTGTTGCTACAAAAGTTATATATCCAGTGGCGACATATAAAGGCTTCGCAATAGATAAACATTTAGTGGGGAGTTATGCTAATTTGCCGGTAATAGTGGTTGCTAATTCTCAATTATTTGTTCCCGTTAATAGCAAAATATTGGCTCCATATTCTTTAGTGGTAACATAATTTGTCGAATCTAAATGAATTTTGTGGCGACATGGTCCGCTCCAAATAGGTCAATTTAATTTAACATACATAAAAATTTAAAAAGAAAACAGAAGGAAAAATCTGATAAAAAAGTAAACAACTCTTTCTCTGCATTAGCTCAACTTTTTTTCTCAAACACTCCTTTTCTCAAATTTCCACTTTATTTCTATCCATTAGCTCAATTTTTCTTAGAAGTTCTTCAAATTTTCATTCTCAAATTTGTTAAATCGCTTCTAATTTCATAGAATGTGAACTATATTTAGGTAAGATCTCAAATTTCTATATGATGGGTTATTCCCCTTATCTTACTTCTATTTATTTAACCCATTCATAAATCTATAGCAGATTGAAGTGTTCTGAAGGTTTAAGGTAAAAGGTTCTACAGAAATCAGAAGTTGCTGGAATGTTTTAAGAAAAAAGGTTCGACGTTTTCGAAGTTTTGAAGTTTTGAAGCTGCTCAAAAGCTTGTAAGGTGCTAGTCATGTTAACATCTATTTATTTTTCATATTTTGTCGATAGTGAATCTTCACTGTTGTTTTTGAGCTACCTCTGTCTCTGGGTTTATTGAAATTTGTTTTTGAAATTCTACATCTGTAGATGTTGATAAGTAATTGTATGTTCATATTGATGTAAAAAAATGTACATAAATTGTTGTTTTAAAAGAAAATTGTAGTTCTAAATGTGTTGTTATTATTTCAATAGAACTCAATTTTTGTATATATATGGAAATTTGTTTGAATCCTTCTAAAAAGTTTTAAGAGTTTGTAATCTTCTGCCAGACATTAAAGTTTGTTTGTGATTTGGTTTACTGGAGTTCATGAAGTGTTATTATTTCAATTAAAGTGTTAGGTTGGTCGTATCTATATGTATGCTGAGCTCTTAATCTTACTGGATTAGATTAACAAATGTTAAATACAGACACAAATGACTTAAGAGTATGAATCCATGGCCGGCTAAATATGATTGTATATAACTTTAGTAAATGACCTTGAAATGAAGCTATAATTGTTTTGTTAGTTCTGGAATGTTGAGTTTGGTGTAGAATTACCTTTTGTTTGGGTCTCAAGGCTTTCAAATTCATTTAAAGATATATTCTTACTTATAATTAATTGTTTTTTTCTTGAAAGTAGGAATGGATAAAAGTTGGTTAAATATTAGAAATAGAGTTGATCAAAGGTATAGAGATGGAGTGGAAGGTTTTCTTAAATGGGCATTTAGTAAACCCGGGATGAACACTATGATTCGATGTCCTTGTAAAAGGTGTATGAACACAGTGTTCAAGATAAAAATTAATGTAAGAGGAGACTTATTAAAAAATGGCTTCTGTGATTCTTATAAAGTGTAGGACTTGCATGGAGAAGTGTTAGCTAGAGTTGATAATTCTAATGTCACACGTAGAGATGAAGTAGAAGATGATAGCAATGAAGATGATGACATTACTGAAATGATTCACGATGCTTGTGCATATACAAATGTGGAAATTAATACAAATTCTTCAAGGGGTATTGAAGAGCCAAATATCAATGCAACAAAGTTCTACAAATTGTTAAAAGATGCTCAGACAAAACTTTATCTTGGTTTCACAAAAGACTCAAAGTTGTATTTTATTGTTAACGTAATTCACTTAAAGTGTCTTAATCATTGGAGCAACAAATATATGGATGAGTTATTAAGATTCTTTAAAGAAGTTCTTCCCGATGGGTCATTTGTGCCTACCTCTTTCTATGAAGCAAAGAAAGTTCTTCGTGACCTAGGCTTCGGGTATACCAAAATAGATGCATGTCTGAATGATTGTATCTTATATTAGCGCGATTATGCTAATGCCAAATCATGTCCTAAGTATGGTAAGTCTAGATGGAAGTCACAGGAACACAAAGGCAAGAAATTAGCTCATAAGGTATTGCGACATTTTCCTATCAAACCAAGGCTTCAAAGACTATACATGGTAAAAAATACATCAAAGAAAATTAGGTGGCACAAGGAAGAAAATATTGATAATGGGGTCATGTGACATCCGTCTGACTCAATAGAGTGGAAATCTTTCAATGAGAATTATCCTACTTTTTCAGATGAATTCAGAAATGTTCGATTAGGTTTAGCAAGCGACGGATTCCAACCTTCTGGAAATATGAGTACTAATCATAGCATTTCGCCCGTCATTCTAGTTACATATAATTTGCCACCATGGGGTTGCATGAAAAGTTCATATTTCATGATGACACTTCTTATTCCAGTCCCTAAGTCTCCTGGCAATTATATTGATGGATACTTACAACCATTGATTGAAGAGTTGAAAGAATTGTGGGATGGGGTGGAGACTTATGATGCACACTCAAAATCTAATTTTCTTATGTGTGTGGCTCTCCTGTGGATGATTAATGACTTTCCTTCATATGGAGACCTTTATGGATGGTCAACCAAAGGAAAGCTTGCATGCCCTTGTTGCCATAAAGACACACAAATGATTTCCTTACGTAACAAGTTGTGTTATATGGGTCATCGTTGCTTCCTTCACACAAATCATCCTTGGCGTACAAATAGGGTGTTATTTGATGGGAAAGTTGAATTGGGTGTCGCACCCAGCCCTTTAACAGGTGATGAAGCACTTATACAGTTAAAAATTTAGGCAATGTGAGTTTTGGTAAAGGACAAAAGAGAAAGCGTAATGTTTCTACCAATGCTTATAACTGGAGGAAGAAAAGTATTTTTTTTCAATTGCCTTACTGGAAGAGTCTTAGGTTAAGACATAACATTGATGTGATGCACATAGAAAGAAATGTGTCTGCCAACAATTTATCAACTGTGATGAGTATTTGTATTGTTGGAAAGAAAAAAGACACATTGAAAAGTAGATATGATTTGGTGGACCTTGGTATTAGGCAAGGGGTGCATCCAATTGCGGATGGTGATAATATTTTGTTACCAGTAGCATGCTATGCACTGTCCCCTCAGGAGAAGTTCAAGCTATGTGATTTCTAAGCTAATTTGAGGGTTCTGGATGCCTTTTAATCAAATATTTGAAGGTGTGTTAATGTAATTAAGAAAAAGATACATGGGTTGAAGTCGCATGATCATCATGTATTATTGCAAGACATTTTACCAGTTGCTATACGTGGTTTACTGCCTAAGGAAGTGTGTGAACCAATTACAGACTTAGGCAAATTTTTCATGAATCTATACTCTAAGTGCTTGACAATTGAAGATCTTGATATACTTGAGGCTAAAATTCCTACCATATTGTGTAAACTTCCAATAGTTTTTCCTTTGGCATTTTTTGATGTCATGATTAATTTGCCAATACACTTGGCCATAGCGGCAAAACATGGTGGACTAGTTCAATATCGTGATATGTACTCTATTGAGAGGTAACATATAATTCTGTAATTTCGATGATAATATTTTTAAAATGTCATATTTTATACTTATATTAATGGAAAATCTATTTATAGGTACTTGCGAACACTTAAATCATATATTCGCAATCCTTGTCATCCAGAAGGTGCAATTGCTGAAGGTCATGACGCAAATGAAGGAATTACATTTTTCTCACACTATTTTAAGAGTATCTCAACTCAGTTCAATAAACCAACAAAAAATGGTTATGGATTTGAATCAAACAGTGATATTTCTATCTTGAAAAAAAGTGGGCAAACAAAGGGGTCTTGTGATGGAAAGAAACCACCCCATGATGAATTCAACCAAGATGTTATGTATATTCTTCAAAATTTTGAAGAGGTTTCACCATTCATGGAGTAAGTCTCTTATTAATTAAGATTTAGTTTCACATTAAGATAACTTAATTAACCTTAACTAACACAAAATGTAAGGAATACATGAGAGAGATTGAAATACAAGGTTCAATGAGACCTCATGGAATGATGAATAATGATTTTATTGATTGGTTTCGTGCACGTGTAAGAATTTACGAACAACACTTAATTAACTATTATTTTTAACATCTAAGTATGAACAAGTCTTTTTTTTTTGTAGATATTTGTTCTAGCTTTACAAGGACGCGCAACTGATGAGCTCATAAGCTTAGTTGTAGATCCAGAACCATTGGTGCATCGATATTCAATATTTATGGTGAATGGATTTAGGTTCCAAACAAAAGAACTTGTGAGAAAAACACAGAACAGTGCAGTTCTTGTGAGAGGAGATGATTCAGACTCTAATAAGGAGTATTATGGTGTATTAGATGACATTTATGAGTTACGCTACATTGAAAATAGAAAAGTTCATCTATTCAAGTGTCACTGGTGGGATGTGGGTCGACTAGGAAGAGGATATAAGATTGACAAATATGGTTTTACAAGTGTGAATAGTCATTGTGCCTTAAATACAAATGAGCCTTTTGTGTTGGCATCTCACTTTGAACAAGTCTTCTATTCCAAAGACATGATTGACAAAGATTGGCTCGTTGTTGTTAAGACAAATCCTCGAGATCTTTTTAATATGCCTGAAGTTCAAGAAGCAATAATGAATGAAGAAGCTTATCAACAAGAGGAAGTGGAATGTAATATTTTGTGTCCCAATGACCATGAACCTGATATTCATGTGTCTTTACACAGGGATGATGTTTAACCACAAACTGTTTTACGTACCAATGATCTAGAAAATGAGGAAGATAATTTCATTAATTACAATCCTACTGATGTATTTAGGAGTGAAGAAACTGAAGAAGAGTTACTAGATGATAATGATGGAGAAGACAGTGATGAATACTTTTGAAGATTGAGAAACAAAGGTTACTGAAATAGATGTTTAACTATTGTTTTAATAAGTTCTCTATATTTTGTTCTTTTTGGGCTTACATGAAATTATTCATGACGTTTGTAGCTTTAACATTGAAATAGAATCAACATTTTAAGTAGAATCAATGCTTTACATTTCCATCAATGAAAAAACAGTACTTGTTAGTAAAGTGTCCCACATTTTTTACTTGTTTCATATAATACTCTGCTTTATGAATTGATATTTTTCTTGGCAGGTAGATATAGTAAGCTTTAATTTCTGATTTTGATACTTCTCTTTTCATAGCTGATGTACTAAGAAATGAAAGGAATCGGTCGAGGACGTGGACGAGGTAAAGGTAATAGTGGAAGAGATGGTGCAGGATGTGGACGTGGAAATTTTCGAGAATGTGAATGTTTTGGTACTACATCTCAGCCACCAATACAACAAATAAGAGTTGCTGAAGTATCATTGGAGACAGGACATACACCTAATTCAAGTCAATGACATCTACAGGAAGAACAAATATCAAGTGATCCTCTCCAAAGAACATCTCCAGGGACAAAATCATCACGAAATCTAGAATAAAGTATTTGTCCCTCCCTGGAAGTTGAAATTGGTGCAGGTTAGTTCAGGTACCTCCCTAGTAGATAGAATCATTATCTTAGTATCAAGTAACTTCAACACATGAGGGGTGAAGTTGGTTCAACACAGTTGACTGCAGGATGTTGATTTTAATTCTCCTTAGATAGTTATTATTTTTGCAAGTATATTAGGTGTAGCAATACGAGTGTATATTAATTTTGAACAGGAATGTAGAGCTAGTTATTGTATCATTCTTATTTACGAATGTAACCATGTTACAATGATGAATCTCTAGCAAAAAACAGAGATTGATAGAGTTGTGGGTTCTTTTTTTTGCAAGTATATTAGGTGTAGTAATATGAACATTCACTGATACATTTCTTTTACAGATAATTTATTCTTTGCAGTTTCTCGCATCAATAGAAATAGAGGAAGAGGGAAATATAAATCTAAAACTGTTGATACTAAAACTAAGTTTGGAGGTAAAATCAAAGTAATCATTCCAGATGATATTGATAGAGTTGTGGGTTCTAGGGCTAGAGATATTGTTAATTACTCAGGCTTGATCATGAGGAGAAGTATCTCGTTTCAAGATGGAAATTGGCAGAATATCGTTTCAAAACATGGAGAAGCAATGTGGTATAAGGTCAAGGTAATAAATCACTTTCAAAGTTTTATTTCTTTTATATTACTTGAATTTTCAAATTTAAATACGATTTGTTCAGGACAAATTTGGAGTTTGTGGTAGGCTGCGAGAATATAAGTTACAAGGCTTTGTGATAAGCACTATCCAAAGACTCTTTAGAGCTTGGAAAGCTAGATGACCTAATGATTACTCTGCCTATAGTACAGACGAAGACAGATTGTCTAATCTTCGTGAGTATGTTGAGTTGGAGGACTGGAAATACTTAATTAAGAATTTTGGCAGTGAGAAATTCAAGGTAATTTAATTAATAAATAGAGTTATGGAATTTAGAAAATACTTTGTGTGGTAGAATGCTACTTTTCTCTTTGAATAATTATTTTGTGATCTATTGTCTTAGTGCAGGTTATCAGTGAAAGAAAAAAAATAGAGAAAAACAAATAACTAAGCATTCTTGTGGTACAAGATCATTTGCAAAAGTAGAGGAATCTACGGTGAAAATACATTTTCTCCTATTACTACATATACGTCTTCTTGTGTGTTTTCCTTATATTGAATTATATTGTAGAGAGATCCACTATCGGGAGAAAAAGACACACCAAATAAAGTCTGGGAGATTCAACACACATGTAAAAGTGCTAGCGGAGAACGTGTATGGTTGGATCCACAATCCCAACTGATTCATGTAATTTTCTTAAATCATTCCCTTACTATCTTACTGACAAACTACATGTTAGTTTCAATATTTCCATTATGTTTTGATGTATCTGGTACATATTATCATAGAGCCAACTTGAAAAACTTGTTGTTGAACAACAATCTGAGGAGATTGAAAATCGCATGACTAGGGATGAGATTTTATCCTCAGTTCTCGGTGAGAGATCATCTATGTTCGCGGCAAAGGATATGGAAAAAAGCCTCTTAAAAAAACTCAAATACAACAGGCAAATATATAGGCTAGTGTGTCTTCGGCAATGGAAAGTATGCGTCAAGAGATGCAAGCTGATATGGACCAAAAGGTACAAGAAGAACGTGAACAAAGGGCGGCAGATTTAAAAAGGAGTATGTAAGAATATCTGCAAAAAACATATGAAGAGGAGCGTGAACACATGAAAGGTGAAATTGACAAAATGTTCCAATAACAAATCATCGCTATAATGACTAGGATGCAACAAGTACTTTATCATTTTCTTCTTAACAATTCTTTTTATTTCATTGACGGTTCTCCTTTCTTACTTATTATAGTTATTGACTTGTTTCGTTGAATCTGATTCAGAATAACGTATACAAAGTGTTTGATGAAATTATTGAGATAAATACGAGTTAATCATTTGGTGGAAGTTTTAAAGTACAGGAATGTTTTCTTTGTTTCCTAATGCCTTGTTACATGCTATTTGTTTTTCATACTGTGTCATAGCTGAACTAAATTTTCTTGTTGTCTTGTTATTTTGGAAAAGCTGGATTGATTCAAGCTGTTGCAAGCAGTGAACTATTGTTCATACTTATACGAACTATAGCCATAGGCACTCCAAGACCATACTCTGAACTAACAATGATTTGTTCACTACATGGAGGCATCTATTTTCTACATAAACCATAAAAAACAAATACTTTCAACTTAAAAAAATAAACTTATCGTCACATTTGGCAGGTTAATTGTGAAACAAAACATTTCTAGTGTCTTCTTTGAAATATATGTAAGGTCTGTTCTTTTGTCGAGTTGCTGGGTTGCATAAACTGGAAAAATAAAATGGAGATTAGGTGTTGTCTATATGTAGTGAAATTATATGAAAAGATAATTACTTTTAATCTCGTTGTACATTTTTTATATCAAATGCCTATAACTATAAGCTCTCTTTACATATTTTAGTTGATCTGGCCGCTCGGGAGAACAAAATATGCAAATAAGATACTTATCTTTTCCTATGTGCTCTATATCACCTCTTCTATTATTTGAATTAGAAAGTGATTGTGTTTTTTGTAACTACAGGGACAAGTTTCTTAAACAATGAATCCAATGTAAAAGAAGTTTGAAGGCCTGCAATGGAAGTTTTTGCTTTTTGACCATATGTATATACATATACGATTGAAATATTTTTTTATTTTGATCACATGTATGCATATGGATACAACATTAACTGAAATACTATTATTCAGTTGAATTTTGTGTATTTATAATATTTGACTTGAGAATGCTTTTGTATTCATTTTGTGAAATACTTTTAGATGTTCTTAATATCTCTATATTAAATTTGGAGAATCGGATTTATAGTTTTTATTGTTACTATTGTTGGCTAGTGGTAATTATTGTTCTTTAGTAATGAAATAAATGTTGCAGCAAATGTTATAGTAGCTTTTGTGGCGACTTACGTTGCTATTAAAAGTAGCCTTTTGCAATAAAAAAAGTGTTGCCTATGATAGTTAGTATATTTTTGTAGCGGGAGGAGTCTCTACTAAATAATTTTACTTAGAGGCGACATCAGCTCGACACAGATAATTTTTCAGTTTTGTGACAGCAAAGTTGCCACTGCAAATCGTGTTTTAGAGGCGACATCAACTCGCCACAAATCATTTATAGGTTTTTGTGGCTTCAAAGTTGCAACTAAATGTTGTATTTTAGAGGCGACATCAACTCGCCGCAAATTATTTATAGGTTTTTGTGGCAGCAATGTTGCCACTAAAAGTCGTTTTTTAGTGGCGACTAGGCCAAATATGTGTATTGCAACTTTGTTTTTTGTGGCATAATTATTTAAATATTATGACGCTTTATGTCGCCACAAATACTCTTTTATAGTAGTGACTTTCATTTGTCGTCACAAAAAACCTTTTGTTATGGAAGTAATACCAACGGAGAACTAGTCGCTACTATATATCATTAATGGCTACTTTATCACCTTTTGTGGCGACATTTTGCGCCACAATAAACATTGTTTCTTGTAGTGACAACATTCACTGTAGGTGCAATCCCCATACTCACATGGGTAGTCAAAGCTCGGGCTAAAGTAATCAAAGGCTCTCTAATATACCCATTTGACATGTCCAGGGGAACCACCAGAACATCATTACCTCCACCCACAATAGGGACTTGATCACCTTGAGCACTTTGAAGAACTTGCTCAACTTGCTCAACTAGAGGAGGAATCTCCTCGTTCACATCATTCTCCTCAACTCTCCTAGCCGGTGTCCTCCTCGTACTCATCTTCCTAGCAACACAAGGAAAACCATAAGAAAAGAGTACTCATAACTTTTACTCTACGGCACGACATATGAGTAGAAATAAAGGAAAACTCTATCGTCCTATAGCCTCTCGCCCATAGATATATCGCAACTCACACCGATGGTCAAGACTCTACTAGACGTGACTTGATGAGACTTTTTGATTCCTAAGACCACTTTCATAACCTATGCTCTGATACCAAGCTTGTCACATCCTGGACCACACCCTAGAAGGTTTGACACTCTCGCAGTGCAACCGGCGTACTTGACCTCTCGAAGGTCTTGTACAAGCCTATCCGTATCGTTCATCGCATATAAACATATGAAAAGTAGTGCGGAATTAAAATTTTCCCAAACATTTGCATAGTCTTTAAAAACTCTTTATATAAAATTCATAGGAAGTACTAGGTCTCATTTAATCATATCTTAGACACGAGAGTACTTTGGTACACGGCCAATACAAAATAGAAATATAGTACTACTTAGTCTATTACAATACTTCAAAAAAGAAATAAAAGACATCTATGCCCCCGAGTTGAATGAGGACATACTTCAACTTGGTTGAACGATCCTCTAATCCAAGCTTAGCTCTCCAAAATCACCTTCCCCTCTGAATCACTTTAAAGATATATAAAATCATGGTATTAGTAAAACACATGTACTAAGTATCGAATAATGCATAAAAATCATGAAAACGAACATTTATTGGAAATATGCATCTTTTTTACTTAAATATCATATCGTAAGCATAAAAACAACATTTTACACCTTAGAAACACATAAGAATTCACTTAGGCAATTTAGGACATTTTAAGAAATCTTATAGTGAACTATATCACTATTACAGTGAAGTTCCTTCACTGCACAGTTAAGTTTCTTGCTTCACCATAGACACTTTATAGCATGCAATTTCCTCACTAGAAGCTATCCTAAGACTCACTTAAGTAAGACAAAGACAGACTGCCCATACACCCTCTCTTGGCACACGTAAATGATCCTTAATACCACCTATAATGAGTTATACATACACTCACAATACATCAACCAGATAAACATGAGATCCTCCTACCAAAGGTGATTCTAAGGTTCACTTGAGTGAGTTGTGAAGTGACTGTCCTTACAATCCCTTACACACACACTTAAGAGATCCTATAGACTACCTAAGATATAATCATTCTCACTTAATACAATAGCATACATATACTATGACATTCTCCCTTCCAAAAGTTATCAAAAGACTTACTTAAGTAAATCAAGAAGATAATGTCCATGATAGACCTCTTCAAGAATACTTAAATAATCCTTAAGACTACCTAAGTTTCGATCATGTCTACACAATCAACCATCTTACCTAACTAGAGTCATTCTTAAGAGTTATCTTGGTAAGATACAAAGTGACCATTCCTATGCCCCCTTCACACCTTAACTAGGCAACTTTTAATTACTCTAGATAAGTACTTATTCATTTATCATGCTTTCTTAATTTAAGTCATTACATTCATTAGTTCATTTAGGAATCATTCATCACATAAGGACATTCAAGAATGGTCTTGGACAAGACCTAGGGACTCTCACTAACATCTTCAAAGCCTGTTGTGCAATGTCTAGATAGCGTCCCATACCACCACCTAAACTTCATAGAACTTCTCAAATACTAGTAGGTATCCCATATGATGAGAATAGGCAATAACTGGCATATACCATGGTAGCAATTCATGGAATCCGAAGTTCTAACCTACTCCTTTAAGGGTTTTCTACTTGCCAAGGGTTGAACTAGCAAACATCTCATGTAGGAACATGGTTAAGGAATATGAAGGGCTTTTGTGTACTCTAGTCTCATTCTCAAGTAGAGCTAATTTGTATTCTAGTCTCATTCTCAATCAGATCTACTTCCCATAACATACTCACTCGGTACAAGCCTTTGTTCTCATAGAGTAATTCACATTAATGGATCAGATGAAGTGGTTCCATATTTAGTTCATAACCCAATAACATTCACACTACCGAAAAGGTCCACTAGGGCTACCTTACAATGGAGACAAAGATAGCTCATCATGAATTTGCTAAGGATGATATGATGCCGTTCCTGAAAATCAACCCTAAGTCTATTATTCATAACAAGAAGGATACCATTACGACTTTCGACTTTAATGTTCATAACCTTACCACTAGGTTTAAGGTTCCACGTACATGAACTTCTTAACATCATTTAAGGTCTCACATATCATTCATTCATACATGACAAGGGTGCACTAAGCTTACCTAGTCAAGAAATTTCATATTCACATATCCTTCATACATGTATCAAGTAAGGGACACAAGTCTACCAAAACAAGACACAAAATACTTACTTTATTACATATAGCATATAATTCTTTGAAGCACTACGGAATGACCCTTATCATCTTTATCTAATCCTATACATTACTATAACATCATCAATATAACCATCATAAACTCATATAGTCAAGTAAGGATAACCATGCATCAACTCTAAGACTACTCACTTAATGACATAGTCATAGTCTAACATGATCACCTAACAACATCAATAGAAGAACACATACTTTCACTTAATAACAAGTAGATGAATATTATCATACTTCACATAAATAAACTACACAAATCATCATAATACTTCAAGTAGTTCCGAAAGGAAATGATCATCATAATACATAAAGTAACGCCGATAAGGCCATATCATTTGCAAGTAAAGCACATAGCACCGGCACCATAAGTGGACCATACCAATCATAGCGTAATATAAGAGATACATTACTTAATAAAGATAATTAAGTCAGCGTACCACCAATCCATTCTCTCCACTTCAATCCAAAGCTAAATCATCCAATTCAATACCATAAGGCCCTTACCCATGGCCATGAACATCAATTCAATACAAAAACTATAATACTCAATCAATATAGTTCAATTAAATATAGATTTATCAATCTAAGACCAATTAGACATCAATTGAATACAATTATTACATCATTCAATAGCCCATAGAAAACTACACTAGAATCCATAAGCATTAAGACAATATCACTTAACCCATAAAGTAGTCAAAAACTAGGGTTCATCAATTACATGGGTTCATAGGTTAATTGAGTTAAAACAATAAAAGTAAAAACAATTCAATCAATATTCAATGCTTTGAAACCTTTAATACAAGAACCCATGGATAGATCATGAAATCGGACAAGTTCATATTTGAAAACTCATTGAATTTTAGGTTCCTTGATGAACAGAGTTTCAAGGATTAAAAAACATACCTTAATGAATATAATACTTCAATTTGATAAAGAATCACTACTCAAATCTCCAATCCAAGCTCTTCCTTGAGTTTTGACTTCAATGGAGTTCTAGAGAATTTCTAGGATATTTTTGGATTTTGATTTTGAAGAATGAATTCTCCTAAGTGTTTAAGACTTATAAACATGTTTATATACCCAAAGTACCCCTAAGTAGCGGCCCAAAGTCTTATTTCGTGGGGTGAATTTACAACTTCACCCCTAGAATTACAGTATACCTGCGAAATTGACATCACCATCGACAACTAGCCAATCGACGGACCGTTTGTCCACAAACGGACCATCCTGGCATATCGCCGTTTGGTTCAGAGACTTGACTTTGGGAGTTTGAGATCCCTAGGATAAGTCTTGACCCACGACACCCATCGACGGGGCGTCGACTGGCCCGCGAGCTGTTCCTGGTCTAGGCAGCCTTAGCTCAAAGAAAGCGTCTTTCCTCAAGGGCCTTTGGTTGGTCCTTGGGGATATTTGCCCAGAAGTTTATAACCTGAATATGTTTGTATAAAATTTTAGGACCTCCCACATCAATTTTATCCAAAACGATTAAATAAAACTCGACGAAACATGCCAAGACACACAAGGTCGTTTCAAGGCAAACCTTTCGAACGTCATGGACGTTCTTGGATGTTTTACCTCCAAACTTCATGAAACTTGACACACAACATATAAAAATTATTATAACTTATATATCGACCACATTAACTCATGAAACACACATATAGGAACATAACAACACATGAGGCACATAGGTGACTTAGTCGTCGAACGTCTTGGTCGTCCCTTGTGGTTTCACTTTAATATAACCTAAAACTCTAGACACTGGCTCAATATAACATTATAGAACATTTAGGACCGTAGACCCTCATGACAACCATGTTATTCTCTAGTTTCACCTAAGTGATTTTTGAGGTATTACAGTTCTCATACAATTCCTATTGAGCTAATGACTATGACTATATAAGGAGCTACTCTTATATTGCCTAAACTAAGTTATGATTATTAAAGAAATACATTTAGAATGGAACTATATCTTAGCACCGAGTGAACTAGAACTAGTAGTGAGGAGTGTCCCTTTCTACATAGGGAAGGTAGGTTCACTACTGTAATCATGAGATTAGAGACTATAGTGCATAAAGAGGGTCCCAAGCACATCTCCTAGTTATTGAACTATGTTTCCCCCATAGGAATACTACCTAGTGGATCCACCTAGATTCTATGTTCATGTTTTTGTACTACCTTGGCAAATAGTCCACCTTCTTTCGATGTAGGGTTCCATGACACCGAATTTCACATTTAGCTCATGTGATCTATGTTGATTAAAGCAAGATGTTCCCAAAACTAAAATGAAGTAATAAAGTGAACTCTAACTAGGAGGACTTAAGGAGTTTGACTTAGTCGAGGATGGGACTCTACCTATATATTGCACTAGTTGCCCTTCAGGGAAATCCTAGGAAGTGATTGTTGTATATTATGCTCTTATGAGATAAATGTTATGCTTGTGTTTATTCTTAATGGTAATGGTATATATTGAAAAGTTGGAGGATGAATACTTAAAATGATATGATATGTGAAGTTGGACATTATTCATGATCTTTTGGCTAGTTTGCTTGGTTGAGTGAGATTATGGGGCTTCACTTGACCATTGCACTAGAAGACTTGGTGAAGGGTTATGGATAAGGGTATTAATTATGTTGTAATCTTATGGACTAATGAATATTCTTTGTGGTTATGACATGATGCTAGAGTTACGTTGGCTATAAATACTGTTATGCTATGACTATGTTGATTTGTCATAACTTGAGTTGGTTAATCTTATGTTGAATATGCTTGTATCATAAGAAGTATATGATTATTGGCTTATATGTGTTCGTGGGTTGTGCATAAGGGTTTTCAAAGTATCTTAGCATGGTTTTATCAAACATCCCTTTTTAGCATGATTTTTATGTTGTGTGTGCATATGTTTCCATAATTAGTACAAGTGATGTGCTAACCCCTATTTTCCCTCTTCCCCAACCTTTTAGGTTCCCATCGTTGACGGGTTCATGACCACTTTTGAAGGAAGGCTTGGATCATTTCACCGAGGATGATGCCTTGCTCTCACTCTAGCTATGTAACATTATTATAGTCTAAAGACAATCATTTCATTCTTGTTGTTTCAAGATATAGTTGAAAGCCCTTAGTGGCGCTTATACATTTGTGTAAGTGCTATGCTCATATTATTCTATTTCGTTGAGATGGTTTAATATGAGACATCCCTATTAAGACTATATTATGTATGTTATCTATATGTGGCATAAAAGTTGAAGACTATGTAATCTTCTTATACGAGGAGTCTTAAGTAAACTCGCTATGAATATATTATGTGTAAGCTAGAGGTCTCAGTAAACATCACGAAGTAGATGTAGATGAATTTTTTTAATTTCCCACACTTTTTAACCTATGAATGTAATGATGAATGCTAAAAGGCTAGTCTAAGTCTTCTCCAAGGATGACGATGCCAGTTACATCTTGGAAACTCTACCCTTCAATCAACTCAACGTTCTCAACACCCTACATTGGCTTAGAATGTAGGAAACATATGAGTAAGTACAAAATGTACCATGTATGGAAACTAACATACCAAACATAAGATATCTCAAAGGGTTAGTCAATAATAGGCAAAATGATAACATATAATAGCATAACATAACATGAATAACATAAGCATAGAAATCATAATAATGTCTACTTAAGTTCATACTTCAACTTATTTGTCTTTCTTACTCAAATGAACTATCTCACAAGCTACCTCCAAGTATACTTGTGCAAGGCCAAGGTAGCATCCCATACTACTACTGTCACGACCGGGGAGCACCCCCTAGTGGTAACTGGCGTTGTCTTCGGAGAGGACTAAGACTAGCCTCTTAGCATTCGTCATTAAAATTCATAAGTTAAAATTGCAGAAAAATTATAACTTTTTGTACACATCGAGGTTTACATAGACCTCTCGCATACTACAAATATGTACATAGGGAGTTTACTTAGACTCCTCGCACAGGAAGCTTACATAAGCTTCTCATTTAGACAATATACATAACATATAAGAATTTAGTCTATAATACCATCTCACATTTAAACCATCAAGAATGAGTAGAACATTCGGGCATAGCCCATACTTCATTACAACAAAAACCACACATAGGCTTATACAATAATAGTCTTCAAATAAAAAATAAGGAAACTAGATGTCTTTATACTATAACAACATCAAGTAGCTATACATCATCCTAGGAATGGTGAGGACCTACCAAACACTTTGGAAATATCCAAGTAGTCTTCAATCAGTCTCCTAGAAACTCAACGGCCAGAACCTACATATTGTAGAAAACATAGAAGTATGGGTTAGTACAACCATTTGTACTAAATATGGATATATGCACATAAAACATTTGAAGACATGCATGAAAAGGACCATTTCTTAAAAAGAACATGCTAAGCCATTTGGAAAGCCTTTAATGCGCATACAAGAGAGCATATACAAGATAAGGATCACAATAACATAAGACATGTTCATAACCAAAGACAACATCAATATAAAGACATATCAACATTTCCTATTCAATAGTTCATATCAACATAGTATACAAAACCTTTACCAACAATCCCATCACAAGCCAACAACTGTAAGGCTCATGTGAAGCCCCCATAAATCCACATAATCAAGTAAACAAAATAGGAGATTATAAGTAATGCTTTGCTTCATACAACATATCCTCATAGGTAGTCATCACCACATATAGCAATATAGACCAATAGCATATTCATTAAGATAGTCAACATCATATAAGAGTATCATTATATAAAGTCAACATTTCATAATACATGATATCATAATACATAAGACCATCTCCTAGGACTCCTTTTAGAGTTAACTTGCGCAATGTCTTGGTAGAGTCCCATACCCCTACCCATCCTAAGTTGACCCCTCAAGTCATCCTAATCAATGTCCATGTTAATTTAGTCATTCATTTTACTTGTGGGAACAGTTGCCTTAACCGACATACGCCAAATGATTAAATGTGGAATTCGGTGTCATGAAACCCTACATCGAAAGAAGGTGGTCTACTTGCCAAGGTAGAACCAAAACATGAACATAGCGTCTAGGTGGATCAACTATCAAGTAATCCTATGGGGTCAACATAGTTCAAGAACTAGGAGACATGCTTAAGACTCTATTCATGCACCATGGCATTATAATCTCTATCTCATGAGAACCAGTGTGAACCTACCTTCCTACATTGGGAAGGGACACCTCTCATAACTAGTTCACTCGGTGCTAAGATAAAGTCCCCTTTTGAAATGTCTTTAAGCCTATATTAATAAATCATAGCTTAATGTAGTTCATGTGATATTAATCCCTGGCATATCATAATCAAACCCCTTGTATATCATAGTTTATAGCTCAATAGGAATTGCATGAGAATGTCCTTTCATGCAACCCTTCATTTGTTAGATTAACACCATCGTCATCTTATCATAATAAGGCACATAAGCGATTCACAATCAACCTTATATCATCGTACCTTAATCATAATCTCACAATTCACATAGTCAAGATATTTCAATTACATTCATCATACCATCACCTACTAAATATAATCACATGTAATACTTAAATTAAACATCATAATCAAGTACTAGACATCACAATTGAAGTAAAGGATTCTAGATCATAAAGTCTTACTTATTAACCTTCATAAGCCTCCTTCAATGTTCTTACGATCAACCAACCATATTCATCCATCAATAGGATTAATAACATCATACACTAGTAATCTATACAAGAACTAGGTCAAATGTATCATCAGTATTCACTTCAATTCGTAACCTAGGGTTAGGGGGAAAGGGTTCATGAATTCTTCAAGAAATAGATCCAATAAAAATAATACATTACCCTAGTCAGTCCATGAATGAATTAGAATAGATAAAACAAGTCTAACAATCAATACATTCATCAATTCCCATCAATTTGTAAGCAAGATCAAAGATTTGGGGAAACTGGGGAAAGAACATGTTCTACACGAAATTCCCAACAATTAACATCAATTACTCAACAATCTACACTTAATTATCCATGGGTAATCACAATTAGTCATAATCAATCATCAATTTCAAGTTCAGAAGAAAACCCATTTGTAGAAGAAATCCTTCGTAATTGGGTGATTTAGAAATCAACTTTGAACGGACCTCTTGGGGAAAGGAATACCAAGAGTGAATTAACCATACCATAATGAAACTTAATCCACAAAATTCAAGTGAAATCCTCGATAATTGGTCTTCTTCTTCAAGATTTCTTGTTCCTTCAACGGAGGATGAATATAGAGAGAAAATAGAGAGAGGTGAGAGCTTTTAGGTTTTGATTTGGGGATTTGATTTGAGTGAGTGAATGTGAGGTAAAACTGAATTAAAATCAATATATATAGGCCTCCCATGAAATACACAAAATACCCCTCACTTAATTTGACCTTTTAATGAAGTCAAACTTGAATTCCAAATTTAAGATTTACGTCGGGGAACAAGTCCGCGTCGTGGAGCTGCTACCGCAAGTTTTCCTAATTAATTTTTGAACCAAACGAGTCTGATATGTGTCCACATCACAGACTAAGATTTTGTATCTTTATGGACCAGGCCCGCGACGCAGAGACATTCCACCTAAGTGCAATTGGTTGCTTCTTTAGGCAGCTTCCTTGGCCAAGGTAGGGGCCCGTTCGTGGACCCCTAGGGCGATCCTTGGGGGGTCGAACTTGGACGTTTTCACCCTATATACATTGTAGCTAATTAAAGTCTTTTTACATGTTTTAGACTTCATATGACATTCCTAAACATTCACAAGACCTAAGGGCATTTTTCGAGTTCAAGTGCACTATCTTCCGAACGTCATGGACGTTTCTTGACGTTTTAACTCTTACACTTACTAACTAGTTTTAATACATAAACTTAGGCTTATAAATATATTTTAAGGTTTATTTCATCATCTGAGGCTCTAGATTTGGTCATGGACTTTCGAAATGTTACATCATCCCCCTTAGGAACATTCGTCCCCAAATGACACTAAAAATCTTTTTGTAGGGAAAGGATAAACTCAATACTAGAAGCCAGACAAAAACAAGAATATAATGAGTCACAACTCATAGGATTACTTCACAACTCCATTCAAAACATATCAACAACATTACACATAACAACTCAAGTCACAACACATTAGAGCTCAACATTTCATAATACATTAGAGGAACTACCTTCTCAACATTAAAATGAGATCAAAATGATATTAAAAAGTTACCATGCTAATCTTCCCAAGACAACATCAAAAGAACAAAAATCTCAACTAGTTGGTTTCTCCATAGAACTTACGGATGCCACCTATTTCTTCGTCAACTTCTTAACTTGGTGATCTATAATTTGCACCGGAACCTCTTCATAGGAAAGGCTCTCATCCACACCTAACCCTTTAATAGGAAGAACGGACAGAGGATCGCCAATACACTTCTTTAACATGGAGACATGGAATACCGGATGAACCGAAGCTAGTTTACAAAGCAATCTTAACTCATATGCAACCTTTCAAACTCGTTGCAAAAACCTCATTGGGACCCACATATCGGGGACTTAACTTCCCCTTTTTGATGAATCTCATCACCCCTTTCATGGGTGAAATCTTCAAATACTCCATATCACCTACTGTGAAGTCAAGATCTCTTATTCTATTGTAGGCATATGATTTTTGCCAACTATAGTCTGTTTTCAACCTATCCTTTATCACCCGAACCATCTCCAAAGATTCATAGATTATTTTGGGACCAAGGAGTGAAGACTCTCCAACCACAAACCATTCAATTGGAGACCTACATCTCCTACGATAAAGTGATTCAAATTGAGACATTGAAATAGTAGAATGGTAGCTATTACTACAAGTGAACTCGATCAAAGGAAAGTGTTCATACCAACTTCCCTTGCAATCAATAACATAAGCTCTAAGTATATCTTCAAAGGTTTGAATAGTACGCTCCGCTTGACCATCGGTTTGGGGATGAAAACGGTGCTAATCTTTTGTGTACCCAACCCATTTTTGAAAGACATCCAAAAACCAGAAGTGAATTGTACACCTTTATATGATATGATAGACAAAGGGATACCATGAACACTTATAATATCATCAATGTAGATCAGATCCTTGCATAATCCTCCGCCGTATAAGTAGACGTTAAGTGATAAAGTGAGACAATTTTGTTAATCTATCCACTATAACCCAAATTGAGTCATTTTGCCTCCGGGTTTGAGGCAACCCAATAACAAAGTCTATATTAATTTCATCCCACCACCCATTTCTTGGATTAAACAACTAGGCTTTAGATGCTCGACTTTTACTTGTTGGAAATTTGGACACTTCAATACAAATTTCACTATGTCCCTTTTCAAACCATACAACCAATATTACTGTCTAAGGTCACGATACATTTTGTTGGAACCCGAATGAATAGACTATCGAGAACCATAAGCTTCCTATAACACACTATTCCTCAAATAATCAACATCTGGTACACTAATCTATTTTGGTACCTTCAAACACAATCACCCATTGGGAGAATGACTTATTCAATTTCATAAGAACCGATTTCTTCAACTCCATCGATAGCGGATCAAGATATTGTTTAGACTTCGCCTCAACCACTAATGAATATTGGGAGTAATTATATAGCATAATACCACCGTTTGGGGAATCTTCCAACTGAACACCCAATCTAGCCAACCTATGAACATCTTTCACTAGGTCTTTCTTCTATTCTTGTACATGAGACACACTACCCATGGTCATATGACTCAAAGCATCCACAACCATATTGGACTTGCCGGGGTGGTAGAGAACACTCGTAGCATAATCTTTCAATAATTCCAACCATCTTCTTTGTCAGATATTTAGCTCCTTTTGAGTAAACACGTATTGGAGACTCTTACGGTCGGTATACACATCCACATGAACACCATACAAGTAATACCTCCATATTTTCAAGGGAAATAGTACGGCCACTAATTAAAGATAATTAGCTGGATAATTCTTCTCATGCACCTTGAGTTGTCTAGAGGCATAGGATACTACCTTCCCATGTTTCATAAGAACACAACCCAAACCCACTCGGGATGCATCACAATATACCACAAAGCCCTTGGTACCCTCCGGTAAAGTCAACATCGGAGCGGAGGTAAGTCTATCTTTCAAAATTTTGAAGCTTCTTTCACATGACTCTGACGACTCAAATTTCACACTCTTTTGGGTCAAGGTAGTCAAATGAGAAGAAATGGACGTGAAACCATCCACAAACCTCCTATAGTACCCAGCTAAACCCAAGAAACTTCTTATGTCGGTTGGAGTCAGTGGTCTAGGACAATTCTTTACCACCTCGGTTTTCTTTGGATATACCTCTATACCCTCACTCGAGATAATATGACCTAGAAACGCCACCTATCTCAACCAAAACATACACTTGTTATACTTGGAAAATAGTTGTTGTTCCGTGAGGATTTGCAAAACCACTCTCAAATGGTCATATGATCACCCTGATTTTTTGAATATACCAAGATATCGTCAATGAAGACAATGACAAATGAATCTAGGTAATTTTGAAACACCCTATTCATGAGGTCCATAAAAGTCGTCGAGGCATTAGTGAGACGAAAGGACATTACTAGGAACTCAGACCATACCTAGTTCGAAATGTCATTTTAAGTACATCCTCACCTCTCACCCTAAGTTGCTGATACCCCGACCTCAAGTCAATCTTAGAAAGTAGCTTGCCCCTTGGAGTTTATCAAACAAGTCATCAATTAGAGGAAAAGGAAACTTCTTCTCAATAGTGACTTTACTGAGTTGACGATACACAATTCACATCCTAAGTGACCCATCCTTCTTCTTAAGAAACAATATCGGAGCACCCCATAGAGAAATACTAGGTTGAATGAAACCATTATCTAGTAAATCTTTGAGTTGGGTCTTCAACTCATTTAATTCTGCCGGACCAATTCGATAAGGAGGAATCGAAATAGGATTCATATCCGGTAATAAGTCAATACCAAAATCAATTTCCCGTTCGGGATGAATTCCGAGCTACTAATCCGGAAAGACATCAAGAAATTCCCTCACTAAGAAGATAGAATCAATAGGATGAATGTCGATTTCAAGATCTTTGAATGTTATGATATGGTAAAGACATCCTTTAGATATAATTTTACAAGCCTTCAAACAAGAGATGATACGACCTTTAGGAATTAAATTACCCCCCTTCCATCTAAGACGGGTTTATTAGGAAAATTGAACTTCACCACTCTTGTTCTACAATCAATGGAAGCAAAATAAGCATACAACTAATCAATTGCCAAAATTACATCAAAATCAACCATATAAAGTTCTACCAAATCCACCCATGTAACTATATTGGGGAAAGATATAGGACAACATCTAAAGACTCTTCTAGCCATAAGGGAGTCACCCACCGGGGTTGTAACCGAAAATGGTTCAATCAAAGCATCGGGTAGAAAATCAAACTTCTTAGCTACTGGATAAGTTAGAAATGATGATGTAGCACCGAGATCAAGTAAAGCATAACATTAATAAAGAAGACTTGTAACATACCGGTGACCACATCAAGGGATACAACTTGCTCACCCCTAGAGCAGAGAGCATAAAAGCGGTTTCTCTTTGGAGCTTCAGAACTACGACCACTTGATTGAGCTTGACCACTCCCCTTCTCTTTAATCCTCACATTTGTACAATCCATGGCAACTCTTGCCACACCAAAATCAATTCTTCATCCCAAATAGACACTCATCCCAATGCTTCTTACCACACTTGGAACAAGTAGGTTTCTTGCTAGGTGAATTTCTACTTCTTTCCTTTTGGGACATAGGGTTATACATACTATCCTTGTTTTCCTAAGGGAAATTGGAAGCAATTTTGTTATCAACCCTCTTCTTGAATCTAGGCTTGTCTTGAATCTCAAGCCTACCCTTAGAATTACCTCCCTCATAAGACTTGGTCCTTTTAAACTCTCTATTCTTCCTCTTGAGTCTAGTCTCTTCCACTTGTTGAGCATGAACCATCAACCTAGATATATCCAGGTTATCATGGAGCATCGTCAAACAAAACTCTTCAACCAAATCATCTGACATTCCCATCACAAAGGGACTCATCTCATCCCTTGAATTAGACAAAAAGGAAGAAGCATACTTGCACAATTTAGGGAACTTCAAGGAGTACTCTTGCACACTCATACCTTCTTGACGAAGGTTGATGAATTCTTCAACTTTTTCCTCCCTTTCTCCCTAGGAAAGAAACAATCAAGGAAATCCCTTATAAACACTTCCCAAGTAATAGGACCCGCTCTCAAGGCCCTATTATCTATCCATTGGGTGTAAAATGTTTGAGCTACTCCTTGAGTTGATAGAAAGTAAACTCGGCCTATTCATTTGAAGTTAGCCCCATAGCATAGAGAATCTTGTAAACCTCATCAATTAAGTCTTGGGGGTTTTCGTTCACTTTCGACCCATAGAAAATAGGTGGGTTCATCCTCATGAAATCCTTAAAAAGGGAAGTTATGGTGCTAGCATTAGGTTGAAAACGAGGTCCAACCTCCCTATTCTCTTGAGACATCATGGCTTGAGCTTGGGTGGTCATGGAATGGGCCAAAGTCACAAATTCCGACCTTATCTCTCCATCCGTCATAGGTGAAGGAATTACTGGAGCTTGGTTGCCTTGTGGAGGGACTTGGTTATCCAAATCTTCCTCCATTCTCATTGCATCCGTTCTTCTAGTATGTATCTCTTATATCCACAAGAAAAGGATTAGATGAAAAAGGGACACATAGAGTTACCAATCATAATACATGACTTTCAAGATTACCAAAAAGTGAGAATTTCTAAGCATCACATAGCCTATCATCCATAAGTGTGGCGCGCTTCACACCCATGAACGAGACTCTACGTAGATGTGGTTTAGTGAGACA
The DNA here is from genome assembly GCA_016801875.1 of Solanum sitiens. NCBI lineage: Eukaryota > Viridiplantae > Streptophyta > Magnoliopsida > Solanales > Solanaceae > Solanum > Solanum sitiens. Next base: position 3,998,610 of record JABWTJ010000012.1, on the reverse strand, counting down.
TCAATCCTAAGATTATTTTGACCTTATGCTCCGATACTAAGTTCTTTATGACCGGGGAGCACCCCTAGCCGTAAATGACGTCGTCTTCCTCATAGAGGACTAAGACTAGCCTCTTAGCATTCGTTATTTAATTTCATAGATTAAAATTGCAAAAAAATTAACACTTTTTATACACATCGAGGTTTACATAGACATCTTGCATAGTACATATATATACATAGGGAGTTTACTTAGAATCCTCGCATAGGAAGCTTACATAAGGTTCTGATTAATACAATATACATAACATATAAGAATTTAGTCTATAATACCGTCTCACATTTTAACCATCTAGAATGAGTAGAACATTCAGGCATAGCCCAAACTTCAATACTACAAAAGCCACATATAGGCTTATACATTAATAGTCTTCAAATGAAAGAGAAGGAAACCAAATCTCTTTAGACTATAACAACATCAAGTAGCTAGACATCATCCCCGCAATGGTGAGGACCTACAACAAACTTGGGAAATATCCAAGTATGTCTTCAATCGGCCTCCTAGAAACTCGACGACCGAAACCTACATATTGTAGAATACGTAGAAGTGTGGGTTAGTACAACCACTTGTACTAAGTATTGATATGTTCACATAAAACATTTGAGGACATGCATGAAAAGGACCATTTCTTAAAAAAACATGCTAAGTCATTTGGAAAGTCTTTAATGCACATACAAGAGAGCATATACAAGATAAGGATCACAGTAACATAATACATGTTCATAACAAAAGACAATATCAACATAAAGCCATATCAACATTTCCTATTCTAAAGTTCATATCAACATATTATAAAAAATCTTTACGAACAATCACATCCCAAGCCTACATGTGCAATGCTCATGTGAAACCGCATTACCCCACATAATCAAGTAAACAAGATAGGAGATCATAAGTAATTCTTTGCTTCATGCAACATATCCTCATAGGTAGTCATCACCATATATAGCAATTTAGAACAGTAGCATATTCATTAACATAGTAAACATCATGTAAGAGTTTCATGATATAATGCCAACATTTTACATGATATCATAATACATAAGACTATCTCGTAGGACTCTTTTTATAGTTTAGTTTTGCAATGTTTAGGTAGAGTCCCATACTTCTACCTATCCTAAGGTGACCCCTCAAGTCATCCTAATCAATTCCCATATTCATTTAGTAATTAATTTAACTTTCTAGAACAATTTCCTTAACCGGCATACACTACATGATCTAAATGTGAAATCCGATGTCATGAAACCCTACACCGAAAGAAGGTGGTCTACTTGCCAAGGTAAAACCAAAACATTAACAACGTCTAGGTGGATCCACTAGCTAGTATTCCTATGGGGGAAACATAGTTGAAGAACTAGTAGACATGCTTGAGACCCTCTTAATGCACCATGGCATTGTAATCTCTATCTCATGAGAACCATTGTGAACCTACCTTCCCACATTGGGAAGGGACACCTCTCATTACTAGTTCACTCGGTGCTTAGCTAAAATCCCTTTTTGCAATGTCTTTAAGCCTTTATTAATCAATCATAGGTTAATGTAGATCATAAGAGTCTAACCCCTTGTATATCATAATCATTAGCTCATTAGGAATTGCATGAGAATGTCCTTCCATTGCAACCCTTCATTTGTGAGATTAACACCATCATCATCACATCATAATAATGCACATAAGTGATTCACAATCAACCTTAAATCATCATATCATAATCATAATCTCACAATTCACATAGTCAATAAATTTCAATTATATTCATAATACCATCACCTACTAAATCTAATCACATGTAATACTTCAATTAAGCATCATCATCAACTACTAGCCATCAAAGTTGAATTAAAGTATTCAAGATCATAAGGTCTTACCAATTAACCTTCATAAGCCTCCTTCAATGGTATTACAATCAACCAACCATATTCATCCATCAACAGGCTAAATAACATCATAAAATAGTAATCCATACAAGAACTAGGTCAATTGTATCATCACTATTCCAATTACCTTCAATTCATAACCTAGGGTTAGGGAAAAGGGTTCATCATGAATTCTTCAAGAAATATATCCAATCCCAACAATTCATTACCCTAGGCAGTCCATGAATGAAAAAGAATAGATAAAACAAGTCTCACAATCAATACATTTTGTCAATTCGCATGAATTTATAAGCAAGATCGAAGATGCAGGGAAATTGGGGAAAGGACATGATCTACCCAAAATTACCATCAATTTGCATCAATTACTCAACAATATACATTTAAATAGCCATGGGTAATCACAATTAGTCATAATCAATCATCAATTTCAAGGTTAGAAGAAAACCCATTTGTAGAAGAAAACCCTTGGAATTGGGTTATTTAGAAATAAAATTTGAAAGGAACTCTTGGGTAAAGAAATTCCAAGAGTGAATAACCCATACCTTAATGAATATTAATACACAAAATTCGATTGAAATCCTAGAGAAATTGGTCTTCTACTTAAAGCTTTTGTGTTCTTCAATGGCGGACGAATTGAAAGAGAAAGTAGTGATAGGTGAGAGCTATTGGGTTTTGATTTTGGGACTTGATTTGAGTGAGTGAATGTGAGTTAAAAATGATTTAAAATAAATATATATATGTCTCCCTTGAAATACCCAAAAGACACCTCATTTAAGTTGACCTTTTAATGAAGTCAAACTTGAATTCCAAATTTCAGATTTTAGTCGGGGAACAAGTACGCGTCGTCGAGCTGCTCCCGCAAGTTTTCCTGATAATATTTTGAACCTGATGAGTCCTCTATGTGTACGCTTTGCATACAATTATTTACGATCCTTGTGAACCAAGTCCGCGATTGTCTGCTGCATTAGGCATCTTGCTTCGCCAAGGTTGGGGTCCCGTCGTGCATCCCTAGGGAGATCCTTGGCGAGTCGCACTTGGACGTTTTCACCCTATATACATTGTTTACCTATTTAAACTATTTTTACAAGTTTTAGACTTCATATAACGTTCCTAAACCTTCACAATACCTAAGGGCGTTTTACTAGTTCAAGTATACTAGCTTCCGGACGTCATGGACGTTTTATGACGTTTTGACTCTTACACTTACTAATTAGTTTTAATACATTAATTAGACTTAGAAACAGTGATTTAAGGTTTAGTTAATCATGTGAGGCTCTAGATTAGGTCATGGAATTTCGGAGTAATACAACTACCTAAGCTAAGTACGACTCTTTGGTTCTTCTTGATCATACACCACTTTCATAATTAAGACCTAATCTGTTCATACCTAAGAGAACTATAATATTTTTACCGCCTCAAACCACACTTGTGAAATGCATATGAGGATACCCATTATACCTCACACGCCAAGAATGTCTTGAAGTCATCCTTATAATGTTAGCCCTCCTTAGTCTCTTCATTTACTTAACTCTCTTGATTAAGAATCTCTCATCTCTTGTCATATAAAACTAGGAAAAGCATATCAAGTCCAATCCTATATCAAGCCTCTTGTTTAATGACCCTAGGTTATACTTTGTGGAACGCACTCCTAGCACCCCATAATACTATTCATGCAAAGTATTACTTTTAGGTCCTCTTTCTATTTCTTCTTAGTTTAGAACCTAGTTATTCTCTTTAAATTTAGAACAATATGAGATACATTTTAAAGTATTTCTAAGTTCTTCTTCACATGGATCCTAGGAGACACTTTCTATTATATGTATTGATCCATCTATAGTCAATAACACTACGAAATACCTCCTTAGGTATGTCTAAGTTCATACACAAATCATGAACACTACGAGATACCCCTTGGGTATGTATAAGTTCATACATACGTCATGAACATTACGAGATACTTCATCAAGTAAGTCTTTGTTAACCTTGCTTTGAACACTACGAGATGTTTCTCAAGCACGTCTAAGTTCGTTAGGATATTGAGATCTCTACTAGGAAATCTTGACTCCAGTACGTGAAAGGCTCCCTCCTCACGAGACCTAAAACATGGATAGTCATCACAACTACTAGGTGTGACTCTCCTTTCTACTTGGAGTTCGGACCCTTGTGTGACAATCCGTCTCACTTTGCATATCCACATGGAGTCAAGCAAAGATTCATAATTCATCAATTCATTCTATATTCATTCATAGGTAGATTATAGGACTTTGAAGTAGACTTCTTCTCACATTTTTCATTACTAGGTGAATCTAGCCATAATTAATCTTTAAGGTTCAATTCCAACATAACAAGTCAAGATCAATCCTAATCAATAAGGTCTAGTTCAATTCATATTTAGATGATCCTACTATGATCAATTATTATTCAAGACAATTGAATTAAGAAGATCAATCTAGAACCCAAAATCTTGACTCTAATGGCCTAAATCACCATGATCACCTTCATCATAAAATACTACAATTCATGAAGTAAGCATCACGAAAACATCATATAATAATCATGGAAACATAATTGAATGCTATCCATTTTATTGGGATCACAAACAAGCCTTACCCACAATGCAATCACAACCCTATCTAAATTGGGGTATTTTAAATTCACAATTGAGGGAAACTAGGGGGACTTCATGGCTGGAAGAATCCATTAATGAACAAGATTCACATACATTTGATTATCTCCTTAAACCATTCTTGATTCATTGGTGAAATTAGTCTTATAAGCTGCCTCATCTTTCTCTTCTTCTTAAATGGTTATATTAATAGTGTTTTTGGGAGAGAGAGGTTTTGTATTGGAGTTTAGAGTCTAAATTGATATTTTATTGCTTAAATATACTTAAAATACCTGAAAACTCTAACAATAACCGCCCATGATTTATTTGGAACGTGGGCTGAATTTTCCAATTCACTCCTCAACTATGCAGCGTCCCTTGACAGATTGTATGTTCAATCAACGGAAGCTAGCGATGGCGCATCATATGATCGATGAGCCATCCTGCTGCTCCATCGTTTGTGACTTAGACTCACATTTTGGGGGATGATCTCCCATGTCTAAGTGTGGAGCAAAGCCCCCAATTGATGGACCGTTGATCAAAGCACAAGGCGTCATTTGGCCAGGTGTCGATTGACACTGCCAAAGGCAGTGTCTCGACAGTCCTTTGGGTCCTCCTCAAGGACCCTTTGGGGGGTCCTTAGAGAGTCCTACCTTGGAGTTTCGACCCTAAAACACGACCATATGCATGGTAATCTACTCCCCTAATATTTTGGACTTCAAACATCCCTTAAAACCCCACTAAACATACTAAGGCACGCTAGCACACATAAAGGCTAACTTTCGGACATCTTGGTCGTCCTTGGAAAGTTGACCTCAAACCTCTGTAAACTAACTTCTACAAGTTGTGACACATCTTAAACATGAGTTATTGAATCTTTAAACACATGGGAGGATCTAGTTGACCTTATTTTATTTTGGGGTCCTTAAACTAAAAATCTTTAAACTTTTGCTGATTCAAAGTAAAGGGGATATGCAACCTACTTGAACGTTACTGATTTGCTGGGGTTGTTAATCCTATCGTCTGTCGGGACATCCAAGTTTGAATGCAGCACCACCCTAAGAAATAGAGCGTCACTACAAAATAATGTATCGGGAATGAAAGACGATAGAATAAATGAGGAAGTATCATAATATACAAAAAGAAATGAGTTAAGGAAATCAAAATTAAGCGAAATATGACAACCCACTACTGAATCTAAATATACAAAAATATTAAAACATCAACCTAACCAATCCCCCATAAGCTCGACAACTACAATCAAAATAACACCTACCTAGGACCCCATAAGCTGAGAAGGTGCAAAATAACTCTACATACCGTTATCAAGATCCACTTGTCTTTGTAAGAAGTAACATAGCCCTTTAGGAAACGATATAGCCCCATAGGCAGCGCATAAACCTTATAGGCAGCAACATAGCTATGTATGCTGCACATAGTCAACTTTTGCATCAACATAGCTGCGTAGGAAACAAATATCCCTCTTTGGTGTCCAAATAGCCTCGTAGGCACCACATAACACTTTTCAGAATCAATATAGCCCCGTAAAAAAAACCTAGCTATTAGGCAATAACATAGTCTTATTAGCCAATCTCATAGCCCCTACAGGAAGTTCGTAGCTGACTAGCTAACCACAATAGCCCCAAGGTTTTTTAACCACTCAATCAGCCAACCACTCACAGTTAAATCTATGAGATCAGAAACATGAAAACCCCTATTATATCACTCCCAAACATTAAGGAAACATGACAACGAATGAAATAGTCTTGACATACCTTTTTTCTTTTTAGTTTATACTGAATATTACCTTTTTCCGCACCACTACAAAACTAAAAAAAAAAGGTAAGCTTATTCAATAATAAAGGACAAGAATTACTATGCCAATTTGACAAATGATATGGAGTCCTATCGTCAATTACTATTCAAGACCTAAGGTATCCATAATTTAATAACAGATGGTTCCTACCTTTTTTGGCACGCCTAGAACACCTAAATTAAGTAAATCCATTGAAACCCTTGTTGATACAACCTCCACAGAGCTACACCACACAATTTACCATGAAAAATATACCAAAACAATGAGTTAGCGACATAGGTCGATTTTCAATAAAGTGCCAAGAAGAGATCATGAACACATAATGATTATTTTTTGGATCTATTCTCTGATTTTTGTGGGTGTATAACGAGTTGGAATGAAAAAAATGAAAAAGATGTTACTTTATAAGATTCCACCGATATTGGGGACCCACTACCCACCTCTGTTGCGCATTCGATACCGAAAGATGAATATCTCTCCATAATGATGTTGTGTGAATGAATGGTTTGATAGGTTAGAAACTACACTCTTAAACCTTAATTTTGATATATTGTGGTCCCTCTAACTCTTCTTATATTGGGCGACAACCTCCGAGACATTTGCACTAAATTCAAAGAAATTTATATAAAGGAAGATGTGATAAATTTTTCCAACTTTTATTACTAAACTTGTTGAACATCAAAAATTAAGATGTTAACCTTGAGAACATACAATTTGAACCACATCATTACTTATATATTTATCACTCTTCACCTTGCCAAAACTGTATGAGTTAACTTAGTGTTCTGAAAACATTGGGTTTTACATCCTTTCCCCCTTGGAAACATTTGTCCTTAATGAAAAATATAAGCCACATGGTTTAGTCCTTTGTAGTTGCAATTTTTTTTAAAAGTTTCTTTTATAGACATGAATATCTAGGAACCCAATATATATAAGATTCAAAACTAAGCACCTCCTAGGACTATACAAATAGCTAAGCACAATAGATCAACAATAATACCAAGAGAAAAAAAATACAACAACAACCACATTAGTATTAAGCAACAAAAAATAGACTAAATAAATATCTTGCCTCACTAGGCTAATCAAAATTTATATTGTTACCACTATGGGATCTAAAACAACTGAGGATATCTTGATTGTGACACCTCGAAAATGACTTAGGTGAAGCTAGAGCCTAAAATTTTGTTTATGAGGGTCTAAGTTCCTAAAATGGTTTATAATGTGGTATTGAGTCAGTGCCTAAAGTATTAAGTGAATTGGAAGTTAAACATCAAAGAACGACCAAGACGTTCAATGACTAGTCATCTATGTGCCTCATGAGTTGTTATGTGCCTATATGCGTGTTTCATGAGTTAATTAGGTCGTTATATGATTATGATAGTGTTTATAGGCAGTGTGTCAAGTTTGATGAAGTTTGGAGGTCAAACGTTCAAGAACGTCCATGACGTTTGAAAGATTTGCCTTGAAACGACCATGTGTGTCTAAGTGTGTTTCATCGAGTTTTATGTGTTCGTTTTTAATGAAATTTATGTGGGAGTTCCTAAACTTGTATACAATCATATTTGGGTTGGAAACTTCCGGGTGAAAGTCCATAAGGATCAACCAAGGATCCTTGAGGAAGGACCCTTCCTAGAGCCAAAGGTTGTCTAGGCCAGTCCCAAACGATGGAGGCAAACGACGACTCGTTTGCAAGTCGACGACACGTCGATTGGACTAGTGGTCCAAGACTTAGCCTAGGGATCTCAAACTTCCAATTTCCAGTCTCTGACCCATCGACGAACAGCCAGTACGGTCCGTTTGTGGACCAATGGCCCGTCGATGGAAAGTCGTGGGTGGACTATGTTCCTGCGCAGTTCACTGTTAAGTGAAGGGGTCAATTGGTAAAATAACTCCACGTACAAATAAGAGTTTGGACGGTAACTTAGGGGTATTTTAGGTATTTAAAGTAGATTTAGAAGTCCTAAATACCTAGATGAACTCATTCTTCCAAATCAAAACCCCAAAATCTCTAAGAAACTGTAGAACTCCATTGAAGCCAAAACACAAGGAAGAGCTTGGATTGGAGATTTGAGTGGTGATTCTTCATCAATTTCGTGTATTAACATCATTTAGGTATTGTTTTTGATCCTTGAAACTCTATTCATCAAGGAGCCCAAAATTCAAATAGATTTCTAATGTTTTCTAAAGATGAACTTGTCCAATTTTATGATCTATCCATCGGTTCTGGCATTAAAGGTATTAAATCAAAGTATATTGATTGATTTTTTTATTATTATATGATTTTAATATAATTAACCTATGAACCCATGTAATGTATGAACCCTAGTTTTTTACTACTTTATAGGTTAATTGATATTGTCTTCATGCTTATGAATTCTAGTGTAGTTTTTTATGGGCTACTGAATGATGTAAAATTTGTATTCAATTGATGTCTAGGTTGCTTAGATTGATAAATCTACATTGAATTGACTTCGATTCGTTGATCATTATAGTTTTTGTATTGAATTGATTTTCATGGCCATGGGTAAGGGATTTTGGTATTAAATTGCATTATTTAGCGATGGATTGAAGTGGTAAGAATGAATTGGTGGTACACTGCCCTATTTATCTTTATTTTATGTAATGTAGCTCTTGAATTATGTTGTCATTGTTATGGTCCACTTATGGTGGAGGTGCTATGTGCTTTACTTGCATTTGATGTGGCCTTGTCGGCGTTACTTTATGTATTATGATGATCATGGCCTTTTTGGCAAACTACTTGACATACTATGATGCTTTGTGTAAGGATTTATGTGAAGTATGGTTATATTCATCTACTTGTGATTAAGGTGAAAGTATGTGTTCTTCTATTGTTGTTAGGTAATCATGTTAGACTATGACTACGTCTTTATGTGTGTAGTCTTAGAGTTGGTGCATGATTATTTTTACTTGACTATATAAGTCTATCATGGTTATATTGATGATGTTATAGTAGTGTATAGGATGATGTATGAATGATAATGGTTATTCATATGTTCTTCTAGAATGATATGATATATGTGCTAAAGTGAAGTCATTGGTGTGTCTTGTGTTAGTAGACTTATGTCCCTTACTTGATAATGTATGAATGTGAATATGAGATGTCTTGACTTAGGATGCTAAAGCCTCTTAGTCTTGTATGTATGAATTGCATGAGACCTTGAATGATTCTAAGAGGGTCCTTTATGTGGAACCTTAAACCTAGTGGTAAGGTTATGAACCTTGAAGTCGAAAGCCGTAATGGTATCCTTCTTGTATGAATGATGGACTTAAGGTTGGTTTGATGGAACAATATCATATCATCCTTAGGAAAGTCATTAAGCTATCTTCGTCTCCATTGTAAGGCAGCCCTAGGGGACCTCTTTGGTAGGATGAATGTGATTGGGTTATGAACTAGATATGGAACCATTCATGTGATCCTTAATGTAAATTACTCTATGAGAGCAAAGGCTAGCACCGAGTGAGTATGGTAAGGGAAGTAGCTCTAGTTAAGAGTGAGGCTAGAGTGCAAAAAAACCCTTCATATTCCTTAACCATGTGCCTACATGGGATGTATCTAAATTCTACCATTGGCAAGTAGAACACCCTCCATCGGAGTAGGTTACAACTCCGGATTCCATGTTTTATGTAGGTTATTGCCTATTCTCATCATATGGATACCTACTAGTATTAGAGAAGTTCTATGAAGTTTAGGTGGTGGTATGGGACACTATCTAGACATTGCACAATAGGCTTTGAAGATGTTAGTGAGAGTCCCTAGGTATTCTCCAAGACCATTACTTGAATGTGCTTTATGTGATGAATATATCTTAAATGGACTAATGAATGTAATGACTTAAGTTAGAAAAGCATGTTAAATGAATAAGTACTTATCTAGAATAGTTAAGGGTTGTCTAATTAAGGTGTAAAGGGGGCATAGGAATGGTCACTTCGTATCTTACCTAGATAAGTGTTCAGAATGACTCTAGTTAGGAAAGTTGGTTGATTATGAAGACATGATCCAAACTTAGGTAGTCTTAAGTATTATTTAGGTAATCTTGAAGAGGTCAAGTACGTACATTCTCTTCTTGATTTACTTAAGTAAGTCTTTTAATAAACTTTGGAAGGGAGAATGTCATATTATATGTATGTTGTTGCATTAAGTGTGAATGATCTTATCATAGGTAATCTAAAGGATCTCTTAAGTGTGTGTGAAGGGATGGTATGGGTGGTCGCTTCACTACTCACTCAAGTGAACCTTAGAATCACCTTGGATAGGAGGATCTCATGTTCATGTGTTTAGTGTAGTGTAAGTGTGTGTCTCATTGTAGGTGGTCTTAAGGATCATTTAGGTGTGCCTAGAGAGTGTTTATGGGCGGTCTCTCTTTGTCTTATTTAAGTGAGTCTTAGGATAGCTTTTAGTGAGAAGATTGCATGCTAGAAAGGGGTCGTGATGAAGTTGAGGAACTTCACTGTAACAGTGACCTAGTTCACTGTAAGGTCATTAAAAATGTGATAAATTGCTTAAGTGACTTCTTATGTGATTCTAAGGTGTTCAATATTGTTCTTATGATTATATTATGATATTTAAATCAAAAGATGCATATTTCTAATAAATGTCCATTTTCATGATTTTTATACATTATGACATACTTAGTACATGTGTTTGTACTAATTCCATGCTTTTGTTTATCTCTAAAGTGATTCATAGGTGAAGGTAGTTTTGGGAGCTAAGCTTGGATTATAGGATCTTTCAAGCAAGTTGAAGTATGTCCTCATTTGACTCGAGGGCATATATTTTTTATTTCTTCTATTGAAGTATTCTAATAGATTAAGTATTTCTATATTCGTATTGTATGGGTCGTATCCCATGTATTCTTGCGTCGAGGATTTGATGAAATGAGACTTAGTATTTCCTATGGATTTTATATGAAAGAGATTTTTAAAGACTACTAGAATGTTGTGAAAAGTTTTAATTCCGCACTAGTTTTCATATGTATATATGAGATGAACGATACAAAAGGGCTTGTACAAGACCTCCGAGAGGTCAAGTACGCCGTGTTGCACCCCAGGAGTGCCATATATTCTAGGGTATGCTCTCGGGATGTGACATTGATCTCATCCAATTTTAGACTTCCTACAACACCTCTTCCCTGTTCTTATTCCTTTACAATACTTGAACCAAAACCACATATCAGTCCTTAACCTTCGGACATGTCGATCTAATATTGAAATTGGAGTTTCCTCATAGGACAACTCCTATCGAATATGAACATAATAAACCAAGACATCCCGAGAAGTGTCTCCTATTCCCTTTTTAGCATCGATATATCGAAGACAAGATGAACCAATACTAGCCCTGATTGAAACTTTATCTCCTAAGCCACTTTCCCTACACTTTGAAGTATCTGGTATTACCCAATGAATCTTGGACTAAGCTTTCCCTTCTATCAAAATCTCATAACACCCTTCATAAGTAAGACTTTTACGAATACCAGTCATCGACAGAAAACTCTAAATCTCTTCATCGCATATATGAGTATGACTTGCAATGAATTTGAGTAGTCAAAAAATGTATAAGCTGAACCCGCTCAATTTTTCTGTTGTACAAGGTCGAATCCAACCAATCCTAAATTATCTACCTCAAACCAGCCAATAGGGTATCTGTATCTCTGACTGTGAAAAGCCTCATAAGGTGCCATTTTTATTCTAGATTGCTAACTATTGTCATAGGGAAACTCAGTGAAAGATAAGTGATCATCCGAACCTCCATTATAGACAAGCATACATACTCGTAGCATGTCCTCAAGTGTTAAATTTATGAGTTCAACTTTGACATTTGTCTAAGGGTGAAAGGACGTACTGAGTTGTTTTTAATCTAAAGAGGCTCAAAGGCCCAGTTATAAACAAAAAGGAATAGAATATGTATGGTCCGGTCAATCGTGACCCTTTAAAAATTAAAAATTTAATGAAGATAATAACAATATAAAAAAACAAAATGAAAGTACTGAGATTAACATGCGTCCCTAGTCCTTTACGGAAAGTCTTATAGAAGTTAGCGGTAAATTATTCTCCTCTATCAATGAAAAAACATACTAGGACACCGTGAAACCTAAAAATGTCACGACTGGAATCTAGACCCCAGACGAGACCGGCGTCGTTGACCTCTCAGAGGTCGCAGACAAGCCTACTTACGTTATTCATACTTCACTTAGGTTAATTTTAGGGGGAAATTTGAAACTTTTTGCTCCTAACATATTTGTTAAACATTCATAACATTTTTATAATAGTTCACCATCAACCATCTAACATTAAGAGATAAGCAACTGGAAGGAATAGATCAATAAGTATTAAATGTATAATTGCCAAAATGGCACCAACGCAAGGTCCGAATAAAAACAGGAAAGAAACACTAGTAGAACATGCTCCACTAGCTCAACTCTAAAACTAAGCTAGAATGTAAAACAGTAGCATCCTCGAAAGTATGAGGACCTACCAAACTCCAGATGAATGCTGATGTCCGGATAGCTGCAACAATGATCCTGTAGCTCTATCGTCCACCTGTGCCTGCACCTAAAATAGTATAGATATATAGGGTTAGTACACACTTGTACTAAGTATGGGTATATGCAAGCACACACCAAGGACATGCATGAGAAAGAATAGCTCTTTCCTAACAACATGATTTTTGGAAGTCAAGTCCGTGGACATGCCAAATTGAGATTAGGAGGTTCCCAAATTTGGATTAGGAAAGTCAATGAACTTTCCAAATTTGGATTAGGAAAGTCAGTGAGCTTTCCAAATTTGGAATAGGAAGCTTATGCCATGAGAATAACATACATCATCATACTTTTCACATTTGCAAACAGCACATAACATTTACACGTAGCACATATCATATAGCTTACAACACACTTTGTATGTAGCACATAACTCTTTTAATATCATTCATTCATATGCCATGAGACCTCGGAATCATGGACTTAACATTAAGACATCCCAGAAATGAGGGCTCAACAGATGGGACCTCAACTAGAGAGTCTTCATTAGCAAACACAGAGTCTGCTTTGTTCATGCATACGTACTCCATTTCATTTCGTTCATAGGCCAGTGTAAACACCAGCTATACCTAGGATGTAGTTTAAGACTTTCATTAGGTTTGTTGTGCAATGACCAAGAATGACCTAATGTCATTACTTGAATCTAACTCACCTTTTGATTATCCTATTCTAACACCTTTGGTATCATTCATTTCATTATGTGCTTCATTTGAGGCTGGCCTCATTCATTCATTGGGAACTTTAACTTTAACCGACATAGATCATGTGAGCATCATGAAATCCAATGTCTCCCCCACACCGAAAAGAGGTGGAATCACCGGCCAAAGTGACCCAAAAACATGCTAGCGTACATGGGAATTTAACCCCGCCAGATCCCTATATTGGCAGAATAGGTTCGAAGACTAGGAGATATAAGGAGACCCATACCCGGCATGCCGGACAGTCTCATCTCATGAGAGTTACGTGAACCTCTGCCCTACCCGAAAGAAGGCATCACCGCTTATAGCTAGTCTATCGGTGCTTAGTATAAAGTTCCATTACATTCATCTCATACGTCATGGAAGCTGGCTTCTAGTATGAGGACATCATAGATCATTAGATGATTTCTCATCTCATCATTCGTATTGAGTGTGTTAAGCTCAATACTCTCATTAGAGTGTTCATATAGACTGTTCTCTTCGTTATCTTACACTCTCATAGGTGAGTACGTATTGGTAACATTTACTTAGGCTCATTTGAGATTGCTCTCATCATTTACATTAGCCTCATATCATGTTGTCACCACATTCATCATCATTAGCACCTTTGCTTTTCATAGTTATTCACCTCTTATTACGTAAATGTTCATTTCATCATATGCCAATGCACTTGGCCATTTGGTGTGTTTCACACCCTTACTTAACCCTTCTAGGGTTTCATTTTTTTTTATTGTTCATTTCATCATTGTCACGACCCGAAAGCACCCCCTAGAAGTTAGGGAAAACCTTCTAATCATGACTGGGCGTACTTGACCCCTTTGGGGTCTCGTACAAGCCCTCTAACTAGCATTCATAACATAAAGCATGAAAAGTAGTGCGGAATTTAAAACGTTTCACGATAATAATAATAAAAGGAGTCTTTTCATAAATACTAAGAAATCTTATCGTCACAAGCCAACTTAAAGACACAACTTGGAATCTTAGGGACACGGCCCCTTTACGATAAAAGTAAATACATTTTTTAATATTAATAAAGAAACTAAGAAACATAAAACTATGTCCTCGAATATATGAGGACATACCAAATTCTTGAGAGATAAAGTTCCCAAGCTTCGACTCCGATCCTCCCAAAAGGGCTTCCAACCTATACTCATAAGGTATAAAAAGTATGGGGTTTGTACAACAATGTACTAAGTATGGCATATGCAAAAACATGCAAAAAGGGACATTTTAGTAAAGATAGCTTTTTATGCAATTCAAATATAACCTTCATGAATCTAGAAGCAAACCCACATAAGAATCAACAATTAACACTTTATGGCTATCTTACCAAACTTAAAGTAAACAAAAGGAACATTTCAATTAACTTTGCTAAAATTGCAATAAAATTGAATAAGGCATCATAGTGAACATTTTGAATTCTTACAATGAAGACCTTACAGTGAATGGCACGGTCCAAGTCATATGAACCCTTTTTCTTTGAAGTTGCCCTAACCCAAGGTTATTCTAAGACTCCCTAAGGTGAGCCAAGAAGGGACTCTCATTACACCTCCCTTCAAAGCACACCAAAGCGACCCTTAAAACTACCTAATCTTAGGCTTACTTCGTTAGAAATCATATCCACGCCCTTGGCTAACATATGCAAAACACTCATGGAAATATAGGTCATACCAAGTGCAATGTGAGAGTAGCATCCCATACTACCACTCCCACTTAGTACTCCTAATGGATTCCATTTACTCAAGTACTCCACAACAATCCTCCATAACACACCATAGTACTCATTCACACGAATTTCATGAAGGTACTCTTCTCCCATAGTAAGTATAGGTCACACCAAGTGCAATGTGAGAATAGCATCCCATACTACTACTCCCACTCAATGCTCCTACTCGGTAACTAATGTGGATTGAGCACTTCACGACATACATACACAATTTCAACAATACACAAGATAATTAGTTTCAAATCAATTCTTTTGTGGGAGTTAGCTTAACCGACAAAGACCATGAGAGCTAGACATGGAATCCCGATATTAACCCCTATCGGATGAGGGATCCTTACTTGCCTAGAGTAAGGTTATGCTTCTTAGCGTTTACATGGTTTTTCCAATAGCTACACCTATGCGGGCACATAGTTAAGGGATAAGGAGATTGTTACTAAGTAACTCACTCTCTACTAACGAGGAGTACTCATCTCAAGAGGTACTTTGGATTACAACATCTCAACTAACGAAGTGCAATCCACCTCCCCTTCATATCCTCTCGGTGCTAGGCATAACTCCACACGGATTTCTCACCATAATAGTCTATCTTAGAAAGCTCACTAGGAAATGGAGAGGTTGTTACTAGACACTACATCTCAACTCACGAAGTGTGTCCACCTCAAGATTTCCCCTTCTTGCTCAACTTGACATAATACAAATCTTAAAAGAGTGTGTGTGTACATGTACACACCTTGCAAATAAGCATCATTTCATTATCATCAAGTTCTACTCATACTTTAACCTTGATTCATCAACCTACACACTCTACATACTTCTCATAATCATATACTTCATTTAGACATAAACTAGGTCAAACATGCAATTCAAACTACATCAAACACAACACAAGGCCCATTTCCAATATATATCTTCATTTCACCTATTAGACCTTCAAGATCACATACTCAAACCATACTAAGTAACATCAAGTTCATCAATTAGCACCGCCACCCATAAGGTGGACCATACCACTCAAATAGCAATTCATAATAAGACTTATACAATGAGAGTAACTCATCAACAAATCAAACCATCATAACCCATAAGCAATTTATCAATATTTCACCATATTAAGGCCCTTAGTGCAGTAGCTACACCAACATGACAAATACAAGAAGACCCAAGTTCATACCCTACTCAAATCATGCTCACATAACCCATTTTCAAGTCAAAAATTGAAGTATGCATAAACGAGAGTTTCATGGAGTTTTAACATCAAAATCATCTATTCAAACCAAGATAAATACATTTAAACCATTAGAACTTAGTTACAAGATGACCCATAATAGAAATTAAAGTTTAGAAGAAGTTGAGTTTAAAACCCCTTTTTGAAAACCATTTTGGAAGTTGGCTTCTTGAATGGAAAGGTATTCAAGAATGGATACCATACCTTTATGAGAAAGAAACCCACGAATTTGAGGAAGAAACACGTCCAAAGCATCCCTCCTTTCCTTCCTTGACTTCTAGCTTCCAAGAGAGTTGAGAGAGTTTTCTTGAGAGAAAGAGAGAGAGTTGGATCTTGAAGTGAGAGGGTCTTGTCTAGGTCTAGGATTTAAAACTAGTTTAATATAACCTAAAAACACCAAAATTATACACCTAGGGTCTTATAAGACTTGGGGTGTATTTACATAAAACACCCCAAGTTGGCAGCCTTAAGTTGTGCACTAGCAGGCCTCGTCGACGGACCGTCACGTTCACCACGGACCGTCATGGGGTCCTGTCGAGGAACACTTGGACCAACTAGAGCCTGTCCAAATTCCCCTCTCTGTCACTCGCGACGCCCTAGATCGACGGACCGTCCTGAGTGCGACGGACCGTCGCCATGGTCGTCGTGAGCCACTGATTGGGCAGACTTTGCGCAAGTCTTGGGCCCTTTATATAGTGCCCCTTGTGGGTCCTACGTGGGGTCATGCCCGGACGTCAAACCCCTAAACTAAGTCGTCTAGGTCTAAGGAACATCCAACGCATGTTTCAAGTAAAACGAACACATAAAACTCATCCAAACTCGCCAAGACATACAAGTACATTCTAAGGCATACCATCCGAACGTCATGGACGTTTTTGGTCGATTGAACTCCAAACTTAACCAAACTTTGCACACCGCCTAAGGACACCAAACTAACTCCGTTTAACTTAAAATTAACTCAAGAAACAACCATGAGAATCTAGTTCACCTTAGTTCATCTTGGGGCGTTATACCAAATTTTTCTCTCTCTAAAATTTTCTCTCTCTTCGCGGACGCTCTCTCTTCTCGCTACAGTAACTGCCAGCACGTCAATGGCGCGTGAGCCACCGGCAGTCGTCAAATGGCCACCGGACCAAAACCAGAAGGAGCGCCATGGAAATGACTTACCACTAAGCAATGACACGCCCCAAGAACAAGCTCAGAACATCTCGAAATCGCAGGAGAAAGATACGATGAGAACTGCGATTTCGGAAGAGGAGTTCGATGAAGATCGCGAAAATATTTCCCAAGGAATCTCTGGGTGGAATCGAGAAGAAAGGATAATGGAAATGGAGACACCACATCAAGATCTACCACATATCCAAAAAGCAGGCAATTCCATCATCCCAATTCGTCTGAATCGACAAGAGAAATCAGACGGAGTCGCGAGTGCGCCGCCGGATTCGCGAACTCATATTCGAGGGTCTTCGAGTCCAATTCGTTTGGAATTGACCACTGCGGTTTGTTCTCCCAATGATGAGGCACATATCACCCAAATTTCGACTGAAATGGATGGAGAATTCGCCGGCGGAAAGAACTCCGGTGAAGACAAAGCTCGAACTGCCGGAATTCATGGAAGCTCACTGAAAGAGACTGGTTCTCAGGCCCAAAACATTCAATCAACAGATACTACCAACCAGCTTAACAAGGCAATCAATAACAACAATTATTAAGTAATATCCAATGATCTTCAATCCAATGCTCAACAGGAAAGACACCAAAATGCAGAGGAAACATCAAATAGTGCTCAGAGGGATAAACAACACATCAATGTTGTTGTTTCCCGAGCAATGGAAAAAACAACAATGATCAATGAAAACAAATCTCAGCATAAGGAGAATTCGACTGAGCAGCAGGGAAATAACATGATGAGCAGGGGGACACTTTCAGCAAGCTCAACAAATGAAACTTCCAGGTTCTCCTTTGCAATGACTGATAATTCATCACATCTAACTCCTAATTTTAATGGAGGTAATCCACAGAAGGCGTACAACAAAGAGGATAATGGAGAAAAGGAAAGGAAAGCAGAGGAGAAAAGGCAGGAACAAGCTAAAGGAAACTCTGATCAACCACAAAAGCAGGAGCACAATAATTCAAAGGAACAAATCAAGGTTGTAGGAGACAAACATAACTCAAAACAAGGCCAAGGGAGTCATGGGAAGCAACCTGAGCAAGCCAAGCAGACTTACAGGCAGGGAGAAGGTAATTCTGATGATCAAATTAATAGAGCAAATGAGGAGTATCACAACAACTTTCCCAAAATATCC
Organism: Solanum sitiens; assembly: GCA_016801875.1. Taxonomy (NCBI): domain Eukaryota; kingdom Viridiplantae; phylum Streptophyta; class Magnoliopsida; order Solanales; family Solanaceae; genus Solanum; species Solanum sitiens. Next base: position 3,979,760 of record JABWTJ010000012.1, on the reverse strand, counting down.
AATAACTATTCAAGGTATGAACATACTTCCCAAACTGATAGAACTAATAAGCATGGTGGTCTGGATGGTCACGTAGCTACTAGACAGCCTAATAATCAGCAGCAACATCAACAGCCTATCAACAATCCCAAAAAAGACCAAAACTCAGAACCTGCTCCCTACACTGTGGTCCAGTCCTTTGCTGCTAGGTTGAGGTATAATCAGGCCAAAAATGAAACTCCTATTGTACTGAATGAACCTGTCCATACTACTAAACAAGGTGTCCCTGCTGTACTCATTGATGAAAATGATTATTATGTTAATCTGGCTGAGATTTGCAAATATACTCTTGTTGGCAAATTTACTAATACAATGCCTAGAATGGAGCAAGTAAGAAAGAGTTTCATTTTACAAACTCAGCTGATGGGGGGTGTTAAGATCACACATTTCAACTCTAGGCATGTTTACATTGATCTAGACAATGAACTTGACTACCAAACTGTTTGGACAAAGTTGAAAATGAACATTGAAGGACAGGCTATGAGAATCCAAGCTTGGACCCCTGATTTTACACCTGATGAGGAAACACCTATAGTTCCTATATGGGTGTCTATTCCAGGCCTCCCCTGGCACTGCTACAACAAAGTTTTCCTATCAACTATTTTGGATAGTATTGGGAAGGTACTGTTCTTGGACTCACCAACCTCACAAAGAACTAGAGGAAGTACCACTAGAGTCAAGGTTCAGGTGGATCTTACTAATGAAAGACCTTCTCATGTCTGGCTGGGATTCAAATACTCAAACCCCAACAAAGGAAGATGGTTAAAAGTTGAATATAAAGGGATCCCAAGTTACTGCTTCTACTGTAAACACCAAGGCCACAAGGATGAAGAGTGCACAATCAAAAGAAGGGATGAGGAGATCAAGAAAAGAAAGGAACTGGAAATGAACAAAAATAGTAAGGAAAAAGAGGGTTCTGATAAGCTACAAGAACAAGGAAAGTGAGCAATGGAGGATACAACAAAATCATCAATTCAACAAAACAAAAACCAAAAGGGAAGAACTGGAAAAGAGGATGATCATGATCAACCAAAAACACAAATGACAGACCAACAACAAAGGCAAAACACTCACAGGCAAGAAGAACAGAAGCAGCAGTCAGAGATACAAGAAGAACAGTGGCAAACACAAAAGAAGAGGCACCAAAAAAGTCAAGATCAAGCCAACTCCAAAACTGTTTGGAGACCAGCCCCTCCTTCAATGCATAGAAACAGTGGAAATCAACAACAAGAACAGGTAACTGCAGGTATATCCAACCTTCTAACTCAAAATATTTTTTCTACCTTTGAAATGCAGGGACAACAGGAAGAGCAGCAAACTGGACATAGTGCAATCAGGGAGCAACATGCTACTGAAAATAGCAACTACAAGAGCACAGGTATTGACTCAATGCTCCCAACCCCCCAACCCCCCAACCCCCCAAAATAATTGATATTGATGCTGGTTTATCTGATGAAGATATTGGAGGTGTGGAAGGGGGATGTCAGGAGAAAACCACTAATTTGCAGGAAGGGGTTACCAAAGGGGGGAATCTACCTCATGTTCTGCATGAGGGGTTGGATATTGACCATAGTCCTGACCTTAGAGCCTATATTGATAACAAAGACAGTCAGCAACAAGAGGTTCAACAACAGAGACAGCAGCAGGACCTGGACAGCAATAACAGGGAACAGGCTATTCTGGAAAATCAAGAGAAACAACAAAATGAAAAAAGGAAAGAAAAAGACAAAAGGGAACCAAGTGACAATACTCAAGGCAACACCCCTAAGAGTAAAAACAAACCAAGTAAACAAAAAAGAGATGCTGCAAAAAGAAGACTAACCAGGCTGCAAGACAAAGAAAATGAGCAGGAACAAGGGAGGAAGGATGATTCATGTAAAAAATCTGTTAGGGTGGATGAAAATCAAGGGAAGGATATTATACATCTACAGGATCAGTACATGACATCCTCATCAGTTGAACCTCCGGATATAAGACAGCAAGTGTTCAAGCTGAATATTGTTCCTCCTGTTAATGAGTATGCAGTTGATAACTCTGAGGATGATCTGGATAAAGATAATCAATCCCTAGAAGAACATGAAGAGGATGATGAGACTAGGGAGACTCCTTTCAAGGCACTTAGCTCCCATAAGGACCAGGCCCTAGAAGAGGAGCTTCAACAGGCAACACAAAGACAGGGATTATCTCCAAGAGGGTTCAAACATGACAAACCCCAGTTCAAAAAGCAGGATGTCAATACTGTCACTGCTGGCAGACCTAACACTAGGCTCTTCTCCTCTAGATCTTCTAAATGATTTGTACACTTATATGGAATGTGAGAGGGATCAACACTCAGGGAGTGTCGGAGAGATTAAAGATGCTCAGAAAGATTCACCATTTATCTGTTATTACCATTTTGGAACCTTTCTCTGATAGTGTTCATGTACAAAACTTCAAAGTTCAATTAAACATGGATAATGCCACTAGTAATTATAATGGTAAGATTTGGGTTTTTTGGAGCAACGATATTGACTGTAATATTCTTGATGAAGATGAACAGCAAATTACTTGTGACATGAAACACAATGAGTTACAATACCAATTTACTAATACGTTTGTCTATGCAAAATGCAAGGATCACCCCAGGAGACCTCTTTGGGACAAGATGCTTCAGCAGGCCACAGTGAACACCAAACCTTGGTGCGCAGTTGGAGATTATAATGTTATAACTGATGTAGATGAAAAACTGGTATCTGACCATCTTCACTCTATTTCACAGATGGTTAGAACTAGAGCAACGACTGCACCAACACCGGCAAGACAAGAAACGTCTGAGCCAGCCACTGGGGCTGTAGCTCGGAGAGGAACAGTGGCGAGAGGCCGTGGAAGAGGTCGTGGGAGGACGTCCTCTAGAGGAAGAGGACAAGCACCTAGCCCACTTGGTACTAGGGCGATGACTCCTCCACCGACGGAGGAAATGGTAAGAGAGGGTGAGGAAGGGGAGAATGAACAAGCACAGAATGAGGAATTGCCACCCCAACCTACCCCAGAGATGATCAATCAGGTTCTTGCTTATCTTAGCGGGTTATCTGATCAGGGTCAGACACCTCCAGTGTTTTCTGCACCAGCACCTCAGGTTCCGGAGGTACAACATGCGGCCACTATGGCTCCTCGCATGGATACTTCATTGGAAATAGGCACGTTTCCTCGTCTGACTACAGGGCCTATAATGACAAATGATCAGCATGAACTTTTCAGTAAGTTCTTGAAATTGAAACCTCCAGTCTTAAGGGTGCTGAATCTGAGGATGCTTACGATTTTCTGGTTGACTGTCATGAGCTACTACACAGGAGGGTATAGTAGAACGGTTTGGTGTTGAGTTCGTGAGTTATCAGTTTCAAGGGAACGCCAAAATGTGGTGGCGGTCACATGTTGAGTGTCAACCAACAGAGGCACCACCTATGACTTGGGCATCATTCTCTAGTTTGTTTATGGAGAAGTACATTCCCCGGACTTTGAGGGATAGGAAAAGGGATGAGTTCTTGAGCCTAGAGCAAGGTAGGATGTCGGGTTTACTGGCATATAGGGCTAAGTTTGCGTGCATTATCCAGGTATGGCCACCCAACTTTTGTTTCAGTCCCACAAGAAACGGATTCGCCGTGTTGTTGAAGGGGTTGAGGTCAAGTTGCGGGGTTATAGCCTTACAGGTAGGCGGCTGACGGCAAAATCCTTTCAAGACTTGGTTAGACTGTCGTGATAGAGGTGGAAGGAGTGAAGCCAGATGACTTCACCATGGCATCGACATCAAAAAGGTTTTGAAAGGGAGGTGAGTTTAATGGTTCTTACTCTAGAGGACAGGGTTCAGGAGGCTACTCAGTCCGACCAATTCAGTCTTCACTATAGACTGTAGTTGGGGGTCCACCTCAGACCGGTCAACACTTCTCTGAGAGACCTATGCTTGAATCCAGAGAGTGTTATGGATGTGGGGAGACTGGACATATTAGGAGGAATTGTCCAAAACAGAGTTATAGACCCCCAATAGCTAGAGGTAGAGGTGGTCATGGTAGAGGCCGTTATTCTGGAGGACGTGGTGGCCGAGGTAATGGTGGTCACCAAAATGGCCGAGGTGATGGACAAACTGGAGCTACTACAATGCCACATGGTAGGGGCAACGGGCAGACTGGAGATAGGGCCCATTGTTACGCTTTCCCTGGGAGGGCTGAGGCAGAGGCATCTGAGGCTGTTATCACAGGTAATCTTTTGGTTTGGTGGATTTACATGCTTCTGTATTATTTGATCCTGGCTCCACGTTTTCATATTATCGTCCCCTCATTTGCTACTGTCTAAATTTTACAATTGTGAATCGCTTGACATGCCGATTTGTGTTTTCTCTTAACGTCCGGTGGGTGAGTCTGTGATAGTTGAAAAGGTATATAGGGTCCATATTCTTGGTGACTTTTTGTGGGATCAATACTTAAGTAGAACTTGGTCATCTTAGAAATGGTTGATTTTGATGTAATTCTTGGTATGACTTGGCTTTCTCCGAATTTTGCGATCTTGGATTGTAATGCTAAAACGGTGACGTTAGCCAAGCCTGGGACAGATCCGTTAGTGTGGGAGGGGGACTACACTTCCCCTCCGGTTCGTATCATCTCCTTTCTTCGTGCTAAAAGAATGATTAGTAAGGGGTGCTTAGCTTTCTTGGCACATCTCAAGGATGACACTACCCAAGTACCTTCAATTGAGTCGGTTTCGGTAGTCCGTGAGTTTCTGGATGTGTTCCCTGCAGATCTTCCTGGTATGCCACCGGATAGAGATATTGATTTCTGCATTGATCTGGAACCGGTACTCGACCCATTTCCATACCCCCTTATAGAATGGCTCCAGCTGAGTTAAGGGAGTTAAAGGCCCAACTTCAGGAGCTGTTAGGTAAAGGTTTTATTAGGCCAGTGCATCCCCTTGGGGTGCTCCTGTTTTATTTGTGAAGAAAAAGATGGAAGTCTTCGGATGTGCATAGACTACAGGCAGCTGAATAAGGTAACTATTAAGAACAAGTATCCTATTCCTCGCATTGATGATTTGTTCGATCAGTTACAAGGTGCTTGTGTCTTCTCTAAAATTGATTTGAGGTCCGGTTATCATCAATTGAAAATACGGACAGCAGATGTGCCAAGGACTGCTTTTCGAACCAGGTATGGGCATTATGAATTCTTAGTAATGTCTTTTGGTCTTACGAATGCCCCTGCTGCTTTCATGAGCCTAATGAACGGGATTTTTAAGCCATATCTAGATCTTTTTGTTATTGTATTTATTGATGATATACTGATATACTCAAAGAGCAAGAAGGAACATGAGGAGCACTTGAGAATTGTGTTGGAAGTATTGAGGGAGAAAAAGCTTTATGCCAAATTCTCCAAGTGTGAGTTTTGGCTGGATTCAGTGTCCTTCTTGGGGCACGTGGTTTCTAAGGATGGGGTGATGGTGGATCCTGCTAAGATTGAAACAGTGAAGAATTGGGTAAGACCTACTAATGTGTCAGAAGTAAGGAGCTTTGTTGGTTTAGCCAGCTACTACCGTCGATTTGTCAAGGGATTCTCTTCTATTGCTTCCCAATTGACGAACTTGACTAAGCAGAATGTTCCATTTGTATGGTCGGATGATGTGATGAACGGCTTTCAAGAAACTTCAAGGCCTTGCTACTACTGCACCTCTCCTTAACCTTGCCAGTAGAGGTAAGAACTTCATTGTTTATTGTGGATGCATCTATTCTGGTTTGGGTTCAAGTGCTAAGCAAGAGAAGAATGTATTGCTTTAATGCTCGAGTCATATTAAAGGTGCATGAACGTAACTATCCGACATGATTTGGAGTTGGCTTGCGGTGTGTTTGCATTAAAGCAATGGAGAACACTATCTATAGGGTCAAGTGTGAGTTTAACAGAAACACAGATCAATCGTAGTCTCCAGTATGTTTTACCCAGAAAGACTTGAATTTGAGGCAGAGGAGGGATGGAACTGTTTGAAGGACTAATGAATATTACCATTCTGTCATTTCACCCAGGAAAGGCAAAATGTGGTGGCTGAACGCTTTAAGTAGAAAAGCAGGTAGCATGGGTAAGTTTAGCCCACTTACAAAGTTTTCCTAGTACGCCCATTGGCCTTAAGAGAAGTCCAAATTTGGCTAACGACCTTATGACTGGAAATACTAAGAGAAAGGAGGATTTTTTGGCCAGTGTGGAGGCAAGATCTTCTTTTCTTGACAAGATCAAGGGAAAACAGTTTGATGATGAAAAGCTAAGCCGAATTCGGGATACGGTGTTGCGAGGCGAGTCTAAAGAGGCAATAATTGATGAGGAAGGTGTCTTGAGGATTAAGGGAAGGGTATGTGTGCCTCATGTTGATGATTTGATCCACACTATCCTTACAGAGGCTCATAGTTTCGGATATTCTATACATCCTGGTGCAACCAAGATGTACCGTGACCTAAAGCAACACTTTTGGTGGAGTAGAATGAAGCGCGACATTGTTGATTTTGTTGCCAAATGTCCAAATTGCCAGCAAGTAAAGTATGAACACCAGCGGCCCGGAGGAACACTTCAGAAAATGCCCATTCCTGAATGGAAGTAGGAGAGAATTGCAATGGACTTCGTGGTTGGTCTTCCAAAGACATTGGGTAAGTTTGACTCTATTTGGGTAATTGTGGACAGATTAACTAAGTCTGCTCACTTCATTCCGGTCAAGGTGACCTACAATGCAGAGAAGTTAGCCAAAATCTACATCTCAGAAATTGTTCGATTGCATGGAGTTCCCCTCTCCATTATATCAGATAGAGGTACGCAGTTTACTTCTAAGTTCTGGAGAACATTGCACGCGGAATTAGGTACTAGGTTGGACCTTAGTACTGCATTTCACCCTCAGACCGATGGTCAGTCTGAGCGAACGATTCAAGTGTTGGAGGATATGCTTCGCGCATGTGTGATTGAATTTGGTGATCATTGGGATAACTTCTTACCCTTAGCGGAGTTTTCATACAATAATACGCTATCACTCCAGTATTGAACATGGCCCCATTTGAAGGCCATTGTATGGGAGGAGAATGAGGTCTCCCCCATGGTTGGTGTTGAAATCGCATTTGAAGTTAGACCTTGGTGGTAAACTGATCCCTTGTTGAGGGATTTCATTGGAGACTGGAAATCTATTCAAGAAAAGCTTTTAGCAGCTCAAGGTAGGCAAAAGGAATATGCAGATCGAAAGGTTAGAGACTTGGAGTACATGGAGGGTGAACAAGTCTTGCTGAAGGTTTCACCCATGAAAGGGGTGATACGGTTTGGAAAAAAGGGTAAGCTAAGTCCAAGGTATATTGGGCCATTTGAAGTACTTAAGCGAGTAGGGGAGGTGGCTTATGAATTAGCCTTGCCTCCAGGGCTGTCAGGAGTACATCCGGTATTTCATGTGTCTATGTTGAAAAGATACCATGGGGATGGAAACTACATCATTCGTTGGGATTCGGTTCTGCTTGATGAAAATTTGTCTTATGAGGAGGAACCTGTTGCTATTTTAGATAGAGAAATTCGCAAGTTGAGATCAAGGGAGATTGCATCTATCAAAGTTCAATGGAAGAATCGACCAGTTGAAGAGGCCACTTGGGAGAAGGAAGCTGATATGCAAGAAAAATATCCGCATCTGTTCACAGATTCAGGTACTCCCTCTCATCCTTGTCTTTCTTCTTTTGATCGTTCGAGGACGAACGATGGGTAAATTGGTATCTATTGTAACGACCTGCTTAGTCCGTTTTGAGCAGCAGATTTTATTTCTGGAAAACTGTCTGAGACGACGTATCCAACGACGGACCGTCATGGGCACGACGGACCGTCGAGGGTGTCTCGTTCCAAACACTTGGAATTCTTATATTTGAGTGCTGAAATCGACTCTCTGAACTCTGTGACGGACCTGCAGGACGGACCGTCACAGACAGGACGGACCGTTGTGAGGTTCCGTTTCAGAACACTTCAACTCTTGAGAATTGGGTACTGAGAGCAATTCTCTGAAGTCTGTGACGGACCTGCAGGACGGACCGTCACATACATGACGGACCGTTGTGAGGTTCCGTTTCAGAACACTTCAACTCTTGAGAATTGGGTACTGAGAGCAATTCTCTGTCCGACGTGACGGAAGTGCAGGACGGACCGTCGTAGGCCCGACGGACCGTCACAGGCTGCGTATGCCCAGTCTGGGTCAATTTCTGGGTAAGTTTTAAAGGGGAGTTTTGGACTATTCTTGCTATAAATTATAAATTTTTGTCGTCAATGTTAAAAACTCAAACTTGGGGGTGTAAGGAGATGACCTTGAGTTTATTAGTGGGTGGTTTTCCTCATCTTTTATACCTAATGATATGCCAAATTGGGGAAAAGAGAGAGAGTTTGGGAGAAGAAAAAATAGAGAGAACAAGGAGAAGAGAGGAACGATCTATAGAGAGAGACAACCAAGAGGAACCAAGAAGCTTGAGAGATTGCTTGTTTGATCAAGGATCCTTGGTGAAGGTAGGTTATGGTTGATACTATTTGTAGTAAACTCTTAATAGTGAATGATATGTATTGGTAGTATTGTAAACCCTTCTATATGCTTAATCTTATGCTTTCATGAATGTGATTATGTGTTTGTGATAAAATAAGCTTAATGAAGCTTTGAACCCAAAATCTTGAAGAAACCCTAATTCACCTTGTTATTGATGATGCCTTGGTATAAAAGAAGGCTTGATGAACTAAAGTAATGAGATTGGTGATGCCTTGGTATAAAGGAAGGCTTGATGAATTGGTAGAATTAGGGGATCGGAGTGTCACGTTCCGACACATAGAATTAGGGGATCGGAGTGTCACGTTCCGACACATAGTATTAGTGGATCGGGTGTCACGAACCGACACGTAGAATTAGGGGATCGGAGTGTCACGTTCCGACACATAGAATTAGGGGATCGGAGTGTCACGTTCCGACACATAGAATTAGGGGATCGGAGTGTCACGTTCCGACACATAGTATTAAGGGATCGGGTGTCACGAACCGACACGTAGAATTAGGGGATCGGAGTGTCACGTTCCCGCACGTAGAATTAGGGGATCGGAGTGTCACGTTCCGACACATAGTATTAGGGAATCGGGTGTCACGAACCGAAACGTAGAATTAGGGGATCGGAGTGTCACGTTCCGACACATAGTATTAGGGGATCGGGTGTGTCACGTTCCGACACATAGTATTAGGGGATCGGAGTGTCACGTACCGACACATAGTAGTAGGGGATCGGAGTGTCACGTACCGACACAAGAGGAAGAAAGATAAGGAATCTTGAGAGATGTTAATATACTCATGTAATGAACCTAATTTCCCAAATGAGTGTGGTATTGAGGCTTGAGTCCTCATGGATGAACTTGGTAGTACTTATTGATGATTATAGTACTTGTTGCTACATATTGAGTATTGTAGTTGATTTATGATATGAACTGATATATACTGTTTTCTATTTTGAGTTGGCCGATGATACCTACTCAGTACTTGTGTTTTGTACTGACCCCCTACTTGTTGTTTCTTTCTTTGTTATTTGGGGAATGCAGCAAACGTACCGTCGTCTTCAACTCAGCAGCAATTCTAGCCAGTCTTCACTACACCGGATTTCAGGGTGAGCTAATGCTTCTAGCTTGGACTGGATCTTCTCTTCAATGTCTTGATGCCTTGAACTTCCGGCATGAACTAGCCTTTTATTTATTTTAGCTTCTTAGATACTTTTAGATTTGTAACTTGAGGATAGATGTTCTTGTGATGATGACTTCCAGATTTTGGGGATAATGAGTTTTAAGTCTTCCGCTTTGTATTTTGTTCAATATGTTGGGGTTTTAGATTGGTTGGTTCGCTCACATAGTAGGATAAGTGTGGGTGCCACTCGCGGCTCGATTTTGGGTCGTGACAATGTAATCTCATTTTCCCACTTTACATTAAAATTCAATACAGGTGTTTACACAAAGTTATATTCTAGTATATATTTGTTTCACATGTGTAGTGTAACACCTTGGAATCAAGAAAGGATAAAAGTTTAGCTTTTATGAATTCTGGTGCCAGTTTGTGCGGTGCCATCCACGGCCCGTGGAACAACCCATGGACCATAGGTCTAGTTTCGAGGTTGGCCAACCAGTTTTTTCCAAAAATGTCATGATTTAAATATTTTTAAATGATTCACAAGGAAGGTACAATGTCAAATGTACGAGTTTTAGGTAGGTCTCGTAGGTGAGTCCCAAACTTAGTGAGATTTTGAGGTTGAAAGTTGAGTATGATGGTTGGGCCCCATGACCCATCGACTGGACCACAACAAGTATTCCGTCTGAAAATCCATCAATAACAAGGATTTGGATAGAAGCAGCAGTACGTTGAAAGGTTCCAATATGTCCAACAAAGATTTGAGTAACAGCCCTAATGAGAATTGACAAAGGGAAGTTAAAATGGAAGGTCAGATTCGTAATGAAGTTTATTTACGAAGCTTTTTACATCATGTATCGCATACATATTATCTTCATCGGCGTCAAAATAAGCCCTTGAAGGTGTAATTGAAGTGAGAAACGATACATTATTTTCCTCCATTCTCATCCCTAAGCAAACGTACAAGTCCATAATATTGTTAACAAGTTATTGGGCAGTTATGTGTATGGACAGAACTTTTGAGTACTAATATATATTCGAAGATTTCCTCAATGTGGTACCACCCTTTTTTACTGACACATTTAACATGTGCTACTCTCTCTCTCTCTCTCTCTTCGTTTACGTATTTGGTGTAATATGAAATTATGATTTGAAGTTAAAGTTTTATTTGGATATGTAATTTTTATTTTTTATATCTATGTTTTCTCATAAACATAATATTTTTTAAAATTGTAAGTCTATTAAAATTATTCAATTATTTATACAATCTTACCAAATAAGCAACCATTTATAAAATCGCATAACACACGGTTACAAAATTATTCTAAAAACATATAAGCTATAACTAATCAAACCTTAATTAAATAAGAAAAATTTTAAATTAATTTGAAGTGAAATTAAAATTTATATTGGTGAGAATAATTGTTATATGAGATATAAATAATTTTGTAAGTAATGATATAAATTAATATTTTTATATATGTGTATGATAGAGTTGAGATGCGTTACATTTCGGATCAAATTTAATGCTTCATGAATCACCCATGTAATCGACTCAATTTCGACCTATTTTGTTTTTAATATTTTTCACCACATATTTTAAATAATCTTTGATATATCACATCTATTCTCCCTTTATGTTACTCTTTAATTTGCTCGTTATGTTAACATATTGATTTGACACTACACTAGGTATATTTTTAATCAATTACTTGTAATAATTAAACACTAGGTGCTATCTATATTGACCGATATATTTTAATCTTACCAAAACTGGCCCATTTTATAAATTATTTTACCCTTGAAATAATCCCTTAACACTACTTGCTAACAAACAACCCTTGGTGCTGCCACCAGTCTCCCTTCTTCTCCATTCTTTCTCCACTTCCCCCACCAAAACCCATTGGACAACCAACCTTTCCTCGTCATTCACCATGAAAATAGGCCAGTGCGCCACCATGGACTTTTTTTCTGCATCCTTTTGTCATTGTTCCTTCGTGGGCCACCATGATACCAACTAAAAGAATTCACCGCACCCACAGCCAACATATTTCCATAGTTCTAACACTATAAACCTCTAACACCCCCACGAAATTTCAAACTGGTAAGCACTTGAATAGAACTTCTTTTTTACATCCTAATATTCAATAGAAGGGATAAAAAAAAAATCCAATTCTAATTGTAGCTTAAATAGTAATTTTGGATGAGAAATAAAAAGGGCTTTTCACCTATTAATTTTAATTTCTTCTTTTGAATCTTAGAAAAACTTATGAAAAGTTCTCTAGTTCTCAATGAGTTAAATTAGAAGTTGTTCAAATTAAAAGTGACTCCTTATAGATTGAGTAATGTTGGTCTTAGGTCTTCAACTATTTACTTCTCTTATTCTTTTTCATCTCATTACATCTTTACGTTAACATTCAAAGCAGAAGTTCATAAAAGTTTTACATTATTTTATATATGTTGCACATGTGCACTAAAATTGTGTTTTAATTTCTTACTTTTTCTCGACTTATATATGTATAAGTTTACTTTCCTTGTTCATTTTCTGTCAAATTAAGAATTTGAAGTAACTTATTTAATTGTTTTTTCATTTCTTCTATTTGTTATTTGGGAAAGATGAACGGAAAATAACCCCATTTTCCGACTTGAAGATCTAAAAAAAAATAATATTAAAATTCTTGTTTTTCAAACCTAGGCCAATTTTTTTTGGGCTATAAATTTGCAAAATCATAATTCGTTCAATTTATTGTACTATATGTGGGTGGGTTGTTCCCTTTTAATACCGATTGAAAAGTATATGTGTCTACGAAGAGTATGTCTATATTATTTTATACACAATTATAGTGGTAAAGATTGGTGTGTTTAGTTGTCCTTTTGTAGTCTGCTTGCATTAGTGGTCAAGTTTATGATTATTAGATGATTTAGTTCACTTTTCATTACTTGAATTTTACTAACCATATTTATTATTGCAACGGACTACATATTTTAAACACGGAGAATGTGTTAAGAAGATGTGAAGCAAATGGAACTTCCAAGATATTAGAAACTAATAATCAGGGTGATGATCAAGAAATTTTGGGGGAGAAGTTTATTAACAACTTGTAGATGCATATAGAGGAAATACGTTACTTTACATGTCCTCATATGAAAACTCAGTTTTCCCTACAACTGTTGTGACGTAAGTTATTTGCTTTTTCCCCTTTTCTCTAATCGAAAGTTCACTGTATCTATCATACATGTTTTATGAATGATTTAACTTTAGGTATGGACAATAAATTAGATAAATTTCACATAATCTGAATATAGAAGTTTGTTTCCTCTAGCAACATATCAAAAACATACATTGAAATAGGTATGTACACTATAGAAGACTCTAATGACTCGGTTTCTCATGTCATAATGACACCTACTACACCCCTCATGTAGGTAAGACTTACACTATAGCCTATAAGCACAAGCAATGTGCTATCACCTCTAAGAAAATATAAGTCAAGTATGGAATAATGACAAAGTAAAAGGATAAATAAACCTCTATAAATACAACAGAATAACCCAGCATTAAACATCGATGAGTAGTTGAACTTCTAATCAAATATAAGTACAAGGCTTTTTATATACAAATATATATAGGCCCCTGTAGGTCAAGACCTCAGCCCCGTCTCCGAATCCCTAATCTTGCTCCGCAAAAAATCCAAATTAACAGTGAGAACTTGTACTATGATCGATAGGATGCAAAATATTAGTATGAAAACCAACAAGTCATACTACTAGGTTTAGGCCGACTGAGCTCAAAAGACAATACAAGTATAAAGAACAAGTAAAATAGAAAAATAATATACAAGCAACTAAAGAAAATATAATTTACAGTTTAAGATTAATATAAACAAAGAGATATTATATGCTGAACAAGAGGTCGACATAAGAGAACATACGTGGATGCGCGAGCCCAGAAACCCAATCAAAACAAAAATACTTATTTTCGTGGACACTATCAAAGGGTAAATCAACAATAAAATCCTTTACTCGGCATAACCATCCAAATTAGGTCAATCCAGTCACAACTGAGTGAAGACCATCAAGATAGGATCAAGTTGGCCAAACCATATAAGTAGCAACGACAAATCCAACACAATATACGCAAATAGTGAAACACTTACCTGATCGGACCTCATTATCCCTAAAGGTACAAACAAAAAATGTAATCCAATCGACTCCCCTATAATATACTAAGTGTTAAAACAATAATTAATGAAACTGGTGATAGGCAATGCACATAAATGCAGGTAATGCAATAGAAAGAAACTGATCCATTAGAACCAAGTACCACACAACTAAGAATATAAAACTACTCCTTGGCCCTAACAACTAGGTAGGACCTATATATGTGGACACAGTCAACAAGATCAAAGTTTTAGACAGCCAAAGGGACCCATAGGAGACTCGAGAAGTCCATATACATTGTTTGGTCCAGATCCATGTCTTCAAAATATATATGTCATAGCTAGTACCGTATATGCTCTGTCATGGTACCATAGATATAAGTAGCCAAATCATTATAGAAATATAATGATGACGTGCTAATTGAATAAGTAACAACTCAAGCACATAATATATGCCTCTTTTGTTTTAACACCACTTCATCAAGTGATCCAAGTGGTACAAATACTATCAAAACTAGTTTAGAAAAATTATAATTGTGAAAATAGTCTTCCTCAAAAACAATAATGAAAATCAATGCATGAACCAGGATCATACCACAAAAAAATGTGAAATTAAGTGTCAAATGCAATGCATTCCTTCACCAACATCCTAACAATAACTGTCAACTAGCTAAATAAACACAATCAATACTACCACGCTTCCAGAGCAAACGAAACTAACTTGAACTCCAGATGGTCCTTTACTTAGTCCTCAGGCCCAAAAATTTCCCCACATTCGCAACAGTCATAGCACAAAAAAGCTCATCAGTATCATGAAATGGAAGAAATAATGAGGAATTCAACAAATCAATAGGGAATACTTCAGGAATCGATGCCTTACCCTGAATAGACTATTGAAGAAAAAAACCTAGGTAATTCCAACCTAGAACTACGACATGCAACTAAGGTCTCAAGATCTAACAAAAGGGCACCTAAATAACTACAATCACTAAAAGAAGCAACTAATAACTAAAAAGACTTGCTAAAGTGCATACTAAGGAATCTAAATTACCAGCTAAACTAAAGCCTCATATATTAACTAAAAAGAGGATTACTACACAAACTACGCCAACAACAAGGCGCTACTAGCCTAAGCTATGGATCCTGCCAAAACTTTTATGGGAATCAAGAAAACTAAATAAAGGGAAGGAGACCTAAACCCAACAATTAGAATCCCAATTTACATGGGAGTAATACTAAAAATTATTTAATAGAATACAATCAAGAAAAAGTAGATCATATCCTACCTCTGAGACGATTATGCACGCTCTCACTGTTGGAACTTTACCCTCATAAATCAGCTTTGGTGACATCAACACCATTGTAGAAACCAAAATTAAAATATATTTAGATCGTCCAATAATCGAGTCAAAATTAGGATTATGGGACCTACACTACTTTGAATGCCCCCAAAAGTCTCAAGGAACATGTACCTAAAAAAATGGCCACAATCCGAGCTCACGGTGCAGTGAAATCTGATCATGCAATAATTGATCACCAAAATCACCACTAAATAGGTAAGAAAGGTCTTCAGGGTGATAAATTACCAGTAATATGATCCCCATGCACTACTTTAATGACCCCAAAACAAAGACCCAAAATTTACCCAACTAACAAAATAGAAATCACCGAAAAGAGAAATCTAAATCTTGCTTATTGCAATTTGAAATTGGAAAGAATGTCTGCAATCTTGATTGGTCTTTATTTAAAGGATCAATCATCAGACATCCACCAATGAAGACACCAAGACGTGATTGTGGGGGTCAATAGGTTCAGGTCAACCATGTTTTTTCTTTGCAAATGTGGACGACAACTTGTGAATGTGGAGGGTCGAGGTGACTCCTCTAAGCGATCGCAGAGCTTATCCCATGAATGTGATGACCAAAGACTTCGGCCTCTATGAACGCAGCACAAGGCACGTGAATTTGAAGATCTATGGTGTTGCACCAACCTAAAAATGGAATGTGCAAATTTCCCTATTGGGGGCTCAAAATTTAGTGGGAACCCCGTGAATTCTAACGAGATATGCTACCCACCAAATTCCGCATTTTGAATTAAACAGAGATGTCAAAACTTCTAATTGAGATTTTTCCGATGAGAAGTGTGTCCCACACCTAAACTCTATTTTACGCCAACTTTCACAAGTGGGCTTAAGATGAGCCTAGAAGCAAATGGATTGGAACTTATGGTCCTACTAGACTAAAATTTAAATTTCAGAGGTAACATAACAATCATGATTGCATTATGAGGCTGTCAAACCTAAAGTTTTGATCGGACGTTCATCTTTATAAAGCTCTAACATAGAAAAAATTGCGGAAAACTAAAATTAACGATGAGTTGACCGAACGGTTACTTCAAACAAGTCATAAATAATTTTAGGTTGCTACAGGAAAGCTCTAAATATTGAAAAGAGAAATAAATTGAGGAGCTAGCCAGGAGGATCATTACAGGGAAAATATCAAAGAAAATAAGAAGAAAAAGAGGAGCAATAATAAAAGAGAACACAAACTTACATCAGGTGAAACTAGTAATACAACGGAGAAAAAGGCAAATACTGTCCAAACGGAATTCATAAGGACGAACATGCTACTGTTTTTTTGTGTGTAAGTATCACACTAGCCACATCACTATGTAGGTTATAGTCTCATTTATATGACACTTGAACGGACACAAAACTTTGTTCCCTTAATATTTGCATGAGTTAGGAAAACTAATTGGCCTTCCTTTAATAAACCATCAATCTTAAGTAAGATGCATGCCTATGAAATTTTTCTTAATTCATGTAGGAGAAAGCCACAAGGGTAAAGATATTATATAAAAAGAAGTAGAGAACTTTTTCAAATCCTTAAAGAGGAATCGTTCAAGTTACTAATAAAGTGAACAAAACAACAACTCATATCTACTTATCTACAAACTTGTTCCTAAGTCCCTATACAATCACTGAAACTTGTGACCTAAGATTTCTTTTATAGAGTCTCTATCCCTTAAATGTTATTTTCCTCTTAATTCTGAATTAGTTTACAGAAAACACAAAAAAGATTCGAACTCTCAGTGGTTGGGAATCAATTTAGCGAGCTAAAATGCAAATAGAGATCTTAGAATACACTTCAACCAATTGTCTCTTCAGTTTTCTCCATTACTAGAAAACTAACAAAAACTATTTGATCCATATTATATTATCAAAATTTTGCAATGTTATACTCAAGGAAATGGAACTTATATGATGTCACACCTTCCCAATTCTTGAAGGAAAAGAGAAAATGGGACTTTTGTAGGAGCTTGTGATAAAGCTAGGGTACATTAGAATATAGAAGCCTAGAATTCTTCGAATGAAATTAGAAGTGTCACTACTGGTGATCATGGTTTAAAAGCAATGGACTTCCTATCTTAGAATAGTAATTACTAAAAGAATGTGACTGTTTGTTCTTGAAATGAGTTTTTAAGTCACAAATTGTATTTCAAACACAAATAGATGGGCTAAGAATGTTGTGAGATAGGATGTTCATTGCTTTTAAACCTTAAAATCCATTTGCCACAATTCTAATTTTATTTTGGGTTGTTTCAGGCTTGTAGCTTCTGATGTATCCTAGTTCAATCACAAGCTCGTTCAAAAAATCTATTGATACTTTTTCTTCCAGGATAGGGAAAGGTGTGAAATTCATTTAAGTTGAATGTCCTTGAGTGTCATATTAAAAAACTTTTATAATATATTAAGGAATAAATATTTGTCTTAACTTTCTTGTAACTGAGAAAACTGAAGAGACAGTTTGTTGGAAGGTATGCTTAAATTTTAATATGTGTTCTCGCTGACTCAATTATTTCCCAACCACATAGACGCTGACACTCTACTATGTTCTCTGTAAACAAATAATGAAGGGAAAATTTGTCATTTAGAGTGTGTTTGGTATGAAGGAAAACATTTAGAAAAATTATTTAAGTTTGTTTTGCAAAAACATTTTCATTCAAAAATCAAACACTAAAATATTTTTCGAAAAATATTTTGTACTCACCAACCAAACATGATAAAACAAGTCAAATATCTACTTGTTTTCCAGGAAACATTTTCTAGGAAAAGAATTTCCATGGAAAACATTTTCCTTCATACCAAACACACCCTTAATGGATAGACTCTTGAAAAGAAAGTTTATGTCACAAGTCATTAGTGGTCGAAGCAGATGTCTTTGGCTAAGTCTATAGTTCATGAGTTGTTTTATTTTCATGAGTTGGTTTATTTGTGTACTTTTGTAGTAAATTGAATAATTTCCCTTTTAAGATTTTGTAAAAGGGTTCTACTTCTTTTCAGAAGTTTTATTTACCCTTGTGTTGTCTTTTACATGAATGAAGTGAACACTTAAATATCTTGATTAAATGAAAAAGGCAATACTTTGAAATTAGCTCAGCATTCCATATATTAAATAGTTACCTTAGTATACATAATCAGTCATTTTACGCTAGTGTTAAATGTTATCTCGCCAGGCTAGTGTTAGATGTTAAAGATAGAGGGGACATATAAACATTGAGGACACAAAGGGAACACCAAGTGTTAAATATTATCTCATGAAATTCAATTAATAGATTAGCCCCTCTTGCTTAAATACAGTTTCTTGGAAATGCATGTGAAATATTACTTTTATAGATAGTCTTACTAAAGGAAGGCAAACTAATCCTCCAAACTCATGAAAACAAATCTTACATTCCATCCTTCCAAAAGTAAAAGAACAAAGTTGAGTCAGATCAGTGAAAAAGAGCGTATATCAATTAGACCATAATCTTCATAGTTATATGAATAAGACCATATCAATTAAACCCAGGTTGAAACCTAGGTGAATTTCGTCCTAAGAGATGCCCCCAATTTCTGTTCTTCTTCTATGGTGTTCTTGAGAGAGTTTTGGAGAGTGAGAAGTTTTGAGTTAGAGTCTAGAGTCTAAATGGATATTTTATTGTTTAAATACGCATAAAATACCTAACACCATCTAAAATAACTGCCCATGGAATTATTTGGACGTGAGAAGATTTTCCAAATTACCCCTCTCATTGCCGAATCCCTGCAGAAATTACAGGCTCAAACGACACCTACTAGCGACGAATCGTCGATGGAACGGCGGCACCATCCTACAGGTCCGTCGTTTCTGACAGAGAGTTTACTTTGGGGGGCTCAACTCCTATACCTAAGTGTGTAGTGCCGCCCCCAATCACGGGGCGTAGCCAGTATGACGGAGCATCGATTAGCAGTCGTCAATTAACAATGTCAAGGTAGTGTTCTTCCATATTTTGGGTCCTCCTCAAGGACCTTTAGGGTGGTCTTTTGTGAGTTGTGCCCATACATTTCAACCCTAAATATGCCCATCTAGTTGTTAGGAACCTCTCTTATGAATTTGAACTCTAAACACCACGTAAAACATGCTAAGGCACACAAGAACACACAAGCACGTCTTAAGGCTAACTTTCAAACATTTTGGATGTTTGACCTCCAAACTTCTCAAACTAACTTCTAATGCCATAATTCACCATTTGTAGGCCTTACAAGGTCATGACACACATATTAGTCTCTATTTGGACCTAATTCACCTTGGGGTCCTTACAATATCTCCCACTTGGGAAACATTCGTCCTCGAATGGCACCTTCTTAAACACTTTTTAAAGGACAAACTATAGACTAGCAGCCCATCATTCATGAATTATACCTAAATTCACAATCCCAAATCAAGGACATAATTCAATTCCAAGCTAGATATGTCTAACACAACTCAACATGCATGAAGGAAACATTCTTTCTATCATCCAAGGAGAAACTAACATCTCCTAGCTTTGACAAGTTCAACATACTTCATGGAGCCTAGAATGCTCATTGACCCAATTATGTCACAACAATAGACAATTTCATGCAACTAGGTCAATTTTAACAAGGTCTACACACCTTTATAATATTCAATGAAAATCATAGCAACACATAATCATATAAGGACCTTATGAAAAAGGGATCACTATCCCGCACTTGGGGTTAAGCCAATCATATCTTTCTAACATCAATTTATCATAACAAGTAAAAACATCAAGTCTAACAAATCAAGTCAAGACAACAAGCAAAATCTGAAATTCTTCCTAAATCATTAAAGAAGCACATTCCGAGAGGGACATAAGGAGATCATTCTTGATCACCCTTGGATCAGAGAGAATAGAACCAATTCCTCTTTGGAGGACCATCTTCCACATCACTAGTAGCAACTTGATAGCCTTCCCTCACATTAGCCATTGCCTTAGGACAATCCTTCCATGTGGCCACTCTCACCACATCCATAACAACCATCTCTACTAGCCAAGGACCTACCCTCATGTTTCTTACCACACCTAGGTCAAGTGGGCTAGGAATACTCATTTCTGTTCCCTTGAGGTCTAAGGTAAAAAAACCTCTCATTCTCATACTCAGGAGCACTAGAATAACCTTGTACGGAAAACTTTTGTCGATTTTGAGAACAACCTTGTCCATCGGACCCATCATTATCCATCCTACTTATCTTTCTCTCCTTCTTAAGTTTGGACTCTTCTATTTGTTGAGCAAACAACATTAGTCAAAAGATATCCATATCATCAACAAGCATTGCCATACGACACTCTTCTTCCACTAGTTCAGACACCCCCGTCATGAACCTTTTCATCAAGTCTCTAGGGGTTGCTACCAAGCTTGGAGAATACATAGACAAAAAAGTGAACTTCAAGGCATACTACTTAACATTAAAATTGCCTTGCTTGAGGTTTATGAATTCCTCCAAGTTAGCCTCCCTCAATTACCTAGGAAAGAACCGATCAAGGAAAGCTGACTTAAAAGCCTCCCACTCTATGGGACCCGCCCTTACCGATCTGGAATTTCTCCATTGATCATACCAAACTTGAGCTACATCTTTCAATTGGTAAGCGGCTAGATCTGCTTTCTCCCTAGAAGACAATCCCATAATACCAAGAGTCTTATAAACCTCATCTATGAACCCATTTGGATCATCCTCCACCTTGGAGACACTAAATTCCCGGGGGTTCATCTTCAAGAACTCCTTGATTCTATAGGCACCCATTCCCCCTGTAGGGTTTGGTACCACCTCCCTATTGGCTTGGGCAATCAAGGATTGAGCCAACAAATTCATGGAAGTCCTAAACTCCTCTAAAGTAACGTCCCTCACTTGTGGATCTTTAGGAACTTGAGGAGGGACTTGATTTCCTTGGGGAGAAACCTCTTGATCCTCATTGTCATTTCCTACCCTTCTAGCATTAGCCCTAGTGTTATCCATAACCTGGACAAAATCATAGACAAACATTAGAAGAAGGGCCTACTAAAGCCACACTGTACAGAACGACGTGAAGAATGAAGAAGTGAAACTTTCCTAATCATTCCATAGCCTCCTACTCATAGATGTGTTGCGACTCACACCGATGAATAAGACTCTAGTAGACGTGGTTTTGAGACATACAAAGACCATTTCATAACCTTATGCTCTGATACCAATTTTGTCACGACCGGGGAGCACCCCCTAGAAGTAACACGGCGTACTCGGAGGTCTTGTACAAGCCCTTAGAACTCTTTCATTGCATATGTACAAAAAGTAGCGCGGAATTAAAACTTTTTATTAAAAAACATAAAGAGGAATCATTTCATAAAACTTCTAACATATGTCTCAAAAAACATTTATGACAACATGAGTACAAATCTCTTGGGTCACATCCCATAAAAGTATAAACATAAAAAGAACATAAAAGACAACATAGTGGTGGTATCCTCGGATGCTATGAGGACTCAACAATCTTCACTTCTAGAAAGCTCTGGAAACTCTACCCTTAAAAGCAACTCAATCTTCTCAAGACCCTATATTGGATTCGAATGTAGGCAAAATATGAGTTAGTCCCAAATATACCAAGTATGAAAACTATCATACCAACCATAAGATATCCGAAAGGGTTAGTCAACAATAGACATAATCATAATAGATAAAGGCATAAGCATAACATGAATATCATAAGCATAATAAGTCATAATAAAGCATATAAGAGTTCATACTTAAATCATTTGACCTTCTTACATAAGTGAACTACTTACCAAGCCACCTCCAAGTATACTCGTGCATGGCTAAGGTAGCATCCCACACTACTATCAAAGCTAAGTAGCTCTCTTTGGTCATTCTTTATCATAATCCACTCTCATAATTAAGACTTTAGTTCATCATAAGATATAGCACTATGCCCCTAGGACACCTCAAAGCACACTTGTGCAATGCATATGAAACATCCCATTCTACCTCACACACTAAGCATATCTTGAAGTCACCCTATTACCTTTCATTTCTTTTTAGGAGTCTCTAGTAGACCTACTTCATATTGACAAGGAACTATCATCTTAATTCAATCATGTCATGGAAAGAAACTATATCAACTATCCAAGTTAAGCATACATCATGGAAGGGTCATGTCATAGGTAGCTTCAAATCATACTTCTGCCATGTATGAATGGAATCCCATACTACCATCCATACTAAGTACTTCTCTAGATTATCGTACTCCAAGCTAACTTATCATGCATTCTTGTCTATTAAGCTTAACATGCTAAAATAATAGACCTACTACCATGAAGATCATCTTAACATACAATCCAAGCTAACAAAGGAAGGATACAAAAGTACCATTCTAACCACCATGCAACCAATCCTGTAGATGCAAGCTAATCCATAGAGGAGCATTAATCCTCAACCCAAAGCTACCATGAGAAACTTATATCAAGTTGTTCCATGAAATGCACCTTGTATGCAAGTCAAGCTAACATTAGGAGAGTATAGACCTTTCTCCTAAAGCTTACATGAAATGGTTTTGGCCTAACCAAATCAAGCTGACATGATCAAGTATCCTTAAAACATGAGACCAAGATTAACATCGAAGAGCTTGCTTCCTCCATACCAAGCTAACATGAGATTCATCACCTCAAGCTACCATGAGTATTTCAACTCAAGCCACTCAAGCCTCCTTGATGTTTACTATCTCAAGTGTTACGACCCGCAAGTACACCCTAGAAGAAAGGAGTGCTCTTGAGTCGGAACAAGGCGTGATCTACCTTTCAAAGGTCTTGCAGAAGCCTCTTAGCTATCATTCATTACATAGGAACTGAAAAGTAGTGCGAAAATTTAAAACTTTTCATGATACACAATAATAAAGAAACTTCTTTTATAAATACTAAAGATAGTCTCATCGTCACAAGCCAACTTATAGACACGACATAAATATCTTAGGGACACGGCCCTTTACATTGAAATAAATACATAATAAGTCTTAAAAAGGAAACTAAAGAAACATAGATTATGCCCACGAATATATGAGGACATACTTAGTCTTGAGAGAGTCGATTCCCAAGCTTGCCTTCTAACCTTCAACTCGGCTCCAACCTATACTTATAAAGTATAGAAAAGTATGGGGTTAGTACAAACATTGAACTGAGTATGGCATTATGCAAAATCATGCAAGAAAGGCAATTTAGTTGAAACATACAAGTGATGCTATTTTGATAAAATACTTCATGAATTAAGTTACAAACATCATAAAATCATCATTTAACACATAAGGTGAAACTTCCAGTTTTCTTAACATAAGAGCATACTTATAGTGAACCCAAAATTACACATAAACTACTCCTATCCTAAGTTATCCAAAGGCTCCCCTAAGTAAGAAATAAGGAGATCGCCCATACAACCTACTCAATACCTACTCAAGAGATTCTAAAGACTACTAGGGATAAGCTTACTTCATTTCATTTACAAATCAACACTACATACTAAAGACACTAGAGAAACATACTTGCATTTAAGAACTTCACATAAGTACCCCTCTCAAGTGGACTTACAAGTCACACAATGTGCAATGTGAGAGTAGCATCCCATACTACTACCCCCACCATGTGCTCCTTGAGAATTCCATGAGATTAGATACACTAGATTCATCATTCATAAGTTTCATCATACAAGACATAACTTTAAAATGCTTTCTTAACATTAGACATAAAGTCACATTACTTTCTTTTACATCATATCATGACCCATTCATACATTTTATATAAGGACACACCAAGACACCCTCCAAATTTCTACTTGTGCAATGGATAGCTAATGTCCCATTCCACCACCTACCCTAAGTAGTACACCCTTAAGAAGATTTATTCCTTTACATTCTTTTGTGGGGGATAGCTTTAACCGACATAGACCATGAGAGTTTGACATGGAATCCCGGTACTATCCTTACCGGATGAGGGATCCCGACTTGCCTAAGGTAGGTCATATTCTTTATCCTTTACATGGGTTCTCCAATAGCTACACCTATGCGGGCGCATAGTTAAGTGATAAGAAGATTGTACTAAGTAACTCACTCTCTACTAACGAGGAGCACCCATCTCAAGAGGTACATTGGATACAATATCTCCACTCACGAAGTGTACCCACCTCTTCTTCAAATCCTCTCGGTGCTAAGCATAACTCCCCCATAGAGTCTTAAAGATTAATTGACTATAGGTTAGGAGATAACTATTGAACACCTCATCTCAACTCACGAAGGGTATCCAACCTCCAACCTATATTGGAAAGCTCATTGGGAATAGTGAGGTTGCTACTAAACACTTCATCTCTACTCACGAAGAGTGTTCACCCCAAAATCCCCCTTTTTCATACTTAGAAATCGTAGGGATGGTCTAGACCATCTCTACTCACGAAGAGTGTCTACCCTAGAATCCCCCATTTTCCTTCATTGACTTCATTCTTGCATTCAAGTGTGTGTGTGAGCACATGTGAGCACACCTTTCACATAATGACAACTATTATAACATTGACTTCTAGACATGCTCAACTCACATTTATCACAATTCGCACATTATCATACTTCACATATCAAATGCGTACTTAATTTAGACATAAACCCTTCAAGATACTCATATCAACACTCCAACACATACCATACATATACATATCAAAATTATCACTTCACTTCACATATAATGCATTCAAGGCCATTCTCACAATGCACATATAACTTTATATATTTCAAGTAAACACCGTCACCAAAGGTGGACCATACCACTCAAGAGTTACTTCAACATAACTTAGCCAAGATAGAATAACTTACCCTTCATCCAAGCCTTTACCACCTATTCACAATTTATAATATAATCCATAATAAAATAGACCTTATGGCATTAGCTAAAACTCAATAAAACCACCAAGAAACAATAAATTTAACATTATCTAGTCATTCTCATAGAACCCATTTCATAAGACAAAAGTTGATAAAAAAGAATAGACATGATTCCATTGGGGTTTTGACATTAAAATCATCATTTAAAGCTAAGAACAACTCATTTTAATCAATAAAACATTTTCATGCAAAGACCCATACTTAGAGTCAAGGAATAATGAAGTTTGAAATCCTTTTTGAAATTTCATTGAAAGGGCTCCTTGAATGAAAGAAGGTTCAAGGATGACTACCATACCTTAATATGAAGAAACCCACAAACATTTGGTGAAGAAAACGTGAAGATTTTGGTCCTCTTCCTTGGAGCTTGAAGCTTCTTCAATGGAGGTTTTTGGGATGAAGAGTTTTGGAGAGAAATTTGATTTGATCTTTAGGATTGGAAATGATGGGTGAAATGAGGTTTAAAATGACCTAAATTAGTCAACAGATGAACCCCAAACTTCCCTACAGATCCCCACACCATTTGGACGGTTTTCCAACTTGAAATTTGACTTAAAAACGTCGCGGCCAAATCTGGGACTTGGTTGTGCGTCGTGAGGCAAGCTCCAGATTTTTGACTCTCAAAATTTCTGAGGGAGTAGACCTCGTGTCACAGGTGCGTCGTGAGGTGGGCTTCAGATTCTTCCCCCTGCACGCTCCCTTGTGGAGATCCTTGTCCAATGTTTGGGTCCTCCTCGGGGACCCTTAGGGTGGTCCCCGAGGCGTCGTTCACGAATGTTTAGACCATTTACATGTTACTCTTCACATAGGAACCATTGACACTAAATTTCACTCTCAAACCATCCCCCAATACTTCACTAAAAAACACTACGACACACTAGTTCAATTTCGACTAGTTTTTGGACATCTTGGGCGTTTGACTTTCAAACACTCCCAAACTTTACGAACTGAATTCTAATGCTAAAATATACTATGTTAATACATTATTAACTTAAGAAACACATATGAAGCTCTAGTTTGACCTATTCCATTTTTAGGGCGTAATAATTGTAACATTTTGAAAACGTAAGACGTGTCGTTAAGCCTAACATAGGTGTCGGGAAGAATAGATACTGTTTTTAAGGTTAGTTTTATGAAAGTAGGTCACTTAGGATGTTTTGGAATCAAAATGTTTAGGAACATCCAAGACGTTCGAAAGTTGGTCCATAGAGTGCTAGTGTGCCTTGGCCTATTTGACTAGTTTTTAAGAGTCCGAATTTAACAAAATCTGATAAAAGTATGTGTAACATGTGTTAGGGATGTTTCAAGGTTTAAACGTCTAGGTAAGACTCCTCAATGACCAACCAAGGGCCCTTCAGGAGGACCCTAGTGTTAGAAGCAACACTACAATCGACGGCAAATGAGACGGGCCATGTGTGGACAAATGGGGCGTCGATGCCTCTGTTGTCCCATACTAATCCATGTTGAGGAAGTCGCTCACCTGCACAGTATCTTAACTCAACGAAGGTGTGCAGGACGAGAGGGGTAGAACCCGTCGACTCACAGACGGCCCGTCGTTCGGGGTCTCGTCTGTGAGGGTCGAGTTTGCTGTCTAATTTAAGATGGTTTTATTTAATTAGTTAAAAGGTTAGGTGGTTTAATTAGGGGTTAAGGGAGTTTAATTAAGTTGATTTCAGACCCAATATAAATACTCCCAACCCTCATTAATCTAACACAACTCTAAAACAAATCTCTCTACCTTCTCTCTACTTTCTCTCTCTATTGGAAGACTCCATTGAAGCTAAGTCTAGGAGGTGATTGGGGGCTGGAAAAGGGTGGATTCATCTTCAATTTCTCATAAAGACAATAAGGTATGGGATCTCTTCACCTTTGAGACCTCTTTCCTCAAAGGGTTCATCCAAATTGATTTCAAAAGTTAGTGATTTCTAATGGGTTTCATCCAATTCCGAAATTGATGTTATGGATTGAGTTGTTGATGTTTCTTTTAGTATAATATGAGTTGATTAACATGTATTCTAACTTAATTGGAGTAATTTATGATGGTCTTGCCTAAATTGAAGAACATATTTCCAAGTCCTTAACCCTAGGTTGTGTTCTTGACTTAGATTGTAAATTGTTCATTCAATTGACTTATTTAGGGAATAAATCACTTGTATATGATGTTGATATGTTGTTTATGAACCGATTAGGATGATAATTAGTCTTTCATGCTAGTTCCTGATAGGTGATCTAGGGTATGATGAATTGACTAAATCCTAAGCTTTGATCTACTATTGAATTGTGAAGTAGTGACTCTTCTATACTTGTGATTACTTTGGTTATTGAATTGTGGTGATTTGATGACCTAATTGTATTGAAGTAATGGTTGATGTTAAGACCTTGATGAAGGTGAAATTGTGAAGAAGACTTGGTAAGTCTTGTGACCTTATCTTTTGTTTCAATTATGGTTAATTGTGGTTAAGTCATGATGATTGTATTGGAGCATGTTTGTATAGGATTTATAGGTTGGTATGATGTTGAATTTAAATGTCTTGGTATGGTTGTGAGTTTGATTAAGATGTAAAGTAATAAGGGTGAGGATGATTGCCAAATGTGCTTTATTGTTGAAAGGTTATAAAGTGTTAATCTTACTTATGAGAGTTGTGATGAAAGGCTTTTACTCATGCAATTCCTATTGAGCTATTATGATGACGATTATACAAGGGCTAGACCCTATGACCTAAACTAAGTTATGATTGATAAATAAAGATTAAATATATTTCAATAAGTTACTAGCTTAGCACCGAGTGATCTTGTATGTGAGAGGGTGACGCTTTTCCACAAAGGAAAGGTAGGGGTTCACTACGGTTCTCACGGGTTGGATAGCCTCATGACCCAAATAGGGTGTAGAGTGATATTTCCTATGATGCCCCAAGTTTCATAACTATGTTGCCACCATAGTAATACTAGCTAGTGGATCCATCTAGAAAGCTACGTTTATGTTAGGTATTACCTTGGCCGGTAAACCACCTTCCATTGGTGTAAGGTTATGACACCGGATTCCACATTAGCTCATGTGGTCTATGTCGGTTAAGGCAAGTGTTTCCTAAACTAAAATGAAGTAGTGATGTATCGGCTAACTAAGGTGTCTTGAGAGGTTAGACTTAGCTTAGGTAGGGGTATGGGACTCTACCTAGGTATTGCACTAGTTTGCCTTGATAGAAGCTTTAGGAGGTCAATTTATGTATGTAAATGATTATGAAAGGTAAATGACTTTACATGATGA
Organism: Solanum sitiens; assembly: GCA_016801875.1. Taxonomy (NCBI): domain Eukaryota; kingdom Viridiplantae; phylum Streptophyta; class Magnoliopsida; order Solanales; family Solanaceae; genus Solanum; species Solanum sitiens. Next base: position 3,951,395 of record JABWTJ010000012.1, on the reverse strand, counting down.
TTATGATGCTTATGAACATGCAATTGGTCTTTATTGATTAAGTATGAACTTATGTATGTTGAAGATTATGTTATGTGAAGTAAGTTACTATTTGTGATTCTTGTTGGTTACTTGATTAAGTAGAGTTATGGGGCTTTACTTGGTCATTGCACTTCTGGCTTTATAAGGGTTATGTATGGTTGTCTTGCTTTACTAGTTAACATGATTAACTCTTATTTGTACTTGTAATATGATTACTTAATAATAGGGTTATGTGAGATTATGGGTTCACGTATGTGACATGTATATAGTTGCTTTGACTTGATTACGCATGTTTAATTGATTGGTCTAGTTGTTGATTTTGCATTAAGACATAAATGGCATGATTTAACTAAATGTCTCTTTTTAGCATGTTTGATTGTTATATGTTCATATGGTCTCATACTTAGTACATATGGCATACTAACCCCATTTTCTCCCTCTTTCCCAAACTCTTTAGGTTCCGGTCGTTGAGGTTTGGTTCGACGCGATTGAGAAGAAGGCTTGGATACTCTTATCATCCAAGTGGTAGGTCCTCATTTTCCCGAGGATGATGCCGATATCCTACCTACGGATTGTTTAGCTATTAGGACACTTATGTTGACTCTATCTTTCATTTGAAGACAAAGTTGTATAAAGCCTATATGTGGCTTCCTTTTATTGTTGTAGGGTTATGCCCATGTTGTATTATCGTTTTAGATGGTTTATGAGATGAGACGGTTTTTATGTGTCTAATTCTATCTTATATATATGTATGAAATAAAAGTAGAAGACTAAGTAATATTCCTATACGAACGGGTCTATGCATACTCGATATTATACTATTATATGTATGTAGAGGTCTATGTAAACCTCCGATTAGATATAGCTAAAAAGTTTTAATTTTTCCGCATATTTTAGCCAATGAATGTTATGATTAATGCTAAGAGGCTAGTCTTAGTCCTCAAAGAGGATGACGACTCCGGTTACGTCTAGGGGGTGCTCCCCCGCTTTGACAAACTTGGTATCAGAGCATGAGGTTTAATATCCTTGATAACTACGTCTCTCTCAACCACGTCTATGTAGATTTGTACTCATAATTGTGAAGCGTCTAGGAGGCTTGAGGAGGAGGTTGATCCTCCCCATGTTTAAGTAGATCCTCCACTTGAAGAGGGGGTTAATATTGAGCAAGTTCCGGCCAACCCTCCACCCTTGACGGATGGAGAGATAAGGGATGCCCTTCTTCAAATGGCCCAAGCCATTACTTCTCAAGCTCAAGCCGCCACTCTCCAAGCTCAAGATATGATGGCCCAAGCCAACCGAGAGGTTGTACCTCAAGCCAACTTGAAAGTCTCTACTATGTCATCTCGTTTGAGGGACTTCACTCGGATGAATCCGCCTACCTTTTATGGTTCTAGGGTTGATGAGGACCCCCAAGAGTTCATCGATAAGGTGTATAAGGTTCTTTTTTCTATGGGGTTGAGTTCAAGTGAGAAGGCCAAATTAGCCACATATCAACTCAAAGATGTGGCTCAAACTTGGTATGTTCAATGGAGGGATAATCGGCCTCTTCGTGGTGGACCGATTACATGAGAGATTTTCTAAAAGGCATTTCTTGATCGATTCTTCCCTAGAGATATGAGGGAGGCCAAAGTGGTGGAATTCATCAACCTTCGTCAAAGAGGTATGAGTGTTCTTGAGTATTCTATGAAGTTTACTAAATTGTCGAAATATGCTCCTTCCTTGGTTTTGGATCCTAGGTATGAGATGAGCCGCTTTATGATGGGAGTATTGGATGATCTACAAGAAGAATGTCATTCAGCCATGCTTCATGATAATATGAATATATCTCGGCTTATGGTTCATGTTAGACAAGTTGAGGAAGCTCGGGCTAGGAGAAAGGCAAGAGATGCTTAGAAGACAAGGTCTTTTGAAAGGGATCCAAGAGTAGGCCTGAGATTCAAGACAAGCCTAGGTTCAAAAAGAGGTTCTCTAATCAAGTTCCATCCAAGTTCCCAAAGACTCGTGATGATAAGGGGTCAAAACCGAGAGCTCAAAATGGGAAAAGTGGTAACTCACCTATTGATAAGCCTACTTGTGGTGAGTGTGGAAAGAAGCATTTTGGTACTTGTTTCATTGATACGGTTAAATGCTTTAGTTGTGGTAAAGTTGGGCACAAGATTCGAGATTGTCCTAACATTAAGGGGCAAGAGAAGAGTGGTCAAGCAAGTGGTTCTAGTGATGCTCCAAAGAAGAACCGCTTCTATGCTCTTCGTTCTAGGGATGAGCAAGAGATCTCTCCCGATGTGGTGACCGGTATGTTACAAGTCTTTGCTATTGATGTTTATGCTTTACTTGATCCGGGTGCTACTTTGTCTTTTCTTACTCCTCTTGTAGCTAAAAAGTTTGATACTTTACCCAATGTCTTGCATGAGCCTTTCTTAGTGTCCACACTGGTGGGTGAGTCGGTTGTTGCTAAGAGGGTATATAGAAATTGTCCTATCATGTTGCCCAATAGAGTTTCTAATGTTGATCTAGTTGAACTAGATATGCTTGATTTTGATATTATTTTGGGTATGGATTGGTTGCATTCTTGTTTTGCCACTATTGATTGTAGGACAAGGGTAGTGAGGTTCAATTTCCCAAATGAACCCGTTGTTGAGTGGAAGGGGGGAAGTTCTATTCCTATAGGTTGTATTATTTTTTATTTGAAGGCTTGCAAAATGATCTCTAAGGGCTGCCTATATCATATAGTGAGAGTCCAAGATCTTGACTCCGTCCTCCCATTGAGTCGGTACCCGTAGTAAGTGAATTTTTGGAGGTCTTCCCTAATGACCTTCCCGGTATTCCTCCCGAATGGGAAATTGATTTTGCTATCGATTTGCTACCGGAAACAAACCCTATTTCGATTCCACCTTATCGAATGGCTCCGGCCGAATTAAAGGAGTTGAAGGCACAACTTAAAGATTTTCTAGAAAAGGTCTTTATAAGGCCTAGCATTTTTCCATGGGGTGGTCTGGTCTTGTTCGTGAAGAAGAAAGATGGGTCCTTGAGAATGTGTATTGATTATCGCCAACTCAACAAAGTAACAATCAAGAACAAGTATCCTCTCCCTCGGATTGATGATTTATTTGATAAACTCCAAGGGGCAAGCTACTACTCCAAAATTGATTTTAGGTCGGGGTATTACCAACTAAGGGTGAGAGGTGAGGATGTACCAAAGACGGTTTTTCGGACTCATTATGGCCACTATGAGTTTCTTGTTATGTCTTTGGTCTCACTAATGCTCCGGCGGCATTCATGGACCTAATGAATAGAGTTTTTTGAAGTTACCTAGATTCATTTATCATTGTGTTCATTGACGAAATCTTCGTATACTCGAAGAATGAAGGTGAGCACATGGGTCATTTGAGGGTGGTATTGCAAACCCTTAAAGAGCATCAATTATTTGCCAAGTATTGCAAATGCGAGTTTTGGTTGAGGTCAGTGGCATTTCTTGGTCACATCATCTCTAGAGAAGGAGTTGAGGTTGATCCAAGGAAGACGGAAGCGGTTAGAAATTGGCCGAGACCATTGACTCCAACCGACATACGGAGTTTCTTGGGTCTTGCGGGTTATTATCGGAGGTTTGTGGATAGTTTTGCGTCCATTGCATCTCCTTTGACTACTTTGACCCAAAAGAGTAAGAAGTTTGAGTGGTTGGAAGTATGTGAAAAGAGCTTCCAATTATTGAAAGATAGGCTTACTTTGGCTCCGGTGTTGACATTACCCGAGGGTACAAAGGTCTTTGTGGTTTATTGTGATGCATCCCCTGTTGGTTTGGGGCGTGTGCTTATGCAACATGGGAAGGTTATTGCCTATTCTTCTAGGCAACTTAAGGTGCATGGGAGGAACTATCCCACTCATGACCTTGAGTTAGCGGCCGTGGTGTTTGCTTTGAAGATTTGGAGGCATTATTTGTATGGTGTCCATGTTGATGTGTTCACCGATCATAAAAGTCTCCAATACGTGTTTACCCAAAGGAGTTGAATCTCCGACAAAGAAGATGGCTTGAATTATTGAAAGATTATGATATGAGTGTTCTTTATCATCCGGGCGAGGTGAATGTTGTAGCGGATTCTCTAAGCCATTTGTCTATGGGTAGTGTTTCTCATGTTGATGAAGCCAAAAGGGACCTAGTGAAAGAGGTTCATAGATTGGATAGATTTGGAGTTAGATTGGAGGGTTCTTCAAATGGTGGTGTGATGGTCCATCATAACTCCGAATCATCTTTGGTTGTTGAGGTGAAGTCTAAACAACACCTTGATAAACCATTAATGGAGTTGAAAGAATTGGTTCTTGGCAAGTTTAATGAGTCTTTCTCCTTAGGTGGGGGATGGTGTTTTGAAATATCAAGGGCGGTTGTGTGTTCCTAATGTTGATGATTTGAGGAACCGTATCCTTGAGGAAGCTCATGGGTCCCATTATTCCATTCATCCGGGGTCAACAAAGATATATCATGACCTTAGAGAGGTGTATTGGTGGGAAGGTTTGAAAAGGGACATAGCGGAGTTTGTTGCTAAGTGTCCAAATTGCCAACAAGTGAAAGCTGAGAATTTAAAACCGGGTGGCTTACTTCAAGAAATCCAAATTCCTACTTGGAAGTGGGAAGACATCAATATGGATTTTGTGGTAGGTTTGCCTAAGACCCAAAAAGGGTATGACTCCATTTGGGTGGTGGTTGATAGGTTGACCAAGTCCGCTCATTTCATTCCCGTCAAGGCTACTTATTCGGCGGAGGATTATGCTAAGATCTTCATAGAAAAGATTTTGTGTCGCCATGCTATTCCATTATCCATCGTATCGGATAGGGGTGCACAATTCACATCTAGGTTGTGGAGGTCATTTCAAGAAGGGTTGGGTACTAAGGTGAAGTTGAGTACCGCTTTTCATCCTCAAATGGATGGTCAAGCGGAGCGTACTATTCAAACCCTTGAAGATATGCTTAGAGCTTGTGTCATCGATTTCGAAGGGAGTTGGGATAAGCATTTGCCTTTGGTAGAGTTTGCTTATAATAAATAGTTTTCATTCATCCATTTCCATGGCTCCCTATGAAGCCTTGTATGGTAGGAGGTATAGGTCTCCTATTGGATGGTTTGAAGTCGGTGAGTCCTCAATTCTTGGTCCTGACTTGATCTACAAGACTTTGGAGAAAGTGCATGTAATAAGGAATCGGTTGCAAATGACCTATAGTCGGCAAAAGTCCTATGCCGACAATAGGAGAAGGGATCTTGAGTTTGAGGAAGGTGCCAAAGTGTATTTGAAGATTTCTCCTATGAAAGGGGTTGTTAGATTTGGCAAGAAAGGGAAATTGAGCCCTCGTTATGTGGGTCCCTATGAGATCTTGAAAAGGGTAGGTAAGGTGGCTTATGAGTTGAAGTTTCCAAGTGATTTGGCTTCGGTTCATCCGGTCTTTCATGTTTCCATGCTTAAGAAGTGTGTGGGTGATCCCGAGTCCATTCTTCCTATTGACGGCCTTGGGGTCAAGGATAACCTCTCTTATGAGGAGGTTCCGGTCCAAATTCTTGATAGACAAGAAAAAAGGTTGAGGAACAAATAGGTTGTATCCATAAAAGTGTTATGGAGGAACCACTTAGTTGAGGGTGCTACATGGGAGGCCGAGGCCGACATGAAGTCCCGATATCCTCATCTTTTTGATGATTGAGGTTAGTCATTCTTTTTAGTAGTTTAAATATGATTAGGAATTTAAGTCCTTTGATTTTTTGGTGAAGAAATGCATAAGTTGAATTTTCAAAGTATGGGCAGTAACATTACAGTGAACTGCCAGTGATTTGCTTCCAAAAATGTGAAATTTTGTTTTGGCTTGTTTTGAGTCATGTTGTGCATTTTGACATGTTGAGTCTTTATGAAATGTTTATTATCATGTTAATAAGTTGAATTTGAATCTAATTGACTCATGTTTGTCATGTTGAGCTCAAATGGTTGATGTGAGAAGGAAGTACCTCATGAATTGATGTTGAGTCTCATATTTGGTAATTGAAGTTTTGAATTGCCTTGATTGAAATGATATGTATTGTATTGTATTGAAATGATGTTTGTTGGGATTCTAGTCTTGAGTCTATTCCTCCCTTGAAAAAAAAATTAGTGTCAATCGGGGACGAATGTTCCTAAGGGGGGGATAATGTAACATTTCGAAAATGTAAGACGTGTCATTAAGCCTAACATAGGTGTCGGGAAGTCTAGATACTGTTTTTAAGGTTATTTTCATGAAAATAGGTCACTTAGGAAGTTTTGGAACCAATATGTTTAGGAACGTCCAAGACGTCCGAAAGTAGGTCCATAGAGGTGCTAGTGTGCCTTGGCCTATTTGACTAGTTTTTAAGAGTCGGAATTTAACAAAATTTGATAAAAGTATGTGTAACACGTGTTAGGGACGACTCCCCAAGGACCAACCAAGGGCCTTTGAGGAGGACCCTAGAGTTAGAAGCAACACTGCCTGGCAGTGTGCAATCGACGACAAAGGAGACGGGCTGTGTGTGGACAAATGGGGCATTGATGCCTCTGTTGTCCCATACTTAGCCATGTTGAGGAATTCCCTCTCCTGGACAGTCTCTGAACTCAACGATGGAGTGCAGGATGAGAGGGGTAGTACCCGTCGACTCACAGACGGCCCGTCGTTCGGGGTCTTATCTGTGAGGGTCGAGTTTGTTGTCTAATTGAAGATGGTTTCATTTAGTTAGTTAGAGGCTTAGGTGGTTTAATTTGGGGTTAATTGAGTTTAATTAAGTTGATTTCAGACCCAATATAAATACTCCCAACCCTCATTAATCTAACACAACTCTAAAACAAATCTCTCTACCTTCTCTCTACTTTCTCTCTCTATTGGAAGACTCCATTGAAGCTAAGTCTAGGAGGTGATTGGGGCCTGGAAATGGGTGGATTCATCTTCAATTTCTCATCAATACAATAGTATGGGATCTCTTCACCTTTGAGACCTCTTTCCTCAAAGGGTTCATCCAAATTGATTTCAAAAGTTAGTGATTTCTAATGGGTTTCGTCCAATTCTAAAATTTATGTTATTGATTGAGTTGTTGATGTTTCTTTTAGGATAATATGAGTTCATTAACATGTATTCTAACTTAAATGGAGTAATTTATGATGGTCTTGCTTAAATTTAAGAACATGTTTCCAAGTCCTTAACCCTAGGTTGTGTTCTTGACTTAGATTGTAAATTGTTCATTGAATTGACTTGTTTAGGGATTGAATCACTTGTATATTATGTTGATATGATGTTTATGAACTGATTAGGATAATAATTAGTCTTTTATTCTAGTTCTTGATAGGTGATGTAGGGTATGATGAATTGACTAAATCCTAAGCTTTGATCTACTATTGAATTGTGAAGTAGTGACTCCTCTATACTTGTGATTACTTTGGTTATTGAATTGTGATGATTTGATGACCTAATTGGGTTGAAGTAAGGGTTGATGGTAAGACCTTGATGAAGGTGAAATTGTGAAGAATACTTGATAAGTCTTGTGACGTTATCCTTTGTTTCAATTATGGTTAATTGTGGTTAAGTCATGATGATTGTATTGGAGCATGTTTGTATAGGATTTATAGGTTGGTATGTTGTTGAATTAAAATGTCTTGGTATGGTTGTGAGGTTGATTAAGATGTAAAGTAATAAGGGTGATGATGATTGCCAAATGTGCTTTATTGTTGAAAGGCTATAAAGTGTTAACCTTACTTATGAGAGTTGTGATGAAAGGCTTTTACTCATGCAATTCCTATTGAGCTATTATGATGATGATTATACAAGGGCTAGACCCTATGACCTAAACTAAGTTATGATTGATAAATAAAGATTAAAGACATTTCAATAAGTGACTAGCTTAGCACCAAGTGATCTTGTATGTGAGAGGGTGACGTTTTTCCACAAAGGAAAGGTAGGGGTTCACTACGGTTCTCACGGGTTGGATAGCCTCATGACCAAAATAGGGTGTAGAGTGATATTTCCTATGATGCCCCAAGTTCCATAACTATGTTGCCACCATAGGAATACTAGCTAGTGGATCCACCTAGAAAGCTACGTTTACGTTAGGTATTACCTTGGCCGGTAGACCACCTTCCATCGGTGTAAGGTTATGACACTGGATTCCACATTAGCTCTTGTGGTCTATGTTGGTTAAGGTAAGTGTTCCCTAAACTAAAATGAAGTAATGATGTATAGTCTAACTAAGGTGTTTTGAGAGGTTAGACTTAGCTTAGGTAGGGGTATGGGACTCTACCTAGGTATTGCACTAGTTTGCCTTGATAGAAGCTTTAGGAGGTCAATATTATGTATGCAAATGATTATGAAAGGTAAATGAATTTACATGATGATTATGATGCTTATGAACATGCAATTGGTCTTTATTGATTAAGTATGAACTTATGTATGTTGAAGATTATGTTATGTGAAGTAAGTTACTATTTGTGATTCTTGTTGGTTACTTGATTAAGTAGAGTTATGGGGCTTTACTTGGTCATTGCACTTGTGGCTTTATAAGGGTTATGTATGGTTGTCTTGCTTTACTAGTTCACATGATTAACTCTTATTTGTACTTGTAATATGATTACTTGATAATAGGGTTATGTGAGATTATGGGTTCAAGTATGTGATATGTATATAGTTGCTTTGACTTGATTAAGCATGTTTAATTGATTGGTCTAGTTGTTGATTGTGCATAAAGACATAAATGGCATGATTTAACTAAATGTCCCTTTTTAGCATGTTTGATTGTTATATGTGCATATGGTCTCATACTTAGTACATGTGGCGTACTAACCCCATTTTCTTCCTTTTTCCTAAACACTTTAGGTTCCGGCCGTTGAGGTTTGGTTTGAGGAGATTGAGAAGAAGGCTTGAATACTCTTATCATCCAAGTGGTAGGTCCTCATTTTCCCGAGGATGATGTCGATATCCTACCTACGGATTGTTTATCTATTAGGACACTTATGTTGACTCTATCTTTCATTTGAAGACAAAGTTGTATAAAGCCTATATGTGGCTTACTTTTATTGTTGTAGGGCTATACCCATGTTGTATTATCGTTTTAGATGGTTTATTAGATGAGACGGATTTTATGACTCTAATTCTATCTTATATGTGTGTATGAAGTAAAAGTAGAAGACTAAGTAATCTTTGTGTACGAATGGGTCTATGTATACTCGATATAATACTATTATGTGTATATAGAGGTCTATGTAAACCTCTGATTAGATATAGCTAAAAAGTTTTAATTTTTCCGCATATTTTAGCCAATGAATGTTATGATGAATGTTAAGAGGCTAGTCTTAGTCCTCGAAGAGGACGATGACGCCGGTTACGTCTAAGGGGTGCTCCCCGGCTGTGACAACAATAATCCCCCACTTTTGAACATTTGTCCTCGAACGACACTTAAATACTTCCGAGGACTTCAAGGACACAACTAGCAGAATACCACACAAATCATCAAGGTCAAAACATTCATACTCATTGCACCAACTCACAAGGACCACCAACTTCACATCATTTAGCATTTAAGCAACATAAGCAAGTTGGATAAAGTTCCACAATTCACACCACATACTCATTTCATCATTTATGGAGGAACTACCTTCTCCAACATTAGTCATGCTCTTACACATCAATTCTATACATATTAAGACCATCATTCATGAAAAATCAATTAAATCAAATTTTGAAATTCTTTACAGTGAACACTACTTCTCTAAAGTGAAATATACTCAAAATTCAAGAATTCATCTTTCAAGTAATCTAATCATGAAGGCATGACAATGTAAGAGACAAGACCATATAAACTCATTTCATAACATAAACATAAGAACCAAAAGGAATTATGACTTACCGGGGCCTTCACTCCAGATTAGTCGCTTCTTTAGCTCCGAGAGCATAGAAATGATTCCTCTTTGGAGCATTGGGATCTGGACAATCATGAGGAGCTTGGTTGACCTCCTTCCAGTTTGCCTTGAGGTTAGGGAAATCTCTCATCTTATGACCCCTATTACCACATCCAAAGCAACCATCCGTGCCGGCAAGACACCTACTCAAGTGTTGCTTCCCATAACTAGTACACCTAGGCCTCTCATAAGCATAACCACCTCCTTGAGAATTTTGGTTGGAACCTCTATCTTTTTTTCCCATGGAAGAGTCTTTGTTAAAGAACCTCTTTTTAGCCTTAGGTTGACTTGACTCATCCGATCTAGGCCTCTTTCCATCCCTAGTCATCTCCCTAAGTTTGGACTCCTCAATTTGTTGAGCATACACCATGATCCTAGAGATATCTATATCATTATGGAGCATAGCCGTACGACATTCTTTCTCAACCATACTAGATACCCCCATCACGAACTTATTCATCCTAACCCTAGCGTTGGCTACCAAGGTTGGGGCATATTTAGAGAGTTGGGTGAACTTGAGAGAATACTCCTTAACATGTATTCCTCCTTGACGAAGGTTCATGAAATCCACTAAATTCCTCTCCCTCAACTCTATGGAAAGAATCTATCAAGAAAGGCCATTTTGAACACTTCCCAATCTGTCGGACCTTCCCTTAAGGGTCTCTCATATCTCCATTGCTCAAACCACACTTGTGCCACATCTTTTAGTTGATAAGCGGCTAATTCCACTTTATCTCTAGGAGTCACACATATAGCATACACCACCTTGAATACCTCATTTATGAAGCCTTGTGGATATTCATCCACCTTAGTGCCATGGAAAGTAGGAGGGTTCATCCTCATGAAATCCCAGATTCTAGAAGCAGGAGTACTTGCATTGGGTTGAGGTCCAACTCCTAGGTTTGCTTGGGCAACCACATTATTAGTGACGACATGAGCTTGAGTCGTCATGAGTTGAGTCAAAGCTCTAAGAGCAGTCCTTATCGCCGCATTAGTCATATCCCCTTCAACATAGGGAGCTTGAGTACCTTGGGGTATTGGAGGCATTTGGAGCACTTGAGGTCCTTGAGGTTCCGGAGGGAGAACCTCTTCATTCACCTCCTGTTGGTCAACTATAGGAACTTGCTCATTCTGGAGAGGAATTCCCTCGTTAGCTACTTCTCCCTCCTCCCTTCTAGCGGGTGTACTCCTTGTATTTATGTCCTATAATCACAAGAGAAGAGGTTGAGAAAAAGGAACTTATAAAAATCAACTCTAAGGAACGACACTTGAGAAATAAAGAAAAGTGAAACTTCTATCGTTTTATAGCCTCTCGCCCATAGATGTGCCGCGACTCACACCGATGAACAAGACTCTACGAGACGTGGCATGTGATACTTTGTACCTAAACTATTTCCCAAACCCTTATGCTCTGATACCAAGTTTGTTACGACTCGCAAGTACACCCTAGAAAAAAGGAGTGCTCTTGAGTCGGAACAAGGCGTGCTCGACCTTTCAAAGGTCTTGCACAAGCCTCTTAGCTATCATTCATTACATAAGACATGAAAAGTAGTGCGGAAATTAAAAACTTTTCACGATACACAATAATAAAGAAACTTCTTTTATAAATACTAAAGATAGTCTCATCGTCACAAGCCAACTTATAGACACGACATAAATATCTTTGGGACACGGCCATTTACATTGAAATAAATACATACAAAGTCTTAAAAATGAAACTAAAGAAACATAGACTATGCCCTAGAATATATGAGGACATACTGAGTCCTCAAAGAGTCGATTCCCAAGCTTGCCTTCTAACCTTCAACTTGGCTCCAACCTATAGTTATAAAGTATAGAAAAGTATGGGGGTCGTAAAAACATTGTACTAAATATGGCATTATGCAAAATCATGCAAAAAGGGAAATTTAGTTGAAACATACAAGTCATGTTATTTTGATAAAATCCTTCAGGAATTAAGTTACAAAACATCATAAATTCATCATTTAACATATAAGTTGAAACTTCCAATTTTATTAACATAAGAGCAAACTTACAGTGAACCCAAAATTACACATGAACTACTCCTATCCTAAATTGTCCAAAGGATCCCCTAAGTAAGACATAAGGAGATCGCCCATACAACTTTCTCAACACCTAGTCAAGAGATCCTTAAGACTACTAGGGATAGGCTTACTTCATTTCATTTACAAATAAACACTCAATACTAAAGACACTAGAGAAACATATTTGCATTTAAGAACTTCACATAAGTACCCCTCTCAAGTGGACTTACAAGTCACACAAAGTGCAATGTGAGAGTAGCATCCCATACTACTGCCCCCACCATGTGCTCCTTGAGGATTCCATGAGATTAGATATACTACATTCATCATTCATAAGTTTCATCATACAAGACATAACTTTAACATGCTTTCTTAACATTAGACATAAAGTCACATTACTTTCTTTTACATCATATCATGACCCATTCATACATTTCATATAAGGACACACCAAGACACCCTCCAAATTTCTACTTGTGCAATGGATAGGTAATGTCCCATTCCACCACCTACCCTAAGTAGTACACCCTTAAGAAGACTTATTCCTTTACATTCTTTTGTGAGGGATAGCTTTAACCGACATAGACCATGAGAGCTTGACATGGAATCCCGGTACTACCCTTAACGGATGAGGGATCCCTACTTGCCTAAGGTAGGGTCATATTCTTTATCCTTTACATGGGTTCTCCAATAGCTATACCTACGCCGGCGCATAGTTACGGGATAAGGAGATTGCTAATAAATAACTCACTCTCTACTAACGCGGAGCACCCCTATCAAGAGGTACATTGGATACAACATCTCTACTCACGAAGTGTACCCACCCCTTCTTCAAATCCTCTCGGTGCTAAGCATAACTCCCCCACAGAGTCTAAATATTCATTGACTATAGGTTAAGAGATAACTATTGAACACCCCATCTCAACTCACGAAGGGTATCCAACCTCCAACCTATCTTGGAAAGCTCATTGGGAATAGTGAGGTTGCTACTAAACACTTCATCTCTACTCACGAAGAGTGTTCACCCCAAAATCTCCCTTTTCCATACTTAGAAATCGTAGGGATGGTCTAGACCATCTCTACTCACGAAGAGTGTCTACCCTACAATCCCCCATTTTCCTTCATTGACTTCATTCTTGCATTCAAGTGTGTGTGTGAGCACATGTGAGCACACCTTTCACATAATGACAACTATTCATAACATTGACTTCTAGACATGCTCAACTCACATTTATCACAATTCGCACATTATCATACTTCACATATCAAATGCATACTTAATTTAGACATAAACCATTCAAGATACTCATATCAACATTCCAACACATACCATACATATACATATCAAAATTATCACTTCACTTCACATATAATTTATTCAAGGCCATTCTCACAATACACATATAACTTTATATATTTCAAGTAAACACCGTCACCAAAGGTGGACCATACCACTCAAGAGTTACTTCAACATAACTTAGCCAAGATAGAATAACTTACCCTTCATCCAAGCCTTTACCACCTATTCATAATTTATAATATAATCCATAATAAAATAGACCTTATGGCAGTAGCTAAAACTCAATAAAACCACCAAGAAACAATAAAGTTAACATTATCTAGTCATTCTCATAGAACCCATTTCATAAGACAAAAGTTGATAAAAAAGAATAGACATGATTCCATTGGGGTTTTGACATTAAACTCATCATTTAAAGCTAAGAACAACTCATTTTAATCAATAAAACATTTTCATGCAAAGACCCATACTTAGAGTCAAGGAATAATAAAGTTTGAAGTTTGAAATCCTTTTTGAAATTTCATTGAAAGGGCTCCTTGAATGAAAGAAGGTTCAAGGATGACTACCATACCTTAATATGAAGAAACCCACAAACATTTGGTGAAGAAAACATGAAGATTTTGGTCCTCTTCGTTGGAGCTTGAAGTTTCTTCAATGGAGGTTTTTGGGATGAAGAGTTTTGGAGAGAAATTTGATTTGATCTTTAGGATTGGAAATGATGGGTGAAATGAGGTTTAAAATGACCTAAATCAGTCCACATATGAACCCCAAACTTCCCAAAAGACCCCCACACCATTTGGTTCCTTTTCCAACTTGAAATTCGACTTAAAAACATCGCGGCCAAATCTGGGACTTGGCTGCGCGTCGTGACGCAAGCTCCAGATTTTTGCCTCTCAAAATTCTGAGGCAGTAGACCTCATGTCACAGGGGCGTCGCGAGGTGGGCTTCAGATTCTCCCCCCTGCACGCTGCCTTGGGCAACTCCTGTCCAATGTTCGATTCCTCCTCGAGGACCCTTAGGGTGGTCCCCGGGGCGTCGTTCTTGGACGTTTCGACCCTTTACATGTCACTCAACGCATAGGAAACATTGACACTCAATTTCACTCTCAAAACATCCCCCAAAACTTCACTACAAAACACTACGACACACTAGTTCAACTTCGACTAGTTTTCGGACGTCTTGGGCGTTTGACTTCCAAACACTCCCAAACTTTATGAACTGACTTCTAATGCTAAAATATACTATTTAGTACATTATTAACTTATGAAACACATGTGAATCTCTAGTTTGACCTATTTCATTTTTAAGGCGTAACATCAAGCTACCCTTGAGATCTACCATCTCAAGCTATCATGAGATCCACCATCTTAAGCTTCCATGATGTAACACTCCAAATATTTATGACCTAGTCTAGAGCCTCACTAGATGAACAAAGACTTTAAAAACTGTTTCTAAGCCTAAATTAATGTATTGAAACTAAGTAGGAAGTGTTAGAGTCAAAACGTCAAGAAACGACCACGACGTCCTGCGAATTAGTGTAGTGCAAGTGGTGCTAAGATGGTTTCAAAAGGATGTTTAAAGGGTTGTTCATGGTAAGGTGATGGGAGTGTATGTAGGTGCATAAGAAGGGGTATAAGGAAGCAAGACCAAGGGAGGAGTGCCAACCTTAAAAGGCAAACCAAATCCAAAGGCCAAGGCTTCCCCAAGAAGGGAGGCTATTGCCTCAACCTTCAAGAGCATGACCACGTCTCGTTGTCATGACCACGGACAAGGGGGGAGCTCATTAATATGCCTTATCCATTGGCGGGGGGGGATGGTATCTTGGATTAGCTACTGTCCAAGGCACCACGAGCCACTTCACGACTCGTGGTGCACTTGACGAAAGGAGGAAGGCACTCGTGAACTTGCCTTAGACATTGGGGAAAAGGGGGGAGTTTTGGAGAGGCTACTGCCTAAGAGAACCACGAGCCACTTGACGGGCCGTGGTGCATTTTCACGGAAGGGGGGAAGTCTGTCGTGAAGTCTACTTAAAGAAAAATTAAGGTGGCTCCTTTGAGATCTACTGCCTCACCCTTCACAACCACCACCACGGTCCATCAAGCACATCACAGACCGTGTAGTAGGGCGTAAAGGTGAGCGGATTTTCACAGTTAAAGTTAAGTTGGACTTCATTTTTGGAATCTAACTTAATGAGGGATAGTTTAGGGATTTGGGGGGTTTACTATATATTGATTTTAGGTCAATTAACACCCATTTCCCACTTCAAAACTCAAACAAAAATTGAAACCCAATTTCTCCCACTTCTCTCTACATTCTCTCACTATCTCATCCTCTATTGAAGAAACCAAGAAGCTTGAGGAAGAAGACAAAGTCTCCAAGGTTCTTACTCAAAATTTGTTGATAAAGCTTTTGAAGGTATGGATTCTTTTACTCTTAGGATTCCTTTCCCCAAGAGGTCCACTCAAAGTTGATTTTTAAATGCCCCAAATTCAAAGGTTTTCTCTACAAATGGGTTTTCTTCTAAACTTGAAATTAATGATTGATTATGACGAATTGTGATTACCTATAACTAATTAAGTGTGTATTGTTGAGTAATTGATGTTTATTAAATGGAATTGGTGTGATTCATGTCCTCTTCCCTAACCCTAGGTTATGAATTGAGGTTGAGTTGATTAGTGATGATACAGTTGACTTAGTTCTTGTATAGATTACTATTATCTTATGTTATTAAGTGGATTGATGGATGAATATGGTTGGATTTATGGTAAGATATTGAAGAAGACTTATGAAGGCTATGTGGTAAGACTTTGTGATCTTGAGTTCTTTACTTCAATGATGATGGATTATACTTGATAATGACATTCAATTGAAGTGTTGTATGTGATTAGATTAAGATGATGATATGATGATTATGATGAAATGTCTTGACTATGTGAATTGTGATATCATGTTAAGGGTATTATGATACAAGGTTGAATATGAATCACTTGTGTGCCTTACTATTATATGACTATGATGTGTTGATCTCACAAATGAAGGGTTGTTATGGAAGGAAATTCTCATGCAATACCTAATGAGCTAATGACATGATAGGGTTACTATCCTATGGCCTAAACTAAGATATGATGATTAAGAAAGGCTTAAAGACATTTCAAAAAGGGACTTTAGCTTAGCACCAAGTGAAATTGACAATGAGAGGTGTTGACTCCCCATAGAAGGGAGATTTACCAAATGTTATAATGAGATGAGGACTCCAATGCTAATGGGCATGTAGAGGGTTCAAGACATATCTCCTAGTTCATTAACTATGTTGCGTCCATTGGAATACTAGATACTGGATCCACCTAGAATGATATGTTCATGTTTTGGTTCTACCTTGGCAAGTAGACCACCTTTCGGTGTAGGGTTTCATGACACCGGATTCCATGTTTACATCACATGGTCTATTGTCAGTTAAGGCTATTGTTCCCGAAAGTAAAATGAAAGCAATAAAGTGAACACTAATTTAGGTGACTTGAGGGGTTCTACTTAGTGTAGGTAGGGGTATGGGACTCTACTTATACATGGCACAAGTTGACCTTGAGGGAAGTCCTATGAGGTTGTTCTTATGCACTTATGATATGAATGAAATGTATATGATGACTTTGCATGTTCATGATCCTATATGATGTTAGTTTCATTGATGAACATGTTATTGGTATAAACTGATTTATATGATGAAGAACATGAATAATATGAATATATATGAAATGTAGACATTGCTTAATTATCCTTTACTTGATTTACTTGATTATGTGGGGTTTTGGGGCTTCACATAAGCATTGCACTTGTAGGCTTAGGAAGGGGTTGTGAGTAAGGATCTTATATGATGTGATGTTATGAACTCTTGTACATGAATTGTTGTTGTGACATTATGTTGGAGTTATTCATGCTTATGTGATCTTAACATGATGCCATTCATGTTGATATGACCTTTTGTTGATAATAACTATGTTGACTTAACTATATGATAATGTTGGTCTTGTGTTGAATATGTACTTGTCTTAAGTGATGTTATGTATATTGGCTTGTATATGTTCTTAATTGTACATAAAGGCTTTTGAAAGTGACGTATCATTATTTTGAACTAAATGTCCTTTTAATCATGATTTCAATGGTTTTACTTACATATGTTTCCATACTTGGTACATGTGGTTGTACTAACCCATATTCTTTCTCTTTTCCCAAACAATGTAGGTTTGGGCCATTGAAGTTTAGGAGGCCACTTTGCAAGAAGACTTGGACTATTTTCCCAAGTTATTGGTAGGGCCTTAATGTTCGGTGATGTTACCTTTTCACTATTCTAGCTATGAAGTTGTTGTGTCTAAGACACTATTTCATGCCTTTATCTTTGAGACGGTTTTTGTAAGCCTATATATGGATCTTTTGTATTGAAGTATGGGTTATTCCCAAATGTTGTAATACTTTTTAGATGGTTTAACGTGAGACAATATTTTTAGACTAATTCCTATGTATTGGTTATGTTGTCTAAACGAGAAGCCTATGTAAGCTTTACTAAGCGAGGAGTATATGTAAACTCCATATATGATATGTGAGAGGTCTATGTATACCTCAATATGTAAAAAGTTTTTAATTTTTTGCATTTTTGACCTATGACATGTTATGATGAATGTTAACCTCTCCGAGAATGACGACGCCGGTTACATTTAGGGGGTGCTCCCCGGTTGTGACACATGAGATCTACCATCTCAATCTATCATGAGATCTACCATCTCAATCTTTCATGAGATTAATCATCTCAAGCTATCATGAAATTCATGATCTCAAGCTATCACACCTTGGCATTATCTCACCAAGTCAATTACACAAGAAGTGACCATTCAATGCAACTTCAAGCTATTCTAGTCTATAATGCTTTGATTCATTTTAGGTTCTTATGTCAACCTAGAATCCATCTATATGAGAGAACTTGCTTCTCCTAGCTTATTCATGTCTAAGTGTAAAAGAGAAAGAAAAAATCATCACAATCTCATCATAATGACTTAACCCCCAAAGCCCTAGCATCAATGACATACAAGTCCTATAATCGATTTCTACCTTCAATTTATCATGATCCATGTTCAATTACAATTTAATTCATTCAATTCAATCATTAGAACGTAAGTCTAGGCATACATGATCATATAGGTTCAATTCTAACTTTACAATTCAAGATCATCCTTGATAAATTAGGCCTAGTTCAATTCATATCTAGGTAATTCAATAATGATCAATTAGCATACAATACAATTGAATTAAAAAGATCAACTTAAAACCTTCATCTTGCCTCTAATGGCCTAAACCCGCCATGATCACTTTCAATATCAAAACATGAATTCATCAAGGAAACCACATGAAAACATCACATAATCATCATATAAACGTAATTGAATGCTACCCACTAGATTGAGATCACAATCAAGCCTTACCCATAATGCAATAACAACCATTCCTTGATCGGAGTCTTTTGGATTCACATTTGAGGGAAACTATAGGGACTCCATGGATGTAAGAATCCATTAATGAATGAGCTTCACATACCTTAGATTACATCCTTAAACCCATCTTGAAACCTTGGTGAATTCGTCCTAAGAGTTGTCCCCAATTTCTCTTCTTCGTCTATGGCGTTCTTGAGAGAGTTTTGGAGAGGGAGAAGTTTTGATTTGGAGACTAGAGTCTAAATGTCTTTTTTATTTTTTAAATACTCATAAAATACCTAAAACCACCTAAAATAACCTCCCATTCACTTATTTGTACGTGGAAGGAATTTACCAAATTACCCCACCCATGGCCCAATCCCTGCAGAAATTGCAGGCTCGAACGACGCCTGCTAGCGACGGACCATCGATGGAATGACGACACCGTCCTGCAGTCGTTTGTGATAGAGAGTCACCTTTTGGGGGATCAACTCCCAGGCCTAAGTGTGGAGTTACGCCCCCAATTGACGGGTCGTAGCCTGTATGACGGAGTGTCGATTAGCAGTTATAAATTGACACTGCCAAGGCAGTGTACTGCCATCTTTTGGGTCCTCCTCAAGGACCCTTAGGGTGTTCCTAGGGGAGTTGTGCCCGGAAGTTTCAACCCTAAATACTTCCGTCTAGGTGTTAGGTACCTCTCTTAAATTTGAACTCCAAACACCACGTAAAACATGCTAAGGCACACTAGGACACACAAGCACGTCTCAAGGCTAACTTTCGAACGGCTTGGACGTTTCACCTCCAAACTCCTAAAACCAACTTCTAATGCCATAATCACCATTTTTAGACCTTATAAGCTCGTGACACACATGTTAGACTCGATTTGGACCTAATTCAGTTTGGGGTCCTTACAAGAATCACTTAGGTGTGTAATGAAGAGGTTGTATGGGCGGTCTCTTCATGTCTTACCTAGGTGAGTCTTAGGATAACATAGCATAGGAAGGTCTACATGATAACTAAATTACATGATGAATAAGACTAAATGTTGAAGTTCATTGAAATATGAGTTGTATGATACTTTGTAAATTTGAATTCATGAAGGTTTTACCAAAATAACATGAAAAGTATGTTTCAACTAAAATGTCCTCTTTCGCATGTTTTTGCATAATGTCATACTTAGTACAATGTTTGTACTAACTCCATACTCTTCTATATTTCTAAAAGTATAGGTGGAAGGCAATTGAAGGTTCTTAGAAGGTGAAGCTTGGAAAGTATAATCCTCTCAAGATCGGTATGTCCTCATATATTCAAGGACATGAACTATGTTTCTTTTAGTTTCTTTATTTATAGACTATGTTTAAGACTTAGTATGTTTCTTTCAATGTAAAGGTTCGTGACCCTATGATTTTAAGACGTGTCGAAGTTGGTTTGTGATGATGAGACTTGTTCCTTAGTTTATAAAAGAGTTTCTTATTAGTTATGTTGTGAAAAGTTTTAATTCTGCACTACTTTTCATACCAATGTAATGAATGAAAGCTAAAAGGCTTGTACAAGACCTTTGAGAGGTCAAGTACTCCGTGTGATGACTTGAGGGTGCTCTCGGGTCGTTACAAACTTGGTATCAGAGCATAAGGTTTTGAGAAGATAGTCTTAGGGTCCAAAGTCTCACAAGCCACATCTAGTAGAGTCTTGTTCATCTGTGTGAGTCGCAACATGTAAGACCCCCAAAATGAGTTAGGGTGTCTAGAGCCTCACTTGTGCCTATAAGCTTGTTAACATGCTAATATAGTGCTTTAAAGTATGTTTAGGTGATTTAGAAGTCAAACGTCAAGGGACGACTAAGACGTTTGACGACTAAGTCACCTATGTGCCTTATATGTGTTTATATGTGTTTATGTGTGTTTCATGAGCTTATGAGGTCCTTATATGAGTTATTATGGTGTTTATAGGCAGTGTGTCAAGTTTCGTGAAGTTTGGAGGTCAAACGTTCATGACGTTCGAAAGGTTTGCCTTGAAACGACCATATCTCATAGAATATAAAGAACTACGTGAGCCATTACCTATTAAATTAAAGGTATTTGAATCGTCTTTCCAACGCCACTAATTTCGCATCAATCTAGTTTTCGAGTAAAAAGTTATGATCATTTTAGTGAATAGTATAGTGCAGTTCCGTTTTGGCCGCGGGAAAATAGTAATTAAGGTAATTTTCCTCTCCTTTTCCACTAGGAAAACCTAAATAAAACGGATTTCACAAGTCCTATAAAGCGCTAAATAGTCCTAATTCCATCTTCAAATTCATCATTCTCTTCTCTCTCAAACCCTAGGACAAAACCTCAAGAAAAAAATCAAAGTAGAAGACTCCATTCAAGAAAATTCAAGATTTGTCAATATTCTTTAAATAAGGGTAAGATTGAAGCTAGGGTTGAAGTTTGTCACCAAATTTTAGTGGATTCTTCATCTAATAAAGGTATGGTAATCCTTCATCTCCAAGTAACCTTTCACTTGGAGAGTTAATCTCAAAGTTTTCAAAGGAGTTTCATGATCAAATCTCTTCTTCTTCAATCTAGTCATGGGTTCTTTCTAAAACCATTTTTAATGGTTAAATCATGATTAATTGATGTTAATGTATTAGTTTTAACGTGAATTTTAATCCAATTGCATTATGAACCCATGTCCCTTCCCAAACTCGATTTAGCCCTTGCATGGGCATTGTGATCATGACTTGTTATTGATTGAATTGTGATTCTATTATGCTGAATTGGTTATATCTACTCTTGTTTACGTGAATTGATGATAAATTGATCTATGTGGATCAAGGTATGAAGATTTGAACATGCCTAACTTAGATTTCCATGATTCACTGTAACATTGTTAGTACATGAATTCGATTATGTTAAATTGATTGTTATCTACTGCCTATCATGTGTAAAGATTATGAATCATACGTAATGGATCAAATATGGATCAAGGCTTGAGGATTAGGTAGTATAGATTCATGTTCTCCTATCTTCTATAAAATACTAATGTAGTTCCTTGTATCTCGATTCCATGGTAATTGGTTCACGATATTGTATAGGGTTAATTGTACTTTAGCTACTGCCCATAATAGATTATAATGATGAATTATGTGTTGGTATCCAATATGGATTGATGCTTGAGGACTTGATCCTTAGTTCCTCTCTATTGTAATTCCATGATGCTGACTGTAATCTTGGCCTCTTGACAAATTGTAGTAGGATTTCGTCTAAGCCATGGTATCTTTAACTACTTCCTTTTATGTATATTATGGATTAATTGTGAGCATGACTAATTGACAATCAAAGTGAGAAAGAATTGATAAGAGATCAACTTCCCTTCACATTCTATAAATTGATGATGTAGTGGACTTAATATGAATCCAATCTTGTTACGATTAATGTATGATTTGAGATTATTTTAGTATATCTCTAGCTACTGTCCTACACTTGAATTATTGGTGAAAGAGTAGTAATGGTCAATGATGACCAAAGGTTAAAGGATTGGTAAGAATTGCTCTACTCTTCTACTTCTCTACTTCTTTATAGTAATGTTGATGAAGCCTTGTATGGCATTGTGTGGTATGATCCACTTATAGTAGCGGTGTTTACTTTATTGTCATAATATATGCGTTGGCCATGGCCTTGAAGGCGAATTTATGAATATATGAATGAGTGGTTATGATGATCACCTTATGTGTAACTTGTGCCTAGTCTTCTACTTTAGTTGTGAATCTAGGTTATGTTACTATTGATTATAAGCATGTAAATGGTTAGGTTAAAATCATGTGTAGGGGCTGACATTAATGAAGTGTTAAAGATTGATGACCCCTACCCATGTACCCCTATGTGAAGGTGTAAATAGCTAATGCTAGGAGTCTTAAAGTATAATATGAAGTTACCTTGCCTCCTATGCTAAGTTGTGTTGTGTGGTCTATGCTTCAATATGTATTGTGATCCTAAGAGGGTGGCTGCCTCATTATGTTGTTGATAGCCATTATGTTATCATAATGATCAATGTACACACACCATCACTTTACATGCATCCTTACAAGTAGTATAAGTCATGTTGTCTAAATGAAAGGTAGTTCTCATATTCACTAGCATCTACTACTATGCATGTTAAGCTTATGTCTATGAAAGTATGATATGTGTTTCCTTAACTAGGATAACTTGATAGGTGTACTAGTGTGGGCAAGGGTATGGTACCTTGTCTATGCATTGCACATGTGTACCTTGATAGGATAGTTCCTAGGTTTGGTTTCTATGTACATTAAAAGGAATTTATGGGCATGTTATGAATATGGCTTATATGATATGATGAAGTATGAATGTGCATAATGTCCTAGTGTGTTTATATGAAAGGATTACTCATATTGTTATACCTATAGACTTATGCATTGATATATGAACATGTGTGACCTTTATGTGTTATGTGAAAGGTTTGCTCACATATATGTATACACATACACATGAATGATGATCTAGTCAATAGAGGAGCCTTGAAAAGTGTGCTCAAGTGGATTCTTAACTAGATAGTGCTAATACACCATTCTATGTCCATGTGAAAGGATTTCTCACATGATTTAGGTTGATGAACTCTCATATATGACCTATGAGCTAAGCATATGAGGGGATGACTCTCCTAAGCCTATGTTTTATAAAGTAATGTTAATAAAGGCTTTTTTAATAAAGGGAACTTAGCTTAGGATCGAGTGAACTTGTAGATGAGGGGGTGGCACCTTCCTAAGGAGGGAAGGCTAAAGGGTCCACTAACGGTCTTCACGAGGATGATAGCCTCATGACCCAAAATGGGTGTAGAGAGATGTTTCCATGATGGCCCGCAAGTTCCATAAACTATGCTTGCCACATAGGATCTAGCAAGTGAATTCACTTAGTATGCTAGCATGTGTTAATGTTCTACATTGGCTAGGTAGGAACACCTTCCATTGGTGTAAGTCTCTACAACACCAAATTCCATGTTTAGCACCCATGGTCTTAGTGTCGGTTAAGGCTATAGTTTCCCTAAAGTAAAGTAAGTAAAGTAAGGACCCTAACTAGGATAACCTAAGGGTAGGTGCTTAGTGTAGGTAGGGGTATGGGACTTCACCTATGCATTGCACAAGTGGCTCTTGAGGGAAGTCCTATGATGGTGTTCTAATGCATGTGTTTATGTATATGTTCCTTATGCATGATTTTATAGTATTGGTCTACTTGTTGTGATGAAATGCATGGTATGAGTCTATATGAAGTGGTCTTCATGTACATGCTTAATGTTGGTCTTAATGACTATATGATAAAGGTTGTTGAGATGAATGAGGTGGTCTTCACTTAATATGTTGATGTATGAATCGAATGTTAAGGTTTGTGGTCTCATGAAGGTTTTACTAAGTATGTGTGGGGTTATGGGGCTTCACATGTGCATTGCACTAGTAGACTAAGATTGGGGTCATGAACAAGGTCTTATAATGATGTATATGAAAAGAAGCAAATATATGTGTAAATTGATGTAGCTTGCTGTAAAGCCAAAGGAGCCTTGACTTAAATGTGTCTATGATATATTATGCTTATATGATATATGTGTTGGCTTATGTAGGTTTGTATGTATGTTTCCTTCTGACCTTAAAGTGATGCATTGAACCAAGTATCACTAGAAGGTTATTTGGGAGGTTAATGAATAAAAGAAAAGATAGTTCACTGTAAAGAAGGAAAAGAGCTCATTGTAATGTGACTTGAAAATGTCTTAAATTCTATATGTGATCTTATATGATGTTTGGCCTTTGAATATGTCTATATGAAGTATGTGAATGATATAAATGCTATTGTATAAAGGTTTTATGAAGATTTACTCAAAAAGGCATGAATTTTCAAAAAACAAAAAAACCTTTTAAATGCATGTTTTTGCATGATTGTCATACTTAGTGCATTCTTGTACTAAGTCCATTCTTCTCTACTTTTTACACAAAGTGTAGGTTATGGATGCTTAAAGGATGCCTATATGATTGAGGAGCTTTATATGTGATTCCCAAGCTCAAGGAAAGGAATCCTTAAGTCCAAGGATTCCTATGTTAAATCTTTACTGTAATGTGGATAGATTTGTACTTATGTTTTATGTCTTAAGGGTCGTGTCCCTAATGTACTCTAATGTTTTTGAGTCTAAGATGGCAAAGAGACTTAAGGTCTAAATATGTATTATGACTTATGTTAATATATATATGAAGTAAAGTTTCTAGCATATGATGTGCTATGAAAAGTTTTAATTTTTCCGCTAAATTTACTATGACAATGCGATGAATGATGGGCTTGTATAAGACCTCCGAGAGTTCAAGTACGCCTTTCTACTTCTAGGGGGTGCTCCCCGGACGTGACACAACACGTCTATGAGCGAGAGGCTATAGGGCGATACAAGTGTCACTTTCTTCATTACTCTTGTATCGTTCCATAGAGTTGAGTTTTATAAGTGTCTTTCCTTATATAGGGTATGATTACAAAAGGTGACCCTCAAGAATACATGAGGAAAGAGTAGTTAATGAGGGAGTTCTTCCCCGGGGTGAACAAGTCCCTATAGCTAACCATGAGAATGTGAATGAGAAGGTTCCCCCTCAAGTCCCCAAGGTCCTCAAGTTCCTAAGGTTCAAGGGGATATGTCTAATGTGGAGATAAGGGCTGTTTTTTTAGCTTTTACCCAACTCATTATGACTCAAGCTCAAGTCGTCACTAATCATGTGATGGCCCAAACTAACCTAGCAGTTGGACCTCAACCCAATGCAAGTACTCCCGCTTCTAGAATTCGGGATTTCACGAGGATGAATCCTCCTACTTTCCATGGCACTAAGGTGGATGAAGATCAACAAGGCTTCATAGAAGAGGTGTTCAAGGTGGTGGATGTTATGGGTGTGACTCCTAGAGAGAAAGCGGAACTAGCCGCTTACCAACAAAAAGATGTGGCACAAGTATGACTTGAGCAATGGAGGGATGAGAGAGCTGTAGGGGCAGGCGCGATATATTGGGGAGTGTTCAAGATTTCCTTTCTTGATAGGTTTTTCCCCATAGAGTAAGGGAGAAAAAGTTAGTAGAATTCATGAAACTTCGTCAAGGAGGAATGAGTTTGAAAGAGTACTCTCTCAAGTTCACCCAACTCTCTAAGTATGCCCCAACCTTGGTAGTCAACTCTAGGTCTAGAATGAATAAGTTCGTGATGGGGGTGTCTAGTTTGGTTGAAAAAGAGTGTCGTAGAATAATGCTCCATCATGATATGGATATCTCAAGGCTCATGGTGTATGCTCAACAAATTGAGGAGTCCAATATTAGGAAGATGAGTAGAGATGGGAAGAAGTCTAGGTCGGATGAACCAAGTCAACCTAAGTCTAAGAAGAGGATCTATAATCAATATTCTTCTATAGGGATCAAGGATATGGTTCCCAACCAAAACTCTCAAGGAGGGATTGGAGGTGGCTATACATATGAGAGACCTAGATGTACTACATTTGGGAAGCAACACTTGGTTAATTGTCTTGCCAGTACGGATGGTTGCTTTGGATGTGGTAATAGAGGTCATAAAATTAGATATTGCCCGGTCCTTAAGGCAAAAGGGAAGGAGATCAACCAAGCTTCTCATGATGTTCTGGATCCTAATGTTCCAAAGAAGAACAGTGTCTATGTGCTTCAAGCTAACAAAGGAGCTAATCCAGAATAAAGGCCTTGGTAAGTCATAGTTCTTTATGGTTGTTTTAATTTGTTCATTATAGGGGTTTACCCTAAGTGAAGGAGAGTGATTTGAGTAGTAAAATGGTTGATATCCTTATATTTTCCTTCTATTCTTACTCAAGCTTGAGACCTAAATTCTTAATAGTTGGTTATGTTATGGAGTACTGCATTTGAGTATGATTTTCATGTATCCTTATGTTATGAGTGCCTTGATTGTATAATGTTTTGCACGCTCTTGATAATATCATAGCTACATGAGGAGATTGGTAGTTCATCTATATTTCTCATATCAATGTGTATCTAATGATATTTGCTATTGCCTTATGAGTTGTTATGCTTATATGCCAATGTGTGATTTTAAAGTTATTACATGTTGAGCTTTATAATTATATGACGAGCATTTCTAATATTGGAGAAGGTAATTCCTCCAAAATGCAATGAAAATGATTAAGTATGTATGCACTTTGAATTGTTGAAATAGTTCTTAATTTCTTGTATCACTTAGAGTGCATGAGAATGTGAAGTTATTGTTCATTGTAAGTGAGTTGCATTGACTATGAAGTTGTTTGTATGATGTGGTATGCTTATGAGATGCTAGTAAAGTCTCTTAGTCCTGAAGGTGTTTTAGTGTCATTCGAGGACGAATGTTTTCCTTAGTGGGGAGAATGTAACACCCCTCAAAAGGAAAGAGGTTAACCTAGATTCTATCATGTGTTTCATTAGTTCATAAGGTATTAAAATGAGGAATAATAACTTTAGAAGTCAGATTGAAGAGTTTGAAAGTCAAATGTTAAAGAATGACCAAGACGTTTGGAAACTAGCCTTGTGAGTGTTCTAGTGTGCGCTTGTATGTTTGCCTTGTTTTTAGGTGTTTTTTAGAGTCTAAAATCAGTGGGGATAACACAATAACCTAAAGGGACATGTTAAGGGTAAAACATTTATGGTACGACTCCCCGAGGACCACCCTAAGGGTCCTCGAGAAGGACCCAAATGTTGGACAAAAAAGCTACCACAAGCAGCGCGCAAAGGCAAGATTTGGAGCCGAGTCCGCGTCGCGCGCTGGGCACTCAACCTACCTCCGTGTCGCGTTACTAGCACGAGGCTCACTGCCTCAAATTTTTTGTGAGGCAAAATTGGGACTTACCTTCGTGACGCGCAGCCATGTCCCAGATTTGGCCGCGTCGCTTTTAAGTCAAATCAGACTTTGGAAAAGGGTCCAATTAGTGTAGGGGTCTTTTTGGAACTTTGGGGATTATTTATGGATGGTTATTATGTCACTTTAAACCCCAATTACCCCATCAAATCAAAACCATCAACTTCAAAACAAAAGCTCTCCAAAAACCTCCATTGATGAAGTTTTGAAGCTCCAAGGAAGAAGGTCAACATTCTTCAAGTTTCAACCCAAATTTCGTGAGATTTTTATCAACGAAGGTATGGTAGTTCATCCTTGATTCTTCTCTCATTCAAGGAGCCAATCGAAAGACTTTTCAAAAGGTTTTGACTTTCTAAATTCTTCTATTTTGAATTCTAAGGATGGGTCTTTGCATAAAAAGGTTTTAATAGATGTATGATGATGTTTTCAATAAAAAGTGATGGTTTTATGATTAAAAACTCAATGGACCCCTGAACATGCATATTCTCAACTTTTGACTTATGAAGTGGGTTTAATGATTATAATTAGATAATGTTAGAGTTGTGTTTTCCTTGTATTGTATTGTGATTATGTACTACCATGGAAGCCTTATTATGATGATTTATTGAAAGTATTGAGAAAAGGTGGTCAAGTCTTGGATGAAGGGTAAGTTGATCTATATTTTTTAGTTCTTATTGAAATGATCTTGAGTGGTATGGTGCACCTTAGGTGGCGGTGTTTACTTTATATATATATATATATATATATATATATATATATATATATATATATATATATATATATATATATATATGTATGTATGTATGTATGAGAATGTGGGTCTTGAAGATGGTAGGTCTAAATGAAGTATAATTTACATATGAAGCATGATAATGTGTGAATTATGATGATTGTAGTATGATTATGTTTAGAAGTCAAAGTTATGAATATGGTGGTTATATGAAGAGTGTTCTCACATATACTCACACACACACACTTTGAATTAATGAATGAAGTTAATGAATGAAAATGGGGGATTGTAGGGTAGACACCATTCGTGAGTAGAGATGAAGTGTCTAATACCAACCCTACTATCCCTAAGAACTCTAGTTAATAAAAAAGGGAGATTTTGGGGTGGACACTCTTCGTGAGTTGAGATTAACTGTTTAGTAGCAACCTCACTATTCCAAAGAGCTTTCCAAAGAAAGGTTGGAGGTTGGATACCCTTTATGAGTTGAGATGTAGTATTCAAAAGTAACCTCTAGAGATTAGTAGTCTTCCTGAGTTGAGATGTAGTACTTGGTAGAATCTCTTCACCTATAGCTAATGAATGTCTAGAACTACGTGGAGACTTATGCTTAGCACCGAGAGGCTAGAATGGGTGGATAATCTTCGTGAGTAGAGATGTTGTATTCAATGTACCTATTGAGATGAGTACTCTTTGTGAGTTGAGATGTAGTATTTAGAAGCAATCTCCTTATCCCTTAACTATGCGCCCGCATAGGTTTAGATATTGGAGATTCATGTAAAGGCTAAGAGAATGACCCTAACTACCTAAGTCAAGTGGGGATCCCTCATATGGTAGGGGTTAATACCGGGATTCCATGTCTAGCATTCATGGTTTATGTCGGTTAAAGCTAGCCCCCACAAATGAATGTATTGAACTAGGTCTTCTTAAGGGTGTACTATTTATAGGTGGTGGAATTGGACGACATCTATCCATTGCACAAGTAGACATTTGGAGAGAGTCTTGGTGTTTCCTTGTATGAAAATGTATGAATGGGTTACTAGGTGATGTTAATGAAGTAATTGAAGTTATTTTTATTGTTAAAGAAGCATGTTGATCTTATGTCTAATATGATGAGAGTTATGTAAATAATTGAATGTGATGTGCCTAGTCTAGGGTGATTCTAAGGAGCACTAAGGTGGGAGTAGTAGTATGGGAGGATACTTTCACATTGCACTAAGTGTAACTTGGGGGTTGTCTTGGAGGATGGTCTTTATGTGAAATTCTTAAATGCTTGTATGTTTCCACCGGTACCTTTAGTAATGAATGTTGGCTTGTTGAATTGAAATGAAGCATGATTATCTTTGGTAGTCTTAAGGATCACTTAGATGTGTAATGAAAATGTTGTATGGGCGATCTCTTCATGTCTTACCTAGGTGAGTCTTAGGATAACTTAGGATAGGAAGGTCTAAATGATAAATGGATTACTTGATGAATATGACTAAATGTTGAAGTTCATTGAAATATGACTTGTATGATACTTTGTAAATTTGAATTCATGAAGGTTTTACCAAAATAGCATGAAAAGTATGTTTAAACTAAAATGTCCTCTTTAGCATGTTTTTTGCATAATGTCATACTTAGTACAATGTTTGTATTAACTCCATACTCTTCTATAGGTGGGTCTTTGGATAACTTTAAATAGAGGGTTTAGATGATTAATGAGTTACTTAATGAATATGGTTATATGTTAAGAGTTATGGGAATATTACCTCGTATGTTAAAGGATTGACTTGTATGATGTCTTGTACGCTTGATTCATGAAGTTTTATTAAAATAGCATGAAAAGCATTTTTCAACTAAAATTTCATTTTAAAGCATGTTTTTGCATATTGCCATACTTAGTACATTAATTGTACTAACTCCATATTCTTCTCTATTTCTACAAGTTTAGGTGGAAGGAAGTCAGGATCTTAGAGTTGAAGCTGGGAAAGTAGATTGTTCTCTGAAGGATCTTGGTACGTCCTCATATGTTCGAGGACGTGGATGTTATTTCTAGTTTCTTTATATTAAAGACTTTGTACTATACATGATTTTCTTTTCTCTGTGAGGGTCGTGACCCTATGATAATAAGATGTGTCTAAGATGGCTTGTGATGACAACACTTAGTTCTTATTCTGTTATATAAAGGAGTTTCTTATTAAATTTATTGTGAAAAGTTTAAATCTCGCACTACTTTTAATACCTATGTGATCAATGAAAGCTAAAAGGCTTGTATAAGACCTCTGAGAGGTCAAGTACGCCGTGTTACTTCTAGGGGGTACTTCGTTGTCGTGACAGCCAGAGTGAAATCTAATCGAGATTTAACTTAGGTTTCTTTTAATGAAAAACATAGTTACAGTAATTCTTAGACATAAAAATGTTCAACAACATACATTGATGTTTGATATAGCAAGAGCACATAATAACTAAACGTTCAATGCCTTTAAATGATCACCAAAACATTGGAAGAAAGATTTAGTTTTCGTCTATGAACTCTGATTAATGTTTTATTTGATTTCTATGTTTTAATTTCTTCTCCAAAAATAAGTAATGAATTTCCCTAATTTGTATTCTTTCTATCGTTAACAGACTGTTGCGGCAGATAAATGTTATTGGTTGGACCCACTTCTCTTATTATTAGTTAAATTACCAATAAATACTTTATTAAAATGAAAAAAGGTTATCACATTCTCCCAAACATAAAATAATGTTTTTCCTCAAGAAAATCCATAATCATTCCTGAAGTGTCAAACAGATGAGGATATATATCCCGCATGTCCGACCTAGACTACCAATTAGCGTCCTTGATTGGACGATAATTGAAGGTTGTTTCTTCAACCTCAACTGTTGCACTTTCCTATAAAGAATTGATATTAGATGTTACTCATATGTTAAATCCTCGTCAAACTACACATCTTCTAGATGAATCTCAATGGTATCATCATGAACATGTTATCAGAGAATGGACACATGAAACACCAAATGTACATCAGATAATTGTAGAGGTAATGCAAGTTGGTGCGCCACCAATCAAATCGGATATAAAATCTCATTAGGACTTATTTTTCTGGGACTTAGCTTCCCTTTCTGCCCAAATATCATAACTTCTTTCATAGGGCAAACTTTCAAAAAGTACTTTTCACCTGTCATGAACTTTAAATCATGTACTTTCCTATCAACATAGGACATATGTCTACTTTGCATTTTCCGAAGTTGTTCTCGTATAAATGCAACTTTCTCTAAAGCTTGTTGAACTAAATCTGGACCTAATAATTGTGCTTCTCTAGGTTCAAACGATCCAACTGGGGATCGACACCTGCAACCATATAAACCCTTATATTGTGCCATCTATATACTCGACTAATAGTTATCATTATAAGCAAATTTTTCCAAGGGAAACTGATCATCCGAATGACCAAGAAAATTAATCACATAAGATCTAAGCATTTCCTCCAAGATCTGAATAACTCGTTCCAACTGTGTGTTAGTTTAGGGATGAAAGGTTATACTCAACTCAATGATGAACCCAACGACTTTTGAAAAGTCTTCAAAAACTCATAATTGAAATGTGCATCTTGATAATAATATTGAAATAAGCCCCCCATGAAGTCGAACTATCTCTCGAAGTTTAATATTTGCTAACTTTGTAGCGGTATGAATGTTTTGAACTGGTACAAAATGGGAAGATTTTATGAATCTGTCCAACATGACCCAAACAAATTCCTGCTTCTTGAAAGTACTCGACAACCTAACAACAAAATCCATTGTATTACTTTCCCACTTCAACTCTGGGATAATCAAGTTTTGAATTACTCAAATACGATTTTGATGTTTATATATGACCTTTTGACAATTTAAGAAACCAGTCACATGTTTCAGAATATTATCTTTCATACCTTTCAACCTGTATAATCCATGTAGGTCTTGATATATCTTCGTAGTACTCGGGTATCTCAAATCCTAAATATTTTCGTGTCTTTTTTCTCTTCTTCGTTCATTGACATGCCTAAGTCATTCATAAGTAGCAGATGGAGTATCGTTCCCTTTGAGCCTCTTTACGTATTAGTTGTTTCACATCATTCACCATGGGAATACACAATCTATCATGTTTATGTAAACATCATCTCTGTCAATAGAAAATGACTTCACAACCCCCATTTTGCACTTAATCTGGTTGTGTAACAAGCAAGGGACTGTCGTATTGGCGAGTGTTCGCTTAGAATGCACAACCATACCGGTGAGCAACCTATGAGAGACCTGCGAGGCAATGCATGATCAATTCAACCTCCCTCATTGGTGAAATTGTAACAACCCTAAAAATGGATAAGATAAGAAATGCTTAATGTGTCAAGAATGCCTATGATTTGACCAGGGTTAAAACAGATTGATGCGCGTAGAACCAGACCTCGAAACCCTTTCTACAGCCAATCCAACAAACTTGGGGAGTTATTTGAGCTTGGAAAGGTTGTGTCCAACCATGTAGGGCTCTCGAATACGAAGATTTACTTGAAGAAGTCTTTACCGTACTTAAAAAGGGGAAATCTTAGGTTTGAAGGGTCTAGGGGTAAAATTGTCTTTTTCCTGGCTAAGGGTAGTATCCTAATTACCCTAAATATGTAATTAATTATTTAATTAATAAGGTGGAGGGCAATCTTGGGAGAGAGGGCCGAAATTGGGCTCTTGAAGTGAAGTCTTGCTCCACCCGGGTTCGAACCTAGGTGGAAGCAATAAATTAAAGTGATTTTTATTTAATCTATTGAATTAATGTAATTAATTAATAATTATTATTCATTAGCTGAATTAAAATAAAAAAAATCAGATTTTTATTAAATAAACAAAACCCTATTGACTAAGTCCTAAAACTAGACTCCTAAGCCTCCTACAGCTCCCACTCTCTCACGTTTATCTCTCCACTCTCACGCTCAATCTCTCTTATGGTTTCTCACGTATTTTCTCTGCCAAAATAAGATACAAAAGCATAAAAATAAACCAAGTTCTTCACACTTGAAGAACTCACACGAAATCACAAGAAAACAAACGTTAATCGCACACTAGGCTAAGGGAGGTTGTCATTCGAGTGGAGTTGACATTGAGGAGGTTTAGACGTGATCTTGGGTGATGTTTTTGGGCAGAAAGTCAAGGGTTTAACGTCAAAAAGGTATGGGTTCTCTTCTCTCTTGGTCCTTTTACCAAGAGACCCCTTAAGGTTTAGATTATTAAGTCCGAAAACTAGGATTGTTCCCCCTTTTGCATGCCCCTGTCACTAGCTCCCAATGAATCGTAGGTTGGGTATGATTGCTGGTAGATTTAGGTGTATGTTATGTTTTCGTGATGAATATGATTATGTTTGTGTACTTGAAATCGTATGAAAGACAATCATGTGTTTGAAATTATGTGCAAGTGTGTGTGTGCAAACATGTTACAATATCTAAGGTTCTCGGGTTAAGGCTCCAAATTTGATAATGTTATTGTTCTCATTTACGTGCATAAACCTATGTAAATCGTGATGTTCATTAAAATGAAAGTGTGGCTAATTTGAGTACCAATATTTTGGCTAAAAGAATTTATGAAAAATGCACCCCAAAACGTAATATATGATCTATGAATATCCCTAAAAGTTCAAGTGAAAGTGTTGGTGAAAATGAGCTAAAAAAATGACTAAATTTCCAGCAAACTTACAAGTTTGGTTTAGGCTAAATAATGATTAATAAATATGGAAATTTATTTGAGTGTAAAGGGATGAGGCCACAAGGATTCGAACCTGTGACCTCACCCTGTAATGCCTTAAAATCGCAAAAAAAAAAAAAACGGTCAAGGGGAATCGATATTGGGTGTGCTGGCTGAAAATGTAAAGTACAAAAATTAATAAAATAAAATGGGAGGCGTGGGAATCGAACCCACGACCTCCAGGAAGCGAGTGGAAGTAAAGGAAAAATAAAAGAAAAGAAATGTGAGGTGTGGGAATCGAACCCACGACCTCAAAGCTGTGAAGAAGAGTAAAGGAGAAAGGGAAAATAAAAATAAAAGAAAGGTGAGGCGTAGGAATCGAATCCACGACCTCAAGGGAGTGAAGGGAGTTAAGAGAAAAATATATATAAAAGAATTGTGAGTCGTGGGAATTGAACCCATGACCTCTAGGCAGGCTACGAAATAAAAGAAAAATAAAGAGAGGCTGTGGGGGTTTGATCCCACAACCTCATGGTCTATGCGAATTGGACAAGGAGAATTAAATGAAAAAGTAAAAGGGGTTGTGGGGGTTCGATCCCACAACCCCTCGGCCAAATAAGAGGAGATTCCAAGGAGAAAAATAAAGAGGGAATGTTGATGTTGGGGATCGATCTAGGGTCCCAATGTCATGTGGACTAAAAATAAAATCAAGGAAAAATGTAAGTATTGTCCAAGGGATTCGAACTTGGGTTCCCTTGCCCAAATTCCGTATTGATACATAAGTCATACGTGAATTAAATGTTCAAGAATAATGCCACCTACTTAGATCGAAATCTAGATCTTGGCATACATACAAGATGCATAAGTCTTGTACTACATAATCTTAGGAAGATATGAGTCACTTAACGAACTATGAATGAAGCCTCATGGCTTATATGTATAGACCCATAAGTCTAGCATACGTTTAAAAATAAGTAAACCTAAGATGTATGTAATGAAATAATGTAACCCTAGAAGGGTTAAGTACGAGTGTAAAATACACTAAATGGCCAAGAGCATTGGCATACGGTGACATAATTATTATGTAATGAAACGATGAAACTCTAGAAGGGTTAAGTAAGAGTGTGAAACACACAAATGGCCGAGTGCATTGGCATATGATGAAATGAACATTTACGTAAAATGGGGTGAGTAATTATGAAGAGCAAATGTGCTAATGTTAATGAATGTGGTGACAACATGATATGAGGCTAATGTAAAAGATGAGAACAATCTCAAATGAGCCTAAGTAAATGTTACCAAAACGTACTCACCTATGAGAGTGTAAAGTTAATGAAGAGACCAGTCTCTATTAACACTCTAATGAAAGTATTGAGATTAATACACTTAATACTAATGATGATATAAGAAATCATCTATTGAGCTGTGATGTCCTCATACTAGAAGCCAACTTTCATGACGTATGAGTTGAATGTAATGGAACTTTATTCTGAGCACCGATAGATTATCTATGAGCGGTGATGCCTTCTTTCGGGAAGGGCGGAGGTTCACGTAACTCTCATGAGATGAGACTGTCCGGCATGCTGGGTATGGGTCTCCTTATATCTCCTGGTCTTCGAACCTATACTGCCAATATAGGGATCTGGCGGGGTTAAATTCCCATGTACTCTAGCATGTTTTGGTTTACTTTGGCCTGTGATTCCACCTCTTTTCGGTGTGGGGGAGACACTCGATTTCATGATGCTCACATGATCTATGTCGGTTAAAGTTAAAGTTCCCAATAAATGAATGAGGCCAGCCTCAAATGATGCACATAATGAAATGAACGATACCATAGGTGTTAGGATAGGATAATCAAGAGGTGAGCTAGACTCGGGTAATGACACTAGGTTATTCTTGATCATTGCACAGCAAACCCGATGAAAGTCTTAAACTACATACTAGGTATAACTGGTGTTCACACTAGCCTATGAACGAAATGAAATGAAGTACGTATGAATGAATGAAACAGACTCTGTGTTTGCTAATGAAGACTCCCTAGTTAAGGTCCCATATGTTGAGCCCTCATTTTAGGAAGTCTTAATGTCAAGTCCATGATTCCAAGGTCTCATGGCATATGAAGGAATGTTATAAAAGATGTTATGTGCTATATGCAATATGATATGTGCTATGTGTAAGATGTTACGTGATGTGTGCAATATGATAAGTATGATGATGCATGTTACTCTCATGGCATGACTTTCCTAATCCAAGTTTGGAAAACTCACTGACTTTCCTAATCCAAATTTGGAAAGCTCACTGACTTTCCTAATCCAAATTTGGAAAGTTCACTAACTTTCCTAATCCCAATTTGGCAAGTCCACTGACTTGACTTTCCATAATCGTGTTGTTAGGAAAGAGCTATTCTTACTCATTCATGTGCTTGGTGTGTGCTTCCATATACCCATACTTAGTACAAGTGTGTACTAATTCCATACAACTCTATATTTTTAGGTGCAGGCACAGGTGGATGCTAGAGCTTACAGGTTGACGTTGCAGCTATCCGGATGTGGGGCTTTCATCCGGACTTGGTAGACCCTCATGCTTTCGAGGATGTCTACTGTTATTATCTAGATTAGATGTAGGCTTTAGCTAGTGGAGCATGTTCCACTAGTGTTTCTTTCCACTTTCATTTCAGACTTTGTATTGGTGCCGTTTTTGCAAAAATACGTTTAATGCAATTATGAACTGTTTCTTTCATTTGATTATCTCTATATTAGATGGTAGATTTGTGAACGCCCATGATGTTAAGTTTAAAATGTTTAGCATGAAATAAGAAAATAAAAGTTCAAATTTTCCGCTAAAATTAACCTAGATGAAGTAAGAATGACGTATATAAGCTTGTCTGCGACCTCTAAGAGGTCAACGACGCCGGTCTCGTCTGGGGTCTGGATTCTGGTCGTGACAGAAATCCTAAATATCCATAGACATAGGTTGTCTTTTAGCAATAATACAGGCCAAGCTACCAACCATAGTGTTCTTACTCAAGGCATCTACTACCACATTGGCATTTCGAGGATGATACAACATAGTAAGTTCATAATCTTTAAGTAGTTGAAACCACAACGTTGCCTCAAATTCTAACCCTTTTTTGAATATATATTGTAAGCTCTTGATATCAATATAGATTTTTAATGGTTCACCATAAAGATAATGACACCAAATCTTGAATAAAAATACGGTTGCATCCAATTCTGAGTCAGGCGTTAGCCAATTCGAAGCCAGACATTAGATAATTCTTCTCATGAATCTTTATTTTTCTAGAATCATAATCCAGAGTCATACCATTCAACATTAAGACACATCCCAAATCGATTCTAGATGCATCACAATAAATGGTGAACCACCCTTGGATATGAGTAAGGTCAAGAAATAAGTTGTTGTCAATGCAATCTTTAATTTCTGAAAATCCTCTTCCCATTTATCTAACCAGTGAAAGATCACACCTTTCTAGGTTAAACGTGCAAATGGAGCAACTATGAAAAATCCTAAACACACCACTTGTAATATCTAGCTAGTCCGAGGAAACCGCGTATCTCTATAGGAATATTAGGTCAAGGCCAATTGCAAAATAATTCTATCTTCCTTGGATGAAGTTGGATTCCATATCGTTACACCACGTGTTCTAAAAAAGGAAGTTATGCTCAACTACAACTCACTTATAATAAAGTTCTCATTATTTAAAAGTGTAACACTCTGAAGGTCTATGACCTTGGTCTAGAGCCTAACATGATGAACGAACACTTGAAATACTGTTTATAAGCCTAAATTAAAGTTTTTAAACTAATTAGGAAATGGTAGAGTCAAAACGTTAAGAAAGGACCATGACGTCCGAAGGATTGTAAAATGTGTGCTAGTGTGCCTTGGCATGTTTCAAGGGATTTTAAGAGTCGGAATTTAGTGAAATTTGGTAAAAGGTGTTAAATATATGGGAGTGTGTTTAGGGTCGAAACGTCCGGGTACGAATCCCCTAGGACCACCCTAAGGGTCCTTGGAGATGACCCTTCCATTTGACCCAATACTGTCAAATTGACATTAGCCAAACGACGAGCCAATCGACGAGCTGTCGATGGGTCAACGGCTCGGCGATGGTGGTCGTTGGTCAACACATAGTTTATTTTTGAAAATGGCTAAAAGAATAGTCTCTGTCCCAAACGACGCCATTGCAGGATGAATATCAATGGGAATATGGGGCATATGTCGGGGTCTCGATGGTTGGGGGTCGACTTCACTGTTAGTTTTAGAGTTAAGTGGGTTGGTTATTTAATTAGTTAAATAATTAATTAAGGTTTAAGGGGTGTTTAAAATAAGTTAGTTAAGGACTATAAGCTACCGTAAGTCTAAAACCAACTTAAAACCTCATAATTCCAAAACCCATTTCTCTGCACTTTCTCTCTCTGTTCAAAGACTCCATTGAAGACCAAGGTTCAAGGATAACTAGGGATTCAAGACTTCATATTTTCTCCATCAAAAACTAAGAAATCCTAAGGTATGGAAGCTATTCACTCTTGGGATATCTTTCCCCAAGAGGCCCTTCAAAATTGGTTTCCAATAATGTCAAAAAATTGGATTTCTTCCAATTTTGTAATTTATCTTTTAAATTGATTTGATGTTTGTTTCCTTTGATTATTGTTGATATATGATGATTTTTATGGGTTAATTGTTTTATTTCTTAGTCTTTGACCTAGTTCTATAGAAGAAATCATGATTGAACACTTTTACCCTAACATAGTTATGAATTGAGGTTGAATTGATTAGTGGTGATACAATTTACTTAGTTCTTTTATATATTACTATTATATGATGTTATTAAGTGGATTTATGGATGAATATGGTTGGATTTATGGTAATATATTGAAGGAGGATTATGAAGGATATGTGGTAAGACTTTATGCTCTTAAGTTCTTTACTTCAATGATGATGGTTTATACTTGATAATGGTATTCAACTGAAGTATAGTATGTTATTAGATTAAGAAGATGATGATATGTTGAGTGTGATAAAATGTCTTGACTATGTCAATTGTGAGATCATGTTAAGGGTATGATGATACAAGGTTGAATATGAATCACTTGTGTGCCTTACAATGATATGACTATGATGTGTTGATGTCATAAATGAAGGGTTTTTATGAAAGGAAATACTCATGCAATACCTAATGAGCAAATGACATGATATACAAGGGGTCAGTCTACTATGGCCTATATTAAACTATGATGATTAAGAATGACTTAAAAACATTTTAAAAAGGGACTGTAGTTTAGCACCGAGCGAACTAGTTATGATATGGAGACTATAATGCAATTCTGAATAAGGAGGATTTGAAGTATATCTCCTAGTTACTTAACTATGTTGCTTTCAATAGGAATACTGGCTAGTGGATCCACCTAGAATTCTATTTTCATGATTTTGGTTCTACCTTGGCAAGTAAATCACCGTCTTTCGGTGTAGGGTTTCATGACACCACATTCCATGTTAAGCTCACACGGGCGATTGTTACCGAAAGTAAAATAGAAGTAGTAAAGTGAACACTAACTAGGTGACTTGAGGGGTTCTACTTATTGTAGGTAGGGGTATGGGACTCTACTTATACATGGCATAAGTTGACCTTGAGTGAAGTCTTAGGTGGTTGTTCTTATTCACTTATGATATGAATGAAATTTACATGTAAACTTTAAATGTTGATGATTCTTTATGATGTTGGTTTCATTTATGAACATGTTGTTGGTCTAA
Organism: Solanum sitiens; assembly: GCA_016801875.1. Lineage (NCBI taxonomy): Eukaryota > Viridiplantae > Streptophyta > Magnoliopsida > Solanales > Solanaceae > Solanum > Solanum sitiens. The sequence goes on along the minus strand of JABWTJ010000012.1, from coordinate 3,911,591 downwards.
ATTGATATATAATTAAGAACATGCATGATATTAATATATATGAAATGTAAACATTTCTTATGATCCTTTGCATGGTTTACTTGATTATGTGAGTTTATAGAGCTTCACATAAGCATTGCACTTGTAGGCTTGGGAAGGGTTTGTGAGTAAGGGTCTTATATGTAACACCCTAAAACAAACTAAGGTAAACTTGAGCTTCGTGATTGTTTCTTGAGTTAATTTTTAATTTAAAATGAGTTATGTTGATGTTCTTAGGGAGTGTGTGATGTTTGGTTAAGTTCCGAGGTCAAACATCCGAGAACGTCCATGATGTTCGAAAATTGTGCCTTAGAAAGTGCTTGTGTGTCTTGATGTGTTTGAGTGATTTTTACATGTTCGTTTTAATCAAAATTGATGTGGGATGTTTCTAAGACCTATACGACTATGTTTAGGGGCTTAACATCTGGTTACGACCCCACCTAGGACCCACTAGAAGAAGGCCCGATTGATTTGGCAAGAGGCTGCCAAATAGTGATGAACGACAGCCACAAGGGACGGACCATTTGTCAAACAAAGGCCCGTCGACCTCGGGCGTCGATTGGCCCTGCAAGGATATCCAATCCTGCACAAGTTGAAGACTCACCCCAAATCGACGGACCCCATCAACGGGGCGTCGATGGGGAAACGACCCGTTTGTGAGTGGGTGTGGTTTGGCCTGCCAAAAGTTGTCCTTTCATGTCATGCCTTGGGGTGTTTGGTAAATTCACCCCAAGTCTTTTATGAACCTCGGAGGTCATTTTTAGGTCTTTTTAGGTATATTAAAATGTTCCAAACACTTAGACCTAATTTTAGACTCCATTTCCTAAATCCCAAAACCCTCACTCTTAAAAGACTCTAAAGTCACCATGGAAGGTAGAAGTCAACAAGGAACTAGGAGAACTGTTGGTGGAAGTTTCTTCATCAAAAGTCATTGGGTTTTCTTCTATGTGATTTATGGTAGTCATCCTTGAACTTTTTTCCATTCAAGGATCCCCTTTCTGAAAGAATTCAAAAAGAGTTTTCCAACCCTAACTTCTTCTATCTTTGACTCTAAGTTTGGGTCTTGCATGAAAAAGTTTCTAATGATTCAAATATGATCTTTCTAATGGTACTTGGTGATTTTAATGCTAAAACTTCAATGAAATAATGTTAAATCTTTTTATCAAATTTTTGCTTAAGAAATGGGTTAAATGAGCTTAGTTTTGTAGTCTTTGAGCTTTGGTTTAGTTGTATTGTCATAGATGTTTAGTTACTGCCCAAAGGGCTAATTAATGATGAATTGTCGAGTAAAATTTTATAGGTTATGGAAACTTGGATTAAAGGGTAAGTTGGTTATGTTGTTTAGCTTCAATTATGAAATGCTCTTGAGTAGTATGATACACCTTCTTAGTGGCGGTGTTTACATGAATTGTATGAATGTGTAGTTACTTGTGTATTGTGAATGAGGCCATGAATTCATATTATGTGAAGAAAGATGGAAATGAAGTTTTTATTGTTGATGTGTTTTATGAAACTTGTTATGAAAAGTATGAAGGATTATGTCTAAATACCTTATATTATTATATGAAGTATGTTAAAGTGTGTGATATGATGAATAAAGGTCTAAGTGTGTATTGAATGAAGTGTAAATAAAAGTGATGATTTATATGAATGGTGTGATCACATGTACACACACTCACACTTTGAATGAATGAATGAATGAATGAAGTTAAAGAATGTGAATTAAAAGGGGAGTTTTGGGGTGAACACTCATTGTGAGTTGAGATGAAGTGTTAGTAGCAACCTCATTACGTCCCAAGAGTTTTATAATGTAGGTTGGAGGATGGATACCCATTGTGAGTTGAGATGGTATGTCCAAAAGTTATCCTTGACCCTTAGTTATTAATGATTAATACTCTGTGGGGGAGTTATGCTTAGTACCGAGAGGATTTGAAGAAGGGGTGGGTACACATTGTGAGTAAAGATGTTGTACCCAATGTACCTCTTGAGATGAGTACTCGTTGTTAGTAGAGAGTGAGTTACTTAGTAGAAATCTCCGTATCCCTTAACTATGTGCCCGCATAGGTGTAGCGATTGGACAAATCTATGTAAAAGCTAAGAGAAAGACCCCACCCTAGGCAAGTTGGGAACCCTCATCCTATAAGGGTAGTATCGGGATTCCATGTCTAGGTCTCATTGTCTATGTCGATTAAAGCTATTCCCCCACAAAAGAATGAAAGAACTAAGTCTCCTAAAATAACGTACTACTTAGGGTAGGTGGTGCTATGGGACGCTATCTATCCATTGCACTAAGTAGACCTTCCGAAAGGGGAGTCTTGGTGTGTTCTATATGAAGTAAATTAATGAAGTTAGATGACTTAAGTTCTAATTTTAAAGAGCAAGTTAAAGTTAAGTGTTATGTGATGAAGTTATGAATGACTAATGTAGAGTGATTAATCCAAGGGAATCCTCAAGGAGCACTAAGTGGGACTAGTAGTATGGGATGCTACTCTCACATTGCACTTAGTGTGACTTATAAGTTCTATTGGAGAAGGGTACTCACATGATTTCCCTATGAATGAATGTTTTTCACATGTCTAGACAAGATTGTGGACTTGAGTCCCGTACGAGGTCAGCCTATGATTGGTAGTCTTAAGGATCACTTTGGTATGCCTTGAAGGGTGTGTATGGGCGGTCCCTTCTTGTCTTACCTTAGGGAGTCTTAGGATAACTTGGTTAGGGAAACCTCAAAGGAAAAGAGTTCACATTGCTTGGGATGAATTGTTCACTGTAACATGCCACTGTTTCACTGTAATGATTTTTTTGGGATTCACTTTAAAGTGACTTTTTGAGCTAAAATTATGGAACTATTTTATTATGTGCTAAATGATGATTCTTATAATATTTCAACTCTAAGTTCATGAAGGTTTTACTTATTTTGCATGAAATCTTATTTTACTAAAATGTCCCTTTTTTCATTTTTTTGCATATGCCATACTTAGTACATTATTTTGTACTAACCAATACTTTTCTATACTGAATAAGTATAGGTTGGAGGCAAGTTGAAGACTAGAAGACAAGCTTGTGAAAGACTCTCTCAAGATGATGTATGTCGTCATCTATTAGAGGGCATAGTACAATTTCTTGGATTCTAGCATTAAGACTTTTTATGTATTTCATTTAATGTAAAGGGGCGTGTCTCTAAGATATTTATGTTATGTCTTTAAGTCGGCTTGTGAAGACGAGATCATTCCTTAGCTTTTATAAAAGATGTTTCTCTTTATTATTTATTCGTGAAAAGTTTTAGTTCCGCACTTCTTTTCATGTCTTATGTATTGACTGATATCTAAGGCTTGTACAAGACCTCCGAAAGTTCAAGTACGCAATTGTTTTGACCCATGGGTTCTCCCTAACTTCTAGGGGTACTTTCGCGTTGTTACAAACTTTTTATCATAGCATAAGCTTATGGGAAATAGTTTGGGGTCTAAGTGTGAGGCATAATGGTACTTTGAAGTATGAGTCCTTGAACATGGCTTTATTCTATATGGGGGGGGGGATGAGTTGAGTAGAAAGGTAGTTGCTATCCTTATCTTTTCTCCCATACTTATTCAAGCTTGAGACCAAAATCCTTTCTAGTTTGGTAATGATTAAGAGCCTTGCATATTAATATGAGTTGCATTTCTCTTTATTTTATGAGTGCCTTTGATGGTATAAGTTTTTGTATGCTCTTGATGATATCATCATTAAATTGGTAGAATTGGTAGTCAACCTATATTTCTCATGTTAAGGTATCGATAATGGTATTGCTTAATTGCTTCAAAGTTGTTTATCATTTTATAATGTGACTTAGTATGATGTTGTCTCTCATGTTGACATGACTTCATGTTAAGATTGCTTAAAAGGTGGATTAATGAATTTTTAGCATGTTTCACCGTTGATTTTCTTGCATTCACTGTAACGAGGTTCAAAAATTTGAGAAATTTCATTTCTCATGAACTATGGTTTCCATGTGTTAAGAAATGATGTTTATGATCATGCTTAATGTTGGAGAAGGTATTTCCTCCATAAATGAATAATGAGAATGTGTTTTGAAATGTGAGAAATATTCTCCAAAGGTTGCCTGTGTTGCCTAGCAAAATGCTTGTCATTGCGTAGTTGGTGTTCCATGTGAGCTTTGTGCATTGACTATGAATGTTTGAACTTGGTTTGGTGTGGTAAGTTCTGCTAGTAAGTCTTTGATGCTCTTAAAAGGGTTTAGTGTAATTCGAGGATAAATATTATTCCAAGTGGGGGAGAATGTAACACCCTAAAATTAACTAAGGTGAAATAGAGCTTCGTGATTTGTTTCTTGAGTTAATTTTTAAGTTAAAATGAGTTATGTTGATGTTCTTAGGCAGTGTGTGAATTTTGGTTAAGTTTGGAGGTCAAATGTGCGAGAACGTCCATGACGTTCGCAGAGTGTGCCTTAGAAAGTGCTTGTGTGTGTTGATGTGTTTGAGTGAGTTTTATGTGTTCGTTTTAATAGAAATTGATGTGGGATGTTCCTAACACCTAGAAGACTATGTTTAGTGGTTTAACGTCTGGGTCTGACCCCACCTTGGACCCACGAGGGGCCCTAGAAGAAGACCCCATTCATTTGGCAAGACGATACCAAATAGTGACCAACGATGGCAACAAGGGATGGACCGTTGGTCAACCAAGCGTGCACAAGTTGAAGACTCAGCTCCAATCGACGGACCCCATCAACGAGACGTCGATGGGGCAACGGCCCGTCTGTGAGTAGGCATGGTTTGGCATGCCAAAAGTTGTCCTTTCCCGTAATGACTTGGGGTGTTTGGTAAATTCACTCCAAGTCTTTTATGAATCTAGGAATTCATTTTTAGGTCTTTTTAGGTATATTAAAATGTTCTAAACCCTTATACCTAATTTTAGACTATATTTCCTAAAACCCAAAACCCCTCTCTCTTAAAAGATTCTCTGAAATCACCATGGAAGCTAGAAGTCAAGAAGGAACTAGGAGGTCTGTTGGTGGAAATTTTTAATCAAAAATCATTGGGGTTTATTATATGTGAGGTATGGTAGTCATCCTTGAACTCTTTTCCATTCAAGGAGCCCCTTTCTAAGAGATTTCAAAAAGAGTTTTCCAATCCTAACTTCTTTTATCTTTGACACTAAGTGTGGGTCTTGCATGAAAACGTTTCTAATGATTCAAATATGATGTTTCTAATGCTAGTTGGAGATTCTGATGTTAAAACTTCAATGAAATCATGTTAAATATTTTTATCAAATTTTGGCTTAAGAAGTGGGTTAAATGAGCTTGAATTTGTAGTCTTTGAGCTTTGTTTTACTTGTGTTGTCATTGATGTTAAGATACTTACCTAAGGTCTAATTTATGATGAATTGTTAAGTAAAATGTTATAGGTGATGGAAACTTGGATTAAAGTGTAAGTTGGTTATGTTGTTTAGCTTTTATTATGAAATGCTCTTGAGTGGTATGATCCACGTTCTTGGTGGCGGTGTTTACTTGAATTGTATGAATGTGTAGTTACTTGTGTATTTTGAATGAGGCCATGAAGGCATATTATGTAAAGAAAGATATAAATGAGGTTATTATTGTTGATGTGTTTTATGAAGCTTGTAATGAAAAGTGTCACGACCCGAGCTACCCCCGAGACGCGGACACGGAACCTAGGACCACAAGTGATCCCAAGCTAACCCTGCTGGCATGATCATGAGCATATTAAAGATAATAAATTGATGTGGAAGCTAAATCATAATTTTTTATGAAAAGATGGGGAATACACATAAGCTAAAACTGATATAATATGACGACTGATGAGTTCAATACAATGAAGTTACTAACTCAACACTAAGCTGAAACTAACTATGTCTGAAATAAGCCTCTAACTGGACTAGAAATACTGGGACAAGCCCCAGCTATATCTAGCAAAAACTGAAACTAAAAGACTAAATACTGAAAAGAAACTGATGACTATTGTCCTCGGGGAATAAGGACTCACCACTGAATCTGCTGAACTGGAGATCGGAAATCGATCTATGCGTGATCTGGATATTGAGAACCTGAACCTACATCAAGAGAAGACGTAGCGCACGTATGTGTCAGTACTTGAAGGTACTGAGCATGTAGGATAGAGTAAAGCTAAAATAAAACATAATTGAACAAGCACAAAAGCAAGTATAATAAACTGAACATAATATACTGAATTTCTGAGCTAAATGAATGCAATGACCAATTTATAACATGCTGAAACTGAATATTGAATATATTGATAAATGGTCAATGCAGAGAGTCTGACTGATCTGTGGGAGCTACTAATAACCGATAATAAAACCACATGAGCTAAATGTGGAGTCCGATATGTACGCCCCATCGACAGGACCCAATATACCCTGCCAAATGTATAAAGGCATGCTGGCGTGATCACTAAACTGATTGCCCACAGAGGGGACTTATAACTTACTTGGCTAGTAGTTCTGGGACTACTGGGTACGCTAAACCCTAGTCAAACTCGGTATTATGCTACTCCCAATGAATTATGTAAATTAACTGGTTATGTCTGAGTTTTTGTAAATACTGGATAGCTCGAAACTGAACATGCAAACTGAGAATGCAACATTTAATCTGATAATGATGCATTAAAAACTGAAGCATGTATACCTGCATAACTAAAATATCTGACCTAGCATGTGTAATTCAAGAACTAAAGAAATACAAAGCTAGGGTTCTGAAGTTCATACGATAATCTGAGTAATAACATGATAATTTGATTTGGAACATATATTTAACTAGATCATGAAGTTCTATCAAAGTTCTAGAAACCCTAGGTTTAATCATGATAAGAGAATCAAGAACTAACTAAAAACTAGGGACCCAATCGGTGAAAGGAACCCACTAGTGAAATCCCAAATACCTAGTGATGAAATCCACGGAAAAATACTTAAGTTTTGGGGCTGGAACTGCTAGAGCTTGTGGCATTCTTAAACTAGGGTTCTTGAGCTTTTTCTCCTCTCTTGCTTCTAATTTTCTAAGTTTTGATTTAATGATTTGACTTAGATATGTTTGCATTATGTTTCTAGGCTTAAACTGACTAAAATATGATGATTTAGGGTCAAAACAACGTATATTACGATTTAAACAAAGTGGGAAAGGTCCAAAAGACCCCTGGGAAAGTTGCTGTCGGACCAACCTACGGCCCGGACAGACGGTCCGTAGGTGGATCCACGTCCGTTAGTTGGTCCGTCGGTTGGGCCTGTTTGACAGGCCTTTACTAAAACGGGCATAACTTTTTACTCGGATGTATGATTTTATCAAGATTGGTGGATATGGAAATTTAATTCAATTATATATCTGTGGATAGGTCATGGGACACCTAACTCATTTTGTGCTAAGAGTTACGACCATTTGAAGTTGACCCAACTGCACTTCTCCCTTAATTGTCTACTAATTCCACCTTACAGTCAGACCTATGGACCGTGGGTCCATCTACGGACCGTTTTGGTCATTCGTGTCTCTTGTCAGAGAGTGGGTGAAGGGGGTCTTGATCGACGGTCATGGACTAGGACCGTAGTCTGACCTACGGACCGTATGTCCGTCTGTCGACCAACACTTAACCAATTTTCCTGGGTTGAGGTTTTTGGGAGTTTCTGATCCCATGGACGGTTGTACAGGACAGACCGTGGGTCAGGCTATGGTCCGTCGATGGTCACGTCAGTTGCACCTACAGATTTTTCTGAAAAACTATTTTTTGGTCTGTTTTGGCTATGGGGTGTTACATTATCTCCCCCTTGGAAACATTCGTCCTCGAATGAAGACTAAACTAGCTGAAATAGAGGGAGAGAGCTGTAAACCCTACTACTAAACACTGAGAACTGAGTTTCTGACTGAATGGAGTTTCGAGAACATGCAAATACGCTAAAAATGCAAGTACAAACTGAGGGAACATGATTCTAAGACTGAATTTGCGCATGAATGACTGAAAAACTGAAGAGGAACTATTACCTCAAAATGGAGTGGAATCGGAAGGAAAAAGGTGAGGATACTTGGCTCTCACTGCTGCTTCTGCTTGTCAAGTAGCTCCCTCTACGGAGTGACTCCTCCACAAAACCTTGACTGAAGCGATTTCTTTGTTTCTCAACATTCTAACCTGATGGTCAAGAATCTCAACAGGTACATCCTTATAAGAAAGACTATATTTCACTGCCACACTCTCTAATGACACTATAGAGGTTGGATCACCCACACACTTCTTCAAGAGCGAGATGTGGAAGACCGAATGCACTGTTGCTAAGTCTGCTAGTAATTCTAACTCATATGCCACCTTGCCAATCCTTTTCAAGATCTTGTAAGGTCCTACATATCTAGGACTGAGTGTTCCTTTCTTGCCAAATCTCATCACCCCTTTCATAGGTGACACTTTCAGAAAAACCCAATCATCAACATTTAACTCTAGTTCCCTTCTCCTTACATCTGCATAAGATTTCTGACAACTTTGGGCTGTCTTAAGTCTATCTATAATGAGTTGCACTTTCTCCATAGCATGAAGGACTGAATCTGTCCCTATCAAAGCTGCTTCACCTACTTCAAACCAACCAATAGGAGACCTACATCTACGCCCATACAAAGACTCATAAGGGCCATCTGAATGCTGGAATGGTAGCTATTTTTGTAGGCCAACTCAATAAGAGGAAGGTGATCATCCCAACTACCCTTGAAATCAATCACACAAGCTCTCAAAATATCCTCTAGGGTATGCATGGTACGCTCTGCCTTACCATCCGTCTGCGGATGAAATACTCTGCTATGTTAACTTGAATACCAAGACCCTTCTGAAACGACTTCCAAAAATGAGAGGTAAACTGAGGACCTCTATCCGAGATGATAGACAAAGGAACCCCATGCAACCTCACAATCTCATTAATTTAAAGCTTGGCATAGTCCTCTGCCGAATATGTGGTCTTGACCGCCAAAAAGTGAGAAGACTTAGTCATCCTATCAACTTTCACCCAAATGGAGTCATGCTGTCTCCGAGTACGCGGTAACCCTGTGATGAAATCCATATTGATTACTTCCCACTTCCAAGTAGGAATGTCGATCTCTTGACTCATACCCCCTGGTTTCTGATGGTCTACCTTGACTTGCTGACAATTGGGGCACTTTCTCACAAAATCTACTATATCCCTCTTCATGCCATTCCACCAATAGACTTCCTGCAGATCGTGGTACATCTTAGTGGCACCTGGCTGAATAGAATACCTAGAGTTATGGGATTCTGAAAGAATATTCTATCTCAACTCGCCCACATCAGGAACACACAATCTACACTAGTAGCGAAGTCCACCATCTCCCCCTTGGGAGAAAACCTCCACTCTCTGATTGTGGACTGCACCTTTTAGTTCAAGCAAGATTGGATCATTGTCTTGATTTTCCTTAACCTCCACTACCAAAGAAGATTCTGCCCCATTCTGAACTATTAGACCATTGTCTGATATGCTCATAAGGCAAACTCCTAAGCGTGAATATCCTTCACTAACTCCTTTCTTTCTTCTTCAACATGGGCTACACTACCCATAGATAGTCTACTAAGAGCATCTGCTACTACATTTGCCTTACCAGGATGATAATTCACACTCATATCATAGTCCTTAAGAAACTCAAGCCATCTCCTCTGGCGAATATTCGACTCTTTCTGGGTGAACACATACTCAAGGCTCTTATGGTCAGTGAACACATCTACATGAACACCATACAAGTAGTGTCTCCATATCTTGAGTGCAAATACAACTGCTGCAAGCTCTAGGTCATGAGTTGGATAGTTCTTCTCATGCACCTTAAGTTGTCAAGAAGCATAAGCTATAACCTTATCTCGCTGCATCAATACACAACCAAGGCCAACTCTGGATGTGTCGCAATAGATCACATAACCATCTGATCCCTCTGATAGAGTCAAAACAGGAGTTGTAGTCAATCTAGTTTTCAACTCTGCAAAACTTTTCTCACAATCATCTGATCATTGAAACTTGACCATCTTCTAAGTCAACCTAGTCAATTGTGAGGCTATGGATGAAAATCCTTCCATGAACCTTCTGTAATAACCCGCTAGACCTAAGAAACTTCTGATATCTGTAGCAGAGGTAGGTCTGGGCCATTGTTTCACTGGTTCTATCTTCTATTAATCCACTTGAATCCCTTCGCTAGACACAATGTGACCAAGGAAAGCAACGGATTGCAACCAGAACTCATAATTGCTAAACTTAGCGAATAATTGGCGATCCTTGAGAGTCTGTAGAACAATTCTCAAATGACTCACATGTTCTTCCTTATTCCTAGAGTAAATTAGGATATCATCAATGAAGACGATAAGGAACAAGTCCAAATACTGCTTGAACACTCTGTTCATCAAATCCATGAAAGCTGCAGGAGTATTGGTTAGTCCAAATGACATAACTACAGATTCATAATGACCATACCGAAATCTTAATGTTGTTTTCAAAATGTCACTATCTCTGACTCTAAGTTGATGATAACCCGATCTGAGGTGTATCTTTGAGAAATGGCTAGCACCCTGAAGTTGGTCAAACAAGTCATCAATCCTGGGGATGGGATACTTATTCTTGATTGTGACCTTGTTCAACTGTCTATAGTCAATGCACATTCTGAGAGAACCATCTTTCTTCTTTACGAATAACATTGGTGCACCCCATGGTGAAATACTAGGTCTGATGAAACCCTTATCTAAAAGGTCTTTCAACTACTCCTTTAATTCCGTAAGCTCTGCTGGAGCCATTCTGTAAGGAGGAATAGAAATAGGCTGGGTATCTGGAAGGAGATCAATTCAAAAGTCGATTTCCCTTTCGGGAGTGTAATGACCCGAATTCTTGAATCTGAATCGCCACCGGCGTCGTTGACCTCTTAGAGGTCGCAGACAAGCCTCATCTTGCATTCATCACATTCATCTAGTTAAATTTGTGGGAAATTTAAAACTTTTTATATGTATGAAGTTTACTTAGACTTCATATAGTCATTATGTATTAAACATTATATACTAAGCTCAACATCAATAGACAACCATCTAATATCAAGAACATTTCAAAACAAATGATGAATAGAATATATTAAGTTGCCAAAATGGCCTTACATCAAAATGTTCGAAATGAAATGTGAAAGAAATGCTAGGGACAACATCCACTATCTATGTCTATATCTAAAGCTAGACTAAGACTGTAGCATCCTCGAAATCAAGAGGATCTACCAAATGGTTTGGAGAAACACTGAAGTCCAAACCGCTGCAAATGTCGTCAATCTGTCCTCTGACCTGTACCTATAAAAATAGTAAATAGTAGGGGGTTAGTACACCACTTGTACTAAGTATGGGTGTATGCACACATACACATAAAACTATGCATGATCAATGAAAGCTCTTCCTAAACAACATGCCATTTCTGCAATGTGTCATCACTAGACTTTCCTAATTTGTTATTTGTGAATTGTGGTATGAATATGATGTATTTTAATGCATTCAAAGCACACAACTCATTTTCTATATGATTACAAGACACTAGTATCATCAACATAATTTTACAACAACTCGACCAAATATTTGAAATCTTAACCCTCCAAACCCGAGAGCCCCTTTTCCCATACTTAGTTTTATTTTCATTCTTTTTTTTCTTCTTGTTGTGTAGTTCAATAATTCCTTTAGTACTATGTTTTACTTACAAGTGCAATGATTCATTGTAGTCCCATACCCACAATGAATCGATGTAAGTAATCCAAGGACTAAGGAATGATTTCCCTACCTTATAGTGAGTCATTCTTTACACTATATATTCATTACATTTCATAAGCCATTCTCTATTGATCATTCCATTGGTTTCATTACTTTCATGCTAGGGAAGTAATGGGTTATTTAGTTAACGTTATGTCTCTACATTACTTTATTGGCATCATATAAGAAGTCATTATAAGCCATGGCTCTTCCTAATCAACATGTTTTCTTAGGAGGTCAAGTCTCTGGACTTGCCTAATTAGTAATAGGAAGGTCATACAATGAATATGTCACACATCATACACACATATTCACATAACATACATTTCATGTTTCATATATTATACATTTCATATCCACGAGACCTTGGAATCGTGGATGTAGCATTAAGACATCTCAAGTGAGGGCCCAACATATGGACCTCAAACCGAGGGCCTTCTTTAGCAAACACAAAGTCTGCTTCATAAGTTCATTCGTACTTCACATTATTCATTTCATTCATTCGTAGGCTGATGTAAACACCAGGTATACTTAGGATAAAGTTTAAGACTCTCATCGGGATCATGAAGTGCAATGACCAAGAATGACCTAATGTCATTACTTGAATCTGGTTTCACCTCCTGATTGTCTTGCAAAAACACCTTCGGTATCGTTCATTTCATTATCTTTCATACTTTGAGTAACTTAAACCTTAACCTACATAGATCATGTGAGCATCATGAAATCCAGTGTCTCCCCCACACCGAAAAGAGGTGGAGTCACTGGCGAAAGTGAAACCAAAACATGCTAGCTTATTGGGTTTGAACAAAGCTAGTTCCCTATGGTGGCAACATAGTTCAAAGACTAGGAGATTTAGGGAGACCCATACCCACCTTGGTGGACAGTCTAATCTCATGAGAATTACGTGAACCTCCGCCCTTCCCAAAAGAAGGCATCACCACTTATAACTAGCCTATCGGTGCTCAGTTTAAAGTTCCTATTTACATTCAACTCATACATAATCGAAGCTTTCTTCTAGCATGAGTTAGTCATAGCTCATTAGATGATTTCTCATCTCTTCTTTACGTATTAAGTGTGAATTGTCCTTACACTTACATCCTTACTTTACATTGATGAATGTGAATTGTCCTTACAAATCATCCTTAGGTGTTAATGAGACTAGTCTCACACATTCTAACACCTTCATTCGTGAGTAATCTTTTAACATAGTAGCTTAGGTGTAAGTGAGACTTGTCTCACTTTCTTTAAAACCTCATTCTTGTCACTTACTTATTTTAGACCCCTTTAATTATGTTATAACTCACGTTACTTCTTTACTTTAGTGTAGTAGCTTCATTTCATCGTTTATGGACGATGAGCACTTTTTTCAATGAGTTACATATGTTCATAGTTCATTCTTATAGGGCATGTTGGGAGTTGTCCCAATGAATGTCATGCCCTTGGTTATGGATTCATTGATGTTAGTTTAGAAGTGCTTAATATATTGTTGATACTTTTACTTCACAAGGAATGGCATATGATTAGTATTGGCTCAAGATTTGGGATGTTAGACTAGTAAATCCATTTTTATTGGCATAAGCAATTTTACGTATGTTCATATTTAAATTGCCATATGTATGAACCCTTAGCCAATCTTTTAATCATTTACATAAGTTCCTAGCCATTAGCATATATTCATTTTGACCAAATGGAGTTAGCCAAATTTTATTGGAACCAGATAGCCCATTCATTCAAGATATGATTTCATAAATGTCTTTGAGCCAATTCTTAGTTTATGGCTTTTAGTGTAACGTTTTAAGAACATATTGGACAGCATCATATTAAAATTTGATGTCTTTAGCATCTTCATAACATCACAACAATAGCAAGTCAACATTTGGTCAAAGACACATAAATCACTTAACACATCACGGACTTAACTTAGCATATTATCGATCCTTAATTATCATGATAGGATTAACTTTACGCAACTACAAGTTCATAAGTTCATTCAATACTCATCATTCAAGAATAATACATGTTAAGAACAGCCAGCACCACATACCAACAACATGATCTCTAACCTATTCAACATTGAAATCGAAAAAGATACTAGGGACAAGGAGTTCAACGAGAACGGGAACAACCGTAGTTTCAAGATCGTTGAATTCGTCGAAAAGAAAGTTCTCTTGGAGAGAGGAGTCCAGGAGAAAAACCCATACCTTATGTAAACCTTAATCTACGAAGACCACCTTGAACGAAAACTTGGATAAACCTTGAAATCGCCTAGGAGAATCAATGGAATTTTCTGATTTTCTTTCGCTCGCTTGCTTACTGTTTTGCATCGTGTATTTGTTTGAGTTTGAACGTGAGTCTAAGTCTTAGGAACTGATCTTGAATAATTCAACTTAGGGGTTAATAAGTTAATTAAATAAATAAATTACTAAAAAGCCCCTCCTAGATTGACTAGAACTAGGAAAACACAATACTTAGTCAAATCTGAAAATTTTTCCCAAGAATTTCGTTTTGACCATTTAAATTAATTAATTAAATGGCTAATTTAATTAACTAAGGGACCTATGGTAATTACTAAAGTGCCCCTAAATCATTGGAAGCAAAATTAACCCTTTTGTACCATCCTAGGTTAAGTACTAGGATGTTTCTTGAGTTGTACTAGGTTAGTGTAAGAATTTTGATTTTACCCCTTAAATTTAATTACTTAAATGGATAATTTAATTAATTTAAGTGACCTAGGGTAATTACTAAAGTAACCTTAAGTCGTTATAACCATAACTAATCCTTTGGACCATCCTAGGTTATGTACTAGGTTGTCCTTTTCTTATCTTAACCGAAATCTGGAAATTTCTTTGTGATTTAGGTTTTATCTTTTTAAATTAATTAATTATGCTGATAAATTAATTAATTAAGTAGCCTAGGATAATTACTAAAGTATCTATAAGTTGTTATGACCATAACTAACCTTTTGGACAATCCTAGGTTAGGTACTAGGTTGTCTTTTTCTTGTCTTAACCGAAATCTAGAAATTGCTTTGCGATTTCAGTTTTGCCCTTTTCAATTAATAAATTAAGATTCTAAATTAATTAATTAAGTAACCTAGGGTAATTAATAAAGTATCCCTAAGTTGTTAGGACCATAACCAACCTTTTGGACAATCCTAGGTTAGGTACTAGGTTGTCTTTTTAACTAGTTACTAGGTTAGTGTCACCCGGTTAAGTCTTAGGTTGTCGGGTGCACTAATTAGTTTATTTCGTTTCGTCCTAGGTTAGTTAGCTAGTTAGGTAAGAAGGTTAGAGTCTAGAATTAGTTAGGAAGTTAGGCCCCACATGGAGTGGTCCCATGTGCATGTTTTTCCCCCTAACTACACTAACCGAATTCGGTTAGGGTGGTCCCCTCCTTTGGACGCTACTTCACATGTCTTGCACATGTGCTTGCACATGGGTTGGTTGTACTTTCCTAACTAATTATTATTTATGGATCATTTGGGAATGTTTACTTATTGTCCCAAGGACCCTCTCCATGTCCTTGGGCACTTCTTAATTTACATGATCATTTTAAATGGACATGTGCTATGGTATCTAGGCTTGACACTTGGATGCCTCATACCTTTTGTGAGTTGGACGACATATATTTTATAATCTTAGGGTCTTCATTGCAGGTACATTTTCTAAACAAGCTCGAATTATATCTTAAATACTTGAGTATACATATATAAAAATTGGCTAACACCTCTTAGCCAATTTTCTATACTACGCGCAATATTTCTCAATATTGGGCATTGGGACGCCTATTTCTTTATGAGAATGTATATTGGGCCATATATGAAGAATATAGTTATTTTAACTACTTGCGTATACATAGAAATTGGTTAACACCCCTTAGCCAATATTCTATGATATGCCCAATATTTCTCAATATTGGGCATTGCGATGCCTATTACTTAATTAATTGAGTTGAGGATCAATATTACTATTTATTTATTTGTGTATACATAGAAATCGGCTAACACCCCTTAGCCAATATTCTATGATATGCCCAATATTTCTCAATATTGGGCATTGGGATGCCTATGTACCCCAATACGCATTCTAACGCACTTACTGGGCTCTTCTCTAGACATATTCGTTTTTCCGGAACGTTACATTATCCCCCACTTAGGAAAATTCATCCCCGATTGACACTTACACATCATTTAAATAAAGAGGGTGATTTTTGAAAGTTACTTTATCATGCTTAAACATTTTTCTTTTGTAAATGTCTGATTCACACTTATTTGGATGATGCATATCATTCAAGCTTATCTGAAGCTTCATATTTGATATTGAAGAACTTCCTTCTCAATCACACTTAACTTAATGCACATCACCACTCATACAACACAAAAATCATGTCTATGCTACACAAAAACAGCAACATGAAATGCAAACATGACTTAATTTTAACTCACATAGTGCTATTATAAGACATACGATTGGTGACCTATCACACCAAATCGACTAAAGCACTTGAAATTAGAGTTTCCTTAAACATAAACTAGACTTAGGAAGAGAGTATCTAACCATAAGAACTGAACAAATGAGGGTAACGGGATCTCATATCGGCCTCGGCCTCCCATTTTTCCCCCTCAACAATATGTTCTCTATAGTGAATTTATTGAGTTGCCGATAATCGATACACATTCTAAGGGTTCCATCCTTTTTCTTACGAACAACACTGGAGCACCCCATGGGGATATGCTCGGCTGGATGAATCTCTTATCAAGTAAATCTTTTTAACTGCAACTTCAACTCTTTGAGTTCGGCTGGTGCCATCCTATATGGAGGAATAGAAATTGGTTTGGTGTTGGGGATAAGTCAACACCAACTCAATCTCACGTTCAGGAAGGATTCCTGGTAAATTCCCCGAAAAGACCTCTTGAAACTCATTCACTATTGACACAGAGTCTATGGAAGGGACTTCCTGCTCTAAGTCATTGATTCTAACTAAGTGGTATAAATACCCCTTAGCTATCATCTTATTGGCTTTTAAATGTGAAACGACTTGGCCTACCTGATTTGAACCACGCTCTTCCCATTCCAGCTCTAACTCATTTGGAAACTGAAGCCTCACTACCCTGTTTTGACAATCTATCGCAGCATAACACTTATGGAGCCAATCCATACCTGAGCCACACTCACCATACGTCTTTCGTCCACGTTGGGCATTTCCATTATGGCCCTTCTTGGGAAGGTCAGATCTTCAGTCTGGCGCCTTAGACCACTTGTCCATCCTAATTCTTGTGTGTATTCTTCTACGTGTTCACACAAGAAGGAAGTTAGATACTTAGAATGACACAAAGTGTCAAAGCTCTATATAGCACGATAAAGAGTAGAAGAAGGGAAGATTTTCCTATCATCGTGCAGTCTCTAAGTCATGATTGTGGCGCGCTTCACAACCATAAGCTAGAAACTACGTAACCTAGTTGTGTTGAGCTTTAGATCCTAGGTAATTTAACCTCATGCTCTGAAACCAGGTTTGTAATGACCCAGATTCTTGAATACGAATCTCCACCGGCGTTGTTGACCTCTTAGAGGTCGCAGACAAGCCTCATCTTGTATTCATCACATTCATCTAGTTAAATTTGCGGAAAATTTAAAACTTTTTATATGGATGAAATTTACTTAGACTTCATATAGTCATTACGTATTAAACATTATATACTAAGCTCAACATCAATAGACAACCATCTAATATCAAGAACATTTCAAAACAAACGATGAATATAATATATTAAGTTGCCAAAACGGCCTTACATCAAAAGGTTCGAAATGAAATATGAAATAAACGCTAGGGACAACATCCACTAGATATGTCTATATCTAAAGCTAGACTAAGACTGTAGCATCCTCGAAATAAGGAGGATCTACCAAATGATTTGGAGAAACGCTGAAGTCCAAACCGCTGCAAATGTCGTCAAACTGTCCTCTGACCTGTACCTATAAAAATAGTAAATAGTAGGGGGTTAGTACACCACTTGTACTAAGTATGAGTGTATGCACACATACACATAAAACTATGCATGATCAATAAAAGTTCTTCCTAAACAACATGCCATTTCTTCAAAGTTTCATCATAGACTTTCCTAATTCGTTATTTGCGAATTGTGGTATGAATATAATGTATTTTAATGCATTCAAAGCACACAACTCATTTTCTATATGATTACAAGACATTAGTATCATCAACATAATTTTAGAACAACTCGAGCAAAGATTTGAAATCTTCACCCTCCAAACCCGAGAGCCCCTTTTTCCATACTTAGTTTTATTTTCAGTCTTTTTCTTCTTCTTGTTGTGTAGTTCAATAATTCCTTTAGTCCTATGTTTTACTTACAAGTGCAATGATTCATTGTAGTCCCATACCCACAATGAATCGATGTAAGTAATCCAAGGAATAAGGAATGATTTCCCTACCTTATAATGAGTCATTCTTTACACTATATATTCATTACACTTCATAAGCCTTTCTCTATTAATCATGCCATTGATTTCATTACTTTCATGCTAGGGAAGTTATGGGTTATTTAGTTAACATTATGTCTCTACTTCCCTTTATTGGCATCATATAAGAAGTCATTATAAGCCATGTTTTCTTAGGAGGTCAAGTCTCTAGACTTGCCTAATTCGTAATAGGAAGGTCATACCATGAATATGTCACACATCATACACACATAGGTTCACATAACATACATTTCATGTTTCATATATTGTACATTTCATATCCACGAGACCTTGGAATCGTGGATGTAGAATTAAGACATCTCAAGTGAGGGCCCAATATATGGGACCTGAACGCGAGGGCCTTCTTTAGCAAAAATAGAGTCTGCTTCATTCGTTCATTCGTACTTCACATTATTCATTTCATTCATTCGTAGGCTGATGTAAACACCAGCTATACCTAGGATGAAGTTTAAGACTCTCATCGGGATCATGAAGTGCAATGACCAAGAATGACCTAATGTCATTACATGAATCTGGTTTCACCTCCTGATTGTCTTGCACAAACACCTTTGGTATCGTTCATTTCATTATCTTTCCTACTTTGAGGAACTTCAACCTTAACCGACATAGATAATGTGAGCATCATGAAATCCAGTGTCTCCCCCACACCGAAAAGAGGTGGAGTCACTTGCCAAAGTGAAACCAAAACATGCTAGCTTATTGGGTTTGAACCAAGCTAGTTCCCTATGGTGGCAACATAGTTCAAAGACTAGGAGATTTAGGGAGACCCATACCCACCTTGGTGTACAGTCTCATCTCATGAGAATTACGTGAACCTCCGCCCTTCCAGAAAGAAGGCATCACAACTCATAACTAGACTATCGGTGCTCAGTTTAAAGTTCCTATTTACATTCAACTCATACATCATCGAAGCTTTCTTCTAGAATGAGGTAGTCATAGCTCATTAGATGATTTCTCATCTCTTCTTTACGTATTAAGTGTGAATTGTCCTTACATTTACATCCTTACTTTACATTGATGAATGTGAATTGTCTTTACATATTATCCTTAGGTGTTAATGAGACTAGTCTCACACATTCTAACACCTTCATTCGTGAGTAATCTTTTAACATAGTAGCTTAGGTGTAAGTGAGACTTGTCTCACTTTCTTTAACACCCCTTTCTTGTCACTTACTTATTTTAGACCCCTTTAATTATGTTATAACTCACGTTACTTCTTTACTTTAGTGTAGTAGCTTCATTTCATCATTTATGGACGATGAGCACTTCTTTCAATGAGTTACATATGTTCATAGTTCAATCTTGTAGGGCATGTTGGGAGTTGTCCCAATGAATGTCATGCCCTTGGTTATGGATTCTTTGATGTTACTTTAGAAGTGCTTAATATATTGTTGATACTTTTACTACACAAGGAATGGCATATCATTAGTATTGGCTCAAGATTTGGGATGTTTGACTAGTAAATCCATTTTTATTGGCATAAGCCAATTTTACGTATGTTCATATTTAAATTGCCATATGTATGAACCCTTAGCCAATCTTTTAATCATTTACATAAGTTCCTAGCCATTAGCATATATTCATTTTGACCAAATGGAGTTAGCCAAATTTTATTGGAACCAGATAGCCAATTCATTCAAGATATGATTTCATAGATGTCTTTGAGCCAATTCTTAGTTTATGGCTTTTAGTGTAACGTTTTAAGAACATATTGGACAGCATCATATTAACATTTTATGGCTTTATCATCTTCATAATATCACAACAACATCGAGTCAACATTCGTCCAAAGATATATAAATCACTTAACACATCACAGACTTAACTTAGCATATTATCGATCCTTAATTATCATTATAGGATTAACTTTATGCAACTACAAGTTCATAAGTTCATTCGATACTCATCATTCAAGAACAATACATATTAAGAAAAGCCAGCACCACATACCAACAACATGATCTCTAACCTATTCAATATTGAAATCGAAAAGGATAATAGGGACAAGGAGTTCGACGAGAAAGGGAACAAGCCTAGTTTCAAGATCGTTGAATTTGTTGGAAAGAAAGTTCTCTTGGAGAAAGGAGTCCAGGAGAGAAACCCATACCTTAAGTAGAACTTAATCTATGAAGACCACCTTGAACGAAAACATGGAGAAACCTAGAAATCGCCTAGGAGAATCAATGGAATTTTCTGATTTTCTTTAGCTCGCTTGCTTACGGTTTTGCGTCGTGTATTTGTTTGAGTTTGAACGTGAGTCTAAGTCTTAGGAACTGATCTTGACTCATTCAACTTAGGGTTTAATAAGTTAATTAAATAAATAAATAATTAAATTACTAAAAAGCCCCTCCTAGATTGACTAGAACTAGGAAAACACAATACTTAGTCAAATCTGAAAATTTTCCTAAACATTTCGCTTTGACCCTTTAAATTAATTAATTAAATGGATAATTTAATTAAGGGACCTAGGGTAATTACTAAGTGACGCTAAATCATTGGAACCAAAATTAACCCTTTTGTACCATCCTAGGTCAAGTACTAGGATGTTTCTTGAGTTGTACTAGGTTAGTGTAAGAATTTCAGTTTTACCCCTTTATTTTAATTAATTAAATGGATAATTTAATTAATTTAAGTGACCTAGGTAATTACTAAAGTACCCTTAAGTCGTTATAACCATAAATAATCCTTTTGACCATCCTAGGTTATGTACTAGGTTGTCTTTTTCTTGTCTTAACCGAAATCTGGAAATTGCTTTGTGATTTAGGTTTTGTCCTTTTAAATTAATTAATTATGCTGATAAATTAATTAATTAAGTAGCCTAGGGTAATTACTAAAGTATCCATAAGTTGTTATGACCATAACCAACCTTTTGGACAATCCTAGGTTAGGTACTAGGTTGTCTTTTTCTTGTCTTAACCGAAATCTGGAAATTGCTTTGTGATTTCGGTTTTTCCCTTTTAAATTAAATAATTAATCTGCTAAATTAATCAATTAAGTAACCTAGGGTGATTAATAAAGTATCCCTAAGTTGTTAGGACCATAACCAACCTTTTGGACAATCCTAGGTTTGGTACTAGGTTGTCTTTTTAACTAGTTACTAGGTTAGTGTCACCCGATTAAGTCTTAGGTTGTCGGGTGAACTAATTAGTTTATTTCATTTCCTCCTAGGTTAGTTAGCTAATTCGGGCAGTAGGTTAGATTCTAGAATTGGTTAGGAAGTTAGACCCCACATGGAGTGGTCCCTTGTTCACGTTTTTCCCCCTAACTTTCCTAACCGAATTCGGTTAGGGTGGTCCCCTCCTTTGGCCGCTACTTCACATGTCTTGAACATGTGTTTGCACATGGGTTGGTTGTACATTCCTAACTAATTATTATTTATGGTTCATTTGGGAATGTTTACTTATTGTCCCAAGGACCCTCTCCATGTCCTTGGGCACTTCTTAATTTACATGATCATTTTAAATGGTCATGTGCTATGGTATCTAGGCTTGACACTAGGATGCCTCATACCTTTTGTGAGTTGGACGACACATATTTTATTATCTTAGGGTCTTCATTGCAGGTACAGTTTCTAAAAAAGCTTGGATTATATCTTAAATACTTGCGTATACATATATAGAAATTGGCTAACATCCCTTAGCCAATTTTCTATGATATGCCCAATATTTCTCAATATTGGGCATTGGGTTGCCTATTACTTAATTAATTGAGTTGAGGATCAATATTAGTATTTATTTATTTGTGTATACATAGAAATTGTCTAACACCCCTTAACCAATATTCTATGATATGCCTAATATTTCTCAATATTGGGCATTGGGATGCCTATGTACACCAATACGCATTCTAACGGACTTACTGGGCTGTTCACTAGACATATTCATTTTTCCGGAACATTACAGGGAGGATCTTTGGGAAGATCTTCTGGAAACTATTCTGGAAACTCACTGACTACTGGAACTTACTCAAGAGTAGGGGTTTCAGAGTTAGAATCCTTAACCCGAACTGGATGTTAGAGATAACCCTTAGAGATCATCTTTCTAGCCTTAGGTAAGAAATAAATCGACCCATAGGCACTAAGCTACTACCCTTCCATTCTAAAATTGGTTCGTCTGGAAACTGAAAAAAAACAATCCTAGTTCTACAATCCACTGAGGCATAACATGAATGAAATCGAAGTCTACCATTTCTAACTCTACAAGATCTGATGAGCTGACTTTTTGAGAGACTATGACAGGGCAATTTCTGTATACCCGTTTAGCTATAACTGGCTCACCTACTGGAGTAGAAACTGAGAAGGGTTCTGAGAGTTTCTGGACTAACACTGATCTGGACTGCTATAGTGAGTTATAAAAGACAAAGTCGTCTCTGTTGTCTTCCCACTAAGTGAACCATATGTGAGTCACATCCTTAAGCTAGTAGAATGCCAAGTTCACCTATCACTATCAGTTCCTTGCATCAAACTAATTATTTTCTTGACCTCGTCATTGAATTTCTGTGGGTTCTTACCAACTTGCGACCCTAAAAACTTAGGCGGATTCATCCTAACAAAATCACAAACTGTGGCTGCCACTAATCGATCACTTCTATTAGTAGGAACTAGAACCTGCTGATTGTTCTGGTTGGTTATACTCTGAGCCAAAAATTGAATTGACGTTCTAAAACTCTGTATTAGAACTTACTTATCTGGTACTAGAGGAACTGCGTTAGCATTGCGTGCATTAGCATTCCATGTCTAAGCTCTACGAGAAGGCATGATCTGAAACGTAGAACGTCAAGTTTCATGGAATAAGATCATACCTTACGCATGATAAGAGTACCAAGAAAGTGAAGTTTTCCTAAAACACTTCATAGCCTCCCTCTAATTAGATGTGGTGCACTTCACACCCATGAAAATGACTCTACTTAGTGTGGCTTTTCAGACATCCTAGGACTCTTGAACCTAGTGCTCTGATACCAAGTTTTGTCACGCCCCGAGCTACCCCCGAGATGCGGACACCGAACCTAGGACCACAAGTTATCCCAACATAACCCTGCAGGCATGATCATGAGCATACTAAAGATAATAAACTGATGCGAAAGCTAAATCATAATTTATTATGAAAAGATGGGGAATACCCATATGCTAAAACTGATATAATATGAACACTGATGAGTTCAATACAATGAAGTTACTAACTCAACATTAAGCTAAAACTAACTATGTCTAAAATAAGCCTCTAAACTAGACTATAAATACTGGAAATTGATCTATGTGTGATCTGGATGTTCAGAACCTGAACCTACATCACAAGAAGATGTAGCGAACATATGCGTCAGTACTTGAAGGTAGTGAGCATGAAGGATAGAGTAAAGCTGAAATAAAACATAACTGAACAAGTACAAAAGCAAGTAAATAAACTAAACATAATAACGGAATGCAATGACCGGTTTATAACATGCTAAAACTGAATACTGAATATATTGATAAATGGTCAATGCAGAGAGTCTGACTAATCTGTGGGAGCTACTAATAACCGATAATAAAATCACATGAGTTAAATGTGGAGTCCGATGTATACGCCCCATCGAGAGGACCCAATATACCCTGCTAAAGGTATAAAGGCATTCTGGCGTGATCATTAAACTGATTGCCCACAGAGGGGACTTACAACCTACTTGGCTAGTAGTTCTGGGACTATTGGGTACGTTAAATCCTAGTCCAGCTCGGTATTATGCTACTCCCAATGAATTATGTAAATTAACTGATTATATCTGAGTTTCTGTAAATACTGGATAGCTAAAAACTGAACATGCAACATTTAATCTAATAATGATGCATTAAAAACTGAAGCATGCATATCTGCATAACTGAAATATCTGACGTAGCATGTGTAAATTCAAGAACTAAAGAAATACAAAGCTAGGGTTCTGAAGTTCATGCGATAATCTGAGTTATAACATGATAATCTGATTTGGAACATATAATTAACTAGATCACAAAGTTCTATCAAAGTTCTAGAAACCCTAGGTTTAATCATGATAAGAGAATCAGGAACTGATTCAAAACTAGGGACCCAATGGGTGAAAGGAAACCACTAGTGAAATCCCACATACCTGGTAATAAAATCCATGGGAAAATACTTAAGTTTCGGGGCTGGAACTGCTGGATCTTGTGGCATTCTTGAACTAGGGTTCTTGAGCTTTTTATCCTCTCTTTCTTCTAATTATCTAAGTTTTGATTTAATGATTTGACTTTGACATGTTTTAATTATGTTCCTAGGCTTAAACAGACTAAAATATGATGATTTAGGGTCAAAACGACGTATATTAGGGTTTAAACAAAGTGGGAAAGGTCTAAAAGACCCCAGGGAAAGTTTATATCGGACCAACCTACGGCCAGGACAGACGGTCCGTAGGTGGATCCACGCCCCGTCAGTTCGTCCGTAGGTTAGGCCTGTTCGACAGACCTTTACTAAAACGGGCATAACGTTTAACTCAGAGGTTTGATTTTATCAAGGTCGGTGTCTATGGAAAGATAATTAAATTATCTATCTGTGGATAGGTCATGGACACCTAATTCATTTTGTGCTAAGAGTTATGACCATTTGAAGTTGACCAAACTGCACTTCTCCCTTAACTGTCTGCTAATTCTACCCTACTGTCAGACCTATGGACCGTGGGTCCATCTACGAACCTTGATGGTCATCCGTGGCTCTTGTCAGAGAGTGGGTGAAGGGGGTCTTGATCGACGGTCATGAACTACGGACCGTAGTCTGACCTACGGACCGTAAATCCATCCGTCGACCAACACTTAACCAATTTTCCTAGGCTGAGATTTTTGGGAGTTTATGATCCCATCGACGGTTGTGCAGGACAGACCGTTGGTCAGGATATGGTCCGTCGATGGTCACGTCAGTTGCACCTGTAGATTTTTATGAAAAACTGATTTTTGGTCTGTTTTGGCTATGGGGTGTTACAAAAAGTATGCTAAGGATTATGTCGAAATGATTTATATGATTATATGAGATATGTTAAAGTGTGTGATGTGATTAATGAAGGTCTAAGTATGTATAGAATGAAGTGTAAATGACAGTGATGATTTATGTTACAAGTGTGCTCACATGTACACATTTCAACGAATGAATGAATGAAGTTAAAGAATGTGAATGAAAAGGGGAGTTTCGGGGTAAACACTCATTGTGAGTTGAGATGAAGTATTTAGTAGCAACCTCATTATCTCCCAAGAGCTTTCTAATGTATGTTGGAGGATGGATACCCATTGTGAGTTGAGATGGTAAGTCCAAAAGTTATCCTTGACATTTAGTAATGAATGTTTAAGACTCCGTGGGGGAGTTACGCTTAGCACCGAGAGGATTTGAAGAAGGGGTGGGTGCACATTGTGAGTAGAGATGTTGTACCCAATGTACCTCTTGAGATGAGTACTCGTTGTTAGTAGAGAGTGAGTTACTTAGTAGAAATCTCCGTATCCCTAAACTATGTGCCCGCATAGGTGTAGCTATTGGACAAAGCAATGTAAAAGCTAAGAGAAACACCCCACCCTAGGAAAGTGGGGAACCCTCATCCGATAAGGGTAGTATCGGGATTCCATATCTTGATGTCATAGTATATGTCGGTTAAAACTATTCCCCCACAAAAGAATGAAAGATATAAGTCTCCTAAAAGAATGTACTACTTAGGGTAGGTGGTGGTATGGGACACTATCTATCCATTGCACTAAGTAGACCTTCCGAAAGGGGATTCTTGGTGTGTTTCGTATGAAGTGGATGAACTAAGTCTCCTAAAAGAACGTATTACTTAGGGTAGGTGGTGGTATGAGACTCTATCTATCCATTGCACTAAGTAGACCTTCTGAAAGGGGAGTCTTGGTGTGTTCTATATGAATTAAACGAATGAGTTATCATGTGTCTTAATGAAGTTAGATTACTTAAATTATAATGTGAAAGAAGCAAGTTAAAGTTAAGTGTTATGTAATGAAGTTATGAATGACTAATGTACAGTGCTTAATCCAAGGGAATCCTCAAGGAGTTAAGTGGGAGTAGTAGTATGGGATGCTACTCTCACATTGCACTTAGTGTGACTTATAAGTCCTATTGGAGAAGGGTACTTACATGTAATCCTTATGAATTAATGTTTTTCAAATGTCTAGCCAAGAGTGTGGACTTGATTCCCGTAGTAGGTAAGCCTATGGTTGGTAGTCTTAAGGATCACTTTGGTGTGCCTTGAAGGGGTTGTATGAGCGGTCTCTTCTTTTCTTACCTTAGGGAGTCTTAGGATAACTTGGTTAGGTAAACCTCAAAGGAAAAGAGTTCACATTACTTTGGATGAATTATTCACTGTAACATGCCACTGTTTCACTTTGTTTCAATGTAATGATTCTTTTGGGATTCACTGTAAAGAGACTTTTTGTTCTAAAATTATGGAACTATTTTATTATGTGCTAAATGATAATTCTTATACTATTTCAACTCTAAATTCATGAAGGTTTTACTTATTTTGCATGAAAGCTTATTTTACTAAAATGTTCCTTTTTACATGTTTTTGCATATGCCATACTTAGTACATTGTTTGGCACTAACCCCATACTTTTCTATACTTAATAAATATATGTTGGAGGATAGTTGTAGACTAGAAGATATTTATGTTGTGTCTTTAAGTCGGCTTGTGAAGACAAGATCATTCCTTAGCTTTGATGAAGGATGTTTCTCTTTATTATTTATTCGTGAAAAGTTTTAATTCCACACTACTTTTCATGTATATGTAATGAATGATAGCTAAGGCTTGTACAAGACCTCCGAAAGGTCAAGTACGCAATTGTTCCGACCCATGGGTTCTCCCTAACTTCTAGGGGGTACTTTCGGGTAGTTACATTATATGTTGTGATGTTATGAACTGTTGTACATGAATTGTTGTTATGCAATTATCTTGGAGTTAATCATGCTTATGTGATCTTAATATGATATCATTCATGTTGATATTACCTTACGTTGATAATATCGATGTTGACTTGATTTTATGATGATGTTTGTTTTGTATTGAATATGGACTTTTCTTAAATGATGTCGTGACTATTGGCTTGTATATGTTCTTAATTATGCATAAAGGCTTTTAAAATGACTTAGCATGGTTTTGACAAAATGTCCTTTTAAGCATGATTTCAATGGTTTTACTTAAATATGTTTCCATACTTAGTACATGTGGTTGTACTAACCCATATTGGTTTCCTTTTTCCCAAAGAATGTAGGTTCGGGTCATTGAAGTATAGGAGGCCAATTTGAAAGAAGACTTGGACATTTTCCCCAAGTTATTAGTAGGTCCTCAATTTTAGGGGATATTACCATTTCACTTTTCTATCTATGTTGTTGTTATCTCTAAAGACATTATTTCATTCCCTTATCTTTAAGACTATTGTTGTAAGTCTATATATGGCCCTTTGTACTGAAGTATGGGCTATGCCTAAAGGTTGTAATACTCTTTAGATGGTTTAATGTGAGACAATACTATTAGACTATTTCCTATGTATTTGTTATGTTGTCTAAACGAGAAGCCTATGTAAGCTTCAATTAGCCAGGAGTCTATGTAAACTCCCTATATGATATGTGAGAGGTCACTGTATACCTCACTAGGTAAAAGTTTTAAATTTTCCGCATTTTTACCTATGATATGTTTTCACGAATACTAAGGGCTTGTCAAAGTCCTCTCCGAGGATGACAACGCTGGTTACATCTAGGGAGTGCTCCCCGGTCCTGAAAAACTTTGTATTAGAGCCAGATTGAAGTAATCTTAGGATTGATGTCTCAGTCAACCGCGTCTACGTAGAGTCTTGCTCATGGGTGTGAAGCGCGCCACACTTATGAATGAGAGACGATGTGATGCTTAGGAATTCTCACTTATTTGTAATCTTTAAAGTCGTGCCTCTATAGTGGTAACTCTATGTGTCCCTTTTTCTTCTAATCTTGTTTTGAGGATATAGGAGCTGAATACGAGAAGGGAAGCCGAAAGGAGAGTGGAGGAAGATTTGGCCAATGCGGGATTTCTTCCCCAAGAGAACAAAGCTCCTCCATAAGGAAATAAAGTTCCTCCGCAAGACCAAGCTCTAGTCATTCCTCCACCTATGACGGATGGGGAAATAAGGTGGGATTTTCTAAGTTTGGCTCAAGCTATGATTACCTAAGCCCTGCGGTAGCTACTAAAGACCAAGCCATGGCAGCTCAAGCAAACCAAGATTTTGGACCCCGTGGTCAACAAAATGCTCGTACCATGGATTCTGGCTTGTGGGACTTCACAAGGATGAACCCTTCAATGTTCATTGGGTCTAAGGTGAATGAAGATCCCCAAGACTTTCTTGATGAGGTATGCGAGACCTTATATGCTATGGGAGTAAGTTCTAATGATCAGGCCGAGCTAGCCTCATATCAACTCAAGGATGTGGCTCAAACTTGGTACATCTAATAGATAGACAATAGGGCTTTGAGAGTGGGTCCTATAACTTGGGAGAAGTTTAGAAGGGCTTTTCTTGATAGGTTCTTCCCAAGGGAGAAAAGGGAGGAGAAAATAGAAGAATTCATCAACCTTTGTTAAGGAGGTATGAGTATGAAAGAGTACTCCTTGAAGTTCACTAAATTGTAAAAGTATGATCATTGTTTCGTATCAAATCCTAGGGATAAGATGAGCCACTTTGTGATGGGAATGTCCGATGATCTAGTTGAAGAGTGCCATTCGGCGATGCTTCATGACAATATGAACATTTCTTGTTTGATAGTTCATGCGCAACAAGTTAAGGAGACTAGACTCAAGAGGAAGAACAGGGATTTTAAGAAGGCCAAGTCTTTTGAGGGAGGTACTTCTAAGGGTAGGATTGAAATACAAGACAATCCTAAGTTCAAAAAGAGGGGTTTCAACCAAATTCCTTCCAATTTCACTAAGTCTAACAAGGATAGGGTGTCGAACTCTAGATCACAAAAGGGAAGGAGTGGAAATTCACCTAGTCAGAAACCTACTTGTTCCAAGTGTGGTAAAAAGCATAATGTGAATGCTTGGTGGGAACGGGAAATTGTTTTGGTTGTGGAAAATATGGCCATAATTTTAAAAATTGTCCCTTGATTAAGGCTATAGGAAAGGAGGGTAGCCAAGCTCAAGTAAGCGGTCCTAGTTTCGATGCTCCAAAGAGGAACCACTTCTATGCTCTCTTCTCTAAGGGTGAGCAACAGGAGTATCCCATGTGGTCACCGGTATGTTACAAGTCTTTTATATTGATATTTATGCTTTACTTGACCCAGGTGCTATTTTATCATTTGTAACTCCTTTAGTAGCTAAAAAGTTTGATGTTTTACCCTATATTCTAGTTGACCCTTTTGTGGTTACTACCCCGGTGGGTAACTCGGTTGTGGCTAGAAGAGTCTTGGAGTTGTCCAATATCATTGCCCAATAGAGTTACATGGGTGGATTTGGTAGAACTTGATATGGTTTATTTCGATCTCATTTTTGGTATGGATTAGTCGCATGCTTTTTTTGCTTCCATTGATTGTAGAACAAGGGTAGTTAAGTTCAATATTCCTAATTAACCCATCTTAGAGTGGAAGGGGGGTAACTCAATCTCTAGAGGTCGTATCATTTCGTGTCTAAAAGCTTGTAAAATGATCTCTAACGGGTGTCTTTACCATATTGTGTGTGTCAAGGATCTTGACTCCGACATTCATCCATTAGAGTCGGTCCCCGTAGGGAAGGATTTTCCAAAAGTCTTTCTCCATGACATGCCCAGAATTTCTCCTAAACGGGAAATAAACTTTGGTATTGACTTATTACCAGATACTGAGCCTATTTCAATCTCTCCTTACCAGATGGCTCTGGTCGAGTTGAAAGAGCTAAATCTTCAACACAAAGACTTATTAGACAAGGGTTTCATAAAGCCTAGTATTTCAACATGGGGAGCTCCGGTGTTGTTTATTAAGAAAATGGATGGGTCCCTTAGGATGTGCATTGATTATCGTCAACTTAATAAGGTCACCATAAAGAACAAGTATCCTCTCCCTCGGATTGACGACTTGTTTGAACAACTCCAAGGGGCAAGCTAATTTTCTAAAATTGATTTAAGGTCGGGGTATCACCAACTTAGGGTGAGAGGTGAAGACATACCTAAAACGATTTTTGGAACTAGGTATGTTCATTATGAGTTCTTAGTCATGTCTTTCGGTCTCACTAATGCCTCGACGACTCTTATGGACCTCATGAATAGGGTGTTCTGGAATTACCTTGACTCCTTTGTAATTGTCTTCATTGATGATATCTTGGTATATTCTAATAGTGAGGATGATCACATGGGTCATTTAAGGGTAGTATTGCAAGTCCTTAAGGAACACCAACTCTTTGCCAAGTATAGTAAATGTGAATTTTTGTTGAGATCAATTGTGTTTCTAGGTCACATCAACTCTAGTGAGGGTATTGAGGTCGGTCTGATGAAAATTAAAGCGGTTAAGAATTCTAAGAGTGAGGATGATCACATGGGTCATTTGACAGTGATGATTTATGTTAAAGGTCTAGACCTTTGACTCCAACTGATATTAGAAGTTTCTTGGGTTAAGCCGGGTATTATAGGAGGTTTTTGGATGGTTTTGCATCCATTGCTTCTATTTTGACTAACTTGACCTAAAAGAGTGTTAAGTTTGAGTTATCGGAGGCTTGTGAAAGAAGCTTCCAAATGTTGAAAGATAGCTTACCTCCGGTCTGGTATTGACTTTACTTGAGGGTACCAAGTGTTTTGTGGTATATTGTGATGCTTCCTGAGTAGATTTGGGTTGTATCTTTATGCAACGTGGTAAAAGGGTAGCCTATGCCTCTAGACAACTCAAGGTGCATGAGAAGAACTATCCAACTCATGATCTTGAATTAGCGGCCGTAGTGTTTGCTTTGGAAATATGGAGGCATTACTTGTATGGTGACTGTTAGGAGGGAAGACTACTCCACCTTAATTTCGTGCAAGAAGTTAACAAAGCTTAATGGCAGTCAAGTCCACTTCAACTCAGCCCTTTCACAGCCTATTCTACCCAACGTTAAAGGACGTTTTTCTGTATTTATGCCTTAGATTATTTTTCAGACTTTAACATGAAATCGGCACACAAACATAAGGGCAAACCCAACCTTTATATTTATTCTCAAAAGCAATACAAAGGACTCAATCGTTGATCAATAATTTTGTCCAACTTCAATATCGACTTCAATTTAAGGCACAATAACAAGTAGATTGTTGCCTTAGACATTTTCTAAAACCCTCACGTTTTATTCCAAGTGTCTTGGTGAAATTCCAGACTTAATCTTCCCTCTTTCACCTTAGGATAACAATTCTATCCTCTATACTTAGCAAATTACGTCCAACACACAAGGCTGTCCATTTATAGAACATGTGGCACCCTTGTGTTTACATAACATAGTGTTGTGACACATGTCTAACACTTGTAAAATGCTTAGCCTACTAAATTAAACTTCAGTTGACATGCCAAACTGATAAGGCATTTATAATTTTGAATTTAAAAGTAATTACAACATAGAACGAATCTGGACACAAGAGGTTACAAAAAGGTAACCACCGCATGTGCATGGCATGTGATCTTGGTGACTGGATTTCGTTGCTTTGCTGAATTTTCCTTCAATATTTTTAACTCCAATACAATTTCTAAACATTGTATAGTCAATGCTTCATCTAATCCCACCTGAATCCATCCGCACATTTTCCATGCCTGTGCACCACCGACGCCCTGCCACTGCCTGCCGCTGCCTTACTTTGGCCTTGTTAATTTTTAATCCACTCGTGCTATTTTTTGTTTTGTTGTTGCATTTCATTCATAATTGACAATTTTTCAATTTTGCTCAGCTCAAATTTCCCACATTTGACCAGACGATGTGATTGTCGCATGCCAACGTTGCCCACAACCGATGTCAGCGAGAGTCCAAGTCATGCAATGGGTTGTTGCCTTGCCAACACCCATGTCATGTCTTGACACTATTCTACCAACATATTTTGAATCCAATTGACCATGCCAACACTCTGCACACATAACATATGAGTGATTCCACCCACATTTATGGCCTTTGGCAAAGTCGTCCATGCCAACCCTTTGCCACACCCATGACTATGGCGAGTCACTTGGTCGGGACCATTACAAACTTCCTCCACCTAATGAAACTCGACGTCCTCTTCGAGGAAATCATTCATCTGAACCTATTTGGGTTCCGGACAAGGATCATTTCATGTCCATCATCTTCATCTTCAACCAACGCCAAAGAATTCACTTTTGACGTTTTTGCCTCATTGTTCTTTTCCTTTTTCCCATTCGGCAGAATGTATGGCATTCACTTTCATTTGAACTGGATAGTCCCTTTTAAAATGAGGACCACCACAAGTAAAGCATCCCCCAAACATTCCCTTCTATTTTGGAAAAGAAGACTCCCTTTGTCTAGTTTTTCCACCTTCATCTTCTTTTCTGCAGCATGGCCCTTTCCATTTTTCTTCCACTCCTTCCCCTTGTCTTCCTGTTTTAAGTGCGAAAATACCTTGGGTCATCACCCTCATCAAAGTCAGCCAATTTGTCTATTGCCATTATGGCAGAATTAAGAGTTTGGACACTCTGTCTTCTTAACTCTCTTTGTGCCCATTCTTTCAACCCGCTTATGAAATAGTGCAACTTGTCTTCTTCGACCATGTTGCCTATATTCAACATCAAGAATGAAAATTCCTAGATATAAGCCCTCACTCTGTTGCCTTGTTTCAAACGTCGCAGCCCATCCCTTGCCAATAAAGACGAATTTCTCGGAAGGAATTGAGTTTTCAATTCTTTCTTCAACATTTCCCACGTTTCAATCTGTAGTAAATTCGAACTTTCTACTTTAACAACCCTTGTTCTCCACCAAACCTTGGCATCATCACTTAAATACATTGTTCTGACTGACATCTTTTCAGCATCTTGAACCTTTGCTGCCTTGAAGTAATTTTCGATATCCCAAAGAAAGTTCTCCAATTCCTTGGAAATCCTCACACCATTGTAGGCCTTAGGTTATGGAACCTTCATCCTTATGGGTCCAATTGGTCCTTGCAACTCCCGACCTAGAAGAAGAACTTCACCACGCAGATCTTGTTTCTCCCTACGAACAAGTTCCATCTCTTTTTGGGCAGTGTCATGTCTGATTGCATATTCTACCTCCAACATCAACACTTTTTTGTTCAAGACCTCTTCGGTCAAGGTTAATTCTACGCTCACTCTTTGAATTTGAGTGACCAGATCAACCAAGTCCTCCCCATCGTTTGTTCCACTAATAAGTGCTTCCAATCGTGTCACTCTTTCCCGTTGTTCAGCATTTCCTCCAGCCATTGAATAATCTAAGCAAGGCTCTGATACCAATTGTTAGGAGGGCAGACTACTCCACCTTAATTTTGTGTAAGAAGTTAGTCCAACCTAATGGCTATCAAGTCCCACTAAACTCAGCCCTTTCACATCCTATTCTGCCCTACGTTCAAGGACGTTTTTCTACCTTTATGCCTTAGATTATTTTTCAGACATTAATATGAAATCAGCAAACAATTATACGGGCAAACCCAACCTTTATATTTATTCTCAAAATAAATACAAAGGACTCACTCCTTGAACAACAATTTTGTCCAACTTCAACATCGATTTTGACTTAAGGCACAATAACAAGCCGATAGTTGCCTTAGACACTTTCTAAAACCCTCACGTTTTATTCCAAGTATCTTGGTGAAATTCCAGACTTAATCTTCCCTCTTTCACCTTAGGATAACAATTCTATCCTCTATACTTAGCCAATTTTGTCCAACACACAAGGTTGTCCATTTATAGAACATGTGACAGCCTTGTGTTTACATAGCACAGTGTTGTGACACATGTTTAACACTTGTCAAATGCTTACCCTACTAAATTAAACTTCAGTTGACATCCCCAACTGGTAAGGC
Source organism: Solanum sitiens (assembly GCA_016801875.1). NCBI lineage: Eukaryota > Viridiplantae > Streptophyta > Magnoliopsida > Solanales > Solanaceae > Solanum > Solanum sitiens. Next base: position 3,877,350 of record JABWTJ010000012.1, on the reverse strand, counting down.
ATTTCAAAGTTTGAATTTAAAAGCAATTATAAGATACAACGAATCTGGACACCAGCAGTGACAAAAAGGTAACCGCCGCATGTGCATGACATGTGATCTTGCTGACAGGATTTCGTTGTCTTTATGCATTTTCCTTCAATATTTTTGACTCCAATACAATATCAAAACATTGTATAGTCAATGCTTCATCAAAGACCACCCGAATACATCCGCACATTTTCCATGCTTGCGCACCACCGACGCCCTGCCGCTGCCGTACTTTGGCCTTGTTAATTTTTAATCCACTCGTGCCATTTCTTATTTTCTTTTTGCATTTCATTCATAATTGACAATGCTTCAATTTTGCTTAGCTCAAATTTCCCTCATTTGACCATACCATGTGATTTTCGCATGCCAACTTTGCCCACAACCGATGTCAGCCAATGTCCAAGTCATGCCATGGGTTGTTGCCTTGCCAACACCCATGTCATGTCTTGACACTATTCTACCAACATATTTTGAACCCAATTGACCATGCCAACATTCTGCACACACAACGCATGACAGAATCCACCCGCATTTTGGCCTTTGGCAAAGTCATTCATGCCAACCCTTTGCCACGCCCATGCCTATGGTGAGTCACTTGGTCGGGACCCTTACACACTTCCTCCACCTAATGAAACTCGACGTCCTCTTTGAGTACATCATTAATCTGAACCTATTTGGGTTTCGTACAAGGATCATATAATTTCCATCATCTTCATCTTCAACCAACGCCAAATAATTCACTTTTGACTTTTTTGCCTCATTGTTCATTTCCTTTTTCCAATTCGGTAGAAAGTATGGCATTCACTTTCACTTGAATTGGATAGTCTCTTTTCAAATAAAGAACACCACAAGTAATGTATCCCCCAAATTTTCCCTTCTGTCTTTGAAAAGAAGACTCCATTTGTCTAGTTTTCGCACCTTCATCTTCTTTTTCAGCAGCATGGCCTTCCCATTTTCCTTCCACACCTTCCCCTTGTCTTTTTGTTTGATGTGCGAAGAACTTTTTGTTTTATGTGCGAAAAATCCCTTGGGTCATCACCCTTATCGAAGTCAACCAATTTGTCTACTGCTACTATGGCAGAATTAAGAGTTTGGACATTTTGTCTTCTTAACTCTCTTTGTACCCATCCTTTCAGCCCGCTTACGAAATAGTGTAAGTTGTCTTCTTCGACCATGTTGCCTATGTTCAACATCAAAAACAAAAATTCCTTTATATAAGCCCTCACTGTGCTTCCATGTTTCAAACGTCATAGCCCATCCCTTACCAACCAAGACGAATTGCTTGGAAGGAATTGAGTTTTCAATTCTTTCTTCAACATTTCCCAGGTTTCAATCTGTAGCAAATTCGAACTTTCTACTTCAGCAACCCTCGTTCTCCACAAAACCTTGGCATCATCACTTAAATACATTGTTATGACTTACACCTTTTCAGTATCTTAAACCTTTGCTGCCTTGAAGTAATTTTCGATATCCCAAAAAAAGTTCTTCAATTCCTTGACACTCCTCACAACATTGTAAGCCTTATGTTATGGAACATTCATCCTTATGGAGCTAATTGTTCCTTGCAACGTCCGACGTAGAAAAAGAACTTCACCACACAGATCTTCTTTCTCCCTACGAACAAGTTCCATCTCTTGTTGGTCATTATCGTGTCTGGTTGCATATTCTGCCTCCAACATCAACACTTTTTCGTTCAAGACCTCTTCGGTCAAGGTTAATTCTACCTTCACTCTTTAAATTTGAGTGTCCAGATCAACCAAGTCCTCCCCATCGTTTGTTCCACCAATAAGCGCTTCCAATCGTGTCACCCTTTCTCGTAGTTCAGCATTTCCTCCAGCCATCGAATAATCTAAGCAAGGCTCTGATACCAATTGCTAGGAGGGCAGACTACTCCACCTTAATTTCGTGTAAGAAGTTAGTCCAACCTAATGGCAGTCAAGTCCCACAAAACTCAGCCCTTTTCACATCCTATTCTGCCTAACGTTCAAGGACGTTTTTCTGCCTTTTTGCCTTAGATTATTTTTCGGACTTTAACATGAAATCAGCAAACAAATATTCGGGCAAACCCAACCTTTATATTATTATCAAAATAAATACAAAGGACTTACTCGTTGAATAACAATTCTGTCCAACTTCAACTTCAACTTCGACTTAACACACAATTACAAGTCGATTGTTGCCTTAGACACTTTCAAAAACCATCACGTTTTATCCCAAGTGTTTTGGTGAAATTCCAGACTTAATCTTCCCTCTTTCACCATAGGATAACAATTCTATCCTCTATACTTAGTCAATTTCGTCCAACACACAAGGCTATCCATTTATAGAACATGTGGCAGCCTTGTGTTTACAAAGCATAGTATTGTGACACATGTCTAACACTTGTTAATTGCTTAGCCTACTAAATTAAACTTCAGTTGACATCCCTAACTGATAAGTAATTTCAAATTTTTAATTTAAAATCAATTACAAGATACAACGAATTTGGACACCAGCGGTTACAAAATGGTAAATGCCGCATGTGCATGACATGTGATCTTGCTGACTGAATTTCGTTGCTTTCCTGCATTTTACTTCAATATGTTTGACTCCAATACAATTTCTAAACATTTTATAGTCAATTCTTAATCAAAGTCCACCCGAATCCATCCGCACATTTTCCATGCTTGCGCACAACCGATGCCCTATCGCTGCCTTACTTTGGCCTTGTTAATTTTTAATCCATTCGTGCCATTTCTTGTTTTCTTGTTACATTTCATTCATAATTGACAATTCTTCAATTTAGCTCAGCTCAAATTTCCCGCATTTGACCAGACCATGTGATTTTCACAGGCCAACTTTGCCCACAACCGATGTCAGTCGGCGTCCAAGTCATGCCATGCGCTGTTGCCTTGCCAACACCCATGTCATGTCTTAAAACTGTTCTACCAACATATTTTGAACCCAATTGACCATACAAACACTATGCACACACAATGCATGACTGATTCCACCTGCATTTTGGCCTTTGGCAAAGTCATTCATGCCAACCCTTTGCCACGCCCATGCCTATGTCGAGTCACTTAGACGGGACCCTTACAGTGTCCATGTGGATGTATTTACCGACTATAAGAGTCTTCAAAATGTATTCACTCAAAAAGAGTTGAATCTCCAACAAAGAAGATGGTTGAAAATTTTGAAAGACTATGACATGAGTGTCCTTTACCATCCCGACAAAGCTAATGTGGTTGAGGATGCTCTATGTGGTATGTCAATAGGTTGTGTACCCTATCTTCCAGATGATAAGAAGGAATTGCTAAAATAGGTTCATAGATTGGCTCGGTTGGGTTTTCGGTTGGAGGATTCTCCAAAAAAAGAGGGTATATGCTTCATCATAACTCTGAATCATCATTAGTGGTGGAGGTGAATTCTAAGCAGCACCTTGATCCCCTATTGATGGAGTTAAAGGAATCGGTACTTAGAAAATTCAATGAGGCCTTCTCCTAAGGAGGGGATGGTGTTCTAAGGTACCGAGGTAGATTATGTGTAATGGATGTTGATAATTTGAGGGGGAAAATTTTGGAAGAAGCTCATGGTTTCCGATATTTGATTCATCCGGGTTCCACCAAAATGTATTGTGATCTGAGAGAGGTATATTCATGGGGTTGTTTGAAAAGGAACCTATGAGAGTGTGTGCCTAGGTGTCCTAATTTCCAATAAGTTACAGTCGGGCATCCAAAGCCAAGTGGTTTGACTAAAGTAATGGTTGTTACTACTTGGAAATGGGAGGAAATTAGTATGGATTTTGTTGTTGGGTTTCCTCAAACCTAGAGGAAAAATGACTCAATTTGGGTTATTGTGGATTGATTGACAAAATGTGCTCAATTTATCCCTATCAAGTCTACTTACTAGGTGGAGGATTATGTAAGAATATACATTAATGAGATTTTGAGCCTACATGGGATCCCTTTGGACATCATTTCGGATAGAGGTGCTCAATTCACTTCTCATTTTCGGAGGTCTTTTCAAAATGGGTTGGGTACTCAAGGGAAGCTTAGCACCACTTTTCATCCCCAAATGGATGGTCAAGCGGAGCGTACTATTCAAACCATAGAAGATATGTTAAGAGATTGTGTGATATTTTAAAGGTAGTTTTGACAATCACCTACCGTTGATTGAGTTCTCCTATAATAATATTTATCATTCGAGTATTTCTATGGCACCATTTGAAGCACTCTATGTTAGGAGATATAGGTCTCCAGTTGGGTGGTCTGAGGTTGGTGAGTCTTCACTCTTTGGTCCTGAGATAATCTATGAAGCTTTGGATAAGGTTCGGGTTATTAGGGATAGGTTGAAAATAGCTTATAGTCGGCAAAACTCCTATGCCGACAATAGAAGAAGAGACCTTGAATTCGAAGTAGGTGATATGGTCTATTTGAAGATTTCACCTATGAAAGGGGTTATGTGATTCGGTAAGAAAGGTAAGCCAAGTCCCTGGTATGTGTGTCCTTATGAGGTATTGTAATGGGTCGAAAAGGTTGCATATTAGTTGAAACTACTAGTGAACTAGCTTCAGTTCATCCGGTATTTCATGTTTTGATGCTTAAGAATTGTATTGGCGACCCCGTGTCCATTGTCCGCATTAAAGGATTAATTGTGGATGAGAACCTTTCCTACAAAGAGGTTCCGCTAGAAATTCTTTATCACCAAGTCAAGAAGCTGTGGAACAAAGAGGTGGCCTCCGTAAAAGTCCTATGGATAAACCACCTAGTTCACGGAGCAACACGGGAGGCCGAGGACTACATGAAGTCCTGTTATCCTCATGTTTTTCCTCATTATTCTATCCAAAGTTGAGGTTAGTAATAATCCTCTTAAAAATAATAATAATGTTAAATTTGGCTTGCATGCTAGAATGTGAATATTTATGGTAGAGGTTCATGCTAAAATGAGTTTTTATGTAAAAAAAAATTCTCTTTTGCTTAACTTGCACTTATTGTGTCATGTGTACTGTTGCCTTCATGAAATGATAGTGATCATGTCAATGTGTTTTGAAAGAATTTTGGCATAAGTTACTCTTGATGTTTATATTGAGCTCATGTTGATGTTGAGAAGGTAGTTCCTCATGTTGTGATGTTGAGCTCTTATATGAGGTAATTGTGATTTGAGTTGCTATGTGTAAATGTCATGTTTATATGTTAAATGGGGATTTGAATTACTCCCATAAGGTGTGACTAATGATGATTATATGTTTTTGTAGTTGGGATACTAGTCTTGAGTCTTCCTCCCCCTATAAAAAGATTTAGGTGTCATTTCGTGACGATTGTTCCCAAGGAAGGGATAATGTAACACTCTGAAAGTCCATGACCTTGTTCTAAAGCCTCACATGATGAACTAAGACCTGAAACATTGATTCTAAGCCTAAATTAATGAATTGAAACTAATTAGGAGGTGTTCAAGTCAAAACATTAAGAAACGACCATGACATCTGCAGATTTGTGAAATGTGTGCAGTGTGCCTTAGAATTTTTCATGAGGTTTTAAAAGTCAAAGTTTAGTGAAATTTGGTAAAAAGGAGTTAAATATATAGAAGTTTGTGTTTAGGGTCGAAACATCAGGGTACGACTCCCCAAGGAACAACCTAAGGGTCCCTGGAGAGGACACTTCCATTTGACCCAAAACTATCAAATTGACAATAGCTAAATATGAAGACAATCGACGAGCCATCGATGGGTCAACGACCCTTCGATGGTGGTAGTTGTACAAAAATTAGTTTCTTTTTAAAATGGCCAAAAGACTAGTGTCTGTCCAAACGACGCCCTTGCAGGACGGGCCGTTGATGGTACTACGGGGCGTAGGTCGGGGTCTAGTTAGTTGGGGGTCGACTTCACCATTAGTTTTAGAGTTAAGTGGTTGGTTAGTTAATTACTTACTTAATTAATTAAGGGTTTAGGGGTAGTTAAAATAAGTTAGTTAAGGACTATATAAGCTACCCTAAGTGTAAAACACCCTTAACACCCCATAATTCCAAAACCCAATTCTCTCCAACTTCTCTCTACTTTCTCTCACTATTCAAAGACTCCATTGAATAGCAAAACACTAAGGAATCCTAAGGTATGGAAGCTATTCACTGTTGGGATCTCTTTCACCAATAGGCCCTTCAAAATTGGTTCCCAATAATGTCAAAAAGTTGGGTTTTCTTCAAATTTCTAAATTTATCTTTCAAATTTATTTGATGTTTGTTTCCTTTGATTATTATTGATAGATAATGTTTTTTTATGGGTTAATTGTGCTAGCTATTAGTCTTTGACCTAGTTATATGGAAGAATTCATGATTGAACCCTTTTCCCCTATCCCAAGGTTATGAATTGTGGTTGAATTTATTAGTGGTGATACAATTGACTTAGTTATTGTATAGATTACTATTATATGATGTTATGAATTGTATTGATGAATAAATATGGTTGGATTAATGGTATGATATTGAAGGTGGCTTATGAAGGCTGTGTGGTAAGACTTTATGATCTTGAGTTCTTTACTTCAATGATGATGGTTTATATTTGATAATGGTATTCAATTGAAGTATCATATGTGATTAGATTAAGAATATGATTATATGATGAATGTTATGAAATGTCTTTACTATGTCAATTGTGAGATCATGTTGAGGGTATGATGATACAAGGTTGAATAAGTGTCTTAGTTTGATATGACTATGATGTGCTGATATAATAAATGAAGGGTTATTCTGAAATGTAATTCTCATGCAATACCTAATGATCTAATGACATTATATACAAGGGGTAAGTCTCCTATGGCCTATATTAAGCTATGATGATTAAGAATGATGAAAGATATTTCATAAAAGAACTTTAGCTTAGCACCGAGCAAACTAGTTAAGAGAGGTGTCCCTTACCAATGTGGGAACGTAGGTTCACAATGGTTCTCATAAGATTGAGAATTCAATACAAATGTCCATAAAGAGGGTTTGAAGTATATCTTAGTTCCTTAACTATGTTGCCTCCATAGAAATACTAGCTAGTTGATCCACTTAGAATGATATATTCATGTTTTTGGTTCTATCATGGCAAGTAGACCACCTTCTTTCGGTATAGAATTTCATGACACCGGATTCCATGTTTAGATCACATGGTCTGTTGTCATTAAAGGTGATATTTCCTGAAAGTAAAATGAACATAATAAAGTGAACACTAACTGGGGTGACTTGATGGGTTCTACTTAGTGTAATTAGGGGTATGGTAATCTACTTATACATGCCAAAAGTTGACCTTGAGGTAAGTGCTAGGAAGTTGTTCTTATGCACATATGATATGAATGAAATATATATGTTGACTTTACATGTTGATGATTCTATATAATGTTAGTTTCATCTATAAACATGCTATTGGTCAAAATTGATATATAATGAAGAACATGCATGATTTGAAGATATATGAAATGTAGACATTGTTTATTATCCTTTTCTTGGTTTACTTGATTATATGGGGTTATGGGCTTCACATAAGCATTGCACTTGTAAGCTTGGGAAGGGGTTGTGAGTAAGGGTCTTATATGTTGTGATGTTATGAACTCTTGTAAATGAATTGTTGTTATGACATTATGTTGGAGTTATTCATGCTTATGTGATCTTAATATGATTTCATTCATGTTGATATGACCTTATGTTGATAAAATCCATGTTGACTTAACTTAACTATTGTTGTAAACCTATATGTGACCCTTTGTGTTGAAGTATGGGCTATGCCCAAATGTTGTAATAATCTTTAGATGGTTTAATGTGTTACAATGTTACTAGACTATTTCCTATGTATTGGTTATGTTTTCTAAACTAGAAGCCTATGTAAGCTTCAATAATCGATGAGTCTATGTAAACTCCCTATATGATATGTGAAAGGTCTATGTATACCTCACTATGTAAACATTTTAAATTTTTCGCAGTTTTGACCTATGATATGTTATGACAAATGATAAGGGCTTGTCGATGTCCTCTCTGAGGACGACGACGTCGGTTACGTCTAGGGGTGCTCCCCGGTCGGGACAAATTATTTGTGATACAACTCTAAAGTGGTGTTCGTGTTTGGACTCACCCGTGAGTAAACCAAAAGATCATCAATGAACAAAATCACAAATTGTTCTACGTATGGATTGAGTACCCTGTTCATAAGGTCCGTTAATGTGTGAGGTGTATTAGTTAGCTCGAAAAAGATAACTGAAAATTCAAAGTGGACGTATCTTGTTCGGAGGCTATCTTTGAGATATCTTCGGTCTTTACTCTCAGCTAATGATTACTTGTTCATAAGTCAATTTTGGAAAAGTGAGTAGCACCCTATAGCTGATAAAATACATCATCATTAGGTAATGGGTATTTATTATTGACTGATCCCATATTCAGCTACTTCTAGTCAATACACATTCTAATCGAGCTAATTTTCTTTTGCAAAAATAGGAGCAGTGCACCCCAAGGTGATACACTAGGCATAATGAACCTCTTATCAACTAGTTCCTTTAGTTGAACATTAAAATCTCTTAAGTCAACTAGAGTCATACGATATGGAGGAATAGATATAGGTTGATTCCCTAACACTAAATCAATGTTGAACTCAATTTCCCTTTTCGAAGGTAACCTAGGTAATTCTTCTGGAAACACATTAGCAAATTCCCAAAAAATAGGGTCACTATCAAAAGTAACATCCTCCACTCGAGTATTATAGACACTAGTAATAAAACCCAAGAACCCATGATTAATCATTAGACGTACACTAAAGTTTATTCTCCAGAAAAATCAAAATTTACAAGCTTAGCATAAAAATCAACCAAAGCATAACATGAGGATAACAATCCATGTCCATAAACCCATGAAAATCAGACATCGGCAACCCTAGTAGAGAAAGTAATATGTCCTTTCCTCGAACAAATATGACACAATATCTATGTACTATATCCACTAATAAAGTATCCCCAATTTCGGTCATAAACATATATGGCACAATAAGAGTCTCACCTCTCTGTTCTAAAAATATGGCAAATGACAGAGATAGATACAAATACGTAAAACCAGGATCAATAAGAGGATATGCCTTAGGAGAATTGATAGTGATAATACATGTGATTACTTTATGTTGTACCTTGATATCCTTCTTATCAATAGCAAATCATCTCGGTGGTCCATTTGTTCCCTAAGTGACATGTGCACCCTATCGACCTTATCGACGAGCATCTTGTGGAGCGGCCCTAGCTTGTTGAATCCGAGCATATGTATCTACACCATTCCTCTACACCTATGAAGTAGCTTGACAACATCCAAACTCCCCTAGGACAAAATTTAGCAATATGTCTTTTTTCATCACAAGTATAACAAGGACCACCAACACAAAAACAACGACCACTGTGATTTCTAACACAAGTGGAACACCTCAGATGTTGTCCAGATTGAAAGGAACTATCACCCTTCTTATATATTTGTTGTTAACCATGTTTAACTAGATTATCACTTCTTGAATACTGCACCATCGAATCTGAGGGAATAGGCCTGAACATCCCACGATGAAAGCCATTCTTACTAAGATGGATCACCACTAAACCATCCCACATTACATCCATATTTGCTTTCACTCTTAACTTTATTCATATCTAAGTAGTACTCATAACAAAGAGCAGTGTCAACCAGATCAAAATAGGTAGCATTTCTTATATCTAATATCATAAGACCATGATAACGATGCTCTAGTCCATTTGAAAATTATCTCACCTTCTCCCTCGAATCTACAACTAAAGCTGGGACATACTTGGACAAATCAGTGAACTTCACCTCGTACTATGTAATTGTGATAGTGCCCTCACATAAGTTATGGAATTGAGGTCTTATATCGTTTTGTTTGCTCAATGGAATGAACATATCATTTAACATTGCGGCAAATTCTGACTAACTGATCGACGGTAACTTTACTTCTCTTTCCTTTTGAATGGATGTCTTCCATGCCTATGGAGACCTTAAGAATAGGAAAGTTGTATATTCCACACCATGAGTCTCCTACAACCCCAATCTAGTAAGTGTTTTTGCACAATGATCAATGATATTTTGAGGCTCAATATATGCTAGTGTCTCATCAAATTATAGTGTATTAAGATGCATGAAATTCTTAAGATCCCTAGATTTTCTTGACACTACAACCAAAGAAGAACCCACTTGAGGATCCAAATGAGGTATTTGAGTAGCTGAAATATTTAGCTGAACTTGTTCTTGCGTTTGTGATGTACTCTGCAGAACTTTAATTCCACCCTAATAAGGAAAGAATGCCTCTAACACATTCAATAATATCATCATGACATCAGCAGGCAAAGTAATAGTACATACAAAAGGTGGCCTTGTTGCTGAGGCATATTTTTTCCTCTGAAACAACTCAAGGTTGATCCCTATTCACATATTCAGGCTGAGAAGTTGAATTTCTATAGTCCAAGCCCTAGTAGGATGAGAATTTCATGATTGTCGCTAGTGTTAGTACCAAGTGTCTCCCCACATCCAACAAATGAATTAGATAGAGCAACATAGGAAAAACTACATTTTAGCCATATGCGAAATAATATACAAGGTCTAGACTTGATTTCACTCAACGCACAAACAAGGAATAAAAAAGGGAAAATATCATACATTTTTAGAAGCTTCAAAGTCAAAAGTATGGGTGCCTATATACACATGGACAAAACTCTGCCAAACACTGCTCAATGACCCAAGACTTAAAGCCTAGGATTCGATACAAACTTTGTCACGTCCTTAAAAAAACCCTAAATGTGATTGGAACATGCTAACACCACATATCGGGTGTACCGAATATCCATACACTTACTCAAAAATATACTGGAAACAAAGATGATGGAAATATCACAAGCCAAAGACTAGACCATAGAACACTTCACGAAGCCCTAGACGGGTCGTGAACGGACCACGATCTGTGAACGGGCTTCGTAGTAAGTTCCCCCAGAACTTCCTCATTGAAGTACCTCCCACGAATGCCTAGATAGCCCATTGAGAGGATGACAACTTGTTATGGTTCTCTTGAGGGCTTGACATAGACAGCCAAGCCACTGCCCTCCAACTGAGGCCTAGATGACCAGTGGTAAGTTTGACGGGTCATGGTGGTTTTCGTCAAGTAAGCCACTAATAAGGGTTCCTTTCCCCTAGCCACTGGTCAAGGGCCACAACTGCCATAACAGCTCGTGGAGTCTTTATAGGTCCGTGAAGGCCACCATGAAAATGGTCACGACAGTTTTAAGTTAGGGTCATCGTGGTCTTTTCATAATTTCTTTAATTCAATAACATATCTTTTTTCCTTAACCAAAAGCCCTATATAAAGGGTTTTTACCCTCAAAACTCCTAAAATAATTCATGCTCTCAAATTATTAAAAGAAGTCCAAGTTCATCCTCTCAAATATTAATCTCTCTATAAGTTCAAAAATTAAGAGAATGCTAGGGTTTCAAGATCAAGTCTCCTACTTTCCCGTTGATTTCAAGTTTTTTTGCACAAAGGTGAGATAGTATTTGTAAAAATCCGGAAGTCCATGACCTAATCTAGAGCCTCATGTGATAAACCAATACTTTTAACACTGTGTATAGGCCTAAAATAATGTATTTATTGTATTTAGGAAGTGTTAAAGTCAAAACGTTAAGAAATGACCATGACATCCGATGAATTGTGAAATGTATGGTAGTGTGCCTTTGCATGTTTCATGTGGTTTTAAGAGTCGAAAATTGATGAAATTTGGTAGAAAGGTGTTAAACATATGTTAGAGTGTGTTTAGGGTCGAAACGGCTTGGTACAACTCCCCGGGGAGCACCCAAACAGTCCTTGATGAGGACTCTTCCATTTGGACCCAAAAGCCGTCAATTGACAGTGTGAAACGACAAGCCAAGCGACTAGACGTCGATTTATCAATGCTCTATCGATGGCCTCATGGTTTTACACTTAGTAAATTTTCTAGTATGGTCCAAAAGATCAGTCTCTGTCACAAACGACGAGCAGCAGCACAGGGCCGTCGATGGGACTACATGGTGTAGGTCGAGGAGTCGTCGATTGGGGTCTATTTTGCTATCAAGTTGTTAAGTTAGGGATTTAATTAGTTAGTTGGTTAGTTAAATAATTAAGGTTTAGGGGTGGTTAATTAAGTTAGTTGAGGGACTACGTAAGACCTATACCTAATTAAACTAACCAACACCCCACGATTTCCAAACACAAATTTTCTCCAACTTCTCGCTACTTTCTCTCACACAAAAACCCACCATTGAAGACCAAGGTTGAAGCTGCACTAGGGATCCAAATTAACACATTTTCACCATCAATTCTCAAGGAAATCTTAAGGTATGGAAGATCTTCACTCTTGGGATCTCTTTCCCCAAGAGACTCTTCAAATTTGATTTCAAAAGATGTCAAAAACATGGGTTTCTTTCCGATTTCGTGAATTGTCTTTCAGTTGGTTTTGATGTTGATTTATCTTGATTATTAATGATATAATATGATTGTTTATGGGTTAATTTTTATAGTTCTTAGTCCTTGTCCTAGTTCTACTATATAATCTATTAATTGAATCATTTACCCTAACCCTAGCTATGAATTGGACTTGTCGATAATTAGGGTTATTGGAATTGGTTATGTTATTGTTTAATTCACGATATTATGATGATTATGAGTGTATTATTTGATAATTGTGATTAATTGTGGGTGAGATTCTTGATGAAGGCCATTTAGGCTATTTGGAAGATATGATATGATGAATATGATGGCATATTATGATTATGTTGAAAGTGAAATCAAGGTGAGTTTATGTGGAAGTTTGAAGTTGGTTTCTGTTGTGTGCCTTAGATGATATTATTATGATATGTTTATCTCACTAATGACGATTTGTGATGAAAGGAAGTTCTCATCTTATGCCTAATGAGCTAAATGACATGCTATATAAGGGGTAGTATCCTATGACCTATAGTAAACTATGATTATTAAGAATGACTTAAAGATATTTCAAAAAGGGACTTTAGCTTAGCAATAAGTGAACTTGACAATGAGAGGTGTTGACTCCCCATAGAAGGGAGATTCACCAAGTATTCTCATGAGATGAGGGCTCTCATTGTTAATGGGAATGTAGATGGTTCAAGACATATCTCGTAGTTCCTTAACTGTGTTGCCTCCATAGGAATACTAGCTAGTGGATCCCCCTAGAATGGTATGTTTATGTTTTGGTCCTACCTTGGCAAGTAGACCACCTTTATTTGGTGTAGGGTTTAATGGAGATCGTTCCGAAAGTAAAATGAAATAATGAAGTAAACACTAACTAGAGTGACTTAAGGGGTTCTACTTAGTGTAGGTAGGGGTGTGGGACTCTACTTATACATGGAACAAGTTGACCTTGAGGGAAGTCCTAGGAGGTTGTTCTTATGTACTTATGATAAGTATGAATTGTATATGATGACTTTACATGTTGATGATTCTATATGATGTTAGTTTCATTAATGAACATGGTATTTGAATAAACTGATATATATGATGAAGGACAAGCATGATATGAAAGTATATGAAATGTTGACATTGTTTATGATCCTTTACTTGGTTTCTTGATTGTGTGGGGTTATGGTACTTCACATAAGCATTTCACTTGTAGGCTTGGGAAGGGGTTGTGAGTAAGGGTCTGGTACGATGTGATGTTATGGAATCTTGTACATGAATTATGGTTATGACATTATGATGAAGTTCTTAGATTTATATGGTCTTGATATGATGCCATTCATGTTTACATGACCTTATGTTGATAATATCCATGTTGACTTGACTTTACCATGATATATGTCTTGTGTTTATTATGGACTTGTCTTGAGTAGTGTTAGGTCTAATGGCCTGTATATGTTCTTGATTGTGCATAAAGGCTTTTGAAAGTGACTTAGCATGGTTTCAAACTAAATGTCCCTTTAAGCATGATTTCAATATGTTATGTTCATATGTTTCCATACATAGTACATGTGGTTGTACTAACCCATATTCTTTCACTTTTTCACAAACAATGTAGGTTTGGGCCGTTGAGGTATCAAGGTCACTTACGAGAAGACTTTGACTTTTCACGTGTTTTGGTAGGTCCTCTAGTACTAGGGTTGTGCCACATGCTCTACCTTAGTATAGTTGCTATGGTTTTAAAGACATTCATTTCTTTCCTATTCATGAAGATATTTGTTGTAAGCCCTATGTGTCAACTATGACTTTTTATGAGGGTTATGCCCGAATGTTCTACTTCGTTTAGATGGTTTAATGTGAGACGGTGTTTCTAGACTAAATCCTTATATGTTTGTTATGTTGACTAAATGATAAGCCTATGTAAGCTTCATATGCGAGGAGTCTAAGTAAACTCTATATGTATTATGTGAGAGGTTTATGTACACCTCAATATCTAAAAAGTTTTAATTTTCTGCACTTTAACCTATGATATGTTATGATGAATGCTAGGAGGCTTGTCTAAGTCCTATCCAAGGAAGACGACACCGATTACGTCTAAGGGTTGCTCCCCGCTCGTTACATTCTTAATCTATGGATCCCACCTCCATAGAGTTCCTTAAATTCCCCAATTTAGAAGTTAGTAATTCCAAATTGAAATTAGGGTTTTCTTTTATAGCACGGGTTCCTTTCAATGTTGATTTATTTGATTATTTTATGAACTATTATGCACGAATTAGGATAATTCCATTATTTTAAGATGACTCCTAATGATCTCTTTCTTAACCCATGTTTTCTAAGCTATAACAAAAAAATGTAGGTTTTTAACTTTGAAAAATGAATTATGGAAATATGCAAGTTCCTATCAAATTGATGAAATATGATGTAAATATCTTTGACAGTAAAGCATATATGATGTTTGTGTTGTTGATTGTTGCAAAACGATTTCTCACATAATTAATGACTACATGAATGTCATAGGTTTTCTCACATAAAGGATTCTAAGGTTGAAATTCATTCTCACCTAAAATAAATCAAAGTTAAAGAGCAATTCTAATACTGAGGCAAGAATTGATTACCCATGACTTCTAATGCTAAAACAAGTGGAGACTACCCATGTCTTGTGAATGTTTAGAAAATTTAAGAATAATTAATATTCATGGGATTATGGTTAGCGTCGAGTGAAAAAGTGGTGATTACTCATCTCCCGTAAACTATGTTCCAACATAAGTTTTCCAAATAGGCATTAGCTAGTGGATCCACATAAGCTAGAAGTTCATGGTTTTACCTTGACCGATAGGACAAACTTTTTTTGTGTTGGGTCCAAACTGAATTCCATGTTAATAACTCAAATGATATTACATATCTGTTATGGGTAAATCTCCCACAATAACACACTAAGCTTACTTTTAGAAGTATCTCATGGATGTTTTAAAATATGTTAGCTTACATTGACCTTGTTTTTTATGACATATGATTTCTATATCTTTTATTCCATGTTTTAGCTTGGTCATTGCATATCATGAAAATGTCCCTTTTCATGATTTCATATGTTTTATACATTTATATCATACTTGGTACATTTTTGTACCAGCACATACTCTTGTCTATATTTCCCCTAATGTAAGGTCCGATGTTCCAAATTCTCATTTTCGTGGGGATTGATCTATTAATAGAAGATTGAATATTGGTGAGTTGATATATTCTGAGGAATATTTCATTATATCTTTATATTTTTGTTTTGAACTTGATGTACAATTTACGTCCCGATAACATCCTATGTACTAGATTGGCTTTGGGGCATTGTTAGACTTCCATTTCATTTTATAAAAATCCGTGTCGTTAAATTATCTTTTAAATCTCTTGATTTCTATTGTCTTCAAAGATGAATGCTAAGTTACTTATAAGGGTCCTCTCAGGGTCTTATACGCCATGTTACACCTAGGGACTACCTTGGGTCGTGAGGAACCTAGTAATCAAAGCACAAGGTTTGGAAAGGTCTTAGGAAGGGTCAAAAGTCACGTCGAGTAGAGTCTCGGTCATGAGTCTTAAGGGCATCACACTTATTAACAAGATGCTATAAGATTCTTAGGAAATTCCGCTTCTTTCATTACTCTAATGTCGTGCAATAGATTTTAACTCTATAATGTCTCTCGCCTAAAACTAGTTTGATGATCTATAGGATATGGTCACTCGTAAGCATATGATAAAAGGAATGTGGGAGAGAATGTGGAATGAAAAGCTCATCCTCAAGCTCTGCAAGTTCTGTTCGACCCTTTAGCCTGACAAGTGACTAATACGGATTTTAGGGCTACTTTTCAAGTGTTCAACCTAGCCATGATGGTTGAAGCTAATAGAAAAGTTGTGATCCTTGTGAACCCAAATAAGTGTACGAAGCCAACTAGAGTGACATAATTCACTAGAATGAATCTTTCTGAGTTCCATAGTTCTAAGGTTGAGGAAGATCCCAGTAGTTCATTGATGAGGTTTATTATGTGTTGATGATATTAGGAGTGACAGTGGTGGAAAAGGTGGAATTGGATGCTTATTAACTTAAGGGTGTGGCTCAAATATGGTTGGACTAATGTAAAGTATGGAGATCAGAAGATGCGGGTCCTCCTTATTAGGAAAAGTTCAAAGTTTCTATCCTTGATAGGGTCTTTTTCCTTTTGATGAGGGAGGCAAAAGTTCTTGAATTCAAAAACATCACCAATGAAATAGTTTTTAAAGGAATACGATTTGAAGTTCACACAATTATCTAGATATGTTCCTCCTAGTACGGTTGCCGATCCTAGGGAAATAATGAGTAGGTTTGTTTCAGTCATGTTTGGAATAGTTTTTAAGAAATGTGGTACCGCCATGATTATCAATGGTTCAGACATTTCTCGTCTAATGGTTCATGATCAACAAATTGAATAGGATAAACTTAAGGAAAGATATAGGGAGGGAAACAAGGCCAAAATTGGTGATGGTAACTTCGCACACTCAACGTCTGATGTGTATGGCCGTTCCAAATCTGACAAAGGTTTTCTAGTAAAAGTTCCTCTAATGATTCTTCTAAATTCAAAAAAGATAGTGTGTCTAACCCTGAGCCTCAAGGAGGAAATGGTAGTGTATTTTCATTGCCTACTTGTTCTATGTTTAGGAAGAAGTATGATGGTACACGTCTAGAATGTTCCAATGCTTTCTTTGGTGGCGGTAGATGGATCACAAGATAAGAGATTGTCCTTAAGTTTGTAAGAATAGGGGAGAAAATCGTCGATGGGTTTAACTGGATCCTTTATTCGATTCTAGGGGGAAGTTAGAAACAAAACATATGCTATGCGTGTCTGCCTCATCATGAGCTAGAGGGATTGCCTGATGTGGTTACCGCTTTGTTGAAAGCCTTTCAACTAGGTATGGAATCTAATGTCATAAGACCCCACACCCTGGAAGGTGTTCAACTTGCAAAAGGTAGAACTAGGAGACATCTTATGTAGGCACATGTTTTAGAGGATATCAAAAGAATTCTTTGTACTCTAGTATCATACTCAAGTAGAGCTACAACCTTAAGCATATACACTCGATGCTTTGCATTGGTACTCATAGAATAAGTTCACACATAATAGTATTTTAGAAGCTACCATCTCTAAGTCCTACCAACTTATAATACCACTACAAAGAAGGGATCCACAAAGGTTGCTGGTCAAGGTTCATTAGGATATCTCATTCGTAAAACGGTTACCATGCTAGGTCTATCCAATTCACTTTATTATAAGCCTTCTTTTCATATTCAAGGTTTCACATTGACTTAGGGTTCTAGACTCATTAATAAGGGGCATCATTCTCAGGTCTACCTGTCCAAGACATACTTTAGAACACCACATTTATCATTCATGTATCAAGTAGGGACAACTATGTATACCTAAACAAAACACCATTTAAGAATATAAAGACTCTGTATAGTCTATCATCATCACATACCAACATTTAAAGGAAACATACCTTCATTCACCATGTTACATAGCCTTTTACAAGTTCATCTTAACATCATATAGCAACTTCACAATATGCCTATCTTCCACATAACAACATAACCAACCATTTATTCACCTCATAGAACCATCAAGATCACACTCACAACAAGAACAGGAAGTAAGCACCTCCACTATAAGTGGATTAAACCATACAAAAGCAACCCTACTATAATAAGCAATAGAATCAACTCACCATTCTCCAATATCACAATTCACCATTTTTCAACTTCCAATACAACAATAGAATTCACCCATCATCATGTCCATAAATCCAAGATCACCAACTCATCCTTATATTCACAATTCATCATATATAGGTATAGATGATAAAAGAATCAATACTATAAAGCAATCTAAATACAATTCCATCCATAACCAATAACAATTGTCAAACCCATTTTACAAGAAAAAATTAGAGATTTAGGAAGATCATGGGTCCATGCAGTTTTTCACTTGAAATCATCAATTAAACAATAATACAAACATAACAGTTCGTTTGAAACCATTTGATGCAAGAACCCATGAGTTTGAGGAAGAATGGAGGTTTTGATCATCTTTTGGAAACATGAAAACTATTTGAGAATTGGCTCTAGAGAGAAATCCAACACAAGATAAAATATCATAATACCTTAGTCTTGAGAAGCCTACTAAATTTGGATTGAAACCTTTGAGAATTGACTTTCTTCCTTGGAGCTTGAAAGTTTTTTAACGGATGATTTGGATAGAGAGAAAATTTGGAGAGAAGGGAGAATTTTCAATTTTCAATTTGAGGGTTTTGTTTTTGATTGGTGAAGTTGGGTAAAACTACTTAAAAACTGTTTACATTATGTACCCAAAACACCTCTACACTAGTTGGACCCTTTTAATTAAGTCTAACTTGACTTTTATATTTGGAGTTTTCATCGTGGAACAAGACTGCGTCGCTGAGGTGTTCCATCTAGTTTTCTTGTCACAATGTATTAGCACCCCCCAGACGTTTATGGCATCTTCATGCTCGAAGAGGACTTAGACTGGACCTTAGCATACATCATGACATATCATAGGTAGAGAAAATGTGGAAAAATTAAAACTTTTAAATAGTTAAATATACTTAGAATTCTAACTTATCATATATGGAGTTTACATAGACCCCTCGTTTAGAAGTGTACATAGACTTCACATTTATGCAATATAGCCAATTCACAAAGTAGTCTAATATTTTGTCTCACATATAAACCATCTATTCATAGAAGTATGAGAATTGGGCATAGCCCTTACACTAGTACAATATGCCACATATAGGCTTAGAACAAAGTCTCAAAAGATAATGGAAAGAACAATTGTGTTTAGACATAACCAACACCAATAAAGCTAGAGAGTGGATCATTCTAGGACTTGAGGACTGACTAACAACTTGGGAATAGATCCAAGTCTTCCTTGAAAAAGCCTCTATTCTTCAATGGCCCGAACATACATATTTGTAGAAATATAAAGAATATGAGTTAGTACAAACCACATATACTAAGTATGTATATATGCAAGTAAAACTATTGAAATCATGCACAAAGACATTTTGTTCAAAACCATGTTAGTTCACTATAAAAGCCTTTTATGCACACATAAGATCATATACAAGTCAATAATCATAAGATCACTTTAGACAAGTTCAAATCCAACACAAGACTAACATTATCCTAACGTCATAACAACATGAATAGCATCATCGTAGAGTTATATCAACATTTCATAGCATAGATTTCCTAACATCAAAGTATAAAAGACCCTTACTCACAATCCCATCCCAAGCCTACAAATGCAATGCTCATGTAAAGCCCCATAGCCCTACACAATCAAGTAAATTAGAAAAGAGACCATAAGCAATGTCTATATGTCATATAACATCATATCATGTGTAGTCATCATCATGCACAGCAATTTAGACCAATATCATTTCATCAAATAAAGTCAACATCATATAAGATCAACACCGTGTAAAGTCAACATTTGCATGCTTAGGTAAAGTCCCATACCCTTACCTACACTAAGTAGAACCCCTTAAGTCACCCTAGTTAGAGTTATATATTACTTCATTCTTCTATTTTACTTTCGGGAACAATCGCTTAAGCAACATTAGACCATATGAGCCAAACATGGAATTCGGTGTCATGAAACCCTAAACTGAAAGAAGGTTCTCTACTTGCCAAGGTAGAACCAAACATGAACATAGCATTCTAGGTGGATCCACTAACTAGTTTTCCTATGGGGGCAACATAGTTAAGGAACTAGGAGATACCTATTCGAAACCCTCTTTATGCACATTAGCATTGTACTCTCCATCTCATGAGAACCATTGTGAACCTACCTTCCCTCATTAGGAAGGGACACCTCTCATATCTAGTTCGCTCGGTGCAAAGCTAAAGTCCCTTTGTGAAATATCTTTAAGAATTTCTTAATCATCAAATAATAATATAGGTCATAGGAGACTAACCCTTTATAAAATCATGTCATTAGCTCTTTAGGTTTAGAATGAGAACTTCCTTTCATCACAACCCATCATTTAGTGAGATCATCACATCATAGTCATATCATAATAAGGCAAAGAAGAGAATCAAATTCGACCTTATATGATCATACCCCTATAAAGATCTCACAATTCAACATATCCATAACATGCCATCATATACATGATATCATCATATTCCTATTCTATTCACATATTCATCCTTCAATTGAATATCATCATCAAGAATAAACCATTATTGAATTAAAGAACTCATAATTATAAAAGTCTTACCAATAGCATCCAAAACCTCCTTCAAGACTTCCTTATCAATCTCTTAATATTTATCCATCAATTCACTCAACATCATCATATAAGTTTAAATTGTAAAAGAACTAAATCAGTTTAATCATCCCTAATTACCAATTAACCTAATTCCAAATCTATGGTGAGGGAAAAAGGGGTCGTTCATAGAATATTCAGAACCAGATCAAAAACCCAATCAAAACATACATGAAAGTTCATGAAGAAACAATACCACCAACACATATACATCAACTTATAACCTCATCACATTCAAGCAATTTATCAACAAAGATCCAAGATTTGGATAATAACATGAATTCTATGGAATTTTGATCAAACAATTACAATTAACCATTATTATAGTCATACACAATCTTAAGTAATCCAAATTCATTATAATTGATCACCGATCTCAAGTTTAGAAAGAAACTCATGTGTAGAGAAAACCCTTGATTTCTGGGAGATTTAGAAATCAACTTTTAATGGACTTCATGGGGAAAGAAATACCAAGAGTGAAGAATACATACCTTGATGAAGACTTTATCCACGAATTTGAGATGAAAAATTGGGAACTTGGTCTTCTTTTCCAAGATTCTAATGCTCTTCTATAGAGGTTAAATAGAGAGAGAAATTTAGATCTAAGTGAGAGAGATTTGGGGAATTGATTTGGGTGGGTAAAAATGACTTAAAACTGACTCTAAATCAATATATTGTCGTCCCCTAAATTACCCAAAATACACCTCACTTAATTGGGTCTTTTTGTGAAGTCAAATTGACTTTAAAACGACACGATTAAATTTGGGACTTGGTTGTGCGTCGCGAGAGCACTTCCAAATCTTTTTCTGAAATCCGGTTTTAGTCACTGAGCCTCGTGAAGACCCCGCATTGACAGGAACTTTTTGCCTGCCAAGTGTTGAGGCTGTTCGGCAGGCTGATTTGGCTGCCTCCTTGCCAAAGTTTGGGTCCTCTTGAAGGACCCTTCGGGTCATCCTTGGGAAGTCATAAATGGATGATTTAACCCTATAAACATTATTTTACATATTTAAAATATTTTTACAAGTTTTAGACTTTGTACGACACTCTCAAACCTTCACAAAAACCTAAGGAAGTCTACTAGTCCAATTTTGGTAGTTTCCGGACGTCAAGGTCTTCCTTTGACATTTAGACTCTAATAATTTTAAATCAAGTTTAATATGTTAGTATATCTCTAGAAAGATCATTTTAATCATTATTTATTAGGTGAGGCTCTAGTCTAGCTCATAGGACTTCAGGAGTGTTACATTATTCCCCCTTGGGAACATTCGTTCCCGAATGACACCTTAACCTTTTTATAGGGAGAGACAAAGACTCAATTCTAGCAGCCCAACCAACAACAACAATAACATGAACATAATCATTATGAATCAGAGCTCATAGGAGTACTTCAAAACTCCATTCAACACATAATCATGAATTACACATAGCAACTCAATTCACTACTTACCACATATAAGAGCTCAACATTTTCATATCACATAATGATGAACTACCTTCTCAATATCAACATAAGCTAAACATAAAATCAAGAGTTACATGCAACCAACATGCTCACTACAATTCTCATGAAAGCAATTATACACAACACTTATAAGTACAATTCAAACAGGAGAGCATATTTCATGAAACTCCATTTTAGCATACACCTTTATGAATATATGCACATTGTCATGACCGGGGAGCACACCGCCCCCTTCCCGCACTATTCCTCCCCACTAAACAGAGCGATTGAGAATCTCGAGAACCTTTCTGAGCGTCTGTCTTCGCGGGGCGATTGGAAAAGAAAGGAGTATTTCATTCTTTTACCTAGAAGTAACATGGCGTACTTGACCTCTCGTAGGTCTAACACGAGCACATCGTTATCATTCATCGCATTCCCAGAGGTAAATTTAGCGGAAAATTTAAAACTTTCTTAGCACATCATGCTAGAACATCATAGCATATAATTCATATTTATAAAATGTTCATGAATTCTTATTCATATACTTCAATAACAAAACTAGGACTATCATATCAAGGCACACATGTGCAATGCATAGACAAGGTCACATACCCTTATCCATATAGTACACCTATCAAGTCTTCCAAGTTAAGGGATACATAACATACTTCATAGACATAAGCTTCATATGCATAGTAGAATACATGAGTGCATATGAGAATAACCTTTTGTTAGACACCATGAACCTATACTACTTGTAAGAATGCATAATATGTAAGTATGTGTACATTGGTCAACAGGATCACATAATGTCTATGAACAACATATTGAGGCAGCCACCCTCTTAGGACCCCAATGCATCTTCAAGCATACACCACACATCACAATTTAGCATAGGAGACAAGATAACTTAAACACCAGCATCCAAGACTCCGAACATTAGCTTATCACACATTCATATAGGGGTACATAGATAAGGGGTCATTAAACATTATAACTCATCAATGGTAGCACCTAAACCAACCCTAACATAGTCATTCAAACGCTTGTAGCAACAAAACCTAGAACATAAACAACTAGAATAGAAACTAGGCATAAGATTCACATAGTGTCATCATCATAACAAAACAGTAATATAACATCAAGTTGACTTCAACTCCATGATCAACACTTAGATAGCTTGACAAGAAAGTAAACACCGCCACCGTAAGTGGACTATACCACACAATGCCATACAAGACCAATTCTACTAACCATACTATAAGGAAGTAAAAATATAGGCAATCTTACAAGTTTCTCAACCTTTGATCATCAATTATCAATACTCCTTTTTCATATAAAATACAATTATAGGGAAGTAGATAAAGTCATCTTAACATAAACGGAATCATACTTCATCTACCCTAGAATTAAGATCACATTATGTACATTGCATTATCAATCTATAGAGGATAGGAGAACATAAGTCATTCTTCAAACCTTGATCCACATGGATAAATTTTACATTATTAAACATCACATTATATCATAGGAGTTAGCTAAAGTACAATAATCATATATGAAATCATGATTTAATTATCATAGAATCAAGGCCAAATCATTTACACTACTTGATCAACTATATAAGATATAGGAGTATAGGTTAACCTTACCAAACTTACAAGCCTTGATCATTATTTATAACTCATCAATAATTCACCATCAAATTTAATACAAAACAGTAGCAATAGACAATTCAACATGCTAGAAACATAATTCACTTAACATAGAATCAAGATGATAATGCCCACAAATAGGCTAATCGAGATTTTTAATGGGAACATGGGTTCAATATGGAATTGGATTGAAATTCACTTTAAATTCAATAAATTATCATCAATTCATCATGATAAAGCTTTTGAAAACGTTTTGAGAAAGAACATGCGACTAGATTGGAAGATTGGAGATTTGATCATGAACTTTCTTTGAAAACTTTGAAAGGAACTCTCTAGATGAAAGATTATATAGAGATGAAGGATAACCATACTTCATTATAGTCGAAAAAAACAAAAAATGATGAAGAAATCTTGACAATCCAACACCATGGGTGTTCTTGAGTTTCATCTCCAATGGAGGTTTCTAGAGAGGATATTTTGGGAGAGGGAATTCTAATTTTTGAATCATGGATTGGGAATGGGGTTTTCACGTTTTGAACCAACTTAATATACCCAAAAATACCAAATAAACCGCCTAGGGTCAGGTTATGATGTGGGGTGAATTTCCCATTCACCCCTTCAATAAAATAGTTCGCCTGGCATTTAACACATGTTGCATCGACGCCCAGTAGGTCCAATGACAGACCGTACTGTTGGCTGTCGTTTGGGTCTGAGGCTTGTACATAGGATTGAGCCTTCACCAGGCTATGTCTTGTACAAAGCCTCCCCATTAACGGGGCGTAAGTCAGCCTACTGACGTTGTTTGCAAGCGTAGGTAGACACAGCCAAGGCAGTGTATAGGCAGTCTTTGGGTCCTTCTCGAGGGCCTTTTGCGGGGCCCTTGGGGAGTCGTTCCCAAACATTTCCAACATAAATACACACCTTAACATATTAAAGACCTTCAATACCAGTTTGAGAATCAAACAACACTCACAACACATCCAAACATGCTAGGCACACTCAAGTAATACATGTACGTCTCAAGGGCTAACTTTCAATCGTCTTCGACGTTCTTGGACGTTTCACTTCCAAATGACTTAAAATCATGCATACATACTATAAAACACTTATTTAACATGTTAAAAATCTTATAGGCACATGTGAGGCTCTAGACACCCTAACTCATTTTGGGGTCTTAAATACTTTCAAAACAAGTTAAATTCACATTATTAATAATTTATTCATTTTAAGAGGAACTACTAACCTCAACTTTGCATAGGAGTAAGAGGAAAGAGATGAGGATAACGGGACTTCATGTCGGCCTCGGCCTTCCATGTTGCATCTTTAAAAAAGATGGTTTCTCCATAGGACTTTTACGGAGACAACCTACATGTTCCTCAAATTTTTGACCTAAAGATCTAGGATTTAAATCTGAAACTCTTCATAAGAAATGTTCTCATTCAACCCTAACCCTTCAACAGGGAGAATAGACACCGGGTCATCTATACATTAATTAAACATAGAGACGTTAAATATAGGGTGAACCGGGGCTAATTTAATTTTTAAATTCAACTCATAAGAAACTTTCCCGACCAGCTTCAACATCTCACAAGGGCCCAGATAATGGGGACTAAGCTTCCCCTTTTTACCAAATCTCATCACCCCTTTCATGGGTAAAATCTTCAATTAGACCCAATCACCTATTTCAAAATCAAGGTCTCTTCTTTGATTGTCTACATATGATTTTTGCCAACTATATGTTGTTCTCAACCTATACTTTATCATCCAAATCTTCTCGAAGGCTTCATAGATTATCTCGGGACCAAGGAGTGAAGACTCACCTACCTCAAACCACCCACCAGAGATCTATATCTCCTACCATATAGTGCTTTAAATGGTGCCATAGAAATACTCGAATGGTAGCTATTATTGTAGGAGAACCCTATCAACGGTAGGTGATCGTCCCAATTACCCTTGAAGTCAATAGAACAATCTCTTAACATATCTTGTAGGGTTTGGATGGTACACTCTTCTTGACCATCCATTCGAGGATGCAAAGCGGTGTAAAGTTTCACTTGAGTACCTAGCCCCTTTTGAAATTACCCCAAAAACGAGAAGTGAATTGGGCACCTCTATCCGACATGATGGACAAAGGGATCCCATGCAAACTCACAATCTCATTAAGGTACAACCTAGCATACTCCTCCGATCGAGTAAGTAGATTTGACGAGGATAAAGTGGGAAGACTTCATTAATCTATTAACAATCAACCATATTGAGTCATTTTGCCTCCAGGTTCAAGGCAAACCCACTATGAAATCCATATTGATATCTTCCCACTTCCAAGTACGTACATCCATCACTTGAGTAAGCCTCCCGTGTGTGTCATGAAGTATTTAAGTCCTTAAATGGTTGAAAATGATGTTTTGAGGCAGTGTCTAAAGATTTGGTTAAGTTAGAAGTCAAACGTCAAGGAACTACCTAGACGTTCGACGACTAGTTGCCTATGTGCGTTATGTGTTTTCATGTGCTTATGTGTGTGTAATGAGCTTATGAGGTCCTTATATAGTTGATAATAGTGTTTAGATTAAGCATGTTGAGTTTGGTAAGGTTTGAAGGTAAAACGTCCAAGAATGTCCGGTGACGTTCAAAAGATAGCCTTTGGACGTCCTTGTGAGTAATGTTGTGTTTTAGCATATGTCGTGGCTTGTTTGACATTGAACTTATTTTGAGATGTTCCTAATACCTAGATGTCCGTGTTTAGGGGTTTAACGTCCGGGTATGACTTCATCTAGGAACTACAAGGGCCCCTAGAGGAGGACCCCAACTCAAGACTTGAAGTTGCATGGCAGCTTGCATGCACTGCCAAACAGTGACCCAAACGACGGCCAGTCGATAGAACGATGACTATAAACTTGGGGCATCGATGGAGCCTTCAAGTGTCCAAGTTTTGGACCTCTGAACCAAACGACGAGACCCCCATCGATGGGACGTGGTCCTACCAATGGACCGTCGTTGGTAGGGCGTGTTTTAGACCTGCACTGACTGCACTTTTTCTTGTCAAGGCTTGGGGTTTTTGGGAAATTCACCCCAAGTCTTATAAAATAGGAGGACGGTTATTTTAGGGTTTTATGGGTATTTTAAGAGTATTTAAGTCATTAAACTCTAATTTAGACCCTAACACCTTGATCAAAACCCATTACCTCCCAAAGTTTCTCCAAAAACCTCCATGAGAGCTCAAGGTGAAGATAGAGCTTGATGATGGATCTTCAATGTAGTATCTTCTTCAATTATCATTGGATTCTTCTAATAATTTATGGGAGTTTTTTCTCTAAGGCTTGTTATCACCTTAGAGTTAGTTTCAAAGATGATTTCAAAGATTTCAAAAAAATTGAAAAGTCCAATTTCTACTGTAAGTCTTGTGTTCTTGCATGAAACGTTTTCAAACCTTAAGATATGATATTATTGATGTATAATGGATGTTTTTCAATGAAATTCTCCATGAACCCTTGAACTTCTCAAGTCTCTCAATTTGACTAAAACTATGGATGAATTGATTATGGCTAACTAGTAATGAATTCATGTGTAGATTGCTTAGGAATATTGATTTATGTATGGATCATGATTGTATGGCTTATAGGCTGACCAAATTTGATTATATGAGTATTTTATATTCTTATATTCAATGTATATTGAGTTTATTGTATTTATTTGGTGATCATGGCTATGGTAAGAGCCTTTGTTGGTTGATTGGGCTATGGATTGAAGTTGTGTGGTTGAATTGATGGTATGCTACCCTAACTCTCTTAATATTATGTATATCTTTTGTATTACAATGATGATTGGTATGGTCCACTTATGGTAGTGGTGTTTATGCGTTACCTTTGTGAAAAATCTGGCCTCGTCGGCATTACCTTATGAATTGTATTAGTGTCATGTTTAAGGATCATATGGAGGCATAATGTGAATATGTTTATGTGAAGTAAAATGATCATGAGGTGTTATGGCTTGTATGATCATGTGGTTTGAAGCATGATATGAAATATGTGTTAATGGTGAGAATGTACGGTGAGGTACTTTAGTAGTACATGTAGGATCTTTTGTTAAATATTATGTTATGATTCTTTTTAAATTATGATATAAGATGAAGTTTTATATGAATGTGTGAAGATTAGTATGTCGTCTTAAATGGTTAGGTGTGACTAAGGTAGTCTTTGATGAGTTCTTACATGTGTTATAAGAATGTAGTGTCTTGACAAGGTAGACCTAAGTCCCTCTTCTTGATGCATGAAAGATATGTGAATATGGCACTCCTTGACTTAGTATGCTAAATCTTCTTAGTCTTGTGTGTTTCATTGACATGTGACCTTGAATATGGATAAGTAGGTCCTTTATGTGGAATTTTCTAGAAAGAAGGTTATGATATCCTTAAAGTCGAAAGCTGTAATGGTATCCTTCTCGTGTGAATGGTGGACTCATGGTTTATTGGATGGAAATGCATGAAATCATCCTTAGGAAAATCATTGATCTATCCTCTTAAACATTGTAAGGTAACCCTAGGGGACCTCTTTGGTAAGGTGTTATGATTTGGTTGTGAACTCGATATGGAACCTCTTCATGTACTCCTTTATTGAATTACTCTATGAGAACAAAGGCTAGCACCGAGTGAGTATGCTTGGGTAGTAGATCTAGTTAAGAAGGAGGCTTAAGTACAAAGAAGACCTAGATATTCCTTAACCATGTGCCTACATGAGATGTGTCTTCGTTCTACCATTGGCAAGTAGAACACCCTCCATCGGAGTAGGTTATAACTCTGTATTCAATGACTTGCTATCATAGTCTATGTCGGTTATTTCCTATTCTCATCATGTGGGATACCTATTAGTATTGGAGAAGTTCTATGAAGTTTAGGTAGTGGTATGGGACGCTATCTACCCATTGCACGATTAGGATTTTAAGATATTAGTAAGTGAGTCCCTATGTCTTCTCCAAGACCATTATATGAATGTCCTTAAGTGTTGAATCTCTTATAAATGACTTAATGAACTTAATAACTTAAGTAAAGACTTTTTAATGGAAAAGGTATCTATCTAGAGTATCTTTGAGGATTTCTTAGGTAGGCTTGGAGAGGGTGTATGAGCGTTCTCTTCATGTCTTACTTAGGTTAGTCTTAGAGTTATTTTAGGTAGGGAGTAAAATTGGTAAAATGGGAATAATCTTATCTTAGGTAGTATAAAGGATCTCTTTGGTGTGTATGAAGTGATTTTATCGGCGGTCTCTTCATAACTCTCCCAAGTGAATCTTAGAATCACCTTTGGTAGGAGTGTGTCATGTCTATGTGAATTGGTGTGATATGTGATGTATTTGGAATAACTTACTTGAGGTAGTTCTAGGGATCCTCTAGGTGGGTGTGAAGGGATTGTATGGGCGTCCGCTTTATATCTTACTTGGGTGAGTTTAGGATAACCTTAGTAGGGGATCCATGTTAGTATATTTATGTATTTTGATGTGGTATTGATGTTACCTTGTGATGTGTGAATTATGTGTAAAGTTACAGTGAAGTCACTGTAAGGTAACTGTAAGATTTCTATATATTGAGTATAATTTGGAATGTGTCTTATATTGTGATTATTGACTTTTTTTATGTCTCTTAAACTATCTTATGAAGGTTTCATATCAAATTTCATGAAAAGAATGTTATTCACTAAATTTCCCCTTTTCATGATTTTTGCATGGCTTCCACACTTAGTGCAATTAATGTGCTAACCCCTTCTTTTCCCTTTTTGACTAAAGTGTAGGGAATTGGAAGTCTTGATATGCCATGGAGAATAAATAGGTTTCTAAGGGTTGAAGATGAAGTATTAGTGAGTTCTCATCGATTCGAGGACAATATCCTCATGTTCCTTTTATGTCTTTTACGGGTTAAGTCCCAAGTGTTGTATACTCCAATGTTTATATGGTTCAATGAGACAATGTAAATGTTTAATGTTTTAATGAAAGTCTTCCGCTTGCGTATTGTTATTGAAAGAATTCTTTGTCTGTGAAGAAAGTTTTAAATTCTTACTCATTTTAGAATGTTTATTATGCAATGAATGATACAAGTGGCTTTAGTGAGACTTCTCGGAGTCTCATATGCCGTGTGATCACTCAAGGATGCTCTAACTTCTAGGGTGTACGCATGGGTCGTTACAAGTTCCAACCACATTCTTTGTCGGAGATTCAACTGCTTTTGAGTGAACACATATTGAAGGCACTTGTGGTCCGTAAACACATCCACATGGACACCATATAGGTGATGCCTCCATATTTTCAAAGCAAATATTATGGCTGCTAATTCAAGATCATTAGTTGGATAGTTCTTCTCATGCACCTTGAGTTGTTTGGAGGCATAAGCTATCACCTTAACAAGTTGCATGGGGACACAACCCAAACCTACTTGAGAAGCGTCATAATACACTACAAACCCTTGGGTACACTCCAGTGAAGTCAACACCGGAGCGGAGGTAAGCTTGTATTTCAGCTCTTGGAAGAACCTTTCACAAGCTTCAGACCACTCAAACTTAGCATTCTTTTGGGTTAAGGTTGTAAAACGAGAAGTAATGGATTCAAACCCATCAGCATATGTCCTATAATACTCGGCTAAACCCAAGAAACTTCTAATATCGGTTGGAGTCAAAGGTCTAGGCAAATTCTTAACCGTTTTTGTTTCATCGAATCGACCTCAATACCCTCACTTGAGACAATGTGACCAAGAAACGCAACCGATTTCAACCAAAATTCACACTTACTATATTTAACAAAGAGTTGATGTTCCTTGAGGATATGAAATACTATCCTCAAATGGTTCATATGCTCATCCTCACTCTTAGAATATACCAAGATATCATTATGAAGAAAATTACAAAAAAGTCAAGGTAATTCAAGAACACTCTATTTATAAGGTCCTTTATAGTCGCCTGGGCACTACTTAGACCAAAGGACATAACTAGGAACTCATAATGACCTTACCTAGTTTGGTAAGCTATTTTAGGTATGTCTTCACCTCTTACCCTAAGTTGGTGATACCCCTACCTCAAATTAATTTTTGAAAAGTAGCTTGCCCCTAGGAGTTGATCAACCAAATCATCGATCCTAGAGAGAGGATACTTGTTCTTTATGATGACCTTATTAAGTTGACCATAATCAGTGCACATCCTAAGGGACCCATCCTTCTTTTTCACAAACAACACTGGAACGCCCCATGGAGAAATACTTGGTTTTATGAAATTTTTTTCTAGTAAGTCTTGAGTTGAAGCTTTAGTTCCTTCAACTCAGCCGGATCCATCCGGTAAGAAGGTATTGGAATACGCTTCGTATTCGGCAACAAGTCTATATCAAATTCTATTTCCCGTTCGGGAGGAATTACGGGCAAGTCATAGGGAAAGAGTTCCGAAAAATTCTTCACTACGGGTACCGACTCTAAATGAGGAGATTCAGACTCAAGATCCTTGACCCTCACAATATATTAGAGATATCTCATAGAGATCATCTTACAAGATTTTCAGACACGAAATAATTCGACCTATAGGGATTGATTTACCCCCCTTCCATTCTAAGACGGGTTCACTAGGAAATTGGAACTTAACTACCCTTGTTCTACAATTAATAAAAGCTAAACAAGAATGTAAACAATCAATCCCCAATATGACATCAAAGTCCAACATATAAAGTTCTACCAAATCGACTAATATAACTTTATTGGACAACAATATGGGACAACTCTTGTAGACTTTTTTAGCAATAACGGAGTCACCGACTGCGGTAGAAATAAAAAAAGGTTCAACTAAGATTAGCATATCAATTTTTTTAGCTAATAATGGAGTTAAAAATGATAAGGTAGCAGCGGTATCTAATAAATCGTAGACATCAATGGAGAACACTTGTAACATACCGGTGACAACGTCAACAAAATCTTGTTGATCACTCCTAGAGTGGAGACATAGAAGAGGTTCTTCTTAGGAGAATAGATATTTGGACCGCTTGCTTGTGCTTGTTTACTCTCCTTTCCTCTAAATTTAATCATGGGACAATCTCAAAGATTATGGACACTCTTTCCGCAATAAAAAGAATTTCCGTTCCCACTAGACAATCACCCATATGCTTCTTACCACACATGGTACAAGTAGGTTTCTCACTTGGTGAGTTTCCACTTCTATCCCCTTGGGACGTAGGGTTAGACACCCTATCCTTGCTAGCCTTGGGAAATTTAGAAGGAACTTGATTGGAGAATCTCTTCTTGAATTTAGGCTTGTCTTGGAGTTCAACCTAACCCTTAAAAGTACCTCCTTCATCCCTATTCTTCCTCTTGACCAAACTCTCCTCAACTTGTTGAGCATGAAACATCAAACGAGAAATGTCCATGTTGTCATGAAGCATCCTCGAACGACACTCTTACACAAGATCATCAGATACACCCGTCACAAAACAACTCATTTCATCTCTAGGATTAGACACCAATAAAAGGTCATAGTTGGACAACTTAGTTAACTTCAAAGAGTATTGTAGCACACTCATACCTCTTTGACGAAGGTTGATGAACTCTTCCACTTTTGCCTTTATTTTATCCCTTGTCAAGAACCTATCAAGAAATTCCCTCCTAAAGACTTCCCAACTTATGGGACCCGCTCT
Source organism: Solanum sitiens (assembly GCA_016801875.1). Taxonomy (NCBI): domain Eukaryota; kingdom Viridiplantae; phylum Streptophyta; class Magnoliopsida; order Solanales; family Solanaceae; genus Solanum; species Solanum sitiens. Next base: position 3,844,781 of record JABWTJ010000012.1, on the reverse strand, counting down.
CAAAGCCCTATTGTCCCTCCATTGAGTATACCACCATATTTTTGAGTTTATAAGCGGCTAGCTCGGCCTTCTCATTTGAACTCACTCCCAAAGTATGCAAGATGTTGTAGACCTCATCGAGAAAGTCTTAAGGGTCTTCATTCACCTTAGACCCAAAAAAACATAGGAGGGTTCATCCTTTTGAAGTTCCTCAAGCGAGAAGCCATGGTACTAGCATTTTATTTCACACGGGGTCCAACATCCCAGTTTGCTTGAGCCGCCAAAGATTGATCTTGAGTTGCTATGGCTTGACGTTAGGTAGTAATGGCTTGAGCCAAGTTAATGAAAGTCATCCTTATATCTCCATCCGTCATGGCCGGAAGATTGATCGGAGCTTAGTCACCTTGAGGAGATTGTTCTTGAGTAGGAGCTTGATTGTCTTGGGAGGAACTCCCGCATTATGAATCTCCTCTTTAGCTCAGCTTCCCTTCTAGTAGTCATAGCCTATTACCACAATAAAAGGGTTAAAAGAAAAAGGACACATAGAGTAAAGACTCTCGAGGCACGACTTCAAAGAATACCAAAGAGGTGAGAATTTCATAAGGATCACATAGCCTCTCATTTATAATATGGCGCGCTTCACAATTATGAACAAGAATCTACATAGATGTGGTTTAGTGAGACATCATTACTAAGATTACTCGACCTCATGCTCTGATTCCAAGTTTGTTACAACCGAGGAGCACCCTATAGATGTAACCGGCGTCTTCATCCTCGAAAAGGACTTTGAATAGACCTTACGTTACATCAAGACATATCAAATGTCAATAAAAATCGGAAAACATAAAACTTTTACATAGTTAAGTAGACTTAGGCTTTTCACTTATCATATATGGAGTTTACATAAACTCCTCGTTTATGAAATGTACATAGACTTCTCATTTATGCAATATATCCAATTCACTAAGTAGTCTAATATTTTTTCTCACATATAAACATCTATTATAGAAGTATGAGAATTGGACATAGCCCTTACACTTGTAAAATATGCCACATATAGTCTTAGAACATAGTCTCAAAAGATAAAGAAAAGAAAAATTGTCTTTAGACATAACCAACACTAATAAAGCTAGAGAGTGGCATCATCCTCGGACTTGAGGACTCACTAACAACTTGGGAAAAGATCTAAGACTTCCTTTTAATGGACTTCTGTTATTCAATGGCCCAACCTACATATTTGTACAAATATAAAGAATATGGGTTAGTACAAACCACTTGTACTATGTATGGATATATGCAAGTAAAACCATTGAAATCATGGACAAAGGGACATTTTGTTCAAAACCATACTAAGTCACTTTGAAAGCCTTTTAAGCAAACATTAGAGCATATACAAGTCAATAACCATAACATCACTTACTACAAGTTCATATCCAACACAAGATCAACATTATCCTAATGTCATAAAAACATGAATAGAATCATCAAAGAGTTATGTCAACATTTCATAGCATAGAGTTATAACATCCAAGTATACAACACCCTTACTCACAATCCCATCCCAAGCCTACAAGTGCAATGCTCATGTGAAGCCCCATAATCCCACATAATCATGTAATCTAGAAAAGAGACCATAAACGATGTATGTATTTCATATAACATCATATCATGTATGGTAATCATAATACATAGCAATTTAGACAAATATCATGTCATCAAATTAAGTCAACATCATATAAGATCAACACTATGTAACATCAACATTTTTATTTCATTCATAACATAATCACATAAGAACATCCTCCTAGGACTCCCCTCGAAGTCAACTTGTGCAATACATAGGTAAAGCCCCATACCCTTACATACACTAAGTAGAACCCCTTAAGTCACCCTAGTTAGAGTTCACCTTTATTACTTCATTTGTTCATTTTAATTTTCGGATCAATCACCTTAACCGACATTGGACCATGTAAGTTAAACATGTAATCCGGTGTCATGAAACCCTACACCGAAAGAAGGTGCTCTACTTTTCATAGTAGAACCAAACATGAACATAGAATTCTAGGTGGATCCACTAGCTAGTTTTCCTATGGGGCAAACATAGTTAAGGAACTAGGTGATATGTATTGGAAACCCTCTTTATGCACATTTGCATTGTAGTCTCCATTTCATGAGAACCATTGTGAACATACCTTCCCTCATTGGGAAGGTGCACCTCTCATATCTAGTTCGCTCGGTGCTAAACTAAAGTCCCTTTTTGAAATATTTGTAAGTCTTTTTAGTCATCAAATCTTTATATTGGTCATAAGAGAATAACCCCTTGTATAATCATGTCATTAGCTCTTTAGATTTAGAATGAGAACTTCCTTTAATTACAACCCATCATTTAGTGAGATCATCACATCATCGTCATATCATAATAAGGCATACAAGAGAACTACATTCAACCTTGCATGATCTTACCCCTATTAAGATCTCACAACTCAACATATCCATAACATTCCATCATATACATAATATCATCTTCTTCCTATTCTATTAACATATTAATACTTCAATTGAATATCATCAAAAAAACATAAACCATCATTATTGAAGTAGAGAACTCATAATCATAAAAGTATTACCAATAGCTTCTGAAACCTCCTTCAAGAATCTATCATTAATCTCACAATATTTATCCATCAATTCACTCAACGTCATCATATAATAGTAAATTGTACAAGAACTAAATCAATTGCATCATCCCTAATCACCAATTAAACTAATTCATAACCTAGGGTTAGGGAAAAGGGATTATTCATTGAATCTTCAATCACTAGATCAAAAACCCAATAAAAATATGATACATGATAGTTAATGAGAAAACAATACCACCAACACATATATATCAACTTATAACCTCATCATCTTCAAGCAATTTATCAACAAAGATCCAAGATTTAGAGAAGAACATGAATTCTTTGAAATTTGGATCAAACAACAACAATTAACCATTATCATACTCACAAACAATCTTAAGTATTCCTAGTTCATCATAATTGATCACCAATTTAAAGCTTAGAAAGAAACCCATGTGTAGAGAAAACCGTTGATTTTTGGGAGATTTAGGAATCAATTTTAAATGGACCTCTTGGAGAAAGGAATACCAAGAGTGAAAAATCCATACCTTGATAAAGACTTTATCTACGAATTTGAGAATAAAAGTTGAGAAGTTGTTCTTCTTGTCCAAGCTTTCAATGCTCTTCAATGGAGGTTGAGTAGAGAGAGAAATTTAGAGAGTAGTGAGAGATATTTGGGGAATTTATTTGGGTGGGTAAAAATGACTTAAACCTAAATCAATATATAGTCATCCCCTAAATTATCCAAAATACCTTTCACTTAATTGGGTTTTTTTGTGAAGTCAAATTGACTTAGAAACTACGCGATAAAATATGGGACTTGGCTGCATGTCGTGAGGGCACTTCCAAATCATTTTTCTGAAATCCGGTTTGAGGCATTGAGCCTCGTCAATGCCCTGCATCATGTGGCACTTTTTGCCTGCCAAGTGTTGAGGGTGCGACACGCCACGCCACCACCTCCTGTTCTTGGCTATTCGGTGAGTCACGTTTTGTTTAGTTCATCGCCGCTTGCACGTTGCCTTTCTTTTCAATGTATTCAGGAGAGATGGGCCAAAATCTTTTTCTTTGCGTAATTTATTTGCGAAGCGCCAACTGCTTCTTTTCATTGTCTTTTGATCCACTTCCTTCAGGGCTCACTTGATGTAACAGAAGGCAGAATTTTGTGATACGGTAGATCGCCAAGTATTCTTGGCGATGCTCACCTTTGCATCTTCAACTCCTTTTCTCTATTTTGCTTCAAGTTTGCACCTAAGTTAAAACGATCCTACCAAATTCGCTAATATCTAAAACTTAGGAATGTTTATCAGATATAGAGATAAAATGAACAACCGAGGACACTGTTTGCATTCTATTAAGGCCCTAGATGAGTCCAGTTTCAGGACTCATAAATGGTTTAGTTATTTAAATTATGTCATTATTCAGGCCTAAATTAAGTAATTCTAGGTGTCTTCGTAAATTGTGTTTCATTGCCTTGAAAGGAAAATTATGAGGATTTATGTATGTTCTTAATATTTGTGTACATGCTTTGTGATTAACTTGAAAGTAATGTGATCATGAATATAACAAAATTGTAGTATTGTTGGAAGGCTATTCTCACTCACACAAACTCTTATGAATCAACTATGAATGAGGTTTTTAAGAGTATGTTAATGATAATTTTTTGATTTAAAGGTTATTCTAAATTGTGCACTTATGAAAGGTAATGACATGTTGTGAAAGGATTTTCTCACAATATAAGGGATTCTTAGTTGAAAGGATATTTTCATCTTTGAATGTATGAGATTCCAATGAATGAATGAATGTTGGAATGATTTGGGTGCCTATCCATTAGTAGAGGCAGGATATCTAGTAACAATCTCTTTACAAAAAATAATAAACTAAAGTAATAAATGTCAAGTATCCTTGGGGATTAATGCTAAGCACCGAGTGGTTTTTGATGGATATGGATGCTTATCCATTAGTTGAGGCGGGGTGTTTAGTTGCAATCTCTTAAGGTGGATTCTCATCCGTGAGTTGAGGCAGGGTATCTTGTAGCAACCTTCTTATACCATAACTATGACCTACATTGGTTTCTAGATATTGCATCAAACTAAGCAAAATTGATGGTCCTACCTTAGGCAAGTAAGATCCCTTATTCAGTGTGGGTAACATCGGGATTCCTTGGTTTTCTCACCTTGGAATTTGTCTCTTAAGGCGTACCCTCATATTAATGATAATGAACTATGGCTTCGTAAGAGTGTACTACTTAATGTGTGTTAGGGTATGAGACTTCATCCATGCATTGCACAAGTAGGCCTTAAGAATAGTCATGGTATGTTCCTTTATGTTATGAAGCTTTATGAAATAAATATGCTTATATGATGCTATTGATATTATTGATGTAAAGGATAAATATAAAGATGAATTTTCAATTTGGATTGTTGTTATGACTTACCTTCATTGATATGACTTGTTAAATGTGAATGTTTCTTGTCTATAAGTATTAACTCATGACATATTCAATTAATGGTGAACATGATCATGGTGGTCTAAAAGTAGTACTTAGTATGGATGGTCTTTTCCCTTGGGATTTTTATGAAAGAAATGTTACTTGAGGGTTTTAAGACGGGTTACTCCAAAGGGGGACATGGTATGCTTGGATAGCATGAATCCTGATAATTCTAATATCCTCCTCTCTTTCATGTATTCCTGTTCAAGCTTAAGTCAACGTGTTCCTTGTGACTTGTTGAAAGTTTTTGAACCATGTGTGATTTATTTGTTTGATCTGCTTATGTTGTGCATATTCTTAAGAAATTATATTTAGTAGTAAAATGAGTTTCATGGTTCATGTGTTTCTCATGGTTGTTGTGCATCTAGTATAAATTGCCTATTAAACTTCATGAGATAAATTGATGAACATGCCTTCGTATTCTTTTGAGAGAAAATTAGCATAAATGACTTCATGTTATTATGATGAGCATGATTAGAAGTTGGAGAAAGTATTTCATCCTTCGAATGTTGTAATGTTAAAGTTTTCATGTTTAGAGATGGAGTTGATATTTCCTCCTTTGATATGTGTATTATAATGATGGTCTTTTATTCTCGAGTCTTTCATTTTGTAAGGTACCTAGACCGTGATTCGAGGATGAACATTTCCAAGGGGAGATAATGTAACACCCGGTAAAACTAATAAGACCTAGCTAGAGTCTAACAAAAACTAGTTGGTGAAACTAGAGCCTTACTATTGTGTTGTTGAGTTGATATGGTGTTTTTATGTGTTAAAATGAGTTACCATGCTAAGGTTGAGGGGTTTAGGTGTTAAACGTCAAGGTACGAACCCCAAGGACCAACCAAGGGTCCTTGAGGAGGACCCAAAGTCCTAACACGCAAAACTCCCCAAATCTACCCAAGATGCCAAATCAGAGCCACCTACGGATGGCACCTATTGCCAGTAAGTGGACCCACGCCTCGTTGGTGGGTATTGTGGGTTAGGTCCCAATTTGACAAGTCTCTAAACCACCTACGGACCTGCAGGATGGGGCATCAATGCCCCCACGGTCTGTACGTCTAGGGTCGTAGGTGGCAACTGTGTTTTTGTCAAATATCGACCCAGTGAGGGACTAAGTGGTAAATTCCTAGGGTGGTTATTAATCATAGGAGACGGTTAGTATAATTTTATTAGAGTTATTAAAGGCTTTTTAAACTATTAACTTCTCTTTTCCAACTCATTATGCCCAAACCCCAAAATAGAAACTCCTTCATCTCCTAATAATTCTCTCTCTAGAAACCACCATTGGAGAAGAAGAAGTCAAGCTTTGGAGCTCAAGAGTTCATCGTTTTCCTTCAATTTCTTGTGGATTCTACATGTAAGGTATGGTAATTTTTATTCATGGTTAAATTTTCAACAATGAAGACCTCTTAACTTCAATTTCAAAGTTGGAATTTCTCTAAAACTCAAGATTTTTGTTGTAGGTCATGGATGTTTTACTCAAAACTTTTTCAAAAGTTGAATTAACATATATTGAGATTGAATCAGTGTTTGTGGTAATTTTAAGATAAAATGTACCATAAATACATGATTCCCCCATAACCCTAAATTATGACTTTGATGTGGGTGAATTGTAATAAAATGTATACTATTCAATTTTTCTTGTAATAGCTTAGTAACTTAAAATATGTCATTATCAATATTTAAATTGTAGTGATTCTAGGTGTGTTGGTTAATTGTGATTCATGGCCTTGAAGGGAAAATTATGAAGATTTATGTATGATCTAGATGTTTGTGTACATGTTTCGTGATTACCTTGAAAGTAATGTGATCAAAACTATAATGCCATTGTTCTATTGTTGAAAGGCTATTCTCACATACACACACCCTTATGAATAAACTATGAATGAAGTTTCTAAGATTATGTTAACGATAATGTGTTGATTGAAAGGCTATTCTCAATTGTACACTTAAGAATGATGATGAGATGTTGTGAAAGGCTTTCCTCACAATATGGCAGATTTTTAGTTGATTGGCTCTTCTCATTTTTGAATCTACGAGCTACCAATAAATGAATGAATTTTGGGATGAAGTGGGTGCCTATCCATGAGTAGAGGCAGGGTATCTAGTAACAATATCATTCCTGTAAATAATGAAGTAAAGTAATGAATTTCAAGTACTCCTTGGGAATAATGCTAAGCACCGAGTGGATATTGATGGATATTTATGCTTATTCATGAGTTGGGTTTGATGCTAGAAAACTAAGGAATAACACTATAATTAATTGCATTATTATATCCTTTAATGTGTTTGTTGAATGTGTCATTAGTTTTTTGATTGTGTGAAAAACTTGAAAAAGGAGCAGAAAATGATGGTGATCAAGCGAAGACCACGAGCACCCAGACGGGCCGTGGTCCTTTTCAAGAATTGTGTTGTTGATTGTGAAGCTAAACTAGTGAATGGGCAAGGAATGGTTGAAAAAGGAACTGAACCAAGTGAATACCACGGGTGACTTCGTGAGTTGTGGTCCTCACAATGTCCTGTGGTGCATGTCATCGTAATGATGTACTGAAGGGGCTTTAGCAAGTTGAAGAGAGAAGTTACCAACTAAATATTACAGACAACTACACAGCACGTGGTTATTTTCACGGTCTTTGGTGCATGTCATGGTAATGATATAGTGAATGGGTTTTGGAAAGTTGAAGACAGAAGTTACCAAGTGAAGACCACGGACAACTACATGACCTGTGGTCATTGTCACAACCCCTGGTTCATGTCGTGGTGATAACACAATATACAGGTCTTGAAGAACCTGCTTTGGGGGAATCCAAGTGATCACCACGAAAGGTTTCTCGGATCGTAAAGCCCTTGATGGGTCATATAAATGTGCGTGAAGGGTCCGACAATTGAGTCCTACTTTGAGTAGGACTCTTTTTCAAATACTTATTTTGAATTAATTAGGTTGTTTTTTAATTTTAATCTCAACTTACCTTGAAAGAAGAACACACTTTCCAGTATTCGAAGTTTGGATTTTTAGTTTGAACATTGAAATTAGTTGGGAGTTTGATTTTTGAGTTCTTGAATTATCAAAGTGGTTGTTGATTATCTTATTCTCTTAAGTACTTTCTAATATGTTTTCAATCTATATTTCTGAATATTTAGTTGAAATAATGAATAGCTAAACACCAAAACTGCGGTTGTGGGATCCATGACATAATTCTAAATGTGATTTTGTAAAATAGAGTGAAAGGTAATGCGTAATTATAAACTGTAGTTTATCTTTCGTTGTTCATTTTTTCTGATGAGTGCAGGCATTAGAGTGATCATTTGTTCGAGAGAAAAATAATACCTAGGAAAGAGATAAATCAACCTAATAAATTGGAGTCAAAGTTTGAGAAAAGAGAGAAGATACATTTAACACAATTGTAGGTGAGGAAAAAATTAGTAGAACTCTAAGGGTGAGAGGACTTGAGTTAGAATTTTCTGATTAGACAGAGAACTGTCAAATAAAGTTAATTCACGTAGAGTTTGTAAATATGAATTGTGTGAAACTCAATTATGAAAGAGTACTAGATATAGCGTTATGAGGAACACAATCCTAGTTTCCATTAATCAGTGAATCAACTTTATAACTTAAGACTATGGTAATTGTAAACCATGATTTTTGCTACAAATCATAGTTATTATAATATTAAAAACAAACCCAATTTACTTTCTGTCCTTGTTACTTTAGGATATAATAACGTCGTTCGAGTAAACGCGACAATGAAACCATTTCTGTAAAAAAATTCTCAGTGGGATCGATCTCAACTCACGTTGAGTTCTGTCAATTGGCTTCGACTGTTTATATATCAGTTGAGGTTAATGCTGATCTGTGAGTTGAGGTGGGGTATCTTGTAGCAACCTCATTATCCCATAACTATGTCCCACATAGGTTACTATCTAGTGGATCCACCTAAGATAAATTAGCGGTTCTACCTTACGCAAGGAGGAATCTCTTATTCGGTATTGGTAAAATCAGAATTCCTTGGTTTGCTCACCTTGGTCTATGTCGGTTAAGGCGGACCCCTATATTAATGTTAATGAACTATGGCTTCTTAAGAGTGCATTACTTAGTGTGGGTGAGGGTATAAGACTTCATTCATTCATCGTACAAGTAGGTGTTAAATGTAGTCAGTGTGTTCCTTTATGTTATAAAGATTTAAGAAATTAATATGCATATAATGATGCTATTGAGATTATTAAGGTGAAGGTTAAATGTAAAGATGAATGTTCAACTTTGATTGTTGTTTTGAGTTACCTTCCTTGATATGACTTGTTAATTGTGAATGTTTCTTGTCTATAAGTACTAACTAATGATAGGTTCAAAGAACAATGTACATGAACATGGTTGACTAAATTAGGACGTATTATGGGTTGTAATTATAGGATGTCGTCCATACATGACACAATTATAACTTAGGGTTAATTATGTGTTGGTTCTATATTGATGTAATGATGTAAGTATTAACTATGATGGAATGAAGTATGAACTATGATGACATAAGGATTTTTACTTAGCGTAGATGTGGGTATGGGACTCCATCTATGCATGACACAAAGTATACTTTGAAGTTACTTATGGTTATTGATTGTACTAAGATAAAATATTTGTTCAATATGCTTATGTCTTATGTTTTGTACTAATGTTAAAAGATGATTCTCAAACATGCCATATAGCATGATTTTCAACTTAAATGACATTTTTAGCATGAATTTTGCATGGTTGTCATACTTAGTATATATTTGTGCTAACCCATATTTCTTCTATATTTTTCTACAATGTGTAGGTTTGGGTTCTTAAGGTGCTTTCTCTTGGATGCAAGATTGGAATTGATCATTCTCCAAGGCTTGGGTGAGTACTAAACATTCGAATGACATAAGAGAGTATCAGTAGTTTCTTTCATTTCATTTTATATTTTGGATGATGTTGAAGGGCTGTGACCCTATTCTTGGTTTTCGATAGTATTAGATGGTTAAATGAGACAAGTATATGTCCACTTTGTTTTATATAAAACATTTTGATTGTATTAATAAAATGTTTTAAATTCTGAACAATTTTCTATTGTCCTATGTAACAATATGATATGAGGCTTTTCGGTGTCTTGTAAGTCGTGTCAAGGCTAAGGTGTAGACTCGGGTATGGACATAAACACTGCATTAAGCTACGAACTTCGTCGGTAGTTTATTACTATTTGCTCTTTGCTAACAAAAATCAATCGCCACTTCATCGCTAAGTTGATATAGACACGGAATTTGTTGTTTATCTACAAAATTTTCTATCGCTAAATCCAATTCTTTTCAGTTATTTATATTCTAACTCTTTATCTCATGTTCTAGTTTGGTTATTTATTGTCATGAAGGTATCTCTTTTAAGTATGTTTTCAGATTTTTTATGCATGTTTATCATACTTGGTACGTATTATGTACAAACACATACTCTTGCCTACATTTCTCAAATGTCGGGTGTTATAGTCACGGTTACCGTTTTAGTGGATATAGTTATTGAGGATATTCCGAGATTTGGTAAGTTACGCGCTTCTAGGAACAGACACATATTGCTTACAGTCTTTCACAACTTTTAGCTTTGGAACAAGTTGTGTGTGCTATGCCCTGATTCATTCTTATGTACTAGATGGTTTTCAGATGATGTTTAGATTTCCGCTTTTCTCTGTTAAACTCTGATATGCTGAAACTATATTTTAATCTCTTTATTCTATTTCTTATGTGATAAATGCTAAGTGACTTATATGGGGCCTCTAAGAGTCTTATAAGCGATGTTACCCCTAGGGGCTACCTTTGTTTTTGACAAACTTGGTAATCAAAGCAGAACGTTTAAAAAGGTCCTAGGAAGTCTCATAATCCATTTTAAGTAACTCTTGTTCATGAGTGTGAACCACGCCACACCTATGAATGAGAGGCTACAAGATGTTTCGGGAACTCCACTTCTCTTATTACATTAAAGTCGTGTGAAAGAGTTCAGCTCTATGATGTATCTCCCTTAATCCTTACCTGAGGAACGATAAGATATGCCTACTCGAAGAGATTATACTAGAAGGAATGTAGGAGAGAATGTGGAATGGAAATCTCCTCCTCAAGCTCTCTAAGCTCCTCAAGTTCCATTCGATCCTTTGTCCAACCACCTGACTAATGTAGAGCTTAGGGTTGCTTTTAAAAGTTTTGGCTCAAGCCGTGACAGCCCAAGCCAATAAGGATGTTGTATCTCCCATAAAACCAAATGTGGTAAAACGACATCAAGATTTTGGGACTTTACTAGAATGAATCCCCAAGATTTTAATGGTTTAAGGCTGAGGATTATCCTCAAGAGTTCATTAATGAAGTGTACAATCTGTTGATGATCATGTGAATGACATTTCCTCAAAAGGAGGAATTGGCCGCTTATAAACTTAAGGGTGTTTCTCAAGTTTGATTTCACCAATGAAAGGAGTGGAGACCATAAGATGTGGGTCCTATCAATTAGGAAAAGTTCAAAGTTGCTTTCCTTGATAGGTGATCTCCCCTTCAGATGAGGGAGGTAAAGGTACTTGAATTCAATAACCTTCATTAAAGAAATATGAATGTGAACGAATATGCATTGAAGTTCACCCAACTAACTCGATAGGTTACCCCCAGGGTTGTCGATCCTAGGGCACGGATGAATTAGTTCATTTCAAGAGTGTCTGAATTAGTTCTTAAAGAATGATGTACCACCATGCTCATAAGTGACATGGACATTTCTCATCTCATGATTCATGCTCAATATATCAAAGAGAAAAAACATAACGAAAAGTCTAGGGAGACAAAGAAGGTCTGAGGAAGTGATGGTACCTTTTCATATTCAAGGTCCGCTGGACATGGTCGTTCTAAACTTCGACAAAGGTTCACCGTTCAAGGTTCCTCCGACAAATATTCTATTTTCAATAAATATGTGTGTCTAACCCTAAGAATCAAGGAGGGAATGATAGTGGATTGTCATTATCCATTTGTGCTAGATGTGAAAGGAAGCATGATGGTACATGTCTAGCTTTTTCTAATGATTGTTCTTGTTGTGGTACAATAGATCATAAGACAAAGGAGTGTCCCTCCGTTCCTAAGAATGAGGGAGATTATTGTAGAAGGTCTCAACTAATCCTTTATCGGGTCCTAGTGGAGTTCGAAGTAAAACATATTTTATGCACTTCAGACTCGTGGCGAACAAGAGTGTTCCCCTTATATGTTTACCGGTATTTTGAAAGTCTTCCAACTTTATGTTTATGCTTTACTTAACCCAGGTTCTACCTTGTCTTTTCTGATGCCATATGTGTATATGAGGTTTGATGTCTTTCCGGATGTGTTAGTAGATCCTTTTTCTATCTCTATGGCTGTTAGTGATTTTTTCTAGATAAGAGGGTCAATTGAAAGTATTCCATCTCCTTGTCCCATAGAGTCACCTTTATTGACCTCGCAGAGCTTGATATGGTATATTTTGATGCTATCATTGCTGCTCCATACATGTTATACTTCTATTGATTGTAGAACTCGTGTAGTTATGTTTCGATTTTTGAATTAACCAATCCTAGAGTAGAAAAGGGGAAATTCTCTCCCTAAGGTTCAAATTGTTTCTTGTGTCAAAGCTATAAAGATGATTTCTAAGGGTTAAATTTACAATATACTTTGGTTAAGAAATATACATTTTGAAACCCGTAATCTTTAGTTTGTCCCTATGGTTAATGAATTCGCAAAAGTGTTTCCAGATAATTTAACCATTTATTCCTCCCGAAAGGGAAGTAGACTTCGCTATTGACCTTCTCCCAAATATCTAACATATCCCTATTCCTCCTTAGAAAATGGCCCCAATAGAACTTAAGGAATGAAAGGATCAATTGAAAGATTTAATTAATAAGGGATTCACTTGACCAAGTATCTCTCCATGGGGTGCTCCAATTTCGTTCCTGAGAAAGAAAAATTGTTCACTCTGTATGTGTATCCACTATCAGCAACTGAATAAGGTTACCATTACGAATAAGTATCCTCTCTCAAGGATACCTGATTTGCTTGATCAACTTCAAGGAGCAAGTTACTTATTCCACATTCACCTTTGGTCGGCTTATCACCAATTGAGGGTGAAAGAAGATGACATTGTGAACATGTCATTCCTAACTCGATATGGTCATTATGAGTTTTTGTCAATGTCATTAGGTTTAACTTATGCTCCAACGACATTAATGAATTTGATGAATGTGGTGCTTAGAAGATACCGTGACATGCATGTGATTATGTTCATTGACAATATATTGATTAATTAAAGAGCTGAGGATGGTCAGAGTAATTATTTGAGGATTTTGTTGCAACTATTCAAGGACCAACAATTATTCGCAAAGTTTAGCAAATATGATTTTTGGTTACAGTATGTAGCTTTCTAGTCATATGGTTTAAGCAATGGTATTGAGGTATAGATACTAAGAAGAAATATGCGGTTAAGAGTTGGCTTAGACCTCAATCCTCGTTGGATATTAGAAGTTTCTTGGGTTTGGCTGGTTACTAAATAACGTTTGTTGAGGCGCTTTCTTTGATTCCCTCTCTATTGACATCATTGACTCAAAAGAAGGCCAAGTTTGTATTGTATGAAGCATGTGGAAATGGTTTTAAGGAATTGAAGGATAAACTTACTTCCGCTTTGGTGTTTCCATTACGGGATGTCTCTTTCTTGAAAATGGGAAGGTTATTGCCTATTATTAAGACAACTTAAGATTCATGAGAAGAATAATCCTACCCATGACCTCGAACAAGCGGGATTTGTGTTTGCTCTTATGATTTTGAGACACAATTTGTATGGTGTTCATGTGGATGTTTTCACCAACCACATGAATATGAAATATGTGCTTACTCATTAGGATTTCAATTTATGCCAAAGGAGGTGGCTAGAATTATTGAAGGACTATGACTATTTTCTATAACCTTGATAAGGAGAATATGGTGGCGGATGCGCTTAGTTTCTTATTGATATGTAGTGTTGCTTATTTAAAGGATAGTAAGAAAAAGTTGTTTCGACATGTTCATATAGTTTTCTGATTGGATCTACGACTAGTTGACTCTACCAAGGGTCGTGTTATGGTTCACAATGGTTCAAAATTATCCTTTTTGGCAGATTTTAAATCTAAGCAAGTTCTTGCTCCGACTATTGTTGAGTTAAAGAAGTGGTTCTCAAAAAGTACGTTGACGATTTCTTCCAAGGAGGAGATAGGGAGTTTCAATATCAAGGTCATTTGTGTGTTCGTAATGTCGAAAACTTTAGAGAACATATTTTATTGGAAGACCATATGTCTGGATATTCTGTTCACCCCGGAGCCACAAAGATGCACTATGATCTATCACAGATCTATTGGTGGAGTGGGATGAAGAAGGATATCGCGGAACTAGGGGCTAAGTATTCCAATTTTCAACACGCAAAAGTTGAGACTCAGAAACCAAGAGGTTTTTAGAAGGTAGAAGCATTCCTACTTGGAAGTTGGAAGATTTGAATTTGGATCGTTGGCTTTCCTCTCACCGGACAACAACATGGCTCAATTTGGGTTATGGTAGATCGAATGACAAAATTGGATCATTTTAATCCTGTCAAGATTTCTTATTCGAATGATTTTTGTTCTAGGTTTTACTTGTGAGAAATGGTAAAGTTGCATGGACTGACTTTATCCATTATCTTCGATCATGGAGCCTTATTCACTTATCAATCTTGGAAATCTTTCTAAACGGGTCTTGGTACATGTGTTAGGATTAGTACGACGTTTCATCTACAAATTGATGGTCAAGCAGAGTGTACTCTCAAAACTTTGGAATATATGTTGAGAGCTTGTGTAATAGATTTCAATGGTAATTGGGATGATCACTTGGCTTTGATTGAGTTTGCATATTAAAATAGTTATCACTCGAGTATTGGCATGCTTTGTTTGAGGTATTATATAGCAATAGGTGTAATCTCCTTTAGGTTGGTTTGAAGTGGGTGTAGTCACTTTGATAGGCCTTGAGTTAGTACAAGAGGCAGTGGAGAAAGTTTGGCTTACTAGAGAAAGGCTTAAATGCTTCAAAGTTGACAAAATTCTAGATGATGTTCAAAGAAGAGATATTGAGTTTGACGTGAATGATTGGGTTTATGTGAAAATTTCACCGATGAAGGGAGTAATAAGGTTTGGTAAGAAAGCGAAGATAGGTCCCTCATATTTAGGCCAATATCAGATTTTAAGGTGTATTGGTAAGGTGGCTTATGAACTTGAATTTTCTAATGAATTGGTATCGGTGCATTCAGTTTTCCATGTCTCCATGTTAAAGAAATATGTTTGTGATTTGACGTTTATACTTCCCCTAGAAGGTTTGGGAATTAAGGAGAATATTTCTTTGAGGAAGTATCGGTTCAGATTTTAGTCCAACGATTGATGAGTTTAGGAACAAAGAATTTTCTTCCATGAATGTTTTGTGTAGGAATCAATTAGTTGAGGGTGCTACTCAGGACCCCGAGGCCGATATAGTGTCCCGTTATCCTAATATTTATCCTTCTACCCCTACTCTAGCTTGAGGTATTTAGTTCCTCACGACTTACTCATTTGGTATTATTCGTCTTATGTATTCCCATTATTTCTTCATTTATGCATGTTCAAGTAAAATCTTATGTTTTTTGAAAAAATGAGTCAACTATATTGATTTCTATATGTTTGTGTGCGTTTGAGTAAGAGTTGCATAGAGATTTCATATATGAAGTTTTGAACATGGTTTAGCTTGGATTTAATGTTTCTTCCTTGATATGTGCACATATGTGATTGAAATCATGGTGGGTTGTTTGATTATGTTCCTACCTTCCTTATGATGTCTCGAATCTCATTCGAGGACGAATAATCCCAATGGGGAGATAATGTAGCACCACAGATTTTAGAAAGGGTTCAATTTCAAGTTTTAAGAAATTTTGTGCCAATTCCTACGGTGCCATCCATGGCATGTGGAAAAACCCATGAACCAATGGTATAGTCTGTGGTTGGCCAGTCAGTTTTTAAAAAAATGTCAAGTTTTTTGTATATTCAACGGTTCACCAGGACAGTCCATCGTCCAATGTATAGGTCGTAGGTAGGCCTCCTAGGTGAGTCCCAGACTTAGTGAGATTTTAAATTTGAAGTTTAGGACCACGGTTGGGACCCATGTCATGTCTACTGAACCACTACTTGTGGGTGGGTCCCATCATTATGGGTCCTTATTTTTGAGTCTCTGACACCAAACGATGAACGACTGGGATGATCTATTGGTGGAACCACATACCGTGGGTCATCACCATCAATGGTGTCAGCAATTATTTTTGTAGGGACTTTTGGGTCTTTTACAAATTCTTCTAATCTAATATTATGTTGTTTTACCCTTCACAAAAAACCCTATAGAAGTTTTTAACCCCCAAAATTTCGCCAACTAAAATCATTCTCTCAAATTTAAAAAAGAAGAACAAGTCTTCCTCCCAAATATTTCTCTCTACAAAGCTTGAAGAAGAAGGGTCCAGGCTAAGGTTTTCAAGTGAAGTCTCCTAATCCTCCATTGAAGTTGAGCAATTGACAATGAGGTATGATAGTTTTCATCTATTTAACCGTTTTCTCTATGGATTTCCTTATTCTCTAATTTACAAAGTTAGAATTCCCTAATTGAGTTAGGAATTTCTTCCATGTTGGGTTCTCTTTATTATTGATTTAATTGATTGATTAAAGATCCTTTATGCATGAATGGAGTAAATATCATATTTTCTCATGATATCCATGAACCCCATGTCCAACCCATGTTACCTTGATATTGATGATTGAAAGTGGGTTTTGAACCATGCAAGGTGAATTATGGCATTATGTATGTTCTTATGAAGTTAATTTAAAGTTTAAGGATACTTTGCGAGTGAAGCATTAATGATGTTGTAGTTTTTGCAGTTGTTTTGTTGAAAGGATTTATCGTAAATATATAAAAGCATAAAAAGGGGTTTTAAGGATGAAAGGTTTTCTCACCTAAAATGAACCAGTTCAATACTGAGGCAAGACAATTACCCAAGCTCTATAATTGAAAGACATGAGGCGATTACCCATGTCACATGATGTAAGGAGAAGAGGCTATTATCCATATTCCTTTAAGAGTTAATATGAATATGACTAAGAATATCCTGTGGATGTTAAGCTTAGTACCGAGTGGACAAATGGCGTTTAGCCGTGTCTTATAAACAATGTGCTAACATAGGAATGTCTAGATACACATAAGCTACTGGATAAACATAAGCTAGAAGTTCATGGTCCTTACTTTGGCAAGTAGGACACCCCTTTTTGGTGGGAGAGACACCGGATTCGATCTAACTAGCTGACATGGTCTTACATGCTGGCTAAGGCTACATCCCACAAGAAGGTTATGATGAACTAAGGTTAATTCAAGGAAGTATCTCATACATGTTTAAGATAATGATTATGTACAATGACCATGTTTTACGACTCATATCTTCTAACTCTTTATTTCATGTTTTTGCTTGGTTATTGCATCTCATGAATGTATATCTTCTAAGTATATTTTCGAATGTTTTATGGATGACTATAATTTTTTGTGCCTATTTTGTACTAATGCATAATCATGCCTATATTTCCTCAAATGTAGGGTTTGACAGTCAGAGTTTTCGATTTTGTGGCTAGAGTCATTGAGGATTTTCCGATCTTTGGTGAGTCCTACGTTTCGAGGACTGGACACTTATTGTTTTTCAATCTTTCCTTACTTTCAGTTTTGGAATATGTTGTACGGTCTATGCCAAGATTTATTCTTATATACTAGATGACTTTAAGACGATAGTTAAAATTCCGCTTTTCTCTATAAAACTCTGATATGTTGAAACTGTCTTTTAAAACTTTTTATTTTATTACTTTAATGATGAAATATAAGTGGATTTTTTGGGCCATCTCAGGGTTTTATATTTCATGTTACGGCTCGGGTAACCTTGGGTCGTGACAAACTTGGTAATCAGAGCATAAGTTTTTGAAATGTCCTGGGAAGTCTCATAAGCCTTGTCAAGTAGAGTGTTGTTCATGAGTGTGAAGCGCGCTGAACTCATTCTATTTCTTGTATGATGACATCTAAGTGGCTTTAATGTGGCCTCTCTGGGTCTTATACCATATGTTACGCCTATTTGCTACCTTGGGTCATTACATGCAGTAAAAATACATTTTCTTACTTTTTCTCAAATATTCCTTGTATTAATTAAGTTTCCTTTTTCATTTCCCTGTCAAATCAAGAACTTGAAGTAACTGGTTTGAATTTGATTTCTTTGATTTGGGGAATATGAATGGAAAATAACCCAATATTCAGTCTTGAAGATCTAAGAAGAAAAAAACAAAAAAATGCTCATTTATCCAAACCTAGGACAATTGTTTATAAGTTTATAGATTTGCAAAATTATAATTGGTTTAATTTATTGAAAGTTGTATGTGTCTATGAATAGTGTCTTGATAATTTTATACATAATTGGTGGTGGTAAAGATTGGTTAGTGTTGTTGTCCTTTTGTGGTTTGCTTTTGTGTGTTTTTCAGTGCTTGCATTTTACTAATCCTATTTCTTTTGAAAATGGACCTCGAAGTTTCAACATAGATAATCTGCTTATAACGATGTGAAACAAATGGAACTTCCAATATATAAGAAACTAATGATCAAAGTGTGGATCAAGAAAATTAGGGGTAGAGGTTTTATCACAAGCCTGCAAAAGCATATAAGCAAATACTTTACGTTACATTTCTTCACAAGAAATCTTAGTTTTCCCTACAAATACGTCTGCAATTATGTAAGTTATTTGTTTTTTCCCTTTTTCTCTAGTCAAAAGTTCATTGTATTTGTCATACGTGTTTTAAGAATGATTTGGGTTAAGGTTTGTACAATAAATTAGATATATTTTACATAACCTCAATATAAAAGTCTGTTTCTTTGAAGATGCCCCAGGTTTCTTGCAACATATAAAAAACAAATGCCTGAATAGGTAAGGACATTATAGAATACTATCACGATTTGGTTTCTCAGGTCATAATCACACCTACTACACCCCACATAAAGGTAAGCGTAACCCTACAGCTTTGAAACACCAATCATGTCCTACCACATCTAAGAAAATAGAAAGGAAAGTGGGTACAACGAAAGAGAGAAAAGAGAAATAAACATCTATAAATACAATAAAATAACTCAAAACCTAGAATCAATCCAACGCATGAAGAAAAATCATACCACAAAAAAATGAAATCAGGTGTCCAATGCAATACATTCTATCACAAACATCCAAAGACTAGCAATCAACCTGTTAAATAAACACAACCAATACTACCACGCTCCTATAGCGACGGAAACTAACCTGAACAGCAGATGGTACTGAACTAACTCCTCGGGCCCAAATATTTCTCAGCATTCTCAACAATCAAAGCACAACAAGCTCACCAACATCATGAAATGGAAGAAATAACAAGGAGTACAACATATCAATAGGGAATACTTCAAGGATTGATGCCTTACCCGAGACATATTACCCAACAACAACCAAGGCTAGCTAATGCAAACCTACAACTACGACATGCCACTAAGGTGTCAATCTCAAACAAAAAAGTACTTAAATAATAACAATCACTAAAAGAATCAAATAGTAACTAAAAAGGATTGCTAAAGCGTATACTAAGGAAACTAAATTACCACCAAAACTAAGGCCTCAAACATCAACTTTAAAGAGGATTACTACACCAACTACGCCAACAACAAGGTGTTAGAAGCCTAAGCTATGTATCCTTCTGCCAAAGGCTAGCCGAAATATTTTACAGGAATAAATAAAATTGAATAAAAGAGAAGGAGTCCAAAACCCAAAAATTAGAATCTCAATTTTGATGTGAGTAATGATAAATTTATCTAATAGAGCATAATAAAGAAAAACTTGATCATTGCCTACATCAAAGTGGATCACGCGTTCTCTCAATTAGGTGAGGTGGAGATTTCACATATTAAATCACTTTCCATGGCCGCAATGTTATCATAATATATTGATCACAACATCAACAAGATTGTTTACACCAGGATAATAATAATTAGAGATGAAACCATAATCGAGTCAAAATTAGGATTATGGGACCGAAGCTGGGAATTCTAAAAGTGACTCTGTTAACTGCTCCCAAATGTCTCAAAAAACTTGTACTTCTGAAATGGGCACAATCTAACCTTGCAAGTGTACTATCCCTAAAAATGAACTATGACAAATTAGAGACTCACATGGGTTTTATGAGTTAATAACATGTTTTAATAATGAAGTATATCTTTAGAAGTCAGTTCTAAAGAGTTTGGAAGTCAAACGTCAAAGAACGACCAAGACATTGAAAACAAGTGTTGTGTGTTCTAGTGTACCCTTGCATATTTTATGTGTTTTGAAATGTTGTTTGGAATACAAAAAGATAGTAGGGGACCCTAGTACCTAGATTGTCATGGTTAGAGTCGAAACGTCCGGGTTTTACTCCCTCAAGGGCCACCTTAAGGGTCCTTGAGGAGGACCCAAACGTTCACAAACAAGTTGCCAAGACAACCTCATTGACGCCCATGGTTGGCGCCCCTTCAACCAATTGATGCCCCTTCAAAAGGGGGCGTGACTACACACTTAATTTTGGGAGATTAGCCCAAAAATGAGGGAGCCTATGACCAAAACGATGGAGAAACTGGACCCCTCATCAACCACATGACGCCCCGTCAATTGTGGCTATTGAATGGCACCTGCAACACAACCAAAGTTTCGGCCAGCCAAGGGGTGAATTGGGAAATTAACCCCACGTTCTAATTAAATGATAGACGGTTATTTTAGGTGATTAATGTATTTTAAGTTATTTTAA
This sequence comes from Solanum sitiens, assembly GCA_016801875.1. Taxonomy (NCBI): domain Eukaryota; kingdom Viridiplantae; phylum Streptophyta; class Magnoliopsida; order Solanales; family Solanaceae; genus Solanum; species Solanum sitiens. The sequence continues at coordinate 3,823,809 of JABWTJ010000012.1, read as the reverse complement.
ATACTTAGACCTAGAATTAGACTTCACTTTTCAAAATCAAAACCCCTCTTCCGAATAAAGTTCTCTCAAGACTCCATGGGAGCTTGAATCCAAATTCGAGCTAGGATTGCAAATTTTCATTGGTTCCTTCATAAATTTCCATTATATTTCTACTAATAAGGTATTGTTATTTCATCCTTGATTCTTCTACATTTCAAGGAGCTAATCCAAAGTCTTTTCAAAAGATCTCAAAATCCTAAAATTTCCTATTTCGAATTCTAAGCATCGGTTCTTGCATTAAAATCTTTTATTGGATGAATTATGATGTTTCCAATATTAATTGATAGTTTTATAATAAAAAAACTCCATGGAACCATGAGCATCCTAATTCTCTAATTTTGGCTAATGAAGCGGGTTTGATGAATGTGATTGGATATTGTTAGAATTGTGTTCATACTATGTTGTATTATGGTTATCTACTGCTATTCATGCCTAATTATGATGAATTGTTGGAGAATTGAGAGAAGGTGATCATATCTTGGATGAAGGGTAAATTGATCTAAAGTGTTGTCGTTTTTACTGAACTGATCTTGTGTGGTATGGTCCACTTATGGTGGCGGTGTTTAGTTAATGTATGTGAATTGTGATTTTAACCTTGAAAGCACTGAATGTGAAGTAAAGTGATGTGATTATGTCTATATATAGAGATGTCTTATGAAGTTATGAATGTGTGTCTTGAAGGTCGTATGACTAAGGAAAGATGATAGAAATGTGAAGTATTATTGTATATGGATAATGATGAATGTAGTATGATCATGTTTAGAAGACAATGTCATGAATTATTGTGGTTATGTGAAACTCTTTGTCACATATACACACACAATGAATGAATGAATGAATCTAATGAAAATATAATGAATGAGAGTCTATTAAAAAGTTTGCTCAATAGAACTCTAATGAAGAAATGGGGGATTTTAGGGTGGACACTCTTCGTGAGTAGAGATGTAGTGTCTAGTAATAACCTCAATATTCCTAAGAACTTTCCAATTAATGAATGATAGGTTGGGATGATTAATCTTCGTGTGTTGAGATGTAGTGCTTTGTAGGAATCCTTTAACCTATAGTTAATGAATGCGATGAAAGTTTAAAACTCAGTGGGGATTAATGCTTAGCATCGAGTGGATTTGAGAAAGAGGTGGATACTCTTCGTGAGTAGAGATATATTATCCATATTTAACCTCTTGAGATGGGTACTCTTTGTTAGTAGAGATGTTGTACTTGGAAGAAGTCTTCTTATCCCTTAACTTTGTGCCCGCATAGGACTAGCTAGTGGCGTTCCACGTAAAGTCTAAAAGAATGACCTTACCTTAGGAAAGTGGGGATCCCTCATCCGGTAGGGATTAATATCGGGATTCCATTTTAAGCTCCCATGTTCTATGTAGGTTAAAGCTACCCCCCCCCCCCCACATGAATGTAATTAACTAGTCTTCCTAAGGGTGTACTACTTAGGGTAGGTGGCCAAATGGGACGCCCCTGTGCATTGCAAAAGTTGGCATTTGGAGGGAGTCTTGCTATGTCCTTGTAATGTTAATGAATGAATGGGTTACTATAGGATGTTAATGAAGTAAGCTGAATTTATGTCTAATGTTCATGAAGCATGTAGTCTTATGTCTAATGTTAATGAAGGCTATGTAAATGATTGAATGTGATGTGCCTTGTCTAGAGTGTTTCCAATGGAGCACTAAGTGGGAGTAAAAGAATGGGATGTTATTTTGACATTTCACTAGTGTAACTTGGAGTTATCCTAGGGGATTATGTTTATGTAATGTTCTTAAATGCATGAATGTTTTCTCTAGTATCTCTAGTAATGAATGTTCACTTGTTGAGTTGAGATTAAATATCCTTATTTTTAGTAGGGTTAAAGAACACTTAGGTGTGTATTGAAGAGGTTGTATGGGCGCTCTCTTCATGACTTACATAGGTGGGTCTTGGGATAACTTTTGATAAAGGGTTCAGATGATTAATGAGTTACTTAATGAATATGGTTATATGTTAAGAGTTATAGGAATATTACCTCGTATGTTAAAGGATTGACTTGTATGATGTCTTGTACGCTTGATTCATTATGTTTTATCAAAATAGCATGAAAAGCATATTTCAACTAAAATATCCTTTTTCAAGCATGTTTTTGCATATTGCCATACTTAGTGCATTAATTGTACTAACTCTATATTCTTCTCTATTTATACAAGTTTAGGTGGAAGGAAGTGAGGATCTTATAGTTGAAGATGGGGAAGTAGATTGTTCTCTCAAGGCTCTTGGTATGTCCTTATATGTTCGAAGACGTGGATGTTATTTCTAGTTTCTTTCTATTAAAGACTTTGTAATAGACCCGAGTTTTTTTTCTATGTAAGGGTCGTGACCCTAGGATAATAAGATATGTCTAAGATGTCTTGTGATGACGAGACTTGGTTCTTATTACGTTTTATAAAGGAGTTTCTTATTAACTTTATTGGGAAAAGTGTAAATCCCGCACTACTTTTCATACCTATATGATGAATGAAATCTACAAGGCTTGTATAAGACCTCTGAGAGGTCAAGTACGCCGTGTTACTTCTAGGGGGTACTTCGTGGTCGTGACAGCAAGAGTGAAATCTAATCGAGCTTTAACTTAGGTTTCTTTTTATGAAAAACATAGTTACAATACTTCTTAGACGTAAGAATGTTCAACAACATAGGTTCAGGTTTAATATATCAAGAGCACGTAATAACAATACGTTCAATTTCATCAACTTATCACCAAAACATTGGAAGAAAGATTTAGTTTTCGTCTATGAACTCCGAATAATGTTTTATTTGATTTCTGCGTTTTAATTTCTTCTCCAAAACAAGTAATAAATTCCCCTAATTTGTATTATTTCTATCGCTAACAGACTGTTGCTGAAGAGAAATGTTATTGGTTGGACCCACTTCTCTTATTATTAGTTTAATTACCAATTAATACTTCATTAAAACAAAAAAAGGTTATCACATTCTCCCCAACATAAAATAGTGTTTTCCCTCAAAAAATCCATAATCATACCTGAAGTGTCAAATAGATGAGGATATATATCCCGCTTATCCGCCCTAGACTTTCAATCAGCGTCCTTGATTGGATGATAATTGAAGGTTGTTTCTTCAACCTCAATTGTTGCACTTTCCTATCATGAATTGATATCAGACCTTACTCATATGTTAAATCCTCATCAAGCTCCACATCTTCTAGATAAATCTCAATGGTATTATCATGAACATGTCATCATAGCATGGACACATGAAACACTAAATGTACATCAGACAATTGTGGAGGTAATGCAAGTTGGTGCTCTTCCAATCCAATCGGATATAAAATCTCATTAGGACTTATATTTCTGGGACTTAGCTTCCCTTTCCGCCCAAATATCATAACTTCTTTCGTAGGGGAAACTTTCAAAAAGTACTTTTCACACATCATGAACTTTAAATCATGTACTTTCCTATCAACATAGGACATGTGTATACTTTGCATTTTCCGAAGTTGTTCTTATATCAATGCAACTTTCTCTAATGCTTATTGAACCAAATCTGGACCTAATAATTGTGCTTCTCTACGTTCAAACGATCCAACTAGGGATCGACACTTGAAACCATATAAACTCTTATATGGTGCCATCTATATACTCGACTAATAGTTATCATTATAAGCAAAGTCTTCCAAGGGAAACTGATCCTCCGAATAACCACGAAAATTAATCACACAAGATCTAAGCATGTCCTCCAAGATCTGAATAACTCGTTCAAACTGTGTGTCAGATTAGGGATGAAAGGTTATACTCAACTCAATCATGAACCCAACGACTTTTGAAAAGTCTTCCAAAACTCAGCATGAAATGTGTATTTCGATATGATAATATTGAAATAAGTCCCCCATGAAGTCGAACTATCTCTCAAAGTTTAATATTTTCTAACTTTTTAGCGGTATGAATGTTTCGAACTGGTACAAAATGGAAAGATTTTATGAATCTGTCCAACATCACCCAAACAGATTACTTCTTTTTGAAAGTATTCGACAACCTAAAAACAAAATCCATTGTAATACTTTCCCACTTCAACTCTGGGATGATCAAGTTTTGAATTACTCAACCACGATTTTGATGTTCATATATGACCTTTTGACAATTTAAGAAACCAATCACATGTTTCAAAATATTAACTTTCATACCTTTCCACCTGTACAATCCATGTTGGTCTAGATATATCTTCGTAGTACCACGGTATCTGAAATCCTATGTATTTTCATTTCTTTTTGCTCTTCTTCGTTCAATGACATGCCTAGGTCATTCGTAAGTAGCAGATGGAGTAATGTTAGCTATGAGCCTCTTTAATTATTAGTTGTTTGACATCATTCACCATGTGAATACACAATCTATCATGTTGATGTAAACATCCTCTCCATCAATAGCAAATGACTTCGAAACTCCCATTCTGCACTCGATCTCATTGTCTAAAAAGCAAGGGACTGTCGTATTTGTAAGTGTTGGCTTCTCCAACTAAGGATGAATGCACAACCATACCTGCGAGGCAATGTATTATCAATTCACACTCCCTCATTGGTGAAATCCGAAATACCCATAGACATAGGCTATCTTTCATCAATAATACAGGCCAAGCTACCCACAATAGGCTTCTTACTCAAGGTATCTACCACCACATTGGCCTTTTGAGGATGATACAACATAGTAAGTTCATTATCTTTAAGTAGTTGAAACCACAAATGTTGCCCCAAGTTCCGATCCTTTTTTTGAATAGATATTGTAAGCTCTTGAGATCAATATAGATATCTAATGGGTCACCATAAATATAATGACACCAAATCTTGAGTGAAAATACGGTTGCATCCAATTCTGAGTCAAGCGTTGGCAAATTCGAATCCAGACATTAGATAATTCTTCTGATGAATCTTTATTTGTCAAGAATCATAAACCACAATCTTACCATTCAATATTAAGACACATCCCAAATCGATTCTAGATGCATCACAATAAATGGTGAACCACCATTGGATTTGAGTATGGTCAAGAAAAAAGTTGTTGTCAATGCAATCTTTAATTTCTGAAAATCCTCTTCCCATCCATCTGACCAGTGAAAGATCACACCTTTCTAGGTTAAAGTGCAAATAGAGCAACAATGAAAAATCCTGAACAAAACACTTGTAATATCTAGCTAGTCCGAGGAAACCGCGTATCTCTATAGGAGTATTAGGTCAAGTACAATTGCAAAATACTTCTATCTTCCTTGGATTAACTTGGATTCCATATTGTTACACCACGTGTTCTAAAAAATGAAGTTATGCTCAACGACAACTCACATTTTTAGAACTTATAATAAAGTTCTCATTCTCTAAATGTGTAAAACTCTGAAATTCCATGACCTTGGTCTAGAGCCTCACATGATGAAAAGAGACTTGAAACATTGTTTCTAAGCCTAAATTGATGTATTGAAACTAATTAGAAAATGGTAGAGTCAAAATGTTAAGAAATGACCATGACGTTCGAAGAATTGTAAAATGTGTGCTAGTGTGCCTTGGCATGTTCAAGGGTTTTAAGAGTCGGAATTTAGTGAAATTTGGTAGTAGGTGTTAAATATATGGGTGTGTGTTAAGGGTCTAAACGTCTGGGTACGAATCCCCAAGGACCACCCTCCAAGGACCTTTCTATTTGACCCAATACTGTAAAATTGACATTAGCCAATCTATGAGCCAATCGACTAGCTTTTGATGGGTCAACGGCTCGTCGATAGTGGTCGTTGGCCAATGCTTAGTTTCTTTTTTATAATGGCTAAAAGAAAAGTCTCTGTCCCAAACGACGCCTTTGCAGGATGGGCTATTAATGGGAATATGGGGCATAGGTTGGCGTCTCGATGGTTGGGGGTCGACTTCACTTTTAATTTTAGAGTTAAGTTGGTTGGTTAGTTAATTATTTAAATAATTAATTAAGGTTTAAGTGGTGTTTAAAATAATTTAGTTAATGTCTATAAGCTACCCTAAGTCTAAAACCAACATAAAACCTCATAATTCCAAAACCCATTTCTCTCCAACTTCTCTCTACTTTCTCTCTCTATTCAAAGACTCCATTGAAGACCAAGCTTCAAGGATCACTAGGGATTCAAGACTTCATATTTTCTCTATCAAAAACTAAGTAATCCTAAGGTATGGAAGCTATTAACTCTTGGTATCTCTTTCCCCAAGAGGCCCTTCAAAATTGGTTTCCAATAATGTCAAAAAGTTGGGTTTTCTTCAAATTTCGTAATTGATCTTTCAAATTGATTTGATGTTTGTTTCCTTTGATTATTATTGATATATTATGATTATTTATGGGTTAATTGTTGTAGTTCTTAGTCTTTGACCTAGTTCTATGGATGAAATCATTATTGAAGCCTTTTCCCCTAACCCTAGGTTATGAATTGAGGTTGAATTGATTAGTGGTGATACATTATACTTAGTTCTTGTATAGATTACTATTATATGATGTTATTCAGTGGATTGATGGATGAATATGGTTTGATTGATGGTAAGATATTTAAGGAGGCTTATGAAGGCTATGTGGTAAGACTTTATGATCTTAAGTTCTTTACTTCAATGATGATGGTTTATACTTGATAATGGTATTCAATTGAAGTATCATATGTTACTAGATTAAGAAGATGATGATATGATGAATGTTATGAAATGTCTTGACTATATGAATTGTGAGATCATGTTAAGGGTATCATGATACAAGTTTGAATATGAATCACTTGTGTGCCTTACTATGATATGACTATGATGTGTTGATCTCACAAATGAAGGGTTGTTATGAAAGGAAATTCTCATGCAATACCTAGTGAGCTAATGACATGACATATAAGGGGTCAGTCTCCTATGGCCTATATTAAGCTATGATGATTAAGAATGACTTAAAAACATTTTTAAAAAGAACTTTCGCTTAGTACCGAGCGAACTAGTTATGATATGGACACTATAATGCAATTATGCATACGCAGGTTTTGAATTATACCTCCTAGTTCCTTAACTATGTTGCTTCTAAAAGGAATACTAGCTAGTGGATCCACCTAGAATTCTATTTTCATGATTTTGGTTCTACCTAGGCAAGTAGACCACCGTCTTTCGATGTAGGGTTTCATGACAGCGGATTCCATGTTTAGCTCACACGGGCTATTGTTACCTAAAGTAAAATGAAAGTAATAAAGTGAACACAAACTAGGGTGACTTGAGGGGTTCCGCTTAGTGTAGGTAGGGGCATGGGACTCTACTTATACATGGCATAAGTTGACCTTGAGGGAAGTCTTAGGTGGTTGTTCTTATGCACTTATGATATGAATGAAATTTACATGTAAACTTTAAATGTTGATGATTCTATATTATGTTAGTTTCATTTATGAACATGAGGTTGGTCTAAATTGATATATAATTAAGAACATGCATGATATTAAGATATACGAAATGTAGACATTTCTTATGATCCTTTGCTTGGTTTACATGATTATGTGGGGTTATAGGGCTTCACATAAGCATTGAACTTGTAGGCTTGGGAAGGGTTTGTGAGTAAGGGTCTTATATGTAACTACCTAAAACGAACTAAGGTGGACCAGAGCTTTGTGATTGTTTCTTGAGTTAATGTTTAGTTTAAAATGTGTTATGTTTATGTTCTTAGGCAGTTTGTGAAGTTTGGTTAAGTTTGGAGGTCAAACGTCCGAGAACGTCCATGATGTTCGCAGAGTGTGCCTTAGAAAGTGCTTGTGTGTCTTGATGTGTTTGAGTGAGTTTTACGTGTTCGTTTTAATCAAAATTGATGTGAGATATTCCTAAGACCTAGACGACAATGTTTAAGGGTTTAAAGTCTTGGTACGACCCCACATAGGACCCATGAGAGGCCCTAGAGTAAGACCCCATTCATTTGGCAAGAGGATGCTAAATAGTGACCAACAACGGCCACAAGGGACAGACCATTGGTCAACAAGTGGTCAGTCGACCTTGGGATTCAATTGGACCTTCAAGGATAGCCAATCCTTCATAAGTTTAAGACTCAGCCCCAATCAACAGACCCCATCAATGGGGCGTTGATGGGACAACGGCCCGTCTGTGAGTGGGCGTGGTTTGTCCTGCCAAAAGTTGTCCTTCCTGTAATGACTTGGGGTGTTTGGTAAATTCACCCCAAGTCTTTTATGAACCTAGGGAGTCATTTTTAGGTCTGTTTAGGTATATTATAATGTTCCAAACCCTTATACCTAATTTTAGACTCCATTTCCTCAAACCCAAAACCCTCTCTCTTAAAAGACTCTCTCAAGTCACCATGGAAGCTAGAAGTTAAGAACGAACTAGGAGGGCTGTTGATGGACGTTTCTTCATAAAATATCATTGGGTATTCTTGTATGTGAGGTACGGTAGTCATCCTTGAACTCTTTCCATTCAAGGATCACTTTCTAAGAGATTTCAAAAAGTGTTTTTCCAACCCTAACTTCTTCTATCTTTGACGCTAAGTGTGGGTATTGCATGAAAACGTTTCTATTGATTCAAATATGATGTTTCTAATGTTAATTGGTGATTTTAATTCTAAAACTTCAATGAAATCATGTTAAAGCTTTTTATCATATTTTGGCTTAAGAAATGCGTTAAATTAGCTTGGTTTTTTAGTCTTTGAGCTTTGTTTTACTTGTGTTGTCATTGATGTTTAGCTACTTCCCTAAGGGATAATTTATGATGAATTTTTTAGTAAAATGTTATAGGTGATGGAAGCTTGGATTAAAGGGTAAGTTGGTTATGTTGTTTAACTTTAATTATGAAATGCTCTTGAGTGGTATGCTCCACCTTCTTGGTGGCGGGGTGTTTACTTGAATTGTATTAAGGTGTAGTTACTTGTGTATTGTGAATGATGCCATGAAGACATATTATGTGAATAAAGATAGAAATGAAGTTATAATGGCTAATGTGTTATGAAAAGTATGCTAAAGATTATGTCCAAATGACTTATATGATTATATGAAGTATGTCAAAGTGTGTGATGTGATGAATAAAGGTCTAAGTATGTATAGAATGAAGTGTAAATGAAAGTGATGATTTATTCTAAAGGTGTTATCACATGTACACACATTCACACTTTGAAGAATGATGAATGAAGTTAAAGAATGTTAATGAAAAGGGGAGTTTTGGGGTGAACACTCATTGTGAATTGAGATGAAGTGTTTAGTAGCAACCTCATTACCTCTCAAAAGGTTTATAATGTAGGTTGAAGGATGATACCCATTGTGAGTTGAGATGGTATGTCCAAAAGTTATCCTTGTCCTTTAGTTATGAATGCTTAAGACTCCGTGGGGGAGTTATGCTTAGAACCGAGAGGATTTGAAGAAGGGGTGGGTGCACATTGTGAGTACAGATGTTGTACCCAATGTACCTCTTGAGATGAGTACTCCTTGTTAGTAGAGAGTGAGTTACTTAGTAGCGATATCCTTATCCCTTAACTATGCACCCGCATAGGTGAAGCTATTGGACAAAGACATGTAAAAGCTAAGAGAAAGACCCCACCCTAGGCAAGTGGGTAACACTCATCCGATAAGGGTAGTATAGGGATTCCGTGTCTAGCTATCATGGTGTATGTCGTTTAAAGTTATTCCCCCACAAAATAATGAAAGAACTAAGTCTCCTAAAAGAACGTACTACTTTTGGTAGGTGGTGGTATGGGACGCTATCTATCCATTGCGCTAAGTAGACCTTCTGAAAGGGGAGTCTTGGTGTGTTTTGCATGATGTGTATAAACTAAGTCTCCTGAAAGAACGTACTACTTAGGATAGTTGGTGGTATGGGACATTATCTATCCATTGCTCTAAGTAGACCTTCTGAAAGGGGAGTATTGGTGTGTTCTATATGAAGTAAATGAACGAGTTATCATGTGTCTTAATGAAGAGAGATTACTTAAGTTCTAATGTTAAAGAGCAAGTTAAAGTTAAGTGTTATGTAATGAAGTTATGAATGACTAATGTAGAGTGCTTAATCCAAGGGAATCCTCAAGGAGCACTAAGTAGGAGAGGAGTATGGGATGCTACTCTGACATTGCACTTAGTGTGACTTATAAGTCCTATTAGACAAGGGTACTTACATGAATTCCTTATGAATGAATGTTTTTCAAATGTCTAGCCAAGAGTGTGGACTTGATTCCCGTACGACGTAAGCCTATGTTTGGTAGTCTTAAGGATCGCTTTGGTGTGCATTGAAGGGTGTGTGTGAGAGGTACCTTCTTGTCTTACCTTAGGGAGTCTTAGGATAACATGGTTAGGTAAACCTCAAAGGAAAAGAGTTCACATTTCTTGGGATGAATTGTTCACTGTAACATGCCACTCTTTCACTGTAATGATTTTCTTGGGATTCACTGTAAAGTGACTTTTTGTTCTAAAATTATGGAACTATTTTATTATGTGCTAAATAATGATTCTTACATTATTTGAACTCTAAATTCATGAAGGTTTTACTTATTTTTCATGAAAGCTTATTTTACTAAAATGTCCCTTTTTACATGTTTTTGCATATGTCATACTTAGTACATTGTTTTGTACTAACCCCATACTTTTCTATACTTAATAAGTATAGGTTGGAGGATAGTTGAAGACTAGAATACAAGATTGGCAAAGACTCTCTCAAGATTATGTACGTCCTCATCTATTCGAGGGCATAGTGTTATTTCTAGATTCTAGCATTAAGACTTTTTATGTATTTCTTTTAATGTAAAGGGGCCTGTCTCTAAGATATTTATGTTGTGTCTTTAAGTCGGCTTGTGAAGACAAGATCATTCCTTAGCTTTTATGAAAGATGTTTCTCTTTATTATTTATCCGTGAAAAGTTTTAATTCCGCACTACGTTTTATGTCTTATGTAATGAATGATATCTAAGGCTTGTACAATACCTCCACAAGGTCAAGTACGCAATTGTTCCGACCCATGGGTTCTCCCTAACTTATAAGGGGTACTTTCGGGTCGTTATATTATATGTTGTGATGTTATGAACTCTTGTACATGAATTGTTGTTATGACATTATCTTGAAGTTAATCATGCTTATGTGATCTTAATATGATGTCTTTCATGTTGATATTACCTTATGTTGATAATATCCATGTTGAATTGATTTTATGATGATGTTTGTTTTGTATTGAATATGGACATGTATTAAATGATGTTGTGACTATTGGCTTGTATATGTTCTAAATTGTGCATGAAGGCTTTTAAAATTACTTAGCATGGTTTTGAACAAAATGTCCTTTTAAGCATGATTTCAATGGTTTTACTTGCATATGTTTCCATACTTAGTACATGTGGTTGTACTAACCCATATTCTTTCCCATTTTCCCAAACAATATAGGTTCGGGCCATTGAAATATAGGAGGCCAATTTGAAAGAAGACTGGGACATTTTCCCCATGTTATTAGTAGGTCCTCCATTTTCATGGATATTGCCATTTCACTATTCTAGCTATGTTGTTGTTATGTCTAAAGACACTATTTCATTCCCTTATCTTTGAGACTATTTTTGTAAGCCTATATGTGGCCCTTTGTACTAAAGTATGGGCTATGCCTAAATGTTGTAATACTCTTTAGATGGTTTAATGTGAGACAATGTTATTGATACGCTCAAATTTACTTCTCGAAAAGAAGTATAAGCGGTCGTATCAAGTAAAGAACCCAACTATGAGGTTGAGGTCAATTCCACGAGAAAAATGATTTAGACTTAACTTTAACCTACTATTACTCTTATTTTGTCAAGTCCTTTCCGAAAACAAATAACAAAAAGGGGGGGGGGGTTGAATAACAAATGTAATTGGCTAATTCTACGTAAACAAATGACACGTTCAAAGATTTGATTTTTATTCAAGTAATGAAAGTAACTAGGGCTTAAGTGTTCCCCATAGGTTCATAACTCGGTAATTCTAGCTATAACAATCCTTTCCTAATATCTTGCATGCAAAGTGGTAAGTTATGTATCCCTAATTTCTTGTTCCGGCAACTAGGAAATTTCACTCCGCACCTTCGTCCAGCTACGTGTGTATGCTTTACTAAACCTTACCTTTACCTCATATTAAGCATCATAATCGATTTCGCTTAGTTGTTACTTTGCACCAACCAACACTAGTTTATTAGATAGTACATACTAAATCTACGTTGATAATTCTTTTCTTATTATCTACCTCCTTGGTTTGGCAAGTAGCAATAAGGCGAGTTCTAACGTTGGCCACCGTTAAAAAGACTTCTAAACGAAAGAATTATCAATACATGCAAGACATTATTCGAGAATTGTTATTTTAGTTAGATTTTATCTTGTTATTTACCCGTGGTTCCCACAACCCTAGTTATGAAGTTTAGTTACACATGTTCATAATCACACAATTCATATTAATTAGATAAGAATTCATGCACTTACTTTGATGAGATTGAAGATAATCCAGAAAATTACTTGAATTAATCAAACACTTGCAACAAACTATTCCAGAAAATAGATTAATTTCCAAAATCTCAAACTTCATACTTAAAACAATAAAACTAAAAAATATCCAAAAGTCTCACCCCAAAAACGAGGTGTTTACAGGTATTTATAATACTCAAATCCTAATAAAAGAAGGAAACCTATTTAAGGAAAATCGTTCCAAAAAAAATGCGGCTGAGTCGACGACTGCCACGATGGACCGTCGAGGTCACGACGGACCGTCGAGGACTTCCGTCACTCCACACTTAGAAACTTCTTGAGATGGGTACTGGGGCTACTTTCTGTTGATGTTGACGGATATGCATGATGGTCCATCGTGGCTATCACGGTCCGTCGCGAGCCTCCGTAGCCCCACACTTAGTCAGAAATCCCTACCTTCCTTTGTCAATCTTCTTCTTCTCACGACGGTGTCCACCTACGGACCGTCGAGGTCACGACGTACCATCGATGGCTCCGTAGGTTACCACTTCTGCAACTTTTAGCACACAACTCTCACGTTCTTCTTCTGGACAGATTTCCTGAAAACAAAGAGAAAATTACATTAAAACTAATACAAAAAGGCCTTATACACAAACTAAACTTAAGTTAAAACCATTAAAAGTACCGTATAACCACGGTAAATCAGTTATTAGAATATTTCCTATGTATTGGTTATGTTGTCCAAACGAGAAGCCTATGTAAGCTGCAATAAGCAAGGAGTCTATGTAAACTCCCTATATGATAAGTGAGAGGTCTATGTATACCTCATTATGTAAAAGTTTTAAATTTTCCGCATTTTTTACCTATGATATGTTATGACGAATACCAAGGGCTTGTCCAAGTCCTCTCCGAGGACGACAATGTCGGTTACGTCAAGGGGGTGCTCTCCGATCGTGACAAATTTTGTATCAGAGCAAGATTGAATTAATCATACAATTGATGTCTCACTAAACCACGTCTACATAGAGTCTTGTTCATGGGTGTGAAGCGTGTCACACTTATGAATGAGAGACCATGTGATGCTTAGGAATTCTCACTTATTGGTAATCTTTAAAGTCGTGCCTCTAGAGTGGTAACTCTATGTCTCTTTTTCATATAATCTTTTTTTGAGGATATAGGATATGAATACGAGAAGGGAAGCCGAAAGGAGAGTGGAGAAAGATTTGGCCAATCCGGGAGTTCATCCCAAACAGAACCAAGCTCCTCCTCAAGGAAATCAAGCTCCTCCGCAAGACCAAGCTCTAGTCATTCCTCCACCTATGATGGATGGGGCAATAAGGTCGGATTTTCTAAGTTTGGCTCAAGATATAACTACCCAAGCCATGCTGTAGCTACTCAAGCCCAATCCATGGCAGCTCAAGCATACCGGGATGTTGGACCCCGTGTTCAACAAAATGCTACAACCACGGATTCTTGCTTGAGGGACTTTACAAGGATGAACCCTCCAATGTTCTTTGGGTCTAAGGTGAATGAAGATCCCCAAAACATTCTTGATGGGGTCTGTGAGATCCTATATTCTATGGGAGTAAGTTCTAATGAGTAGGCCGAGCTAGCCTCATATGAACTCAAAGATGTGGCTCAAACTTGGTACACCCAATGGAGATACAATAGGAATTTGAGAGTGGGTCCTATAACTTGGGAGGTGTTTCGAAGGACTTTTCTTGATAGGTTCTTCCCAAGGGAGAAAAGGGAGGAGAAAATGGAAGAATTCATCAACCTTTTTCAAGGAGGTATGAGTATGCAAGAGCACTCCTTCAAGTTCACTAAATTGTCCAAGTATAATACTTATTTGGTATCAAATCCTAGACACAAGATGAGCCACTTTGTGACGGGAGTGCACGATGATCTATTTGCAGAGTGTTATTCGGCGATGCTTCATGACAATATGGACATTTCTTTTTTGATGGTGCATGCGCAACAAGTTGAGGATACTAGACTCAAGAGGAATAATAGGAGTTTAAGAAGGCCAAGTCTTACGAGGGATGTACTTCCAAGGGTAGGCTTGAAATTCAAGACAATCCTAAGTTCAAAAAGAGGGTTTTCAACCAAGTTCCTTCCAATTTTCCTAAGTCTAACAAGGATAGGGTGTCTAACTCTAGGTGCCAAAAGCATATGGGTGAATGCTTGGTGGGAACGGGAAATTTCTTTGGTTGTGGAAAATATGGACATAAGTTTAAAGTTTTTCCCTTGATTAAGGCTAGAGGAAAGGACGGTAGCCCATCTCAAGTAAGGGGTCGTAGTTCCTGTAACGTTCCAAAAAAATGAATATGTCTAGTGAAGAGCCCAGTAAGTCCATTAGAATGCGTATTGGGGTACATAGGCATCCCAATGCCCAATATTGAGAAATATTGGGCATATCATAGAATATTGGCTAAGGGGTGTTAGCCAATTTGTTTGTAGACACAAATAAATAAATGGTAATATTGATCCTCAACTCAATTTATTAAGTAATAGGCATCCCAATGCCCAATATTGAGAAATATTGGGCATATCATAGAATATTGGCTAAGGGGTGTTAGCCAATTTCTATGTATACGCAAGTAGTTAAAGTAACTATATTCTTCATATATGGCCCAATATACATTCTCATTAAGAAATAGGCGTTCCAATGCCCAATATTGAGAAATATTGGGCATAGTATAGAAAATTGGCTAAGAGGTGTTAGCCAATTTCTATATATGTATCCTCAAGTATTTAAGATATAATCCAAGCTTATTAGAAATTGTACCTGCAATGAAGATCCTAAGCTAAGAAAAATATTCTTTAACCATACATACCAACTGGCACATTAGGTACTAGGCATCCAAGTGTCAAGCCTAGTACCATAGCATATGACCATTTAGAATGATCATGTAAATTAAGTAGTGCCCAAGGACATAGTGAGGGTCCTTGGGACAATAAGTAAACATTCTCAAATGAACCATAAATAATAGTTAGTTAGTAAAGTACAACCAACCCATGTGCAAGCACATGTGCAAGACATGTGAAGAAGTGGCCAAAGGAGGGGACCACCCTAACCGAATTCGATTAGGGTAGTTAGGGGGAAAAACGTGCACAAGGGACCCCTCCATGTGGGGCCTAATTTCCTAACCAATTCTAGACTCTAACCTACTGCCCTAAATAGCTAACTAACCTAGGACCAAACGAAATAAACTAATTAGTACACCCGACAACCTAGGACCAAAACCGGGTTGACACTAACCTAGTACTAGTTAAGGAGAAAACCTAGTACCTAACCTAGGATGGTCCAAAGAGTTAGTTATGGTCCAAACAAATTAGGGGTACTTTAGTAATTCCCCTATGTTACCTAATTAATTAATTAATTTAAAAGGGCTAAAACCGAAACTACCAAGGAAATTTCCAGATTTCGGTTAAGACAAGAAAGGGACAACCTAGTACCTAACCTAGGATGGTCCAAAGACTCAGTTAAGGTCCTAAAAATCTAGGGATACTTTAGTAATTACCCTAGGCTACTTAAATAATTAATTTAGCAACTTAATTAATTAATTTAAAGGGGCAAAACCGAAATCACAAAGCAATTTTTTAGATTTCGGTTAAAACAAGAAAAAGACAACCTAGTACCTAACCTAGGATGGTTCAAAGGATTGGTTATGGTCCTAACGACTTAAGGGTACTTTAGTAATTACCTTAGATCACCTAATTAATTAAATTAGCAATTTAATTAATTAGTTTAAATGATCAAAACGAAATTCTTACACTAACCTAGTACAACTCAAGAAACATCCTAGTACTTAACCTAGGATGGTCCAAAAGGGTTAATTTTGGTTCCAATGACTTAGGGGTACTTTACTACTTATCCTAGGTACCTAAATTAATTAAATTAGGGATTTAATTAATTAATATAAAGTCAAAATATTGACCAAAACCATAGTCAACACCAATTTCCAGATTTGACTAAGTGTTATGTTCTCCTATGTTTAGTCAACTTAGGAGGGGCGTTTTGGTAATTGGTTAATTAGTTTATTAAATTAACTTATTAAACCTAAGTTGTATAATTCAAGATCAGTTCTTAAACCTAAAAATCACGTTCAAACTCATAGAAAAAAAAAGGACGCAACACAGTAAGCAAGCGAGGGAAAGAAAAACATAAAATTCCATTGATTCTCCTAGGCGATTTCAAGGTTTCTCCAAGTTTTCGTTCAAGATGGTATTCGTAGATTAAGTTATACTTAAGATATGGATTTCTCTCCTGTAATTCTTTCTCCAAGAGTATATTCCTTCGAATGATTCACAAGATCTTGAAAACTAGGGTTGTTCCCGTCGTTCTCGTCGAACTTCCCTTCCCTAGTATCCTTTTCGATTTCAATGTTAAATAGGTTAGAGATCATGTTGTTGGTATGTGGTGCTGGCTGTTCTTAACATTTTTTCTTCTTGAATGATGAGTATCGAATGAACTTATGAACTTGTAATTGCGTAAAGTTAATCTTATCATTATAATTAAGGATCGATAATTAAGTCCGTGATGTGTTAAGTGAATTATGTTTCTTTGGCTGAATGTTGACTTGATGTTGTTGTGATGTTATGAAGATGCTAAAGCCATCAAATGTTAATATGATGCTGTCCAATATGTTCTTAAAACGTGACACTAAAAGCCAAAAACTAAGAATTGGCTCAAAGACATCTATGAGATTATATCTTGAATAAATTGGCTATTTGGTTCCAATAAAGTTGGCTAACTCTATTTGGTCAAAATGAATATATGCTAATGGCTAGGAACTTATGTAAATGATTAAAAGATTGGCTAATGGTTCATAAATATGGCAATTTAAATATGAACATACGTAAAAATTGGCTTATGCCAAAAAGAATGAATTTGTTAGTCTAACATCCCAAATCTTGAGCCAATACTAATCATATGCCAATTCTTGTGTAGTAAGAGTATCAAATATATATAAAGAACTTCTAAAGTAATATCAATGAATCCATAACCAAGGGCATGACATTCATTGGGACAACTCCCAACATGCTCCACAAGAATGAACTATGAACACATGAAACTCATTGAATGAAGTGCTCATCGTCCATAAATGGTGATATGAAGGTACTACACTAAAGTAAGTAAGTAACGTGAGTTATAACATAATTAAAGGGGTCTAAATTAAGTAAGTGACCAGAATTGGGTTAATTCCATGATTTTAAGATGAATCCACATGAAATCATGGTTAACCCATGTTTTCCAAGCTATTATGATATAATGTGGGTTTTTAACTATAAAAATTGAATTATGGAAATGTGCACGTTCTTAGGAAATATGATGTCAAATGCTTTGAAATTAAAACATATATGTTGTTGTTGTTGATTGTTGTAAAAGGATTTTTCACATAATTACACACTGCATGAATGTAAAAGGTTTTCTCACATAAAGGATTTCGAAGGTTGAAAGGTCTTCTCACCTAAAATGAATCAAAATTAAGGAGTTATTCTAATAATTAGGTAAGCGGTGATTACCTATGACCTCCAATGTAAAGACAAGTGATGATTATCCATGTCTTATGAATATTTAGAAAAGTGGAGAATAATCAATATTTCTTGGGGTTTATGCTTAGCATCGCATGGACAAGTTGTAACAGCCCAAAATGCTAACCAACAGTCGCATGTCGGTTCACAGTTGCTTAATTACATTAATATATTTTGTTCTCGTTTTGCGAACTTGAAATTATGTGATATTTGCACACTTGTTTAACATAAATTGTGATAGTTAATTAAGAGATTGTATTGGGGTATTTATGTAATATTCTAATTATAATTATGTATAACTTGAAATGGAGGTAAGGGATATACATATAGGCATATATGTATGCATTTTGGGCAGCACACATTTATTTGGGCAGCCACCTTTTAGTGACAGTTGTACATGTGATAAGCTTCACTTTTGAGACTGTATTTTTCCACTTCCTCTGGTTAAATTCATTTCACCTGAATTCTAAGACCCTTAGAAAATTATCTAACCAGTTATTCTTCAAAATCACAAGATTAAAACTTGGTTCTTTTGGCTGTTATTCGAGACACACATTTCTCTTTCGTAATTGATGAAATCTATTCTGAGCTGGGTAGTGTTTGATAGTTTTAGCATGTCTCATTCTCTCGAACTTAGTTTACAGTGAATAAATATAATTTGGAAATCTAATTAATATAACTACAACTCATATATTTATGTTAAACTCTAATTTAGTTGTTATGAATACGAAATAAGGGACGCAACATATGACAAGTTATGTCTAGATTCCGGAATTAGAGATCATGTATGTTCAACTGTTAATGTTTTGATTAAACCAATTGTACAAAATATATTTTTGGTTATTCTTGATTATTTGCAAGATTAAGAGTTTTAACTACATCTTTTATGAAGTATATAAAGTCCTGTTTTGCCGTTTTGCATTTCAAATCTAAGTTGCGACATGAAGTACTATGTTAGCCAGAATTACTGTTTTACAAGTATAGTCGTATTTATAAAATCTAGGCTTAATTGTGATGATAAATTTGTGTTAAGTCAATATTGTTGAGCTACTAGAAAGTATATAATTTATTAAATTTTATTTTTTAAGGTTGTATATACTCGTGTACAAGTTGAAGACCTTGATACGCTGGTTGGTCTACGGTTTGAACTCTTGAAGTTGTATTGGACTGTTTTTGTGGTAAAGAAGTGAGGTTTGTGTATAAACTTGTACATAACTCTTTTTACCTGGTACATCTGAAAGTTTATTTTAGTACCTTCATTACGTCTTGTCGTGTTGGTATCCTTTAAGACATTAAGAACACTTGTGTAACTCCCCCACTTGTATGGATTTTTTGATCACCTGAAACTCTTGTTGGTACCTTGTCCTTCTTGTTGTTTTGACTTTGTCACTATTGGCATGCCTTTTGATTCGTATCATTTGTCATCTTGACTATGGATTTTTAGTTTGTCTTAAGAATAGTAGTTGTCCATTTTAAGTACGAACTAGAAAGCCATTTTTAATATGGTTCTTGGTTCTCTTGAATATTGGGCTTTACCATTAATGATATAGGGCTTCAAACCTTCTTTATACCTTTTTGTGGTTGGTGTGACGACCTGATGTGTATATTGGGCGGGCCTTGTTATTGAATCCCTTGGGAAATAGTGCTATGAGCATTCTTGACATTTGAATCTTTAAATATCAAACTTGATATTCTTTATAGTTTGTTTACCTAATTTATTTATCATGTTTCATTGGTGATTTCATGACTTGAGAAAGGTAGCTTGGTGCATCTGTGGGCTCCGAACCTATAGATTTTACACCACTAAGTTATATGCTTAGCGATAGTTATTTCTATCTTAGGGAATTTTCGAGAGGATACATGAAGTTGGCCATGGGATATGGAGATTTTGAGAGGCTTAAGGAAGATCAAATTTGCATATAGGTTGCCATATTTTGTATAAACCTTGGACTTGTACATTATCTATGTGTTGTATATTCACATGAGATTTTGAGGGCTTATTTGATCATGTCACTAGGGATTTTAATATGAGTATGGGTACATGTTTTTTTCTTTTTGGGGTTTGTAATCCCAAGTCTTTTAATATAATAAATTTACTGTTTGTTTTGAATGTTTGTGTGAAGCATGAACCGACTAATTTTGGTACTCCAAAGTTGGTAATATTCTTTTTATATCATTTTTAACTATAAGGATAATATATGCATGAAAATATCATTAGTGAATTGCTTAGATATGTTGGAAGGGTTTGTCTTCCACAAGTAAAGTTTCTACGGGTTTCAATTTGACAATAAATGTTTAAATGGGATAGGTGCACATCTTAACCATTTTTTAATATGAACCTAATTTCTCTACTAGATAAAAATTAATATGCCTTTGTTAATATTTTTGAAACGTCGCAAGTATTGAATTAGATTTCTTCTTTAAGTGGTAGTATCCTTCCAAAAGGGTCGCACCAACTATTAATATTAGATCCTAGGTTTGTGGTTCTAGGTTATTTTATTGTGAATTACTTGTATACTTGTTCGCTTTCGAAAAGTTTCTATTTAGATTGTTTTTCACTTACATGGTTTATAATATTTATCGTATATAGAGTGTATATGCATAAAGTACATGTCCCAAATGCAATGTGAACTTTCTTTTGAAGGAATTAAGTTTTGTCCTCTTCTTCTACTAGACCTATGAAACTTTATTACGAAGGTTCGGATACTTCTGCTTCTCAACCTCATGCACTTGAAGGAGTTGGAGAACATTTTTCAAATCAATATATTCACCACACTAGTGTGTCTATGGTTGGAAACCATTATGGTGTAAGAGTTGGTCCACCTCCTCACATGATTCGTCTTACTAAAGCCATGAATCCTCCTTTTCCACAAATGGTTGGTTTATTCCACCACATGGCTGAATCAATGCATGATCCCAACAGGATTAACTTTGAGAAAATGAGGAAAATGGGTGTAGTGGAGTTTGCAGGCACTCTTGATCCCAATAATGTTGAACAATGGTTGGAGCGCATGGAGAGGGTATTTGAGCAGTTGGAGTGTTCAGATGTTGCCAAATTAAGTATTCTATTTCACTATAACAGAAGGATGCTTATGATTGGTGGGTAAGTGTTCCAAATGACAAGGTAAAACCTCATGTTCTTAGTTGGGATTATTTTCTTAAGGAATTTTATATGAAGTATGTCCCACCTGCTTATTGTGATTCAAAGAAAAAAGAAGTTTTTAAATCTAAGGCAACGAGGCATGTCTATTGCTAAGTACAAACATGAAGTTTCTAAGGCTCTCCCGTTATGTTGAAGGTATTATTAAAGAGGAAAAAGACAAGTGCAGGAAATTTGAAGATGGTTTAAGTGATTCCATTAGGAAGAATGTCGCAATCCTGTAACATGAGAACTTTTATAAGCTACTGTCTGCTGCTTTTACTTGGGAATGACTTGATCAAGAAGAACCTAGTAGAAATGAAAATATATTCCGAAAGCCTTAAACAGATTTTGGACGTCCATCCAAAAGGGGAAGGTTTGATGATTCTTAGGTTGGTAGTGTTATCAGGCCACCTCAACAAAAGAAAAACAAATCAAAATTTTCTACACTAGCACTCAAAATTATGGCCAAGGCAAGCCTCGTGTTCCCACTTGTTCACAATCAGGAAAAAATCATTATGGTACTTGCAGGAGAGCTTTTGGTGTATGTTTCAATTATTGGAGCTTTGTTCATAAAGTGAAGGATTGTCCTAATCCTAATAATGCTCCTTCTCTGAGAATTGAAGGCTCAATTTGTAAGCCTTCTATTAACCGTCCTGAAACTAATAGAGCAGCAAGACCTAAAAACACCCAAGAAGCAAGTGCAAGTGGAGCTAATAAAGCTAGTGGACCATGGGTTGCAACACACCCTTATGTTATGAGGTAGAGGGATGATCAAGATGGACAAGACATGGTTGTTGGTAAATTTTACTTATTTGGCTTATGTTCGTTTACACTATTTGATCATGGTTCTACACATTCGTATCTTTGTTCGTCACTTGTTCTTCCTGAAAACGTGAAATTTGTGAGACTTAAATATGATGTGGTGGTTGAAAGTCCTTTGGGTTATCAAGTTGTGTGTAATCGCATTTACCAATATTGTCCCTTTGTGATTCAAAACCTATTCTTCCCTGCTGATTTTATTGAATGTCCTTCATGTATTTTGATGTTATTATCGGGATGGATTGGATTTATAAATATCATGAAATGGTAGATTATAGGTCTAAGCATGTGAATTTTAAAGATCCTACATTTTCACACTTCATTGTACTATGTGAAAGATCCTACATTTGGGGAATACCTTGCTCACATATTTGATACGCAGTTGGAGAGTCCTTGTATCAAGGACATACCTTCTATATGTGATTTCCCATAATTGTTCCCAAATAATCTTCCTGGGTTGCCCCAAGAAAGAGAGGTTGAATTCCCAATCGAGCTTATTCCTGGATCTACCCATATTTCTATCGCTCCTTATAGAATGGATTTGGAAGAAGTAAGAGAATTGATATCTTAATTACAAGAACTTCTTGAGAAAGTTTTCATTCGACCTAGTGTTTTTCTTTGGGGAGCCCCTGTTTTATTCGTCAAGAAGAAAGATGGCACCCTTAGGCTTTTTATTGACTATAGACAATTGAACACCAATCAAGAATAAATATCCACTATCAAGGATCGATGATTTGTTTGACCAACTGAAGGGTGCTAATGTATTTACAAAGATTGACTTAAGGTCTATATATCACAAACTACCTGTTAGAGAGGAAGATGTCCCTAAAACCGCTTTTAGAACTCGGTATGGTCACAATGATTTTTTGGTGATTTAGCTTGGATTGACAAATGCTCCTGCGATATTCATAGATTTAACGAATCGAGTATTAAAGACTTATAATGATAAGTTTGTGGTGGTCTTTATAGATGATATATTAGTATTCTCCAGAAGTAGTGAAGACAACACCTTCGGATTGTTTTAAAACATTTGAAAGGAGAATGAACTTTATGCTAAACATTCCAAGTGAGAATTTTGGTTTGATAATTAGCTTTTCTGGGACATGTTGTATAAACCAATGGCGTGAAGGTGTATCCTAGTAAGATACAAGCAGTTGTTAAATGGAGACATCCCAAAAGTCCATGAGAGGTAAGAAGTTTCTTGGGCTTAGTAGGATACTACAGAAGATTTGTGAAAGGCTTTTCTATTATCGCCTCCCTTTTGACTAAGCTCTTGTAGAAGGAAGTAAAGTTTATTTGGGATGAAAAATGACAAGAGAGATGTGAAACTCTCAAATCCTTGTTGACTCAAGCGCATATACTTACTCTACCAATTGAAGAGAAAGAATATGTAGTATACAGTGATGCTTCTCACAATGGTATAGGATGCATTTTGATGCAAGAAGGGAAGGTATGCCCCTCGAAAATTAAAAATGCATGAACTTAATTATCCTACTCATGATCCTGAACTTGCTACTATAATGT
This sequence comes from Solanum sitiens, assembly GCA_016801875.1. Taxonomy (NCBI): domain Eukaryota; kingdom Viridiplantae; phylum Streptophyta; class Magnoliopsida; order Solanales; family Solanaceae; genus Solanum; species Solanum sitiens. The sequence continues at coordinate 3,800,347 of JABWTJ010000012.1, read as the reverse complement.
TTTCTTTAAATGGTGGCATTATTTGTATGGAGAGAATTGTCATATATTCACTAATCACAAGAGTTTGAAGTACTTGGGTACTTAGAAAGAGCTAAATCAACATAGATGGCTTGAAATCATCAAGGATTATGATTGCCCGATTAATTATCATCCACGCAAAGCTAATGTGGTTGCAGATGCTTAAGTCAAAAATCCTTCACAAGCATTTCTTTGAGTCCTTTTCCCTTGCTCCTTGAGTTAAGAGCCATGAATGTTTGTTTCACCCTGTATTCAAATGGTTCAGTTATGGCTAATTTGCAAGTAAATCTAATATTACTTCAACAGGTGAAACTTGTAAAATTGACAAGAAAATTTAAATTTAGATGAGACTCTATAACCTTATCATGATGAGGTACAAACTGCATATGCATAGTTTCGGCAGTAGATATTTTCAAAACATTCTTATTTGGGGAAATTAGTTTAGACATTCATTTTGTCATTTATTCAGGAGGTCTCTATTGTCAAATATAAAAAGGACAATCTAATATACTCTCAAATTAGACGTAAGTGGTCTAGTCAGGTCCATGTTAATCAATCGTGCCAGAAATATTTCATTATCGATTCTATTGTTAATGATATTCTCATAATACGTAAATTCACTCTATTCGATAAAAGTTACTGTTGGAGTACCAATTGATGAAGATCTTTGTTCAAAAAAAAAGGGACAAGCATGTAAAGACATGAATTATTATCAAAGAGAGGCCTCAGCAAATACTAATTAAGTCAAATAACAAGAAAGAGGTGACAATGTGATTTTTTATGTATTTGTATCACTTATCAGTGTCGCTTGACAATAATACCTATGAACCAGTTGACCTATCATGCAATAAGAAGTGAGTGTATCCAAGTGCATGTAGTATTGACATTTGATATTATTGACTATCACCACCCACACTAGGCTACTCAACCACACTACTAGGCACTTCAACTCTCGGCTAGGAGGTAAGAATAGAATCGAGCACATCAGGAAGGGGAATCTCATCCTATATTATGGAAATGTTGATGGACCTTAGTTGGTCCACATAAACCCAAATAGAGGTAATGTCAGTCCTCATAGTATTCAACTCTACTGAACTACCCTCAATCTTCTCCCTAGCCTCCATCCTAGTTGTGAGGTCATCTAGCGTTTCACCATACCTCTAATATAGATTAATTTATCCTCAATGACCCTATCAATCGACTTTGGCATCTCACTTTCTACCCTAGCCGCTCTCATATCTGCAGATTGTACAAGGTTTCTTATTTGGTATATCATGGCCTAGGTCAAGGGGGACGGGAACATGAATGATATGCAACAAGACACTCCACTCTCTTCTAGTAATGGACTCATTAATAGAGAACCCCCTTGTTTTTGTTTGGAGGGAGAGGAGGAGGACACTATCTCTTAGACTGTATATCAGAAGTTACAACTCTCTTGCCCTTAGTTCTGACCATTTCCCCAAAGCCACCATAATCCAAAAGCGTTCTGAGGCTCGCCTACTGAGAAATCAATTCGACTAATAGGTTAGGCGAGCTTAGATGAGCTCCTTGAAGTTGGTGGACCACAATTTAATTTAACTCATGCACGAAAGGCGGAGTCATCTCCAATTAGACGATCCACTGAGTAAGATTCGACGGAGTAAGATAAGTCAGCCAAAAGTGACAATGCAAAATTAGAAGGAACATGAAAAAAGGGCAATGTCTACTCCAACAAGCCCGTCGAATGGGATAGTACTCTCCTTACATATTCAAGCACAAAAGCGGTCTGGGACTTACTCGGTGATTTGCCTAATCACTTTAGCCAGTTAAGACAAGCCCGACGAACATGTAACTTTTAGCTTAATACCTATTCTTCACATTTTCAACACCAATACATAACAATACTCAATATGCAAGTAGTTCTACAGTATACCCACATGCTTTACTACCCTTAAGTACTCATACTTCCCCCAGATTTCACAAAGTACTGCCAAATTGACAATTTTCCCTTGAGGAAATCGCCACTCTATCTTTCATTGGGCAAATACAACTCTTCAGGGCAACGGATAATTAGACTTCTCACATACTTAATTCAAGGAATACCTAGTACCTTTAATGATTCAATTTCATATATACACCCTTGCAATCAATTTTAACAATTTAAAGTACAAAATCAACTATCTTAACTTATGGGAATAGTTCAATACGATGCATATATCACTACCCACAGAAATCAACCAACAATATATCAATAATATTACTAAGCCCACACCATAAGCATCAAGTTTTAGCATACATAACAATGTAGACCCCCAAAACCAACCTCTAAGATGAAAGCTAGGCACAAAATCGAGCAAGAAAGATCTTGGATTGAGAATCTAATTGTCCAATACACTCCAACTAAGTGAAATCACACAACATAGGCACAGAAGCACCAAAACAAAGGTATGGGGAGTTTAGAAAGAAAATGAGCTATAAAAGATAAAAGATATTATTTTAGAACTTGAAAGACTCTTTACCTGTTTAACTCAGGGACACTTGGAAGACTGTGACTAACGTCACCAACCGCATTTGGTGAATCACCAAATGAGCTTAATCCTGTCGATAATTCCTGAACGAGTACAAAACTCGAAGATCAATTTGGTGGACTCAATAGAGTTTGCTTACTACACTTCGGTAGATCACCGACTAGATCCTTATTCGTCAAAGTTGACAATACCTTTTTTTCTTCTAATTTTTCAACATAAAAGACAAATATAAAGATGTCTACAAAACGGTTTCATCGCATCAGTAACATGGTTTGGCATCGTCAAAGTTTCCTTTCTCAATATTTTGATTTTTTAACCTGAACTCACAACACACCTTATTGAAAGCAATAAAATAAACTTGTATTGCCTCCAAAGAGGAGCCTTATTTAACTTCATGGCACGACACAATTCTCCATTCATTAACACTCATTTTTGGGATTTAGGATGGTGTCACTAAGCAAAGTTCCTTTTTGCCTTGGATTAAGATGGGTGGAGGTCTGATACATTTGAGTTTCCAACTGCTCAATTGACATTGAATGAGAAGCAACCGTCTGAGTCAAGGTGGAGAATTCATTATTCAAATCCTTCAACACCTTGTCGGACTCTTCAAACTTGTTGAAGATCTGTACTAGCATTTCCTTGGTTCAGTTTCCTTCCGGTCTATCTTGTTCCTTTGGTTTTGGGCGATCATGAGGTCAGATATACCTATATTTTTCAGCTTCCCTATCTCTACAATCTCCACCTCGATCTCTCCAATCATTTTCTCGATCCTTGTTTCAATATTGACTGCCACTATGTCTTGGGTAGTTAGGATGAAAACCCACCCACCCACCCACCCCTACCCCAATTAATTTTTCAAACAGTTTAATTCTTCATTGTACAATGCCTCAAACTTGGGATCCTCCTAGCAATGCCCACTGCTTGTTCTAACTATACTTACCCTTTTCACCCTACCTCCCATGATATGTTTGGATAGAAAGTCGAGTTGAGTAATTGTTTAAGTCATATTTTTATCATGCGCATGATCTTTTTCCATTTTCTCCCTGCTTATTCCCTATTATTGAGACGGTACTTAATTCTATCTAGTATTTCATGCTCGATTCACTTTTGTCATATCATGTAGCAAAAATATTGCCACATCATACGATTGTCACATCATCTCATCTTGGAAAAGTTGATCAATCAATCTTTTGTTGACTTAATCAAGGCTATGATAAAAGTATTGCAGAAGCAAATTGTTTGGATTACTATGTATTGGACATTATAAAAGTAATTTTCGGAACCGCAACCATGTCTAGTGAAAAGGTTCACCTCCCACTTTTTTTAAGATTTGTATGCTGCCCCTAAGCTTAACCAATTTTGAGGGAGGAAAGAATCTCTCTAAGAAAGCATTACTCAATTCCTACCAAGAAGTGATAAATTGTTCAATAACTCAGCCTACCATCTTATGGCTTCCCCTGTCAAAGAAAAAGGAAATAATCTCAAACGAATCGACTTTTATAAGATGTTCTTAAATACGAACGACCAACATATATCGATAAACTTTTTGAAGGTATTCATGAGGGTCCTCATGATCCAATTCTCCAAACATTCCTCTCTTTAGAGCAGTTATAGTATTGTTCAGGTTACATGTAATATCTCCCTCGTTGTGGGCGTAAACGGGTAATTCCATAGGTTGCATTGACATTCATATGCATGTCATTTGCGACACTCATAATATCATTTTGCCTATAGTGTTTATCGTTGTCACTACCATTACCACTCATATTTAGACATGTAAATAAACAACAGAAAAATACCAAGCAACAATTTACTACAATTCAATAAGTTTACAAACTAATTTTTCTAATTGAATTCTTAGCAACCATTTCCTGGCAGCGGCATCATTTTTGATAGTGCTTGAACTACTCTCAAAAATAAATTCAAAGAGTTAGAAGTCGTTATCAATAAAAAATTAAGAATGCGGACTTGTTTATTGTAGTAGGTTAAGACAAATGGGTGGATGATTCAACAAAATTTAATAAAATAGTTTACAGTATCAAACGTCACAATTAAATTAAACTTCGAAAATTCAAGTAATTAACAAATAATGATGTCACATGAGGGTAATCATGTTTTTTGATAGACTGAGTCATCTTCAATGACACTAATCTTCTTTCTATCTCATAGCATTAGTTTGTAGAATCTCTTTTCAGTCTAATCTATGTGAATAAATAACTAACCCACTACCTAAAAATATCTCTCTTTCGAGCAAATGTGGGGAAAGATCTGAACCATAATCCTTCTTTCAAGCAAACTATAAAAATTAAACTAATTACCCACTCTAATCGATCTTTTTTGAGCATCAATAAGAGATAAAAAAAATATGACTTACATAAATCTTATCGTGTAAGGAGTAAATAACATTATATTCCTACTTTTTATATAATTAGAATTATCCCTTAAGTTTTACACAAAATTTAGATTATTATTAAGGGTAATATTAGTTATTTTTTGAATTTTGAATTTTAAATTAATTTTTTAGGCAGTTAAATTTGTGCATTTTGAAGGAGCCACATTTTATCTTCCTCTTTTTTTTTTTAGTTCGACTGGTTTTTTCTTTATATTTTTAAGATTCTTTTACTAATAAGTATAAACTATTAGAAATTGGTTATTTTTAAGTTTATTGTATTTTTTGTTAATTTTTATTTGAAAACATTTACTCTAAATATTATGATTTTGCGTGGGAAGATGTACGTTATGGAATCATATTCTATTAATATCTAGTTTTTTTTTGTGTGTGTATTTTTAATTTGTTTTTAATTTGATTCATATTAATTTTAAAACAATTAAATAAACCTCAATCAATAGAGTGCAAAATAACATAAACTTTAGCCACGTGCACAACTAGTTTATCTTTTTTTAAAAATAAAGAAGAGTTATATTAACTAGGGTAACTATCTTTAAAAATATTATGTTAAATAGTATATGTATTTTTTTAAAAAAAAAATATTTCTAATTCAAAGTATTGACATGTGTATTAAATAATTAATTATTGATTATTTAAATTATTAAATAATAATTTATTATTGGGTATTTGAAATTTTGTGTAACTACTGTATAGTTTATTGGGTCTAATAAATGGGTCTCATTGTAATTATTGACACATATCAATATTTATTTATTTATTATTAATTATTTAAAATTAGTTAAATTTTAAAATTATAAAAATTTGTATTGTTGACATTTGACTTTACTGGATGATATAAAATATCCACATCGTAGACTTTAGTAACTGAAGTCATAGACGCTATCGCAAATTTAAGTCCTTATGTCTAAAGATATATTGAAGGCTTTTATGATATATGACGATGTCAACATGAATGCCATACAAATAATATCTCCATATCATTAACGCATGCACAACTGCAACCAACTCTAAATTGTGGGTCGGATAATTCTTCTCATGCTTTCTTAACTACCTTGAAGAATATGCGATAACTTTACCATGTTGTATTAGAACACATCCCAACCCGACACCAGAAGCATCACTTACACTACATAGCCTTCTGAACCCTCTGGCAATGCTAGAACTTGTGCTAATGTCAATCTATCCTTCATCTCCTAGAAACTATGCTCGCAAGCCTCAGTCCACTTGAACTTAGTTGCTTTTTGAGTCACCTTCGTTAATGGTACTGAAAGTAAAGAAAACCCCTCTAAAAACATTCTGTAGTACCCAACAAAACCTAAGAAACTACGACCTCAATCGTAGTCATTGTTCTAGGCCAAGTCTTTACGACTTCAATCTTTTGTGAATCAACCGTAATGCCTGCATCTGATATAAATGGCCTAAGAAAGATACATATATAGTCCAACCAAAACTCACACTTAGAAAACTTCTCATAAAGTTCTCGGTCTCGAAGAACGTGAAGGATTGCTCACAAATGGTTTGCATACTTAGCCTTTGAACGTGAATTCACCAAAATATCATCAATAAATAAAATAAAAAACAAATCAAAATACAACCTGAATATGCTATCGTCAGGTCCATGAACAATGCTGAGGCATAAGTTAATCCAAAAGACATTACTAAGAACTCTAAGTGACCATATTTGTATCTAAAATATGTCTTTGGAACGTCTTTCTCTCGAACGCATATCTAGTGGTACCATGGTCTTAAATCAATCTTTAAGAAGCGCTCAACACCTTGTAACTGATCAACGAAGTTATTGATCCTCGGAAGGGGATACTTATTCTTTATAGTCACCTTATTCACCTGTCAGTAATTGATACACATTCTTTGTGAGCCATTTTTCTTCGTAACCAATAACTCTAGCGCACATCATGGTGAAACACTAGGCCTGATAAAGCCTTTATCCATCAAGTCTTTTAGCTGATCTTTCAACTCCTTTAGCTCAGCAGGAGCCATTCTATAAGGAGGGATAGATGTTGGTTGTGTACTTCGTAGAATATCGACAACAAAATCAATTTCCCATTCTGGAGGGATACCAGAGAGCTCATCTGGAAATACATCTAAAAACTCATTAACTACCGAAATAGAATAAAGAGCTGGTGATTCTGCTTTTATAGCATGAACGTGAGTAAGATGATAAATACAACCCTTAGTAATCATCCTCATTGCTTTAAGATAGGAAATAAACCTACCTTTTGGCGTTGCTGTATCGCCTTTCCATTCTCAAACTACCTCTTCAGGAAAGTGGAATCTAACAATCTTTGTCCGGCACTCAACATTAGAATAACAAGATGCTAACCAATCGATACCCATAATGACGTCAAAATCGACCATCTCTAACTCTACGAGATCTACAGAGGTCTGACAGTCGCTAATTTCTACTGTGAAACCTCGACTCTCATGGAAACAATAGACTCACCAACTAGTGTAGATATAATAAAGGGTCGGTATAATGACTCTTCTACTATACATAACTTCTCACAATAAATGAAGAAATATAAGATAGAGTAGATCCAGTGTCACGCCCTCAGAGCACACCCTAGAATATAGGGAATTCCTCAAGTCGTGGTACGGCCTACTTGACCTCTCGAAGGTCTTGTACAAGCCCTTTTGACATCGTTCGTTGCATACATGTTTGAAAATTAGTGCTGAATTAGAACTTTTCACTCGAAATAATTTCTCAAAACACCTTTCATAGAAAACGTAAGGAATAAGGCTAAGTCTCATAGTTGCCAACTTAGACACAAGAATATTCTTGGGACACGGCCCATACAATGCGATATATAAAATGTAAGTCTATTACAATGCCTTTAATCAAGAAATCTAAAGATAGTCATGTCCTCGAAACAAGTGAGGACATACCACAACTTTGCTTGAATGAGTACTAGATTCCAAGCTTTCCTTCAAGACGCCTCTCAATTGCCACCTACACCATTAGATATAGACAAAATGTATGGAATTAGTACATTTCATGTACTATGGAATAATGCATAAAATCATGAGAAACGGACATTTACATGAAACATGTACTTTTTGAGTAAAACTTCATAACATAATATAGAAGAACCACATATCACATCAACCTTACATATAAGTCACATATCACAAGATATCATCAAGAACACATCAAAACACATAAACATGAGACCCTCTTACCAAAGGTGATTCTAAGGTTCACTTACGTGAGTTATGAAGGGACCGCCCATAAAATCCTTCCACACACCTAAGAGACCCTTTAGACTCCCTAAGATAAGTTCCAATTTCATTAATTAAAATCCCTACCTATAATTACTATAAGACTCACCTAAGTAAGACAAGAAGAGTTAGCCAATACACCCTCTCCAAGCCTACCTAAGCAATCCTCAAAGCTACTCTAGATACATACCTTTTCATTAACATAACTTTACTTAAGTCATTGTGTTCATTGGACCATTTAAGAAACATTCAAAAATCATGGACTTTCACATAATGGTCTTAGAGAATACCTAGGGAACTAACACACTAACATCTTCAAAGCCTAGCCGTGCAATGTCTAGATAGCGTCCCATTCCACTACCTAAACTTTATAGTACTTATCCAACACTAGCATGTATCCCACATGGTAAGAATAGGAAATAAACTACATAGACCATACTAGTTAGGCATGGAATCTGGAGTCATAGACTACTCCGATAAAGGGTGTTGTACTTGCCAATGGTACAACTAGGACACATCCCATGTAGGCACATGGTTAAGGAATATCGAGGTTTTATTTGTTCTCTAATGTCATATTAGTTAGATAAACTTCCCAAGCATACTCACTCGGTGCTAGCCTTTGTTCTCATAGAGTATATCTATAAGAAGCATATGAAGAGGTACCATATCTTGTTCATAACCAAATCATAACACACCTGTAACACTCCATAAGTTCTATGACTTAGACTAGAGCTTCGCCTATTAACTAATTATTAAAATTATGTTTCCAGACCTATATTAATGTATTAAGCTCAATTATAAAAGGTTAGAGCCAAAATGACAAAGAAAGACCTTGACGTCCGAAAACTAGCTAAATTGAACTAGTAGACCTCCCTATGTTTGGTAAATGTTTGGGAGTGTCAAGTGAAGTCTAAAACTTGTAAAAATACTTTAAATAGGTAAAATATAATATAAAGGTTCCAAAACTCCAGTCACAACTCCCCAAGGATTGCCCGAAGGGTCCTTGAGGAGGACCCAAACATCGTCGAGCAAGTTGCCAAAGAAGCTTGAGACAACTAAGATGTGAAGCCCCTTGCACATCACGTAACCAGCACTGGATAGGCAAATTTTACCTCGCAACACGGGGCCTTCACGAGTATCACTGACCCAAAATTTTTAAAAAGGAATTGGAGTTGCCCCTGCGACGCGCAACCACTTCCGAGATTCATCCGCGTCGTTTTAAGTCAATTTGATTTCACAAAAAGAAAAAAGGGTCTTTTGGGTAATTTAGGGGATGAGTATATACTGGTTTTAGGTCAGTTTTAATCCACTTTCACACACCCCAAATCAGATTTACCAAATTAGTCTCATCTCTATCAAAACTCTCTCTCTACTCAACTACCATTGAAGAACATTGGAAGCTTGGAGAAGAAGGTCAAGTTCTCAACTTTTATTCTCAAGATTCGTGGATTAATCGTAAATAAGGTATGGGTTTTTCACTCTTGGGATTCCATTCCCCAAGAGGTCCTTTCAAAGTGATTTCTAATCAATTCAATTCCTAGGGTTTCTACTCTACCAATGGGTTTTCTTCTAAACTGGAAGTTGATACTAATTATGATTAAGCTAAAATTTTCTATGGCTAATTAAGTATGTACTGTTGGGTAATTGATATGAAATTGTTGGATCTTGTGTGAAGCATGTTCTTTCCCTAAATAATGAATTTGATTATGTTATATCATTCACGTAATTTCATTTAATGTTGGAATTAGAACTATTGCTTGAATGAACTCATAAATGAACCCCTTTCCCTTAACCCTAGCTATGAATTGGTTTTGTATATGACTAGAACAGTTATGGTTGGTTATGTAATTATGTATTTCACTATATGGTGGGACAATTGTGGTAAAATGAGAGTAAGTTCTTGATAAAGATTCTTGGAAGCAATAGGTAAGTCTTTTAAAGTTATGATTGCTCTATTATGTTGATATTGGCCTATAATACATGTTGTTATACAATTGAAGTATGTATGATGTTGCTATGCATATATGATGGGCTATGAATACGTTAAATGTGGGATCATGGTAAAGGTATGATAATGCAAAGTTGATGACGTTTCTCTTGTATGCCTTACACAATAGGGCTATGATATGTTAATCTCACAAATGAAGGGTTGTGATGAAAGGAAATTCTCATCCTAAACCTAATGAGCTAATGATCATGTTTATACAGGGATTTAGTATCCTATGGCCTATGATAAGATTTATTATTAATGATAACTTAAAGACAATTCAAAAAGGGACTTTAGCTTAGCACCGAGTGAACTATATATGAGAGGTGTACCTTCCCAAGTTGGAAGGTAAGTTCACAATGACTCTCATGAGATAGAGACTGCCATGTAATATGGAACTATGGGTCTCTAATATATCTCCTAGTTCTTGAACTATGTTGCCTCCATAGGAATACAAGCTAGTGGATCCACCTAGAATGCTATGTTCATGTTTCAGTTCTACCTTGACAAGTAGACCACTTTCTTTCGGTGTGGGGTTCCATGACACCGGATTCCATGTTTAGCTCACATGGTCTAATGTCGGTTAAGGCGATTGTTCCCTCAAGTAAAATTAACGACTAAAGTAAATGGACATTGACTAGGGTGACTTGAGGAGTCTACTTAGTATAGGTAGGGGTATGAGACTCTACCTAGACATTGCACAAGTTGACTCTAAGGAAAGTCCTAGGAGATTGTTCTTATGTACTATGAACATGAAATGTATCATGCTTATGATATATGATGTTGATCTTATATGTTGTTGGTTATGTTAATGAACGTATGTTGGTTATATTGCTATATGTGACGATGACTACTTATGATATAGGTTGTATGAAGCAAAACATTACTCATGGTCTCCTATCTTGTTTACTTGTTTATGTGGGGTTATGGGGCTTCCTATGAGCATTGCTTGTAGACTTGGGATGGGTTTATGTTATGTGGATATGAACTGTTGAACATGAAATGTTAATATGAATTTATGATGATGTGTCTTTAATTATGATCATGCTTTATGTTGTTGTGATCCTTATCTTGTATATGCTCTATTGTATGTAGGCTTTCAAATGACTTAGCATGCTTTCTAAAGAAATGGTCCTTTTCATGCATGTCTTAAATGTTTTATGTGCATATACCCATACTTAGTACAAGTGGCGTACTAACCCATATCCTTTATATATCTACAAAATATAGGGTCCGAACATTGAAGCTTAAGAAGGTCGATCGAAGAAGCTTGGAATTCTTTCTCTAAGTGTTGGTAGGTCCTCATGTTCGAGGATAATATCTTTTAATTATTCTAGCTAAGAAAATTGTAGTAGTTCAAGAGATACACTTTTATTCCTTTTTTATTGAATTCTATTTTAGTAAGGCCTATATGGCATATTGATATTGTATTGGCTAAGTTCAAGATTCATACTCTTTGGATGGTTTTTATGTGAGACAGTTTTATTAGACTATCGTATGTATGTTGATCATGTTGCTAAAAGAGAAGTCCAAGTATACTTCACTTAGTATATCCAAAAGTTTTTAATTTTTCTCAGTTTTTAGCCTATGATATATTATGACGAATTCTAAGGGCTTGTCCAAGTCCTTTTTGAGGACGACGACACCGGTTACATCTGGGGGTGATCTCCGAGTCTGACAATACCTTAACAAAGATGGTCCACTAACGCTACCTACAATGGCTAGGAGGATAGCTCAATGACTTTCCTAAGGATGATTCATGTTGTTCCAACCAATCAACCCTAATTCCACCATTCATACAAGAAGGATACCATTACGACTTTCAACATCAAGGATATCATAACCTTCCATCTAGGTTAGAGGTTCCACATAAATGACCTTATTAACTATGTTCAAGGTCACATGTCAATAACACATACATGAATAAGGAGCTTTAGTATAATAATTCAAGAATTCATATTCACATTCTACATGTAACAAGCAAGGGATAAAGTCTACCAAAGCAAGACACACACATACTTTACCTTATCACATATAGCATATCATTCAAGAAGCTCAAAGGGACAACCAAGTCAATTATAGGTCACCCTATTCACTACCATAGAACCATAAATATAAGTCATCACAAGTATCATATAATCCATCAAGTAGCATCATACTTTAACATAAAGTAATACACATGAAGACTGAACTATAGCATACTAGGGACATAAAACATCAACTAGAAGAACTCATGATTTGACTTCACATATACACATAAGTCGTCAAGACCTTCAAAATACTCACATATTCAAGTAATAACATTAAAGTCATAATTCATTAAGTAATGCGACGACGCCACATTGTTTCACAATTCATAAAGTAATGCCGACGAGGCCACATTATTCACAAGTATAGCACATGAGCACCGCCACCATAAATGGACCATACCAAACACCATCACAATCTAAAACCTATACTACACAATATATAGAAGGTTAGGAAAACATACCACCAATTCCTTCACAACATCTCAAATCCATAGCCAATTCAACCAATTCAATTCGTAAAGGCTCTTACCCTTAGCCATAGTCCCCAATTCAATCCAATAATCACAATATACAATGATCCAAGATAATAAAACATGAATTCATCAATTTAGGATAGCCTACATATAATTCCAACATGTTTCTTACATAATTAAATATCCCTAATTGAACTACACAAGAATTCAAAGCAATTGAGACATAATCAATTAACCCATAATATAGTCAAAACTTGTAGTTCATGATATACATGGGTTAACAGAGATTTTAACTTACAATAATCAACTTAACATAAATTCAATCATAATACATTCATTCAAAATATTTTATGCAAGAACCCATGACTAGATATCAAAACATGACAATTCATCTTTTGAAAATGTTTGGAAAACACTTTGAAGCTTGGCTCCTTGAAGAAACAAGATTCAAGGATGAAGACCATACCTTAATTGATGCTAGACCACTAATTTTGAGAAGATTTTATGGAGAAATCAATATCCAAGCTCCAATATCCCTTCAAGCTTCAATGGTGTTTTAGAGAGTTCTTCCTTGGGGTGTGGGGTTTTGATTTTGAATAATGACTTGAATAGGGGTTCTAGACTTATAAAACTACTTAAAATACCCAAAACACCCTTAAGAAACCGTCCAAATAATTTTAGGAAACTTAGGTGAAAACCCCACATTGCCCTTAAGTTGGCTGAGACACCTGAAGAAAATCTGCAGGTGCCAATTGACGGCCAGCATCGACGCCACGTAGACCAATCGACGGGCCATGCTGACAACCGTCGATTGGATCAGAGACCCTAAAATGAGAGCTCAAGATCCCTAGACTAAGTATTCCCCTATTCCCCAATCGATGGGGCATCGATTGACCTACACTCCCTTGATGAGCCTCGTTGGTTGGGACTGCTTTGGGCAGTTTTGACCCACAAGTTGGGTCCCCTTCAAGGATCCTTTGGTTGGTCCTTGGAGAGTTTTGCCTGGACTTTTCGAACCCAAATACTGTACTACACATTTAAGGAACCCCTCACATCAAATTCAACCAAAACAAACACGTAAAACTTACCAAAACACACTACGACACACAAGCACATTTCATGGAAAACCTTTCGAACGTCATGGACATTCTTGGACGTTTGACCTCCAAACATCACCAAACCTTAGACACTGCCTCTAAACATCATTATGAACCATTTTAAGACTTTAGAACCTCATGAAACACCCGTTAGGATCTAACTTCACCTAAGTTATTTTGGAGGTGTTACAGTCTCCTCCACTTGGACAACATTCCTTCTCGAATGACACTTGCTTCATTTTAAACACTATCAAGATATATTAAACTCAAGACTAGCAGCACATAACCATACTATTCAATACAAAACACATATATATAGAAGGAACACCAATTTCACATAATCAAGAGACTCAAAACACAACAAGAAGATAAAACTAGTCTATGACTCATTATGCAATAAGACTCACATTCTTCATTTCAAATAGAGAGAAATTTCTTCTCCACACATTATCATGATCAATACATCATTTTTATACCTCATTACAGCCCACTCTCATGAGAACATTTTTAGGCAAAACTTTAAATAATTCACAATGAACATGCTCACTAGATCATTAATGCAACTTTAAGCAACCTAGAATGATAGCATAATAATATGAAAAACAAGATCATATAAACTCGATTTACAATAGAATCATAACTTCATAAAATGCACAATGCAAGGATTCAATGGAATTCAATTTCAACAAGACTCCTAAGCACCATGCAACATGTAACATGCTACTATGACATTCTATCTCTCAATCTTGAATAGAATAGAAGAGAAGTGACAAAAAATCACAACTTCACTACTCACCATACTCCCCCAATTAGAAGGAAGTCATAATAACTAAAGAGAGAATACAAGAACTTACCAACATCATCATCATCCGGCTTTGATCTTTTAGTTTGGAGGGCATAGAAACAATTTTTTCTTGGAACATCACCTTCCGGAACACTTGGAGGAACTTGCTTGGCCCCTCTTCCTCTAGTCGCAATAGTAGGACAATACCTCACCTTATGACCATCTTTACCACAACCAAAGCAATTCCCGGTACCAACTAGACATTTCCTATAGTGCTTCTTCCCACAAGTAACACAAGTAGGCTTGCCACCTTGAGAACCACTACCCTTCTCAAGTTTGACCTTAGGAGCACTAGGTCCATCTTGCATTGGATCCCTCTTCTTGAACCTAGGTTGGTTTTGGTCACTTGATCCACTTCTCTTCAAATTCCTTGAAATCCTATTAAGTTTGGACTCTTCAATGGATTGAGCATACACAATAATCCTAGACAAATTCATGTCATTATGGAGCATGGTCGTACGACACTCTTATTTCACAAGGTCGGCAACACCGGTCACAAACCTACTCATCTCATTCCTAGGGTTAGACACCAAGGATGGAGCATATCTAGACAACATGATAAACTTCAAAGAATACTCTTCAACACTCATATTACCTTGCCTAAGGTTAATGAAATCTGTAACCTTCACCTCCCTCCTCTCACGGGGAAAATACTTCTCTAAGAAAGCCTCCTTGAACTCTTCCCACTCTATGGGATCCGACTCAACCGTACTATTATCTTTCATTGAGTTTACCACACTTGAGAAACATCCCTCAATTGATATGAAGCTAACTCCGCCTTCTCCCTAGAAGTCACCCCCATGGCACTCAAAACCTTGTACACACCATCAAGAAAATCTTGGGGATCCTCTCCCACCTTAGAACCAAGAAAGATAGGTGGATTCATCCTCACAAAGTCTGTTAACCTAGAAGTCATGGAACTCTCCAAAGCATTCAACCTAGGCCCAATATCTCTAGTCACATGAGTGGTCATAGCTCGGGCTAGGGAAAGTAAAGCCTCTCTAATCTCCCCATTAGTCGTGTCCGGAGGAACCACCGGAACCTCATATCGTTAACCCCCAATAGAAACTACCTCACCTTGAGAAACTTGAGCACCTTGTGGAGCTTGTCCACCTTGAAGAACTTGCTCAACTTGGGGAGGAATTTCCTCGTTCACTCTCTCCTTTTCAACCATTCTTGCGGACATCCTTATAGTAGTCATCTCCTATAAACACAAGGAAAAACATTAATAAGGACACTTATAACTTCTTACTCTACGATACAACATAAGAGTAGAAAAGAAGGGAAACTCTATTGTCCTATAGCCTCTCGCTCATAGATGTGTCACGACTCATACCGATGAACAAGACTCTACTAGACGTGGCTTCTTGAGACTTTACGATTCCTAGATACTACTTCATAACCTATTCTCTGATACAAAGCATTTCATGATCCGAGAGCACAACCTAGAAGATAAGGCATTCCTCAAGTCGTGGCACGGCGTACTTGACCTCTCAGAGGTCTTGTACAAGCCCTTTTGACATCGTTCATTGTATACATGTATGAAAAGTAGTGCGGAATTAAAATGTTTCACACGAAATAATATCTCAAAACACCTTTGATAGAAAACGTAAGGAATAAGGCTAAGTCTCATAGTTTCCAACTTAGACACATGAATAATCTTGGGACATGGCCCATACAATACGATATAGAAAGTGTAAGTCTATTACAATGCCTTTAATCAAGAAATCTAAAGATAGTCATATCCTCGAAACAAGTGAGGACATACCACAACTTTTCTTGAACGAGTAAAAGATTCCAAGATTTCCTTCAAGACGCCTCTCAATTGCCACCTACACCTTTAGATATAGACAAAATGTATACAATTAGTACACTGCATCTACTAAGTATGTCATAATGTATAAAATCATGAGAAACGTACATTTATAGGAAACATGCTCGTTTTGAGTAAAACTTCATAACATAAGATAGAAGAACCACATATCACATCAACCTTACATATAAGTAACATATCATAAGATAACATCAAGAACACATCAAAACACATAAACATAACACCCTTCTACCAAAGGTGATTCTAAGGTTCACTATAGTGATTTATGAAGGAACACCCATATAATCCTTCCACACACACCTAAGAGATACTTTAGACTAACTAAGATAAGATTATTCCCATTTAATTAAAAACTCCGTACCTAGAATTACTCTCAGACTCACCTAAGTATGACAAGAAGAGAACACCCATACACCCTCTCCAAGCCTACCTAAGCGATCCTCAAAGCTACTCTAGATACATACCTTTACTTAAGTCATTATGTTCATTAGACCATTTAAGAGACATTCAACAGTCATGGACTTTCACATAATGATCTTAGAGAAGATCTAGGGAACTCACACACTAACATCTTCAAAGCCTAGTCGTGCAATGTCTAGATAACGTCCCATTCCACTACCTAAACTTCATAGTACTTATCAAACACTAGCATGTTTACCACATGATGATAATAGCAAATAATAGACATAGACCATACTATCAAGGCATGGAATGCAGAGTCATAACCTATTCCGGTAAAGGGTGTTTGTAATGTTTCGAAAGTCTAAAGCCTAATCTAGAGCCTAAAATGAGAGTCTAAGAGTTTTAACATTGTTTTTAGGTCAATTATAATGTATTTAAGTCATTTAGGGAGTTTTAAAATCAAAACGTCAAAGAACATCCATGATGTCCGTAAACTAGTTCAAGAGGTGCTAGAGTGTCTTAGCCTATTTGACCAAGTTTTAAGAGTCGGAAAATGATGAAATTTGGTGGTAAGATATATAAAACGTATTAGAGTTAATTCATAGTCAAAAAGTCTGGGTACGAATCCCCAAGGATCAACCAAGGGACCTTGAGAAGGACCCTTGTAATTTGGCAGTAAAGCTGCCAAAAGGCAGTGTCCATCGACGTGTTGCAGGCGATGAACCGTTGATGAATCAACGGGGCGTCGATGCCTATGTCAATGAGGATATAGTTAATTTCGTGAATGGGTCGTTTTAGCAACTCTCTGACCAAAACCACGGACGTGCAGCACGGAGGCCACAATGCCCGTCAACTGACCTACAGCCCATCAGTCGGGGTTTCGTAGGTCAGGCCCCTGTGTTGCTGCCATGTTTTAATTAGTTCATTTATTTAATTAAGTGATTATTTAATTAGTAAGGGGTTAAGTTAGGCCTAATTAGTTTAGGTAATGACTCCTATAAAGACCTCAAACCTAATTAGACTAAGCGCAACTCTCATAATTTCCCAAAACCCAATTGCTCTTCCTTCTCTCTTCTTTCTCTCTCCCAAAAAATTCCATAGAAGACGAAGTAAAGGAGGGCTGAAAAGGATCAAGTTTCTCCATAAAACTTCATTAATTATTAAGGTATGAGATTCCCTTCACATTTGGGATCTCTTTCCCCAAAGGGTTCCTCCGAATTGATTTCAAAAGTAGGAAATTAAAGTGGGTTTACTTCTAATACGAAATTGATCTTGTGATTTTAGTTATTATGAGTATATTAACATGTATTATGATTCAACTACACTAATTTTTAATGAATTGACCTAGTTTGTGGAAGATGATCTTTTCCCCTTAACCCTAGGTTATGATCTTGAATTGAATTGTCTAGTATTGATACAATTAGCTTGGTTAATGTGTGAATTGATATTATATGTTGTTATTACGTCAAGTTATGATTAGATTGTGATATATTGTAATCCAATTATGCTAGTTCTTGAGTAATTGGCCTAGGTTGTGAAGTAGATCATAAATTTGACCTAAGTCTCTAATCCTAGGCTATAAACTAGTGATGAATCATTGCGTAGTGATTTAATTGACCTTATTATTATGTTGATTACTATTGTGTGATGGTATTATAACCATATTTGGGTTGAATTGAGAATGGTGGATGGTAAGACCTTGATGATGGTTTGTGAAGGAGATTGGGGGTAAGTCTTATGATCTCAATTCTTTACTTTAATTATGATTACTTGTGATTAAGTGATGATGTTGTATTGAAGTATACCTTATATTCAGATTGATAGGGTTGGTATGATGTTGAATTGGAATGTCTTGACCATGGTTTGTGAGTTGCTGGCTAAGATGTAAATGTTTTAAGAATGGTGATAACTTACCAATGTGCCTTACTATAATGTGATATGTAAATGTGCTAACCTCACATGTATGAATTATAATGAAAGGACAATACTCATGCAATTCTTATTGAGCTATGATGATGATGAATATCTAAGGGATAGACCCTATAACCTAAATTAATCTATAATCATTAATAAAGTCTTAAAGACATTTTAAAAAGGGACTCTAGCTTAGCACCGAGTGAACTAGATTGAGGAGTATCCCTTTCCACATAGGGAAGGTAGGATCACTAACGTACTCATGAGATTGGAGACTATAATGCATGTAGAATAAAAAGGGTTCCAACTACATCTCCTAGTTATTAAACTACGTTGCCTCCATAGGAATACTAGCTAGTGGATCCACATAGATGCTACATTTATGTTTTGGTACTACCTTGGCAAGTAGTCCACTTTCTTTCGGTGTAGGCTTCCATGACACCTGATTCCACATTAGCTCATATGGTCTATTTTGGTTAAGGCAAGATGTTCCCAAAAGGTAAAATAAAGTAATGAATGAACTCTAACTAGGATGACCTAAGTCGTTTAGCTTAGTATAGGTAGGGGCATGAGACTCTACCTATACATTGCACTAGTTAACCTTGAGGGAAGTCTTAGGAGAATGTTCTTATGTATGTATATGTTTATAAATGTAAATGATATGTATATTATGATCTTACAAGTTGATGACACCATATGATGTTGATTTCACTTATGAATATGTGTTTGGTATCTATTGCTAAAGTATGATGATACATACTCTTAATGATATTGTATGTGAGTTGGACATTATTTATGGTTCTTGTTGGGTTAACTTGATTGACTAAGGTTATGGGTCTTTGCTTAGTCATTGAACTAGTGGACTTAATGAGGGTTCATGAATAATGGTCTTTCTTTGGTTATGATGTTATGAACTCTTATTCATGCTTGTTGATATTATAACTTGATGATAAAGTTGTCTTTATTATGTCTTAAGTATGTTAGTATGCATGATTGACTTGACTAGACTTAGTATGGTTGGACTTGTGATCAACATGGTCTTTACTTAATAAATGTGTATTAATGACTTTTATTGGTTCTTGAATGTTCATAATGCTTTTCAAAGTAAATTATGATGCTTTAGTGAAATGTCCCTTTTTAGCATGACTTTTATGTTGTGTGTGCATATGGTCTCATACTTAGTACAAGTGATGTGCTAACCCCATTTTCTCCCTTTTCCCCAACATTTTAGGTTTCGATCGTTGAAGGACTTGTGACAACTTTGAAGGAAGACTTGGATTCTCATTCTCCGAGTTGGGTAGGTCCTCACCACTTCGAGGACAATGCCACTTTCTAGCTTCGGATATTGATTAGTCTTAAAGACACTATGTTCATTTCCTTTCATTTGAGTACTAAAGATTGTATAGCCTATATGTGGCTTTATTATATTGATGTATGGGTTATGCCCAATTGTTATATTCTTGTTTAGATGGTTATGAGATGAGACATCTGTTTTAAGACTATGTTATATCATATATATATATATATATATATGCAATAAAAATAAAAGACTATGTAGTCTTCTTATACGAAGGGTCTATGTATACTCTACATGAATATATTATGTGTATGCAAGACATCTATGTAAACCTCATGATAGATATAGAAAAGTTTTAAATTTTTCACATTTTTAACCTATGAATGTAATGATGTACGCTAAGAGGCTAGTCTTAGTCCTCTTCGAGGATGCCGACGCCGGTTACATCTAGGGGGTGCTCCCCGGACGAATAAACTTGGTATCAGAGCATGAGGTTGAATATCTCTAGAAAGTATGTCTCATTAAACCACATCTATGTAGATTTTTATTCATAATTGTGAAGCACGCCACACTTATATGTGAGAGACAACATGATGTTTAGAAACTCTCATCTTTTTGTATTCCTATGTCGTGCCTCTAGAGTACTATTATGTTCTTTCGCCTAAACATTGTATGGTGGTTTTAGGTATGAATACTCGAAGAGAAGCTGCTAGAAGGGCCGAAGAAGAAATGGTTAATGTGGGAGCTAATGACAACCAAGTGCCTCCACATTACAACCAAGTGCCTCCACTTTAAGAAGTTTCTATGGGTGATCAAGTTTCGGTTGCCCCTCCACTAATGACCTATGAAGATATAAGGGCAGCTTTTCTCACTTTGACACAAGCCATGACTTTTCAAGATAATGCTGTCACTTCTTAAGTTCAAGATATGACGGTCCAAATGAATAAGGAGGTTGGACCTCGAGTGCCTCAACATGCTAGCACTATGGCCTCGCATTTGAGAGACTTTGCTAGAATGAATCCACCTATGTTCTTTGGGTCGAGGTCGGATGAGGACCCTTAAGACTTTCTTGATGAGGTCTATAAGATTATCTATGCTATGGGTTTGACCTCAGCTGAGAAGGTTGAGTTAGCGGCTTATCAACTCAAAGATATGGCCCAAACTTTGTATGTGCAATGGAGGGATAACAGGTCACTAAGAGGTGGTCCGGTGACTTGGGAGACCTTCAAGAAGGCTTTCCTTGATAGGTTCTTTCCCAGAGAAATGAGGGAAGTTAAAGTGGAAGAATTTATCAACCTTCGCCAAGCAGGTATGAGTGTACTTTACTACTCCTTGAAATTCACTAAAGTGTCCAATTGTGCTCCGTCCTTGGTTTCAAACCCAAGGGATAAGATGATTCATTTTCTTACGGGAGTGTCTAATGAATTGGAGGAAGAATATCGTTCATCTATGCTTCATGATAATATGAATATCTCTCGTCTCATGGTTCATGCTCAACAAAAGGAAGAAACTAGGAAGAGGAGAAAGTGTAGGGAGGCTAAGAAGGTCAAATCTTATGAAAGCGGTTCTTCAAAGATTAGGCTTGACATTCTAAGACAATCCTATGTTTAAGAAGAGGTTTTCTAATCAAGTTCCTACCAAATTTCACAAGGCTCGTGATGATAGGGTGTCTAACCCTAAGTCTCAAAAGGAAAGAGGTACTAGCTCACCAAATAAGAAGCCAACTTGTGGAAACTGTGGCAAGAATCATTATGGTGATTGCCTTGTTGGACAGACAATTGCTTTGGGTGCGGCTAGAGTGGCCACAAGGTTAAGGATTGCCCAAATTTGAAGTGTAAAGACAAAGGTAGCGGGCAAGCTCAAGCTAGTGGTTCTAATGTGGATCCTCCAAAGAAGAATCACTTTTACGCACTTCGCTCTAAGGGTGAACAAGAGAGTTCTCCTGATGTGGTGACCGGTATGTTACAAGTCTTCTCTATTGATGTATATTCTTTGATTGATCTGGGTGCTACATTATATTTTGCTACTCCCTTGATATCTAGAAAGTTCGATATTTTACCAGATATTCTAAATGAACCTTTAATGGAACTACCCCGGTAGGTGAGTCGGTGGTTGCAAAGAGGGTATATAGAAATTGTACTATAATGTTGACCAATAGAGTTACTCATGTTGAATTAGTAGAACTTGATATGGTCGATTTTGATGTCATTTTGGGAATGGATTGGTTTCATGATTGTTTTGCTTCCATTGATTGTAGAACAAGAATTGTCAAGTTCAATTTTCCAAATGAACCCATTTTAGAGTGGAAAGGGGGCGGGGGGATTCTATTCCTAGGGGTCCTATTATCTTTTGTCTTAAGGCTTGTAAAATAATCTCAAAAGGGTGTCTATATTACATTGTAAGAGTCAAAGTTTTAGACACCAAAAATCCTCCTATTGAGTTAGTCCCCGTAGTAAGGGAATTTCTGGAGGTCTTTCCTAATGATCTTCCCGGAATCCCTCCCAAATGGGAAATTGATTTTGGTATTGACTTGCTAACGGATAATAAACCTATTTCAATTCCTCCTTATCGGATTGCTCTGGCCGAATTAAAAGAGTTGAAGACTCAACTCAAGGACATACGATACGAAGGCTTCATTAGACCTAGCATTTCTCCATGGGGTGCTACATGATTGTTTGTGAAAAAGAAGGATGGGTCCCATATCCTCTCCCTCGGATTGACTATTTGTTTTATCAACTCCAAGGGGTAAGCTACTTTTCTAAGATTGACTTGATATCGGGGTATCACCAACTTAGGGTAAGAGGTGAGGATATACCAAAAACGGCATTCCGCACTAGATATGGTCACTATGAGTTCTTAGTAATGTCCTTTGGTCTCACTAATGCCCCGGCGGCGTATATGAATCTCATGAATAGGGTGTTTCGAAGTTACCTAGATTTATTTTTCATTGTCTTCATTGACGACATCTTGGTATATTCGAAAAATGAGGTTGAACACATGGACCATTTGAGGATGGTGTTACATGTGCTTAAGGAGAACCATCTATTTGCTAAGTATGGTAAATGTGAGTTTTCGTTCAGGTTGGTGGATTTTTTTGGTCACATCATCTCTAGTGAGGGGGTTGAGGTTGATCCAAGGAAAACCAAGGCGGTGAAAAATTGGCCTAGGACATTGACTCCTACCGACATTAGGAGTTTCTTTGGTCTAGCGGGCTATTATAGGAGGTTTGAAGATGGTTTTGCGTCCATTGCATCTCCTTGACTACCTTGACCCACAAGAGTATGAAATTTGAGTGGTCGGAGGCATGTGTAAGAAGCTTGCAAATTTTGAAAGATAGGCCTACTTCCGCTCCGGTATTGGCTTTATCGGAGGGTACTAAGGGCTTTGTTGTCCTGAGTGGGCTTGGGGTGTGTGCTTATGCAACTTGGGAAAGTAGTAGCCTATGCCTCTAGGCAACTTAAGGTGCATGAGAAGAATTGTCCAACTCATGATCTTGAGTTAGCGTCCGTGGTATATGCATTGAAAATATGGAGGCACTATTTGTATGGTGTTCATGTTGATGTATATACCAACCACATGAGTCTTCAATATGTGTTTACTCAAAAGGAGTTGATCTCCGACAAACGAGGTGGTTGGAATTGTTGAAGTATTACGACATGAGTGTTCTCTACCACCCCTGCAAGGCGAATGTGGTTGCGGATGCTCTAAGTTGTATGAACGTGGGTATTGTGTCTCATGTAGACGAAGCAAAGAAAGACCTAGTGAAAGATGTTCATAGGTTGGCTTGTTTGGGTTTTAGACTACAAGATTCTGCAAATGGTGGTTTTATAGTCCATCATAACTCCGAATCGTCTTTGATGGTGGAGGTGAAGTCCAAAAAACACCTTGATCAACCATTGATGGAGTTAAAAGGAGTCGGTTATTGGTAAGCTTAATGAGTCATTCTCGTTTGGAGGGATGGTGTCTTGAGGTATCAAGGAAGGTCGTGTGTTCCCAATGTAGATGACTTGAGGAACCGGATTCTTGAGTAAGCTCATGGGTCATGTTACTCCATTCATCCGGGTTCTACTAAGATGTATCATGACCTTAGAGAAGTGTTTTGGTGGGAAGTCTTGAAAAGAGACATAGCATAATTTTTTGCAAAATGTCCAAATTACCAACAAGTGAAAGCCGAGCAACAAAAGCCAGGTGGTTTACTTCAAGAAATCAAAGTTCCTACTTGGAAGTGGGAAGACATTAATATGGATTTTGTGGTAGGTTTGCCTCGGACACAAAAGCAACATGAGTCCATATGGGTGGTTGTGGATAGGTTTACCAAATTCGCTCATTTTATTCCTGTCAAGTCCACATACTCGGTGGGGGATTATGAAAGAATCTTCATAGATAAGATTGTGTGTCGCCATTGTATTCCGTTATCCGTCATATCGGATAGGGATGCACAATTCTCATCTATTTTTTGGAGGTCTTTCCAAAAAGGGTTGGGTACTAAGGTGAAGTTAAGCACCAATTTTCATCCTCAAACGGATGGTCAAGCAAATCATACTATTCAAACCCTTGAGGATATGCTTAGAGCTTGTATAATTGATTTCAAGGTAAATTGGGATAATCACTTGCCTTTGGTTGAGTTCTCTTACAACAATAGCTACCATTCATCTATATCTATGGCTCCTTATGAAGCCTTGTATGGTAGGAGATGTAGATATCCAATTGGATGGTTTGAAGTGGGTGAGTCTTCACTTTTGGGTCTCGAATTGATCTATATGACTTTGGAGAAGGTTCATATTATAAGGAACCGCTTGAAAACAGCCTATAGCCGAAAAAAGTCTTATGCCGACCATAGGAGAAGAGATTTAGAGTTTGAAGAAGGTGATAAGGTGTATCTCAAATTTCGCCCTTGAAAGGGGTGGTGAGATTTGGAAAGAAAGGGAAGTTGAGTTCTCGTTATGTGGGTCCCTATGAAATTTTGCAAAAGATTGGCAAGGTTGCATAAGAGTTGAAGTTACCTAGTGAATTGGCTTTGGTTCATCTGGTGTACCGTGTTTCCATGCTTAAGAAGTGTATCGGTGATCCGGAGTCCATTCTTCATATTGAAGGTCTAGGTGTTCAAGAGAACCTCTCCTATGAAGAGGTTCTGGTTGAATTCCTTGATAGACAAGTAAGAAGTTAAGGAACAAAGAGGTGGCTTCCGTAAAGGTGTTATGGAAGAACCACCTAGTTGAGGGTGCAACATGGCAGGCCGAGGCCGACATGAAGTCCCGTTACCATCAAATATTTGATAACTAAGGTTAGGTATTCCTATTTGTAATGAAAATAATGAATTTATTTGAAATTGCCTTGATTTTTGGTGAAGTTGTGCAAAAATGTGCATTTTACAGTGAGTTACAGTGAACTTTATGCCTAAAAATAAAAAAGTTGTTTTTTACTTGTTTTGAGTTTATGTTGTGCATTTTTGTATATGGTGCCTTCATGAATTGTATTGAGCATGTTGACATGTGTGGAAGAAAGTTTTGACATAATGAATAAGAAGAAAAGGAATGTTGAACTCTTATGAGTTCAAAATGATGTTTGAGTTGAATTGTGTAAAAGGTCATGTGGTTATGTTGATTTTGATTGTGTCTCATGTCTTGATATGTTGTTGTTGGTTGGGCTGCTAGTCATGAGTCTATTCCTTCCTTGTAATGAATTTTAGTGTCATTCGGGGACGAATGTTCCTAAGGGGGAGGGATAATGTAATACTCCGAAAGTATAAAGCCTAATATAGAGCCTAACATGAGAGTATAAGAGTTATATATTTGTTTTTAGGTCAATTATAATGTATATAAGTCATTTAGGAAGTTTTAGAATCAAAACATCAATGAACGTCCATGACGTCCGGAAACTAGTTCAAGAGGTGCTAGTGTTCCTTAGCCTATTTGACTAAGTTTTAAGAGTTGGAATATGATGAAATTTGGTTGTAAGGTATCTAACACGTATTAGAGTTAGTTCATAGTCGAAATGTCTGGGTACAACTCCCCAAGGACCAACCAAGGGCCCTTGAGGCGGACCCTTGCAATTTGGCATGCCAGCTGCCAAAAGGCAGTGTCCATCGATGTTAGGCGACGAACCGATGATGAATCGATGGGGCGTCGATGCCTACGTCGATGAGGACATAGTTAATTTTGTGAATGGGTCGTTTTAGCAACTCTCTGACCAAAACCACGGACATGCAGCACGGAGGCCACAATGCCCGTCAACTGACCTACATCCCATCAGTCGGGGTTTCGTAGGTCAGGCCCCTGTGTTGCTGCCATGTTTTAATTAGTTCATTTATTTAATTAAGTGATTATTTAATTAGTAAGGGGTTAAGTTAGGCCAAATTAGTTTAGGTAATGACTCCTATAAAGACCTCAAACCTAATTAGACTAAACCCAACTCTCATAATTTCCCAAAACCCAATTGCTCTTCCTTGTCTCTTCTTTCTCTCTCCCAAAAAAACTCCATAGAAGACGAAGTAAAGGAGGGTTCTAGGTCTGAAAAGGATCAAGTTTCTACATCAAAATTCATATATTAGTAACTATGGGATTCCTTTCACCTTTGGGATCTCTTTCCCCAAAGGGTTCCTCCGAATTGAATTCAAAAGTAGAAAATTCAAGTGGGTTTACTTCCAATACGAAATTGATCTTGTATATTGCTTTGTTTATAATTCCTTTTACTTATTATGAGTATATTAACATGTATTATGATTCAACACACTACTTTTCGATCAATTGACATTGTTTGTGGAAAGATGATATTTTCCCCTTAACCCTAGGTTATGATCTTGAATTGAATTGTCTAGTATTGATACAATTAGCTTGGTTAGTGTGTGAATTGCTATTCTATATTGTTATTATGTCAAGTTATGAGTAGATTGTGATATATTGTAATCCTATTACGCTAGTTCTTGAGTAATTGACCTAGGTTGTGAAGTAGATCATGAATTTGACCTAAGTCTTTAATCCTAGGCTATAAACTAGTGATGAATCCTTGCGTAGTGATTCAATTGACCTTATTATTATGTTGGTTTCGATTGTTTTATGGTATTACAACCATTTTTGGGTTGAATTGAGAATGGTGGATGGTAAGACCTTGATGATGGTTTGTGAAGGAGATTGGGGTAAGTCTTATGATCTCAATTCTTTACTTTAATTGTGATTACTTGTGATTAAGTGATGATGTTGTATTGAAGTATACCTTATAATAAGATTGATAGGGTTGGTATGATGTTGAATTGGAATTTCTTGACTATTGTTTGTGAGTTGTTGGCTAAGATGTAAATGTTATAAGGATGGTGATAACTTACCAATGTGCCTTACTATAATGTGACATGTTAATTTGCTAACCTCACATGTATGAATTTTAATGAAAGGACAATACTCACGCAATTCTTATTGAGATATGATGATGATGAATATATAAGGGCTAAACCCTATGACCTAAACTAACTATGATCATTAATAAAGGCTTAAAGACATTTCAAAAATGGACTCTAGATTAGCATCAACTAAACTAGAGTGAGGAGTGTCCCTTCCCACATAGCAATGGTAGGATAACTAACGTACTCATTAGATTGGAGACTATATTGCATGTAGCATAAAGAGGGCCCAACTACATCTCCTAGTTCTTGAACTATGTTGCCCCCATAGGAATACTAGCTAGTGGATCGACATAGATGCTTCGTTTATGTTTTGGTACTACCTTGGCAACTAGTCCGTCTTCTTTCGGGGTAGGGTTCCATGACAACGTATTCCACATTAGATGATGTGGTCTATATCGGTTAAGGCAAGATGTTCCCAAAAGGTAAAATTAAGTAATGAATGAACTTTAACTAGGATGACCTAAGGGGTTTTGCTTAGTCTAGGTAGGGGTATGAGACTCTTCCTATACATTGCACTAGTTAGCCTTGAGGGACGTCTTAGGAGGATGTTCTTATGTATGTATATGTTTATAAATATAAATGATATGTATATGATAATCTTACAAGTTAATGACACCATATGATGTTGATTTCACTTATGAATATGTGTTTGGTCTCTATTGCTAAATTATGATGATATGTACTCTTAATGATATAGCATGTGAGTTGGACATTGTTTATGGTTCTTGTTGGGTTTACTTGATTGAGTAATGTTATGGGGCTTTTCTTAGTCATTGTACTAGTGTACTTAATGAGGGTTCATGAATAATGGTCTTGATTTGGTTATGATCTTAGGAACTCTTATTCTTGCTTTTTGATATTATAACTTGATGATAGAGTTGTCTTGATTATGTGCTCAAGTATGTTGGTATGCATGTTTGACTTGACTAGACTTAGTATGGTTGGTCTTATGATGAACATGGTCTTGACTTAATGAATGTGTATTCATCACTTGTATTGGTTGAATGTGCATAATGCTTTTCAAACTAAATTAGCATGCTTTAATGAAAAATCACTTTTTAGCATGATTTTTATATTGTGTGTGCATATGATCTCATACTTAGTACAAGTGTGTGCTAACCCCATTTTCTCCCTTTTCCCCAACATTTTAGGTTTCGGTCGTTGAAGCACTTATGACGACTTTGAAGGAAGACTTGGATTCTCATTCTCCAAGTTGGGTAGGTCCTCACCACTTCGAGGACAATGCCACTTTCTAGCTCCGGATATTGATTAGTCTTGAAGACACTATGTTCATTTCCTTTCTTTTGAGTACTAAGGATTGTATAGCCTATATGTGGCTTTATTGTATTGATGTATGGGTTATGCCCAATTGTTATACTCTTGTTTAGATGGTTATGAGATTAGACATCTATTTTAAGACTATGTTATATCATATATATATATATATATATATATATATATGTGTGTGTGTGTGTGTGTGTGTGTGTGTGCAATAAAAATAACGACTATGTAATCTTCTTATACGAAGGGTCTAAGTATACTTAATATGAATATTTTATGTGTATGCGCGAGGTCTATGTAAACCTCATGATAGATATAGAAAAATTTTAAATTTCCCACATTTTTAACCTATGAATGTAATGATGCAATCTAAGAGGCTAGTCTTAGTCCTCTTCGAGGACGACGACGCCGGTAACGTCTAGGGGGTGCTCCCCGGATGTGACAGTGTTGTACTTGTCAATGGTAGAAGTACGACACATCCCATGTAGGCACATAGTTAAGGAATATCTAGGGTTTATTTGTTCTCTAATGTTATCTTAGTTAGAACAACTTCCCAAGCATACTCACTCGGTGTTAGCCTTTGTTCTCATAGAGTATATCAATAAAGGAGAACACGAAGAGGTACCATATCTTGTTCATAACTAAATCCTAATACACCTTACCAAAGAGGGTCCACAAAAGCTACCTACAATGGCTATGAGGATATCTCAATGACTTTCCTAATGATGATTTCATGCCGTTCCAGCCAATCAACGGTAAGTCCACCATTCACACAAGAAGGATACCATTACGACTTTAAACTTCAAGGATATCATAACCATCCATCTAGGTTGAAGGTTCCACATAAATGACCTTCTTAACTATGTTCAAGGTCACATGTCAATCACAAATACATGATAAAGGAACTTTAGCATACGAAGTCAAGAATCCATATTCACATTCTACATGTATCAAGTAAGGGACACAAGTCTAACAAAACAAGACACACACATACTTTACCTTATCACATATAACATATCATTCAAGAAGCACATAGGGACAACCAAGTCAACTATAGGTCACCCTATTCACTACAACAGAACCATAAATATAAGCCATCACAAGTCTCATATAATCCATCAAGAAGCATCATACTTCAACATCAAGTAATACATATGAAGACTTCTTTATAGCCTACTAGAGAATCAAAATCAACTAGAGGAACTCATGATTTGACTTCACATATACACATAAGTCATCAATACCTTCACAATACTCATATATTAAAGTTATATCATGATAAAGTCATAATTCATAATGTAATGCTGACGACGCCATATTGTTTCACAATTCATAAAGTAATACCGACGAGGCCACATTATTCCCAAGTATAGCACATAAGCACCGCCACCATAAGTGGACCATACCAAACACCATCATAATCTAAAACCTATACTACATAATATAGAGAAGGTTAGTTCAACATACCACCAATTCCTTCACAATATCTCCAATCCATGGCCAATTCAACCAATTCAATCTATAAAGTCTCTTACCCCTAGCCATAGTCACCAGTTTAATCCAATAATCAGAATATACAAATATCCATGATAATAAAACATGAATTCATCAATTTAGGACAGCCTTCATATAATTCTAACATGCTTCTTACGTAATTAAATAGCCTTAATTGAACTACACAAGAATTCAAAGCAATTGAGACATAATCAAATAACCTATAATTTAGTCAATTGCATGGGTTCATAGAGATTTTAACTTAGAATCATCAACTTAACATCAATTCAATCATAATACATTGATTCAAAATGTTTTATGCAAGAACCCATGGCTAGATATCAAAATAGGACAATTCATCTTTGTAAAAATCTTTGGAAAACACTTTGAAGCTTGGATCCTTGAACAAAGAAGATTCAAGGATGAATACCATACCTTAACTGATGCTAGACAACGAAATTTGAGAAGATTTGATGGAGAAATCAAGATCCAAGATCCAATCTCCTTTCAAGATTCAATGGTGTTCTAGAGAGTTCTTCCTTGGGGTTTGGAGTTTTGATTATGAATAATAACTTGAATATGGGTTCTACACTTATAAAACTACTTGAAATACCCAAAACACCATAAAGAAAACGTCTAAATAATTTTAGTAAATGTAGGTGAAAACCCCAAATTGCCCTTAAGCTGGCCAGACACCTGCAAAAAATTTGCAGGTGCCAATCGACGGCCAGCATCGACGCCTCGTAGACCAATTAACGGGTCGTGCTGGCAACCATCGATTGTATTAGAGACTCTCAAATGGTAGCACAAACTCCCTAGAATAAGTTTTCCCCTACGCCCTAATCGAAGGGACGTCGATGGACCTACTATCCATTGATGAGCCTTGTTGGTTGTGACTGCTTTTGGCAGTTTTGACCCACAAGTTGGGTCCCCTTCAAGGACCCTTTGGTTTGTCATTGGGGAGTTTTTCACGGACGTTTCCAACCCAAATACTTTGTACACATGTTAGGAACCCCTTACATAAAATTCAACCAAAACAAACACGTAAAACTTGCCGAAACACACTAAGACACACAAGCACGTTTCAAGGAAAACCTTTCGAACGTCATGGACGTTCTTGGACATTTGACCTCCAAAAATCTCCAAACCTTAGACACTTACTCTAAACATCATTATAAACCATTTTAAGACTGACCCTTATGAAACACACGTTAGGCTCTAGCTTCACCTAAGTCGTTTTAGAGGTGTTACATCCAAGGTCTGTCAAAGCATAAACACAATCGGAGCCAACAATCGATGTACCTGTCACAATATCTGGCGATGACTCTGAGTCCTGTCTGTCAGCTAATGAATATGTATGATTCTGTCCACTACTAAAACTAGATGCTTCCTCTCTGCCTCCGCCTCTACCTGCTAAAGTTTGGGGTCCACTCTATGTAGACTGAGTTAATGATGAGAAACCTTCTACTGTCCTGGTCAACTAACCTATACCACCCTGACCTATGGTCGGGTAGTTCCCCTTTTGTCCACAAGAATAACAACATGTGGAACCCTGCCTGGACCCTCCCGAAATGCATCATTCCCCAAGTAGCGCAAGGTGGTGTTGATGTCTTAGCTTGGTTTGAACCCCTCTGATGCTGAGAGCCTGATGCTCGTGAACCCTCACCGGGGACTAAATTTCCCTGATGATCAAGTCTACCACCTAGAACTGCTGTGGTGGAGGTCTAGGTGGCTTTCTAGAATATCGAGGTCTGGGACCACCCTGAAAATCTCCTATCGAACCAACGGCCCTAGCCCTCTTGTGTCTATCCTTCTCGACCTTCTCACTCATATATTGTTGCTTTCGGAGATCCTCTATACCCTGTGTAAAGGCCTGAATTAGCGACATATCCATATTATCATTTAGTGCAGCGGTAGAACAAGCATCGATATAGTATGAGTCAAGAGCTTCCACAAATCTACACACCCTATTATGCATCAATTCAAAAAATGATGGGGCATATCTAGCGAATGAATCAAATCTCAGCCCGTACTCTCGTACACTCATGCTGCCCTATCGAAGGTTTAGAAACTGGTCCACCCGGCCATCCCTAATCTCTCAAGGCAAATAGCGATCTATGAAAGCTTTTGTAAAGCTATCTCAAGTTGGTAGAGATGCATCTTTTCCCCTAGACCTCTCCCAACTCTTGTACCACAATAATGCAAAATTGCGCAATCGGAATGTGCTTAACTCAACTGAATAAGTCGCTGAGGCATGCATGAATGGAAATATCTTATGAAGATGATTTTCACGCCCCGAGCCTACACCCTGAGTGGGACTGACACTCGAAGACTATTTTTGGCCTCGAGCAGACCCTTGGCCTGGCTTACTTAATCAGCGTAAGACTTAAACACAAGAGACAAAACTCATGAAGGTAACTTAAAAGTAATAAATTATCCAAAATGGGAACTCATGTCTTAAACGTTTACAACAGAAATGAATAAGACTAAAGAACTAATATTATATGTCGATGAAGCCTCTAAAACAAAGAGGTATGTTGGGAGAGGACGCCCAATCATCCTAACAACTTAAAACTAGAAAGCAAGTGATAAACGATGTCCTCCAAAATGTAAGGAGACTCACCAACTGACTTGAGCTACTCACTGAATCAACGGTGTACTGTTGCCGATACTAATTACATGCGTCTGCATCATAATACAATGCAGGCCAACTTGCATCACTACATTGAATGTACGAGTATACGAGTTGGAATGCTAAACATACATATGCTTGAAAGGGAAATCTTAAGAACGTACCTGGCTCAACTTAACTCTAAAGGACTTGACTCATTTCAATATAAAGCAATTTAAAACAAGTGCAATACAAGGAAAAGTTGTTTAAAACATGATTTCAACTCTGTATGTATACAAATATACAATATAACTCTGAGATGTATGTAAAAATACAAATAACTCTGTATATAAAATACATTTATCTTCTATCAGAGTTTCTCTAACCGAAATCCATCACTTAAGAGCTATAGTGATGATACAATATTTTGCCTCACGTTGCCAGGGCCGTACTATACCTTGCCATTAGTATAGAACCTCAACTACTAAGTGAATTCAATAGTCTATGCTAAAAAATACTAAAGGAATCATCTAGAATGTATGACCCTTTTCTACCCATGGTGACTATATGGTTGAGGGGGATGTGAGTTATCTGTACTCTCCCCAATATTGGTCCTCAATAGTACTCCCCAAAAATATTATTATATTAGCCCTTATGTTTTAAAAAACATATTTCCTTATGTGATTTGAGATTAGTGCTAAAAAACATAGCTCAAAGTCTATCTTAGAATCAAAGTTTCCCCTCTTGCTTTATATCGAAAGCGATTACTTTTTCTGAAAACTAGATCAAAGGATCTTTGGAAATCCCACTTTTCGTTCTTATTTAAATGTTAAAACATTTTAAGCTCTTTGGGAAATACTTAGTCCCCATATACTACTTTGAAGAAATAAATTTCACTCCTTATCTTTACTCTTTACTCAACTTGATCTTCAAGTCTTAAAACAAATGTAACAATCCAAAAAACTCTTTTCAAACTAAGAATCGAAACGTTCATCGTAATGAGTGAGATTTTACCAAGGAACTAAATTTTTTTTAAGTATTCAGCTCATGTCACTATATGTAGCACCTTTAGTTCCAAAAAGGAATCAAATTGGAAATAAAAAAATTCTGAAATTTGGAGAGTTAAGCTAAGTATGAGTTTTGGGTCAACTTCAAACGATCATATATCCTAGCAAAGGATGAGTTAGGTGTTCTACAAGATACAATAAGAAATATATTTGAATTATCTTTCCAATCTGCCGAGTTTGATAATTTTCGAGTTCGGATGAGTGAGATATGACCTTTTTAAGATAAGTTGTCCAGTTAAGGAAAGTTAGCCAAAAATAGTAAATGGTATTTTGGTCCTTTCTTTACCCAATCAAATTTAATTCGTTTTTACTAGTATTTTAAGGGTCTAATACTTTTAGGTTCAGTTTTAAAATCCTAATATACACCTAGGGTTTTAGTTGATAGTTCGAGAAGAGGCAAGACTAGAAAAGAAGAGAAAAAAGGAGAAAAGATGAAAGGATGAAGGCGTTCATCGACGTTCTTGACGTTAGTTACGGATTTTTGCCATGGTTTTAATACCAAAGAGGTTTGTAATCTTTCGTAGTGTTGTTTTTGTTCATCCACACGACAATCATGTTATTGTTCAACAAAATTTCATGCTTAAAGTTTAAAGATTATAGTTCTTGATCGGTGTTCTTGAGGTTCATTCTAAATCTTTTTGTGTTGGGTTGTTGATGAATTATTGAGATGAAATTGAGTAATTTGAGTGTTGTTTTCATTAAATTATAGTGTAATTAAGTTAAGTAATCGAATCCAAGTGATTGGGGAAGAAACCATTTGATTTAAGGCGATTTAGGGTGAGAAAACGAGCAAAAGTGCTCGGCAGAATTTTTTGGGTTGGGGCCTGGCGCATCGCACCTGCCAGAGCATCCCAAACCCTTCTTTGTACTCTAGGGGTTGTCTCCCCGCGCCACCCATAGCCCTAAGGTCACCTGCCTCATCCAGTTTTGCCCCCGGTTGCTCTGTTTGAGCTCATTTAAAGTGTATCTTAACTCCTTTTGATTCAAAACACTTTAAACTACTTCTAAACATTAATAAATCATTCATAACATGAATCATAACCTTGAAACAATAATTCAAATTAAATATAAAATCAAGATTAAGTTTTGAGAGTTCTTCCAAACTTTTTAAGAGAGTCCCTTCGAGTCCTTTTGAGGAGTCTTCTACAACATCTAGTAACTTGTTTCAAGACTCAAGTAAGTGAGCATGAGAGTGACGAGAATGTATTCATAAGCCTACAATATCACCTAGATCCTTCATATCATGAACCATAACTCTTGAATTCATAATCCACATTGAACAGAGAGTTAAGAGTAGAGTTAAAGAAATCCTTTACATTCAATTATGAATTCTTTGACATCCATAATTGATTTGAACTAAGTTTTGAGGAAGTAAATAAGCGAATGATATAGTCATATACATGAGTTCCATCTATTTAATTAGACCGTCAAGTCGAATTGTTCGTGTACATAATTCCGCAATGAACCCTATAAGTCGAACAATCTTGAGTTAAGGAGTACCTTTCAGTTCTCGAGTTGAGTAGTTCATGCTAATAATTCCGCATGAACCCTCCACGTTGAAAATCATGAAATTATCCATAAATATGAGATCAGGAACCTTGAATCCATACTTCAATTCAAGGAAAGTTAAGAGTCAAGTCTAGAAGTTAAGAAGAGAGTCAAAGTAAGGTTCTAAAGTTTTCTAATGTCTTTTACAAAGGTTTCACTTTGTTTTAAAGACGTAAATTTCAAGTAAAGAAGAAGTAAAGAGTTGAGTAAAATTCTCAAAAGCTACAAGGGAACTAAGAGTTAATTTTGGAGTTAAGCAAAGAGTAAGAGTATAGTTTATTTCTCAAAAGTTATAAGGGAACTAAGTATTCCCTATGATTTTATAAATGTTTTCACATTTAAGTTAAGCAGAAACTAAGAGTTCAAAAAGTGTTTTGAACTAAAAGGGGAACGTTGATTCCAAAAGGAGTTTTTTATAGCTAAAGGGTTCAGTAAATTATATCAACCCAAAGGAAGGATATTTTATTAAAATTATGAGCTAAAGTATGTTTTTGAAGTAGTATTTAGCACCGATGTAGGGATGAGAGTTCACTTTAACTCAAGTCTCCATGTAAACCATGAAACCATAATGGGAATCGACGGATCATTCTTTTTAGATGATCACTTAAGGTAATCTAATGGATCCACTAAGCTAAGTAAGGTCTTATACTGATGGCAACGTATAGGAAAGTTCTGGCAGCATGGGCAAGACGTTGTATCACCACTTAGGCTCATAGTGGTGGTTGTCAGTTAGAGAAACTTCCACAGAAACTATATTACTTTCTTGTATGAGTGAATTTGAGTCTGTTATTGCTTTTCATTAATGAACTAAGTTGCTTTTACTGCTTTATAAAGTTTTTTATATATAGCATGTGTATTCTTTCTTTATATTGAGTTTAGTATCCATAGTTGAATATCATGTCTTTGAGTTCAGTATTTCATCTTCGAGTTGAGTATCTTATTCTTGAGTATTTCTTGAGTTTCAAGTTTGAGAAGAGGTAAGTATGTTCCCATCTTTTATTCAAGTATCAAGCTTATGTTATACTTTAGAATTCCCCTTACATGCTTGTACATTTCACGTACTGAGCTAATTGGCTTGCATCTTCTCATGATGTAGACACAGGTATTCAGGATCATCAACAGGAGCTTCATTAATACATATGAGAGTTTGATTTAGCTATGGTGAGCCTACTTGCTTCCGGAGGATTTTATTTACTTTTCAGTTTAGTTAGGATGTTGAGGGTCTTGTCATGACCTCCATCTTTATCACTTAGAGGCTTCATAGATAGTCAGTATAGTTGAGGAGTTTGTATTAATAATTTATTTTATTAAATGTTTTAAAGACTAAAGTTGCCTATTTATTGCGAGTATTTGATTATTCAAAGTTTTTATTTGAGTTAAAGCATTGTAATGGAGTTTCACGATTTCAATCTCTTTTAAGCTTTTGCATGCTTAAGTTAGTCTTCTGCTTATAATCAGCCAGGATGAGGGTTCGCTTGGCGCCCATAAATGGTCATTCAGTGCCGGCCACGTCCATAGTATAGAATCGGGTCCTGATAAACTTAGTATTAGAGCATAGAGTTTAAGTGTCCTAGGGTGTCTATGAAGCCATGTCAATAAAATCTTATTTATGGTTGTGAGGGTCCCACTTCTATGAATGATGTACTATAGACATTTAAGAAAAGTTTCCCTTCTTACATACTCTTATTCGTGAAAAAGAGCTAAGTCAAAGAGATCTATTCGAACTTGTGCGTTCTCATATTCATTTGACTACCCATCATACTGGAGGTGGTTGAAAAGTAAAGTTTAAAGATGTTTATGGATGAGATGTTCTTATTAAGAGTCTTGAGAAAGTATTGAGACTTTAGAGGGGCTTAAGAGAAGTCCAAGAGTAAGTTAAGTGTTCAGTTTCAAAGGAGTGCACCCATATCCATTTGAATCGTGCATTTGAGCTATAAGTGAGTTGTACTCTTTCCTTTAAGTGTTGTTTCAACTGAGATCCTTTTAAAGAAGTATGTTTAGATCTTGGGTAAGATTTTCACTAGAAAAGGGTAGCATGAGTTATGAGATCATGAGAAATAGTAGTGAAAGAACCTAGTGTTCGGTAAAAGTATGATGAGGTTTAGTATTCCTAGAAAAGGAGATGGTGTTTTCGCAAACTATGTTGGTATAGTCATGAACCTAATAAATTATTAATGAAAAGTTTCCCTTATGGTAGACTAAGAAGTGATGAGTTGTGAAGGGCTCAGGATAATAGGTAGAGTAAGTGTTGCAAGTCAATAAGTTAGAGTATACCTTACTAGAAAGGGGTTATGATGATGTGTCACTGTGTTAGTAATGACCAAGTGTAAGTGGTGAATATATCTAGAAGAGACGAAGTATTCATAATGTGATAGATTAATCTAGCTTATGAATTTTTAAAAGAGAATCTCATGGTATTTAGTGGATGATAGAGTTATTTGATAGATAATGCGAAGTAAGTGAGTAAGCAGTACTTCAGTTGTGAAGTGGAATGTGAAGGTAATTCGAGTGTGCATACTTAGAGGTAAGGACTGACTAATTGTCATGAAGTATTTCTTGAGTTTCAAGTTTGAGAAGAGGTAAGTATGTTACCATATTTTATTCAAGTCTCAAGCTTATGTTATACTTTAGAATTCCCCTTGCTCGTACATTCCACGTAATAAGTCAATTGGCCTGCATCTTCTCATGATGCAGACACATGTATTCAGGATCATCAATAGGAGATTCGTTGATACATCCGAGAGTTCGAGTTAGCTATGGTGAGCCTCCTTACTTCCAGATGATTTCATTTACTTTTCAGTTTAGTCATGATGTCGTGGGTCTTGTCCGGACCACCATCTTTATCAGCTGAGGCTTTATAGATAGTCATTATAGTTGAGGAGTCTGTATTAATCATTTATTTTTAAATGTTTTAAAGACTAAAGTTTCCTATTTATGGCGAGTATTTGATTATTCAAAGTTTTCATTTGAGTTAAATCATTTTAATGGAGTTTCACGATTTAAATCTCTGTTAAGCTTTTGCATGCTTAAGTTAGTCTTCCGCTTATAGTTAGTCCGGATGAGGGTTCGCTTGGGGACCAACAATGGTCTTTCAATGCCGGCCACGTCCAAGGTGTAGACTCGGGTAGTGACAATAAAGTCAAAAGCATTTGCAAAAGACTTCTTGAAAAGACTCTAAAAACGTTCTTGACTTAGATTTTAGCTATCCTTGAATTTAAAGTTATGGATTCAAGTTGTATTTTATGTTTATGGATGATTTTATATGTTTAGAAGTCATCTAGAGTAGTTATATTCAATATGAAGGGTTAATACACTTTAGAAAGGCTTAAACAGACTAAATGACGAAAACTGGGTGAAAACCGCCGATCTGGGCGCATACGGGGCGCGTCGCGCCAGCTTGAAAGTTCAGAGGCCCCATTTGGGTGCACTGTAGGTGCACCGCCCCAGTCCTTTTGGCGTGATGGGGGGCGCCGCGCCTGACCCTCCCCAAGTATGCCTGGCGAATTTTTCCTCTCGTTTTCTGACCTTAAATGGTTTTAAGTCGATTCCTTTTCTCAAATTCACTTTAGATTCATGTACCCACGCAATATACACAAGCTCTAACCCAATGAATTCTAAGAAACAACACTTTGTCATCAAGAAACTCCTAAATCTCAACTCATGTTAAAGAACGAAAGCAATAACCAACAAGAACATTCAAATTCCAATCTTTTTAGAACTAATTCACGCTGAATCAAACATGCTTGGAACGTGGGAGAACAAACCCAAAATTATGAAAGATTCCCATACCTTTTTAGGGATCACCTCCGACAAAATCCATAAGTTAAACTTCGACGATCTTGACTAATCTTGAACACCCTTCTCCTTTCTCCTCTTTTCTCCTCTTCTCTCAAAACGCTAACTCTTTTGGTAAAAGTGTATGCTGATATAATTCAGCTTATACCCCTAATTAACTACCAAAAACTAAATAAATTAATAGGTAAGGAAAAGACAAAACTACCCCTTCACAATCTGGATCGGACTTTCCTTATTCCAACAACCCAACTTCCAAAGGGTATAACTTACTCATATAAACTCGGAATCGCACAAACTCAATGACATTGATGATCATTCCACGAGCTTTCCAACCATATCTGGAAGTTTCCCTAAATTCATCCCGAGCTAGAAGTTATATTCGATTGAAGTTGACTAAAAACTCACTTTTTCTAACTTAAGTAAATTTCTAGATTTTTAATTATTTCCAAAAATGACTATTTCGAGTTCTTATCTTCTTCCTAGATTATTTGAATTGTGAGATGGTACACTGATCAACAAAATGATGATGGTTATCTCTCTGATATGTCCCCGTAAACTATGGAGGATTCAAGGGATGAAATTCACAAACTCTCGAACTTCCGGGCCCTTCAAAAGGTCCGACAACATCTGGCGCAAATAGTTGGCTTTGTGCAGCTACTAACTATGTTAACATACATACTATACTCTTGAAATGATGATCAGATGGAATATGAGGAACTGGAGGTGGTAATGATGGAGGAGCCAGAAGTCCTTTAGCGCTCGGAGGCTCCTGAAGCGGTGGAAAAGCTATAGGGGGCTGAGAAGATGTCTCCCCCTGGGTCTCACAATGGGATACTTCCACATGTTGTACCTTGTCGTAACCCTCGCCTGCACCTGTATCTAGCCCCTGCTAGCTGTGGTCTGTCTTCTGTCAGTCATCTTCGTGAGCATACAAGTATAAATTATAGGGATAATTGTATAAAATAGCAAACTAATAATGTAAAATAAATACAGTAGCTACCATTTGATTTATTTGTGTTCCATAGAAAAATGTTTGTTAGTCGCCTCTCTCCCTCATATTCTCGCTCGCTCGCTGTCACTCGCCTCTCTCGCTTTATACAATAGAAATGTATGAATTGTGTTTCTGATTGTATAAAGAGAGAGAAAATTGTGTATACACATGAAAGTACATATATCTTCGGCATATACACTTATAATTATACAATACAAATATTTCCCTGCCCAAGTCTCTTTTGCATTTCTCTCTTTATCGTTTTAAACAATTCGATTCAATTGTATATTCCCTGCCTAAGTCACTTTTGTCTTTCTCTCTTTCTCGTTTTATACAAATTCAAATGGTATATAATTTCTCTCTTTTTCGTTTATACAATTCGTTTTATTCAATTTGATTCAAGTGTATATGTATAGCGAATTATACATATATATGTTTGATATGGAATGCAATTATACAAACTTTGCTATGACATACAAATATAAATTTTGTGTTTGCTATATGTGAAAATTATCCTTATTTATATGGCTTAAACAATTTTCTCTCTGTTACCTGAATTTTAGGGTGAGCTAGGTTCAGTCCTAAGCGTGAGGTGAGTATTAAGATATCAATAGAATAGAGAAATTATGAACTTGAACAATGTTTCCATTAGGAATTAATTTTTGGATTGAGTTTGACTCAATGATCCATTTCTTTTACAAACATTATTAATAATTAATAGTAAAAAAGTAGAGCCAACCCTTCCATGTGCATCCACATGCCCTAAACTTCCCTATTTCCACAAACTCCACATCTTTCATGATTATATTCAGAACAGATACAACCATACACAACTTCAATCTTCCTTCTTAAAAAAAATAAAAATCATACATTTTCATAGTCTCTCCATCAAATTAAGTCAATCTCAAGTAAAACAAAAGATGAAGGTCACAATAACCACAAAATCTTTCTTAATTTTGATCCTAATATTGATATCTTTCTTATATCTAATCCCATTTCTTATCATTAGCACTGTTGTTCTTGTTGGAACAATAGTACTAATTGTTCTAGCAGTACGAACCACCTTTATAACAGAGTTAATAACTTTGATGGTCACTCAACTATCAATTATTTTCACAGAAAGTCACTCAACTTTCGTTTTCAACTCAAAAGTCACTCAACTATGATTTCTTTGCATAGAAAGTCACTCAACTTTCATTTTCAACTCAAAAGTCACTCAACTACGACTTCTTTGCACAAAAAGTCAGTCAACCTATTTAATTATCTTTTCATTAAAATTTAGTGACATGAAATTTTAATTATTAACCAAAATTTTAAAATTCTATGTCACTAAATTTTAGTGAAAAAAGAATTAAATAGGTTGAGTGACTTTTTGTGCAAAGATGCCATAGTTGAGTGACTTTTGAGT
Source organism: Solanum sitiens (assembly GCA_016801875.1). Classification (NCBI taxonomy): domain Eukaryota; kingdom Viridiplantae; phylum Streptophyta; class Magnoliopsida; order Solanales; family Solanaceae; genus Solanum; species Solanum sitiens. The sequence goes on along the minus strand of JABWTJ010000012.1, from coordinate 3,758,706 downwards.
TAAAAAAGAAAGTTGAGTGACTTTCTGTGCAAAAAAAATTATAATTGGGTGACTTTTATGTTGGAAATGAAAGTTAAATGACTTTCTGTAAAAACAATTGATAGTTAACTGACCATCAAAGATAATAACTCCATAATAACATGGATTATGGTGCTCGTACTGCTAGCTTTCACTGGTAAACGCCGTAGGGGCGTAGTGAAGGATGGCAATCGATCACGTCTGAGGTGGCAATATATGCGGCAAACATTGAGTTTAAAGAGAGGGGATTATTTGCTTTCACCGGTACTGCTATCATTCTTGGCTTCACTTCTATGGCATTATATTGTTAATCACAATTATTAAATCTCTGTCTCTTTAAGTGACACTTTAATTTTTAGTTTATCTTGAAAAATCACAGTTGCTGTAAAATCTAACATTCACAATTTGTAAATATTTGGATACGATGAGTAACCACTTTCAACACATTTTGAACTTACCACAAAATTTTATAGTTCATTTTTGTTATTTTCTCCACAAAAATATAAACGTCATGTTTTGTATTATAATATTTTTTATTTAACTTTATGTCTAATTAGATATCATCATATAAAATGGGACGAAGTAAGTATATATCAACGCTTTTATTGTCTCTCTTTTCGTCCTGGTTGACTGCAGGCAGTGGCATGGTATGGGGTATATTAATCCTACATTTTGTAATAATATGGATTGTAATGTAGAAATTGTTTTATTTTTTATTTGAGATTTTAAATTCGAGCTTTATGTATAAAATAAATTTTATTTGGAGCACGATTCCAAGATAAGCTGTAAATTTGATATTTTTCACTATTTAAATTTAGTCCGGCTTTACTATGGAATATGAGCTGTAAATTTGATATTTTTCACTTTTTTTTTGCTAAAGTAAAGTATATTACAAAGAATGTTATTGGCAATCGCGGCTAAATTTGTATGCAGGCACTTCGTCCGTCAATAAAATACTCTTTTCTTTCCTTACTCATTTCTCACTTTCTGAACCTCTTTTTTGCTTTTTATTATAGTAGCAAACTTTTTAACGTTACAAACTCAAAGTACATAATATTAATTTATTATAGAATAACTTATAGTTAAAAAATTAAATTAAGTTAAAACATGATAAATTGTTAAGAAATTAGAGAAAATATATTTAGTGCAAAAATTAAATTAAGTTAAAACATGATAAATTAATTTATTTTCTAATATATTTTAAATTATAAAATATTCTGAGTATAACTTAATATGAGTTTAGTGCAAAACTGCAAATATTAGATGGAGTATTTTTCGTGGGAAAATGTTAGCTATATAAAGTTTGTATTGAGAAAAACTTACCTTGAATTATAACTTGATGTCAAAAGACATTTCAATTAAGGTGGTATGTTTCGAATTTTGAATTATGAAATTTAAATAAAATTCTTTTATCATAATTTTTTAATATGTTTTGAATTATAGTTATTGTGAGTGTAACTTATAATATTCTTTTATAGAGTTCTTATATATGTAATTTAATTTTAAAATACTTGAAGATTACATATCCAAATTTTTTATTAAAATTAAATTACTGGCTTTTAACTTTGGAACTACACGACACTGATTGTGATATAAAATATTAATATATAATAAAGGGAAAATTTTATATAATGACAAACTAATAAATTAAATTAAGTGCTATAACCACACTTCAATTTAATTGTATCCTGTAGCAAACTCTTTGCTAGTCATCTCTCTTCCTCAAACTCTCGCTCGCCACTATCCCTCTCTCGCTCCATCTCTCACTTGCTTCTTCTAATTTTTATACAAACACATGTAAAAATGTGTTTCTATTTGTATAAAGCGAGAAAAAAATTGTATATATACATATATTTTCGTTTCCTTCTCTCCCCTCTAAAAGATCTCGCTCGACACCTCGCCTCTATCGCTTATACAAATAGAAACGAAATATATAAATTGTATTTCTGTTTGTATAAAGTGAGAAAAAATTGTATATACACTTGTAAATACATATATGTTCGTCCTATACACTTATAATTATACGATACAAATATTCCACTGCCCAATTTTCTTTCGTCTTTCTCTCTTTCTCGTTTTATACATACACAAATTATACAATTGATTTGTATGCAATCGGTTTCTTTGTATATGTATAGAGAATTATACAATTGGTTGCTTTGTTTATGTATAGCGAATTATACATATTTATGTTTGTTATAGAGCGCAATTATGCAAACTTTGGTATAGCATACAAATATAAATTTTGTGTTTGGTATTTGTGAAAGTTGCTCTAAATTATAAGCCAGAAACCTCAACCCTTATGACACCGCTCTATAGCACGAGGTGAGCAAAAGAAAGAATAGTCATTCTAACATGCCCAATAGCTTATTGCTTGCAGAACGTGGTGCACAACACATTTATAAACAAGACTCTACTAGACACGACTTGTAGACTCCCTAGGATGCGATGTTGGTCTGGTACCAAGTTTTTCATGCCCCAAACTACCTTGCTAAATCAATTGCTACTAGCGCATGGAAGCCATATGCTATCACGAAAACAAACAAGTATATCTCGGGTTAAAACCTCAGCCGACAAGGCCCCTATTAAGATATCTATAAAAATAGCTACTCCCAAGAGTTCATATTAATAAATATCTAACTAGCACAAAAGTACATATTGGGCCATCGAGGCCACCATGATTTCTATAACAAACATAAAACATGTATGTATCAACACAATACACCAAACAACTCACAAACTTCAGCAAACCAACAAACTAGGCCAGCATGGCCATAACATAGTTATACATCCCCACACACTAGTCTGTAAGACTCTAAGAGTAGAAAAGATCGGCGGGACAGGGCCCAACCTACCCATATTTTATCAACAAAATCAAACAAACCTCCCAACTCTGGCAGCTCCGGAGGAAAGGGGCTACCCAATCTTGCTACTGAGGAGTTCTACTAGGTCGTCTGTCTGGACCTACAACCATGAATGCAGATCCCCCAGGCAACGGGGCGTCAGTACGAAATAATGTATAGAGTATGAAAGGCAATAGAATACGATAAAGTATCCTAATAAAATATCCTAATATAGTGGCATAATCTGATAAATAAATCAAGGATACAAGAGTGTACAGACCTGCTCCTAAATCTAAACTTATCAAAAATAATAAAACAACAACCTTACCAAGCCCCCATAGGCTCGGTAGGTACAAAAAACACACAAGACCACCTAATCAGGACCCCATAAGCCTGGAAGGTGTCAATCAATATATATACACCTATCGGTAGTCCCCTAGCTCCATAGACAGTCATATAACCCTCTTAGGCATTAATTTAGCCCCGCAGGTGGAACAAAAAATTTAAGCTTTACTTCAATCGGATGTGACTAATATTTGTGATGATAAAGATGAAGAAATGGAAGAATGTGAAGCTACTAAATAGTCACTTCCTTCAACAGTCATAGAATGCAATAATCATAACTGGTTGATGAAGTTGTGGAAGAAGATGATGAACAATAAAATGATAATAGTGGAATAACATTTTGACAATCTTACAGAAGTAAAGTTTTTAAACAATGAGAATTAGATGTTGAACCATTATAAATTTGATTTTCTTTGTCCTGTAGTGTATGGAGGATTTTGTGATAACTCCCTTTTAGCTTTTAATGTGAACTTCTGTGTGTATTTATTGTCTCCATTTATTTTGGTCTTTAATGAAGCGTGCACTTTGCTTCACACTCTAACCCAAGTAGGGTCTTGTCAAAAGGAATAGTCCAGTAAATACAATTCATAAATTTAATTGATGGAATTAGTAGAAAATTTGATATAGAATAAAAGCGTTGACCCTAAAAATACAAATTGTATTCTTTATTATTATTATTATTACTATTATTATTACTAGGTAATTTAACTGAGCAAAAATAATCTAAGGTTTTAAAATTTCCAATAATCGACTGTTATAAGAAGAAAAAAAGTAAATTTTAGTAGGTTTTAAGAACATTTCAACAGAAATTCAATTATTTTACATTATCAGATATCTCAGGAATTTTAAAAATATAATGAATGATGAAAAATATCTTTGTATCTAATCATTTTTGTCTATTACATAATTTATCATAATATATGTTTGATAATATAATTATCTTGCTAAAACTAAGTGATGCTTTTATGTAATGACTTAACAAAGTTTTTTTCAAATTTTTTTGTTGATATAAAATATAGAACTCATAATTTTATGGTTTAAATAACTCATTGTTAAAAAAAATTATATAAATTTTTGGATAATCAATATTAGCTATAAATAAGTTAACATCGTTAAAAATGTACGCCACAATAACATAAATAATTTTTTAGAGATAATCTACTTGTCTGAGGTCAAACGTTCACCACATTTCGTTATTGTTACTTTATTACTCAAACAGAATTTATAGAAACGGAAAAATAAAGTTGAAACAACAACAAAATAATATTGTTGACACTTTTAGAAATTCATGTTTCGTTAAACTTCTGCTTTGAAGGCACTTCTAGATGTTTCATCAATGTAAGTTTATGACTTTTTTAGAAATATGCATGTATAGTTGTTGAATTATGAAAGTACAAATAGATCAAAATATTGTATTTTAGACTCATGTTAAAAAATATTTTTGAACATCAAAAATAAAAAAATAAGTCTGACCAAGATAACTTAAATGCTCAGAAATGAGTTGGGACATAAATGACAACAAATTTATGTTAATAAACATATCTTTTGTAGCTTAAAGTGTTTTCTTATTTAGAGCAGGTTTTATTTCATATTCTTCAAATTAAGCTTGTTGAAAATAGTCATAACTCAAACCAAAATATTTAGTAGATCTCAATAAGAAAGGAAAAAAAGAAGAAAAACATTAAAAGAATGAAAGCTTTGTCTAAGTGTGTAAGGCCCCCAAAATGAGTTAGGGTGGCTAGAGAATAACATGTTTGTCATAGGGGTCTAAGGTCATAAAATGGTCTATAAGGTTGTAAAGAGGCAGTGTGTAAAGTTTGAGGTGAATTGGAAGTCAAACGTCAAAGGACGACCAAGATGTTCGATGACTAGTCACCTATGTGCCTCATGTGTCTATACGTGTTTATATTTGTATGTCATGATCTTATGAAGTCCAATTATGAGGTATAATGATGTTTATAGTCTGTATATGGAATTTCATGAGGTTTGGAGGTCAAACGTCCAAGAACGTCTAAGATGTTTGAAAGTTAGCTCTTAAAACGTGCTTGTGTGTTCTGGTGTGTCTTGCTATGTTTTATGTGTTGTTTGATACTCAAATTTATAGGATAGGTTACTAACATGTGTAATAGATTATTTCAGGTGGAAACGTCCGAGCAAAACTCCCCGAGGATCGACCAAAGGGTCCTAGAGGAGGACGCAAACCTTGGGCTAGCATGCTGCCCAAGGCAGCAACATTTGGTCATTTGGGGAACAAGTCCGCGTCGCGGACTTGGTCTACCAAGAGCCAAAATGTTGCTCCGCGTCGTGAACACTTGGTGGACTCCACTAGTTTGGAATTTAATTTAAGAAAATGTTGCGGGAGCAACCCCGCGTCGCGGACTTATTCCCCGACGAAGATTTCAAAAATAGAAGTCGATTTTGACATGTCAAAAAATCCAAATAAGTGTGGGGGTGTTTTGGTGATATAGGAAGACGGTTATAAACAGTTTTTAAGACTTATTTAACCCTTTTGACACGTCAAAACCCCAACAACCAATAAGAAAAATCAAAAATCCCAAAACTCTCTTTTTCTCCAAATTCTCTCACACTTCCATTAGAAGGAAAACTCAAGTTCAAGCTAGCGGCTGGATTTTAATGGTTTCTTCTCAAATTTCTCATGTTTATATAATCAATAAGGTATGGTGATCCTTTATCTCTAGGTAACCTTCCATCTAGAGAGTTAATATCAAAGTTTTAAAAAGAGATTTCATGATAAAACTTCTCCTTCTTCAATCTAGCCATGAGTTCTTTCTAAAAACGTTCTTAAAGGCTTAACCATGATGAATGTATGATAATGTATTTGTTTTAAAGTGAATTTAAATCCAATCGCATTGTGAACCCATGTCCCTTCCTAAACTCGATTTAGCCCTTGCATGGGCATTGTGATTGTGACTTGTTATTGGTTGAATTGTGATTCGATTATATTGAATTGCTCATATCTACTGTTATTTTAGTATATTTATGGTGAATCATTGATGAATGATCCAATTAGATCAATGTATGAAGATTTGATCATGACTAGCCTATCCATCTACGTGTTCACTGTAACATTGATCTTTAAATGTATAAAAGTGGAATTCGATTATGTTAAGATGCTTGTAGCTACTGCCTTAGGTTAATATCATGGTTGAATTGTGGGTATAAATGTTGTATGATCAAAGTAAAGAAGGCATGGTATGAGTCTATCTAGGTTCTTCTAGTCTATCATGTAGTAACTTGTGATATTGACGTTAGGATGGTTGCTATGTAACTCGATTATGGTGAATTGTCTTAGCTACTGCCTATATGTGTAATGTGATGATAATTAAGTATAATTTATCCAATATGAATAGATAACAATTGAATTAGTAAAGACTGATTTAGGTTTTTCTAGCCTATAGACTCGATAGAGTAATGTATATGTTGTGATCTATATTTTAGGGTGGATGAAACATGATTTAGATATGATGCTCTATCTCTTTAGCTACTTCACTATATGTATATTATTGATACAATATTATTGATGAACAAGACTAGGGAAATTAGTTGATGATCTATAACTCTCTACTTTCTAGTAGATGTGATGTATTGTATTAGATTGTAGTATGATCTTTTAGCGACTCGTGCATGACTTCTTTCATGATTAAATGTATATTTAGCTACTTTCCTATAATGTATTGATGATGAAAAGGTGTATTGATAAATGATGATCAAAGGTTGATGAATTGGTAAGAAAGGCTTTTCCTATCTACTTTTCTATATTATTGTAGTTGATGAAGCCTTGTATGGCATTGTGTGGTATGGTCCACTTGTGGTGGCAGTGTTTACTTCTTGTAAATCTATATATGTGTGGACTATGGCCTTGAAGGAAAATTTGATGAATATATGAGTGTGTGGTTATGATGATCACCCAATATGAAGCTCATGCCTAGTTTCCTATCCTAGTTGCGATCTAGGTTATATGGCTATTGTGTATGCATGTGTATGACTATGTTAAGGATAGGTTTAGGTGATGCCATTAATGAGTTGTGATGGTTGATGTACCCTTCCCATGTACCGCTATGTGAATGAGTGAATAGCTAAGGTTAGGAGTCTTGAATGTAATGTGAAGTTAGCTTGTCACCTATGCTAAATTGTGTTGTGTGATATCTACTTGGTTGTGCATTGTTGTACTAAGAGGGTGGATGCCTCAATGTGTTGGTTGATAGCCATTAGGTGATCATGTTGACCAATGTACACACACTCACATTTCTTGCATGTTACAAGGTAGTATAGGTTCATGGTGTCTAATGAATGGTTGATCCCATATTCACTAAATGTCTACTACTATGCATGTAAGGTATATGTATGTGAAGCATGTTATGTATTCCATTAACTAGGATGACTTTATAGGTGTACTAGCATGGGCAAGGTTATGGGACCTTGTCTATTGATAGCACATGTGTTCCTTGATAGGATAGTTCCTAGGTTTGGTTTCTGTAACACTCCTGAAATGCCATGACATAGACTAGATCTTAATCTATTGAATAATATTTGAAATGATGTTTCCAGACCTATATTAATGTAATAAATTTATTTAGAAAAGGTTAGAACCAAAATGACAAAGAAAGACCTTGACGTCCGGAATCTAGCTAATTCGAACTAGTTGACGTCCCTATGTTTGGTGAAGGTTTGGAAGAGTCAAATGAAGTCCAAAACTTGTTAATATATATTGGATAGGTAATATTTAGTACAAAGGGTCCAAACGTCTGATAACGACACCCCAAGTACCACCCGAAGGGTCTTTGGGGAGGACCGACACATGGGGGAGCAGGCTGCCTAGCGGTCTGCGAACAGAAAGTATTGGAGGGAAAAGTGTGCGACGTGCGGTCCTCACGAGGTGTACTGCCTCAAGATGTGAGGGTAAGCCTCGAGACGCGAGACTGACATGCACCTCACTGCCTCAACCCAAAATTTCAGAAAAATGACGGGATTTGTCCCCGCGACACGCGGCCACTTCCCATAATCGTTAAAGTCGTATTTTTGGTAATTTAACTTCATAAAAAACCCATTTCAGTGGAGGGTATTTTGGGTAATTTATAGGTAGACTATATATGTATTATATGTCAGTTTTAGACCACTTTTTACACGTCCAAATCAGATTCAAACACAATTACCCATCTCTCTCAAAAAATGCTCTCTTTTCCAAACTCCATTGAAGAACAAGAAGAGGTTAAGGAAGAAGACGACGGCTTCGAAGTTTCGAATCAAATTTCGTGGATTATTCGTCTATAAGGTATGAGTTTTTCACTCTTGGGATTCCTTTCCCCAAGAGGTCCTTTCAAGATAAGTTTTCAAGAATTAAAATACTAGAGTTTTTATTCTACAAAACAGATTTTCTTTCTAAATCTAGATTTATGATTTTCAATGAAAAGCAAGTGTTGTCTATGGTTGATTTCACATGAATTGATGAGTATGTGGTTACTAATGTTTGAATTTCGTGTGATGGATGTTCATATCTAATTGATGGTTTTGATGGGTTGTACCTACTACTATACAATATGTAAACGTTGGGATTGGAACTAAGACTTGAATGGACTCTTTAATGACCCTTTCCCTTATCCACATATGAATTTGATCTTGTATATGAATTGAATATTTGTTCTTGGTTATGCGATTGAGTATTTCACCATGTTATGTTTATGAATGTTTTAATTTGAATATAAGAGCTTGAATAAGTGTCACAACCCACAAGTACACCCCAGAAGTTAGAGCATACTTTAGTCGCCACACATCAAATGAGACTTCAAGAAGTCTCACTTGAGCCACTTGTATCATTCATTGCATAATAAATATTCAAAAATGAGTAAGAATTTAAAACATTTTTCACACACGAAGAACTCTTTCCATAATCAATACGCAAGCTGAAGACTTCCATTAAAACATTAAACCTTTACAACATCTCCTTGAACCATCTAAACTTTGGAGTATAAATCACTTGGGACTAAGCCCATACAAGACATAAAATAAAGACTAAAACATAAAGGAACATGTGGATATTGTCCTCGAATCGATGAGGACTCACCAATACTTCATCTTCAACCATTAGAAACCTATCCATCCTCCATGGCATATCAAGACTTCCAATTCCCTACACTTTAGTCAAAAAGGGAAAAGAAGGGGTTAGCACATTAGATGCACTAAGTATGGAAGTCATGCAAAAACCATGAAAAAGGGGCATTTAGTAAATAGCATGTTTTTCATGAATTTTGATTAAAACATCATAGTATAAGTATAAGAACAACATTTAACACTTTAGGAACACATAACAAATCTTTTAAGCAATTATTCACCTTTTTAGGAACATTACAGTAAGCTCATGCCAAGTTACAGTGAGCTAACTTCACTGTTACAGTGAAGTTTTCCAACTTCACAAGGGATACTTTCTAGCATGCAATTCCCTCACTAAAATCTATCTTAAGACTCACTTAAGTAAGACAAAAAGAGACTTCCCATACACCCTCTCTAGGAACACCTAAATGATCCTTAAGACCACCTATAATGGGATACACACACTTACATCATATCAAGCACATGAACATGGGATCCTCCTACCAAAGGTGATTCTAAGTTTCACTTGAGTGAGTTGTGAAGCGACCGCCCATACAATCCCTTACACACACACTTAAGGGATCCTATAGACTACCTAAGACAGAATCATTCTCACTGAATACAGTAGCATTCATAAAAAATGATATTCTCGCCTCTAAAGGTTATCAAAAGACCTACTCAAGTAACTCAAGAAGAGAATGTCCATAATTGACCTCTTCAATATTACCTAAGTAATCCTGAAGACTACCTAAGTTTGGATTCCTAACTAGTCATTCTTAAGACTTATCTAAGTAAGAGATGAAGTGACCATTCCTATGCCTCCTTCATACCTTAACTAGACAACCCTTAACTACTATAGATAAGTACTTATTCATTTGACATACTTTATTAACTTAAGTCATTGTATTCCTTAGTTCATTTAAGAGACATTCATCACATAAGGACATTTAAGTAATGGTCTTGGAGAAGACCTAGGGACTCTCACTAACATCTTCAAAGTCTATTGTGCAATGTCTAGATAGAGTCTCATACCACCACCTAAACTTTATAGAACTTCTCCAATACTATTAGGTATCCCACATGATGAGAATATACAATAACCGATATAGACCATGGTAGTAAATCATGGAATCCGAAGTTGTAACCTACTCCGATGGAGGGTGTTCTACTTGCCAATGGTAGAACTTGGACACATCCTATGTAGGCACATGATTATAGAATATGAAGGGCTTACTTTGTACTCTAGCCTCATCCTTTAACTAGAGCCACTCCCATTATCATACTCACTCGGTGCTAGCCTTTGTTCTCACAGAGTAATTCACATTAAAGGTTCATACAAAGGGATTCCATATCAAGTTCATAACTTAATCATATTTACCCTACCAAAGAGGTCTGCTAGGGATGCCTTGTAATGGAGACAAGAAGCTCATACTGACTTTCCTAAGGATTGATATGATGACGTTCCAGCCAACCAACCGAAAATCCATCATTCATTACAAGAAGGATACCATTACAACTTTCGACTTCAAGTTTCATAACCTTACCACTAGGTTCAAGGTTTTACATAAAGGACCTTCTTAACATCATTCAAGGTCTTATATCATTCATACATTCAAGACTAAGAAGCTTTAGCATCCTAAGTCAAGACATCTCATATGCACATACCATTCATACATGTATCAATTAAGGGATACAAGTCTTCCAAAACAAGACACAACATACTTCACTTTAGCACATATTACATGTCATTGTAGAAGCACATAGGAATAACCGTTATCATCTTTAAGTCAGCATATACACTACTATCATCATCAATATAACTATCATAGACTCATATAGTCAAGTAGGAATACTCATGTATCAACTCTAAGACTACACACATAAAGAATTAGTCATAGTCTAACATGACCACCTAAATAGCATCAACAGAAGAAACCACATACTTTATCATTACTTCACATGTAGGTAGATTTGATCATACTTCACATAATCAACTACACAAATCATCATAATACTTTAAGTAGTGACGACAAGGCCTTGATCATTATAATACATAAAGTAACGCTGACAAGGCCACATCATTCACATAACACCGCCATCATAAGTGGGCTGTACCAATCAAACATAATTCAAGAGTTAAATAACAATAGCTATGCATAATATTAAGAGAGTTAGGGCAGCCAACCACCCATTCAATCTCACCACTTCAATCCAAAGCTAAATCATCCAATTCGATATCATAAGCCCCTTACCCATGGGCATGAACATCAATTTAATACAATAACCATAATACTCAATGAATCTAGTTCAATTCAATATAGATTTATTAATATAAGACAACCTATACATCAATTGAATGCAATTCTTACATCATTCAATAGGACATAGAAAACTACCCTAGAATTCATAAGAATTAAGTCAATATCAATTCAATAAGCTAAATATACAATGGATCTAAGAGTATACAATAATCAATTTATCAAATTGAGACATCCTATAAACTATACAATCATAATCTATACATAAATCAAAAGCCCATAACAATCTACACATGAATTCATTAATATCAAAGCATGATCAATTCATCCATATTTTAGTCAAATTTAGAGATTTGAGAAGGTCAAGGGTTCATGGAAAATTTTATTGGAAAACATCAATTATACATCAATAACATAATATCTTAAGGTTTGAAAACGTTTCATGCAAGAACCCAAGACTTAGAGTAGAAATTGGACTTTGTCATCTTTTTGAAATATTTGAAAATCATCTTTGAAATTGACTGTAAGGTGACAACAAGCCTTAGATGAAGAAATACCATACCTTATTAGAAGAATCCAATGATAATTGGAGAAGAAACTCTATTGAAGATCCATCATCAAGCTTCATATTCACCTTGAGCTCTGATGGAGATTTTTGGAGAAACTTTAGGAGGGAAAGGATTTTGATCTAAGTGCTAGGGTTTAAATGAGAGTTTAATGACTTATATAATCTTAAAATACCCATAAACCCCTAAAACAACCGTCCTCCTATTTTATAAGACTTGGGGTGAATTTCCCAAAACTCCCATGCCATAACAGAAAATTTGTAGAATTTCAGCACCATCGATGCCCTATCATCGACGGTCTGTTGGTGAGACCATGCCCCGTCGATGCGGTTCTTTGATTGCTTCTGTAGATAATCAAACTCCAGATTACATGTCTCCATTGACGCCACCCATTGACGGGCCGTCATCTGGTCGACTGGCCGTCGTTTGGGGCAGTCCATTGCCACTGCCTGGCAGTGTTGAGCTCCAAAATGGGGTCCTCCTTCTTGGCCCCTTGTGGGTCCTAGGTGGAGTCGTACCTGGACGTTACACCTCTAAGCATGCACTTCTAGGTATTAGGAACATCTCCAAAAAAGTTCAACATCAAACAAGCCACGCAACATGCTATAACACATCCAAACTCACAACAACATCAAAAGGCTATCTTTCGAACTTCATCAGATGTTCTTGGACGTTTGACCTCCAAAACTTACTAAAATCAACATGCTGACTCTAAACACTATTATCAACCATATAAGGACCTCATAAACTCATTGCTCACACATAAGAACATGAAAACACATAAGGCATATAGGTGACTAGTCGTCGAATGTCTTGGTCGTCCCTTGATGTTTGACTTCAAACTTCACTAACCTCTTCAGACACTGCCTTAAGTATCATGTTAAACCATCATAGGACTTCAAGACTTCATGTCTCACACATTAGGCCCTATTTTCACCTAAGTCATTTTTGGAGGTGTTACATTCTCCCCCACTTGGACAACATTCGTCCTCGAATGACATTTGCCACTCTCCGAACACTTCCAAGAGTAGCGACTCAACTTAACAGCTCATGACAATACCATAAAACACATTATACAACACACCATCAAGGAGAAACATCAATTTTACATAATTAAGAGAACCACAACACAACAGAAACTAGAATAAATTTTACAACTCATTATGTCATAAGACTCACATCCCTCATTCAAACTAGCAAAAACTGATTATATTCATTATCATGCTCATATACATCAGTGCTAACCACATTATAAATTTTTTTCAATCAAAGAATGAATTAGTCAATTTTTTTTGCAAAACCTTACAGTGAGCAGAAATCCCTGACAACTTTACGGTGAACATGCTTCACAATCTAACAATGCAACACTTAAGAAATTTCCTATAAATGCTCAACAAACCACTCTCATATAACAATTTAGACATGCTCACTATTCATCTCTATGAAACAATTAGCAACTTACACTAGATGCACATGAATCATAAGGAAGATACCATGCATGAAAACTCATTTTCTCATTTAACAAAACTTCAACCAAAACATGCATATCATAAGGAGAATGTTTGGAACTCATTTTTTCACAAAAGACTCCTACATAGATCAATTTATTAAGAACTCTTTGTTTTAGGCTTGAATAAACACATAAAGAAAGGTTAAGGGTACATCACTCCCAACAACCATACTCCCACACTTAGGCGAAACTCATTCTAAGGTCACCATAACATCTACTAAAAGAAACTCCCTCAAGGAACATTAAGCCTTACTAATACTTTCTCACCCAAAGTCTATCTCATGACAACTAAAGACTCTCAAAAGCTTAACCATATAACCACTACATCCCTGATACGCTCAAACTTACTTCTCAAATAAGAAGTAAAAGCGATCGTATCAAGTAGAGAACCCAACTAATGAGGTTGGGGTCGATCCCACGAGGAAAATAGTTCAGACTTAACTTTATTCAATTATTACTACTATTTAGTCAACTATTTCCCGAGAAAACAAATGACAAAAGGGGGGTTTATTAAATTAATAAAATGATTAACTAAATTAGAATAAACAACTAAAAGATTCAAATCTTGCAATTTAATCAATTAATAAAGTAACTAGGGCTTAAGTGTTCCCCACAGGTTCCTAATTTGGTAATTCTAGCTATAAAAATTCTTTCCTAGTATCTTGCATGTAAAGCGACAAGTTATGTATCTCTAAATCCTTGGTCCGGCATCTAGAAAATTTCACTCCGCACCTTGGTCCGGCTACGTGTGTTGCTATACTAACCCTTATCTTTACCTCATATTAAGTATCATAATTGATATTTGACTCAGTTATTACCTCGTACCAACCAATACTAGCCTATTAGATAGTATACACTAAATCTATGTTGATAATCCTTTTCCTATTATCTACCTCCTTGGTACGGCAAGTAGCATTAAGGCGAGTTCTAACGTTGGCCATCCATTAAAAAGACTTCTATACGAAAGAATTATCAATACATGCAAGACACTATTCTAGAATTGTTATTTTAGTTAAATATTACCTTATTATTCACCCATGGTTCCCACAACCCTAGTTATGGAGTTTAGTTACCCATAGTCATAATCACACTATTCATATTTTTAATGTAAGAATTCATGCACTTACTTTAATGAGAAAGAATAAAATTTAGAAATTCACTTGATTAATCAACAAAAACACCAACAATCAATTCCAGAAGAAGTGTATCAATTACTGAAATTAATTCTTCAATACTTGAACAAGAGAATTATAAATTATCCAAAAGTCTAACCCCAAAAACGAGTTTTTTCGAACTATTTATAATCAAAACAAAACCTAATAAAAGAAGGATTCTAATTAATGAAAATCTGTCAAAACGCGTCTGAGTCGACGGACCTCGTGATGGACCGTCGTGGGCACGACGGACCGTCATGGCCTCCGTCGTCCCATACTTCACAAATTCTTCTGCTGCTTTCTTCATTACCCTCGACGGACAGGTTTGACGGACCGTTTCAAGTACGACGATCCGTCGAGGGGCTCCATTCCATAATATAACTTCTTGGAATTGGGTAGTGGGACTACTCTCTGATCATCATGACGAACAAGCAGGACGGACCGTCGTGGCTATGACGTCGTCATGAACTTTCGCAGTCCCACACTTGGTCAGACTTCCCCATCTTCCTTCATCAGCTTCTCTCCTCACTATGATGCCACCTACGGACCCTCACAGCCTCGACGGACCATCAGAATCTCCGTAGGTGGTCTGTTCTACATTTCTTGCTCAAAAACTCCCGCGTTCATCTTTGGACAGATTTCCTGCAAGTAAAGAGAAACCTACATAAAAAATCAATACAAAAAGTCTTTAGACACACACTAAACTTAAGAAAAAAGCATTAAAAGTACCGTGAAACCACGGTACATCAACACCCTCAACTTAAATTCGTTGTTTGTCCTCAAGCGACGCACTATGACTCACTACAAAATCTTTGTCCAAGAGTATCCACATTTTAGCTTTCGCATTCATTTGGCTATCAATCCCGATCATTCTCATTATGTTCATGCATGTTATCACTATTAGGCTTGAATTATGTGGAATCAGACCATGACACAGACTCACTACGCAATGACACCTATCCTCTTCAATTTCTCACCGAGGTGCTAATATTTCCGGTATTGCAACTAGTGTCCTCAATTCAAAATAACATCCTCATTTTTCACACAATGATTTCAGTTTGAGTATAAGGATTACTTTTCAACACTCACTCTCAGAACAAATTCACAACTCATTTATACATATTGCCATAAGCTTGCCCTTATTTTCACTGCTTTAAGTTCGCCATACAACTCTTAGGATCACGATAGGACTTTCTTAGCTTGTAACATAGGCTCAGGGTCAGGTAGGGTCTATTTAGGTATACGTTAGTGACTTGTTTGCCTCCTTGACATATCGGCTAAGCGTACCACCTTTTTATCGTTTATTTTGCACTATTTCTCAATTTTATTTTCACCTTGCTGTTTTCCCTTTCTTATCCTTATGTGTAAGTGACTTTTCTCTTTTCTTGTGTTTATTTTGTTTCATATGTATACTTTTTTTTTTTTTTTTTATAGTCACTTCTGTTTTGCTCTTTCTTCCTCTTCATTCTTTCAACCCCACTTTCCGGAGTATTCCTTATAACAGCCACCCTCAACTCATGACTTTGAAATGAGTCAAGGTTCACAATACCCATGGTTGGGTCAGGGCCACGACAAGGTTGCCTTCTGCATTAGCCACCCTCAACTTATGCTTTTGGCATAAACTGAGGGGCACATGTCCAAGGAGGAACCAGGGCCAACACATTGTTCCCAGAGAAGATTAGGTGGGGTGAAAAAGAAAGATCTGTTTTTAGGCTCAAATCATTTGGATCAATAAGGGATTAACTTCATTTGGTTTTCTGTTATTTTTAGGCTCAAGATTGACTATTTCGAACAAAGGCCTATAATCCTTTCCTAATTGTTTATTTTGGCTTACTTTTAGCAATACTAACCAGGCAAGTTCTAGCTCAGTATCATTGGTGGATCATTCGAATTTCCCTCACACTCACTTGACATTCATTACATTCCCAAATTATTAGACACCTAGTTCGAGTCTTAGATTCAGGGTCATGCAGTAGTGTATCTCTATGTCATGTTTAGAGCCACACAATTATCAATTACTATGCCTAGTCATGCATTATTTTCATTATATCGGGATATCATATTTGTTTTAGCCATCATGCTTCAGAGTTATTCTATGTACACAAGATATAACATGCCGATTCAACAATAAAAGTAAAATCAGTCTTTTGGGGAAAAAGAACACAGGCAAGAAAACCCCAAAAGAGGATTGTGAATTGGGCTACTCAGACTTCACCCTAGCACTCACTTTCCATTTACCCCACCCCCAACAAAAAGATATGCAATTGTCCCAATGCATAAAAAACTAAAATACGCGAGTGGTAAGTGAAGCAAACTTGAGGCGCAAAGCGCCGGCGATCAGCAAGCTGGTGGGTCCGGTTCCCCGGAACCCACTCCCTCCTTAGTCTGGACACCCTCAGTAGTGTCCTCATTAGCAACAGCACTATGAGTCGTGCCTCTCACTGTCTCCACAACTCTGGAGCTAGATGCCCCGACAGCTAACTCTACGGCCCTCAACGTGCGGGCCTCCTCATCAGTAATCGAGCCTCTCCTCGCAGCCTCAATCTCACGGCGCTCCTTCTTCCTCGCCCTAGCCTCATCCTCCTCTCGACCTCTGCGCCTCTTGGCATGATCTCGTGGGGGAGGTGGTGGAACATCAGAAGTGGCAAATAAAGTAGCCATCACTGTGTCCTCAGCAGGCTCTGCATAAGGGGCCTCAGACTCAGGCACCCTAGCTTCTAGGATCGTATCAAGATCCACTCGCAAACTCTCCACCGCAGCCTGAAGAGTCGACACATCCACTGGAGGGGCTGGTCGGGCTAGCACCCGCAACTCAAAAGCGTCTAAGTGCTGATGAACCTCCGTGAGCTTCCTCTCTGTGTGTTGTGCCATCTTACGCTCCATGCTCTCCTCCGCCTAAGCAATAGACCTCTGCATCCATGGCTGGACCCGAGCAAGTAGGACTAGAGCGGGGGAAGGGGCCGAGCGAGAGGAGCTCGGGGCAGTGCTACTACCCGGGATAGACTCGATCGGGGTAGTGTCAGTGGGTGCAGAAGCAACCTGGGTTGTCGCTTGAGCATGCGCTACAGTATCTGCCTGGTTCTCACCAAGTGGAGGCACCTCCGGGCAGGGCCCTCTGCGTGGAGCCAACTCATTGGCCTCATCCCTGATGAGGCCGATCTCAACATTGCCCTGTGGGGTCTTGAGCTGATCAATGTGCCAGATGGGCACACCTGCGGACCTGCATAAGGAAAACACCATGCACGAAAAAGGGTAAGTAGTGGTGACCTTGAAGGCCCTCTCGTGCATGACCGCCTGAAGAAGCCAAGCGAAGTCAACCTCAAACCCTGCCATCATCGCTGCCATCAGAACTGCGCGATCCCATGTAACTATATTATATGCAGTAGTGGGGGAGAGGCAGTGGCGGACAATCAACCATGGAAACTTAGCTGTGAAGGTCAAGTTGGCCTTCCTGATGGCTCCCTTCGGCTCCATCACCCAGTCAGCAGCCTCTCCATCAATAGATAAGTGCTGGGCCATCCACCTCTTGGTGGTCTCTCTCAGCGATGGCTCACGCAAGAACCGGCCCTCTTTAACAATTTGTCACCAGTAGTCGAACTCGGTGGTGAGAGGGGTCCTGGTGGCATCAACATCCTCGCCGTACAGATACTGGCTTATGGATGGCAGGGAGATGTCAACCTGTATGCCGCAGACTCTGAAGTGATCAAGTAGGGCCTGTTTGGCGGGGGCAGCCCGCCTATCGATCTGTGATCGGAGAGTAGCCACATAAGAGGTGTAAAACTCTCGGACCAACTCCTCACGGTATCGGCCCAAAGAACGAGCCGTCCACTCTAGCCGGTGTCTGGTGAAGAGAGTGTGGATATCCGGCATGGTGGGGAGACTTCTCGTAAGGACCCGCCTCTCTAGTGTAAGGGTCCGTGTCATGAGGCCCTTATCATTTAGCAGCTTGGCGTTTGAATACACTTGGTATTGCCCGTCGACACACCACTAGTTGGGCTGGTCGGCAATCGGGGCGGGAACTCCAGTCGGTGAGCCTGGAGTAGAATCAGTACTGTCAGCCTCATCAGACGAGGCAGACTGTGCAGCTGTGGCAGGTGCAGAGGCTTCTGCGGACCCGGAGGCTTCCTCTGACCAAAAAACTCCTAAGGAGCCAGACGCTCCTTCATCTTGTGCAGCTGACCCATCAAACTGGGAGGCAATGACTACGCCGGACGCCACCTTCTTGGGCGTGGCTCTGGTTGCACGTGCAGCTCGTGATGGAGTGGCATTGCCTGGGGTCTCTGACAACCATGACGGTTGTGCAGGATGGACCATCGTGGGTACGACGGTCCGTCATATAGGTCCGTCAGTGGACACTTAGAAAAGGTTGGAGACCCTTAGGAGAGTGATCTCTGACCGTCATGACGGTTGTGCAGGACGGACCGTCATGGGTACGACGGTCCGTCGTATAGGTCCGTAATTGGACACTTAGAAAAAGTTGGAGACCCTTAGGACTGGGGTCTCTTATAACCATGACGGTTGTGCAGGACGGACCATCGTGGGTACGACAGTCCGTCGTATATGTCCGTCAGTGGACACTTAGGGAAAACAAATAGTGGGGTGTTTGACGGACCCTAAAGTCTTGATAGTAACCCACATATTTTTAACCCAAATACCCAAGAAACTAGCAATGCTAAAGCACTAATTTCTCGAGTTTTAACATGTAAATTTGGGGGACTATCAACCTAGGTCAGACAAGTTTTCAAAAACATATACCCCTGCTTTGATTCGGTTAACCCACTACCCACATCAATTTTATTTATCAGTGTGGGTCTTTAAAGCATGTCATAAGGTATTTAGCATTCAACAAGGAGTCAAAAATCAAAAGCCCAACAAAAAGAAACAGGCTACTAGTAATTAAAAACAATAATGTAGTGTGAATGGGTAGAGATCAGAAACACATACCTGAGACCTTGAGAAGTGGAGAAGAAAGAAACAGGTGAGGCACACAGCTAGATAGATCAGCAACACAGTAGAAGACTCCGACCAGCAAATAGGAGATTATGGGAATGGGAAAATGAGAATGTGGGAATATGGGGAAGTGATGGTGGATCAGTTGATATGGAAGAGGATGAGAGTGGAAGGAAGTTGAAAAGGGATGAAATGGGAGAAAGAGGGAAACAAACGGTTTAAGTGAAGGGGTGGGGAGTTTAAAAGGTTTAAAACTTTTAAAATTCCCCAGCTGGGTCGGGTCGGGTTGCTGGTTAATAACGCGACGAGTCCCCAACGACGGTCCGTCACATATGTGATGGTCCGTCGTGAGTTCCGTCGCGGGTGCCCTAATTTTAAAAAAAAATAAACAAACTTACCTGGTACAACGGATTCCTGTGACGGTCCATCGATGGATCCGTCACTGAGTGTTTCAGACCAATTTCTGCAAATTTTTCTGGTGATGTGCTACCTGTAAAGTTAACACCCATTAAGCTATTCTCTATGTGTTCGACTGGAGACTTAGTGGACACGGACCCTAAACTACGCTCTAGCCAACACTTCTAACAAAACGAAAAACAAAGAAAATGCGACTATTACTAGAAAAAAAACTATAGTTGGCTTAGAGGATACATATTGGGTTGACTCCCAACCAGCGCTTGATTTAACGTTGCGGCACGATGGAGGATACTCAATTACTCAGACTTCATCAAGATGGTATGCCTCGATCACTTCATTCGCCGATTCAGCATGCCCCAAATAGATTTTTATTCGTTGTCCATTCACCTTAAACCGCACACCCTCCTTGTTTTCCAACTCAACCGCTCCATGAGGGAATAGTTGGGTAATCAAGCAAGGGCCAGTCCATTTGGACTTGAGCTTGCCCGGAAACAAACGCAACCTAGATTTGAATAAAAGCACCAAATCCCCAACTATAAAATCGTGTTTCTCAATCTTTTGGTCATGGTATTTCTTCATCTTTTCTTTGTAGAGGGTTGAACTTTCATAAGCTTTTAGGAGAAATTCATCGAGTTCATTCAACCCATTTAACCTCTGTTCTACAGCTTCATTCCAATCCATTTTCAACTTCTTCATAGCCCACATGGCTTTGAGCTCTAATTCAACCGGTAGGTGACAAGCTTTCCCATATACAAGTTGGTATGGGGACATACCTATGGGAGTCTTATATGCTGTCCGGTAGGCCCAAAGAGCATCATCAAGCCTCCTTGACCAGTCCGTTCTACTAGCGTTCACTGTTTTTGACAAAATCTGTTTGATCTTCCTATTTGACACCTCAACTTGCCCACTAGTTTGAGGATGGTAAGGAGTGGCCACATTATGGCGAACCCCATATTTCTCCAATAATCCCTTAAACAATTTGTTGCAAAAGTGGGATCCCCCATCACTAATAATTGCCCTTGGGGTACCAAATCGAGAGAATATATTCTTTTTCAAGAACGCAGTGACACTATTCCCTTCATTGTTTGCGAGGGCGATAGCTTCCACCCATTTAGATACATAATCAACCACTACTAAAATATACTTCATTCCATGAGAACTCACAAAAGGACCCATAAAGTCAATACCCCAAACATCAAATAATTCAATCACAAGAATGGGGTTTAGAGGGAGCTCTTGCTTTCTTGAAATGCCGCCATCTCTTTGGCATCTATCACATGCTTTAGCGAGCTCATGAGAATCTTGATGAATAGTTGGCCAATATTAACCACATTGTAAGATTTTATGAGCGGTCCGTATACCACTATGATGTCCACCAACGGGTGAGGAATGGCATGCCTCTAAAACACTCAACATCTCAACTTCTGGCACACAACGCCGAATAAGCCCATCGGAACAACTCCTATATAAGTATGGTTCATCCCAAAAGAACTTCTTCACATCATACATGAACCTTTTCCTTTGATGAAAGGACAAGTCCGATGGAACAATATTGCTAGCCAGATAGTTCGCAAAATTTGCGAACCATGGAATCAAGTCTTGTGAGGCAGCCAATACATGCTCATCGGGGAAAGTATCATCAATATCAGTCTTATCCCCTAACTCTCTCATAGCTTCATCTTCTAAACGGGACAAGTGATCAGCAACTTGATTTTCGGTCCCTTTTCTATCCCTCACCTCAAAGTCAAATTCTTGCAGTAGTAAAACCCAACGAATCAACCTCGGTTTCGCATCCTTCTTTGCCATCAAATATCTCAATGCTGAATGGTCAGTAAGCACTATAACTCTAGTACCTAGCAATTAGGATCAAAATTTTTCAAAAGCAAAGACTACTGCAAGGAGCTCTTGCTCAGTCACTGTGTAGTTCTTCTGGGCTTTATTGAGGGCTTTAATAGCATAGTAAATGGGATGAAGGATATTTTCCCTTGTTTGTCCCAATACCACACCTAGAGCAACCCCACTAGCATCGCACATCACCTCAAATGGACTGCTCCAATCCAAAGAAATAATGATAGGTGCAGACACCAACTTCTCTTTTAACTCGCCGAATGCTTTAACACAGGATTTATCAAAATAAAATTTACACTCTTTCTCCAGCAATTTGCACAACGGATGCGCAATTTTTGAAAAATCTTTGATGAACCTCCGGTAAAAACCTGCATTCTTAAGAAAGCTTCTCACGCCTTTTACAGAGATAGGTGGGGGGAGTTTCTCTATTACCTCGACTTTAGCTCGATCAACCTCTATGCCCTTCTCTGAAATGGGATGACCCAAAACAATACCTTCTTTCACCATGAAGTGGCATTTTTCCCAATTTAATACTAGATTATAGTCTTCACACCTCTTAAGAACCTCAGATAAATGACTCAAACACCGCTCAAAGGAGTCACCAACCACAGAAAAATCATCCATAAACACCTCAATAGTGTCCTCCACCATATCAGAGAATATCGACATCATACATCTCTGAAATGTGGCAGGTGCATTGCACAACCCAAACGACATTCTCTTGAAAGCAAAGGTCCCATATGGGCAAATGAATGTGGTTTTCTCTTGATCTTCCGGTGCAATAGAAATCTAATTATACCCCGAATAACCATCAAGAAAATAGTACCACCCTTTTCCGGCAAGTCTATCCAACATCTGATCCATGAAGGGCATAGGAAAATGGTCTTTTTCGGTCCATGCATTTAATTTTCGGTAATCCATACACACCCTCCATCCAGTCACCGGTCTCATTGGAACAAGTTCATTTTTTTCATTGGGGACCACAGTCATTCCCCCTTTCTTAGGTACACACTGAACAGGGCATACCCGACTACTATTGGCGATCGGATATATTACTCCGGCATCCAACCACTTAATGATTTCCTTCTTCACGACCTCTTGCATAGGTGGATTTAAGCATCTCTGGTGCTCAATACTTGGCTTATGGTCGGGCATGAGTTGGATTTTATGAGAACAAATACCTGGAGGGATCCCAATAATGTCCGCAATAGTCCACCCAATAGCTCTTTTGAACCTTTTTAGCACTTTCACCAAACTCTCAATTTGTTGTTCATTCAGGTCTGATGCAATGATTACCGGCAAAGTGTCACCATTTCCTAAGAATTCATACCTGAGATGATGTGGGAGAGCTTTTAGTTCTAACTTTGGAGCCTCCTCTATAGATGGTTTCGCGGGTGGAGACTCGCGATTCTTCATATCTAACTTATATTTCTTCCTTTTAAACCGAACATCACCACGATCGAGAGCCGAGACTAATGACCCATACTCTTCAATGCAATCGCTATCAAAATTCATTATCACTGCCGCTAGTGCTTCTACACCTAGACGTTCTTCTATTTGTGTCTCGGATAACTTATCAACTTTGTAGGATATAGTAGATACCGATTGGAGCTCACCACTCTGCCTCATGGACCTACAAATGTTGAAGGTCACTTCTTCATTGTTGAACCAAAATTTCATCTGCCCCTTTTCCATATCAACTAAGGCTCTACCCGTAGCAAGGAATGGCCTCCCAAAAATAATAGGCACCTCAAAATCGACTTCAGAATCAAGAATAACAAAATTGGCCGGAAATATGAATGACTCCACTTTTACTAGCACATCGTGGAGTATCCCAATAGGCCTTTTTACTGTTCGATCGGCCATCAGTAGCCGCATCGCAGTGGGCTTTGGGTTACCCAAACCCAACTTCTTGTAAATTGAGAGGGGCATAAGATTTATGCTTGCCCCAAGATCACATAATGCTTTCGCAAAATGTAATAACCCGATTGTACAAGGAATAGTGAAAGTACCCGGATCTTCCTTCTTTTGCACTAGAGACCTTGTAGCAATAGCACTACAATGCTGCATTCTATCATCATCCTCAAAAGTGACCGATCTTTTCTTCTTAACCAGATCTTTCATAAACTTGGCATAACCGAGCATTTGTTCCAGAGCTTCTACCAAAGGGACATTGATGGAAAGCTGCTTCAACATCGTTATAAAACGCATATATTTACCATCCTCGGTCTTTTTCACTAATCTTTGAGGGAAGGGGGAGGGGTCTAGGCATGGGAGTCACCTTTTTGGGCATTTCAGCATCTTTTCCCATTTTATCTTCTAACTCACCACTAAGCTCCACCACTTTATCATTATCTCTTATCACCTTTTCTGCATCAGACGGCATAGGTGGGTCAATGGTTTGCTTACCACCCCGAGTAGTGATTGCCATACAGTGTCCATCATTTTTTGGATTTTGGACAGTGTTGCTAGGGAGAGTGCCCGGTTGCTTTGTGTTCACCGTCGCAGATAATTAGGCCATTTGCAACTCAAGCTGCTTAATCGATATTGCATGTGTATCGACTTTCTGCCCAATACCCGCTAAATCACTCCTTAACTCCTTAGTGTGCTCATCACTAGCATCGAACCTCCTCATCATTTTGTGCAACATATCCTCAACTCGCGCCATACTACCTCCACCATCCCTAGGAGCAACTTCACAATTTTGAGGAGGAACATAGGGCCCACTCCTATCATTTCTGTTACCATAGTTCCCCCTGTTGAAGTTGTTGTCGTGGTTGTAATTTCCATCTCGGACATAATTACCCTCACGGTTATAATTACCATAGTTCCGACCTTGGTTTCCTTGACCTTGGCACCAATTTTCCCGATTGGAACCTTGGGCATTCGGCCGGAACCCCCCCGTCTGCTCATTCACCGCATAGGTGTCCTCCTCATAATAATATTCATCATTTGGTGGTGGTGGTTTAGACAAGTAGTTCACTGTATTTATCTTTTCTGCACCGCCAGTGACATGTTTTAATACCAACCCAAGCTCCGTTCTCATTTGAGCCATTTCTTCAAGAATCTCGTTTGTGGCTGGGTTGTGTGCGGATTACACTGCAAAAGTGTTTCTTCCAGTATCTGACTTCCTAGTACTCCAAGCTTTATTATTCCGAGAGATTTTCTCTAACTTTTCAGCAATCTCGGCATAAGGACACTCTCCATAAGAACCAGCAACTATAGTATCCAATACCGCTTTATTATTATCATCCTGTCCCCTATAGATGTATTCTTTCAGTGATTCATCATCAATGCGGTGATTGGGGACACTTCTCAAAAATGAAGTGAACCTATCCCAAGAACTGCTAACTGACTCTCCTGGTAGTGCCACAAAGTTGTTCACTCTGTCTTTGTGATTTAGTTTCTAAGAGACCGGGTAGTTACGTGCTAGGAAGGCGTCCCTTAGTTGATTCCAAGTGAAAATGGAGTTATAAGGGAGCTCAGTAAACCAAATAGCAGCCTCTCCCGTCAGTGAGAGAGGAAATACCCTTAGCCCTATTACATCCATATTTAATCGGGCCTCCCTACGCAACTTTTGCACACTGCCCTTACTTTAGCAATGTGGGCATGTGGATCCTCAGATGGTAGCCCTGAAAACAATCCTCTAGCAGTGAGCATTTGCATTAGACTACTAGTTACCACAAAGGTGTGACCATGTGGTAGAGGGGGCAAGACAAGTGGCCCATCAGAGTCTGCGATGTTATCATAGCCTCTGTAGTACTCTTGAGGACGTGGGGCAGGGTTTTGTCCCCTTTGTTCATCTTCACCACGATTTTCGGGTAATAATCGACCATGAGCATCAACTGGAGCAGGGATGTTCTGGTTGGGATCATCATCATTAATACCCAAATTTTGATTCATATTTCGTAATGTACGCTCTAATTTATGGTCGTAGGGAAACAAAGGTTCTCTTCCTCTTCGCGTATTTGGCATACAAGGAAGTTAGTTCTGCAATAGATAAAAACAACAAATAAAGTAAAATTTGGAAAATAATGACTAAGCTTTAGTAATAAGTTTTAAGTTAATCTCAAAGCCACTTTCCCCGGCAGCGGCGCCAAAATTTAATACGATCAAACTTACTTCTCAAATAAGAAGTAAAAGCGGTCGTATCAAGTAGAGAACCCAACTAATGAGGTTGGGTTCGATCCCACGAGGAAAATAGTTCAGACTTAACTTTATTTGATTATTACTACTATTTAATCAACTATTTCCCGAGAAAACAAATGACAAAAAGGGGGTTTCTTAAATTAATAAAAATGAGTAACTAAATTAGAATAAACAACTAACAAATTCAAATATTGGAATTTAATCAATTAATAAAAGTAACTAGGGCTTAAGTGTTCCCCACAGGTTCCTAACTCGGTAATTCTAGCTATAACAATTCTTTCCTAGTATCTTGCATGTAAAGCGACAAGTTATGTATCTCTAAATCCTTGGTCCGGCATCTAGAAAATTTCACTCCGCACCTTGGTCCGAATACGTGTGTGGCTATACTAACCCTTATCTTTACCTCATATTAAGCATCATAATTGATATTTGACTCAGTTATTACCTCGTACCAACCAATACTAGCCTATTAGATAGTATACACTAAATCTATGTTGATAATCCTTTTCCTATTATCTACCTCCTTGGTCCAGTAAGTAGCATAAAGGCGAGTTCTAACGTTGGCCATCCGTTAAAAAGACTTCTATACGAAAGAATTATCAATACATGCAAGACACTATTCTAGAATTGTTATTTTAGTTAAATATTACCTTATTATTCACCCATGGTTCCCACAACCCTAGTTATGGAGTTTAGTTACCCATAGTCATAATCACACTATTCATATTTTTAATGTAAGAATTCATGCACTTACTTTAATGAGAAAGAATAAAATCCAGAAATTCACTTGATTATTCAACAAAAACACCAACAATCAATTCCAGAAAAGTGTATCAATTACTGAAATTAATTCTTCAATACTTGAACAAGAGAACTAAAAATTATCCAAAAGTCTAACCCCAAAAACGAGGTTTTTCGAACATTTATAATCAAAACAAAACCTAATAAAAGAAGGATTCTAATTAATGAAAATCTGTCCAAACGCGTCTGAGTCGACGGACCTCGTGACGGACCGTCATGGGCACGACGGACCGTCATGGCCTCCGTCGTCCCATACTTCACAAATTCTTCTTCTGATTTCTTCATTACCCTCGACGGATAGGTATGACGGACCATTTCAAGCATGACGGTCCATCAAGGGGCTCCGTTCTATAATACTTAACTTCTTGGAATAGGGTACTGGGACTACTCTCTGATCATCACAACGAACAAGCAGGACGGACCGTCGTGGCTATGACGGTCCGTCATGAACTTCCGTAGTCCCACACTTGGTCAGACTTCCCCATCTTCTTTCAGCAGCTTCTCTCCTCACTACGATGCCACCTACGGACCATCACAGCCTCGACGGACCATCATAAGCTCCGTAGATGGTCTCTTCTGCATTTCTTGCTCAAAAACTCCTGCGTTTATCTTTGGACAGATTTCCTGCAAGTAAAGAGAAACCTACATAAAAAACCAATACAAAAAGGCTTTAGACACACACTAAACTTAAGAAAAAAGCATTAAAAGTACCGTGAAACCACGGTACATCAATCCCCCTTACTAGGAGAAACTCACCATTACTCTTTCAAATCTCTTCACCTTCCCTTCTATGGTTGGGTCTTAAACAACTTCAAACCATCTCAACAACTACTCCTTCACATTTCTAACTTTATACCTTACCATTCTTTCCAAATACACTACCTTTCAAAAGGTAACTAAACCAACCTAAGGTCATGAACACCATCTTTCACACCTCATCTAACAAGTCACATCCCATCTTTTCTCTCCCTCAACCCAATCTTCATAAAGTCACACTAAAATGACAAAAACACTTAAGGGAGACAAGGGAAATACACCATATACAAAGTACTTAGGCACGATTAGATGAATGAAAAAGTGAAACTTTTCGTATCCCCCAATATCCTCCTATTCATAATGTGGCGCGCTTCACATTGTGAACAAGACTCTACTAGATGTGGTTCATGAGACAACTACGACACTCCCAAACCTTATGCTCTGATACCAAGGTTGTCACAACCCACAAGTACACCCTAGAAATTAGAGCATACTTGAGTCGTCACACGGCAAATGAGACTTCAAGAAGTTTCACTTGAGCCACTCGTATCATTCGTTGCATAATAAACATTCTAAAATTAGTAAGAATTTAAATCTTTATTCACACACGAAGAAATCTTTCCATAATCAAAAGGCAAGCGGAAGACTTTAATTAAAACATTAAGACTTTACAACATCTCATTGAACGATCTATCTTTTGGAGTATGCAACACTTGGGACTAAGCCCATACAAGACATAAAATAAAGACTAAGACACAAAAAAACATGTGGATACTGTACTCTAATCGATGAGGACTCACCATTACTTCATCTTCAACCCTTAGAAGCCTATCCATCCTCCATAGCATATCAAGACTTCCAATTCCCTATACTTTAGTCAAAAAGGGAAAAGAAGGGGTTAGCATATTAGATGCACTAAGAATGGAAGTTTCCCAACTTTTAACACTTTAACACATTAGGAACACAAAAGAAATCAGAAATTATTCACATTTTGAGGAACATTACAGTAAACTCATGCCAAGTTACAGTGAGCTAACTTCACTGTTACAGTGAAGTTTCCCAACTTCACAAGGGATACTTTCTAGCATGAAGTTCCCTCACTAAAAGTTATCTTAAAACTCACCTAAGTAAGACAAAGAGAGACCGCTCATACACCATCTCTAGGTACACCTAAATGATCCTTAAGACCACCTATAATGAGATACACACACTTACATCATATCAAGCACATGAACCTGAGTTCCTCCTACCAAAGGTGATTCTAAGGTTCACTTGAGTGAGTTGTGAAGCGACCACCCATACAATCCCTTACACACACACTTAAGAGATCCTATAGAATACCTAAGATAGAATCATTCTCACTTAATACAATAGCATTCATAAAACACGATATGCTCCCCTCCAAAGGTTATCAAAAGACCTACTCAAGTAACTCAAGAAGTGAATGTCCATAATTGACCTCTTAAAGATTACCTAAGTAATCTTTAAGACTACCTAAGTTTGTATTCCTAACTAGAGTCATTCTTAAGACTCATCTAAGTAAGAGATGAAGTGACCATTCATATGCCCCCTTCATACCTTAACTAGACAACCCTTAACTTTTCTAGATAAGTACTTATTCATTTTGACATACTTTCTTAGCTTAATTCATTGCACTCCTTAGTTCATTTAAGAGACATTCAGCACATAAGGACATTTAAGTAATGGTCTTGGAAAAGACCGGACTATCACTAACATCTTCAAAGCCTATTGTGCAATGCCTAGATAGCATCTCATACCACCACGTAAACTTCATAGAACTTCTCCTATACTAGTAGGTATCTCACATGATGAGAATAGGCAATAACCAACATAGACCATGGTAGCAAATCATGGAATCCGGAGTTGTAACCTACTCTGATGGGGGGTGTTCTACTTGCCAATGGTAGAACTTGGACACATCACATGTAGGCACATGGTTAAGGAATATGAAGGACTTACTTTGAACTCTAGCCTCATCCTTTAACTAGAGCTACTTCTCTTACCATACCCATTCGGTGCTAACCTTTGTTCTCACAGAGTAATTCAATTAAAGGTTCATACAAAGGGATTCCATATCAAGTTCATAACCCAATCATATTTACCCTACCAAAGAGGTACCCTAGGGATGCCTTACAATGGCGACAAGAAGCACATAATGAGTTTCCTAAGGATTGATATAATGCCATTCCAGCCAACCAACCTTAAGTCCATCATTCATTACAAGAAGGATACTACTACGACTTTCGACTTCAAGTTTCATAACCTTGCCACTAGGTGCAGGGTTTCACATAAAGGACCTTGTTAACATCATTCAAGGTCTCATATCATTCATACATTCAAGTCTAAGAGGCTTTAGCATCCTAAGTCAAGAAATCTCATATTCACATACCATTCATACATGTATCAAGTAAGGGACACAAGTCTACCAAAGCAAGACACAACATACTTCACTTTAGCACATATTACATGTCATTTTAGAAGCACATAGGAATAACCATTATCATCTTTAAGTCATCCTACACACTACTATATCATCATCAATATAACCATCATAGACTAATATAGTTAAGTAGGAATAATCATGTATCAACTCTAAGACTACACACATAAAGACAAAGTCATAGTCTAACATGACCACCTAAATAACATCAATATAAGAAACCACATACTTTCTCATTACTTCACATGTAGGTAGATTTGATCATAATTCACATAATCAACTACACGAATCATCATAATACTTCAAGTAGTGCCGACAAGGACTTGATCATTATAATACATAAAGTAACGTCGACAAGGCCACATCATTCACATAACATCGCCCCCATAAGTGGTCCTTACCAATCACACATAATTCAAGATTTGAATAACAATAGCTATGCATAATAATAAGAGAGTTAGGGCAGCCTACCACCTATTCAATCTCACCACTTCAATCCAAAGCTAAATCATCCAATTCGGTACCATAAGGCCCTTACCCATGGCCATGAACATCAAATTAATACAATAACCATAATACTCAATGAATCTAGTTCAATTCAATATAGATTTATTAATCTAGTTTGAGAAATTGAATTCTAGAAGATGCTCATGGTTCTCGCTATTCTATATAACTGGGTGCCACCAAAATGTATCATGATCTTAGGGAAGTCTATTGGTGGATGGTTTAAAAGGGACATATAGAGTTTGTTGCTAAGTCTCCAAATTGCCAACAGGTTAAATCTGAGCATCTTAAACCGGGTGATTTAACCCAAATCATGAATGTTCGTACATGGAAGTGGGAAGCCATCAATATGGACTTTGTTGTTGGGTTGCCTCGAGCCCAGAGACAAAATGATTCTATATGGGTTATTGTGGATAGGTTGACCAAATCTGCCCACTTTATTCCTTTTAAGTCTACTTATAATGCCGAAGATTATGCAAAAATCTACATTAATGAGATTGTGAGTCTTCATGGGATTCCATTTTCCATCATTTAGGATAGAAGTGCCCAATTCACTTCTCGTTTTTGGAAATATTTTCAAAAAGGTTTAGGTACTCAAGTGAAAATTAGTACCGCTTTTCATCCCCAGACAAATGGTCAAGCGGGCATACCATTCAGACCCTTGAAGACATGTTAAGAGCCTGTGTTATCGATTTCAAAGGAAGTTAGTGTTTTATCAAAAAAAATATTTTTATAAGTTTTCGATTTTTTAGAGTCGCCACTTAATTTTTTAAGAAAAAATCAAGAAAACTATCGTTTTCAAATAACTTAACAGAGAAAATTACTTGAAAACAATTAAAGGGTTCGGAGATTCAAATTAATGTTTTAGGAAGGTGTTAGGCACCTAAAACATCCGTCTAAAACGATTTTCCAGCAACTAACATAGTTTGGCTAAAAATTTGTTTTTAACTTGACTTAAAAAATATTTAGAAGTAGAGAGTTAAAATACTAACTCTTTACCTAAGTGAGTTATTTGCAAGATTTATTGGTTTTTGATAAAACAATTAAGGCATTTTTTGGGGATTCGGATTTTCCTTAACTTAAAACTAACTAACACGTAAGACAGATAAAACAATTAAGGCAAGTAAAGAGAGAAGGAAAGAGATTTGGGTCCAAATCCGGGTTCTGTTCGCCTTGAGCGGAATTTTGGACCCACCTGTTTCGGGTTTTTGACCCGTTTGACTTTTTGGGTTTTCGACACATTTTCTTTTGTACCTGTCCTAGTCTAAACAAATAATAAATACAAAATAAATACAAGCGACAAAGGCTTATGCCCAAAATAAATACAATACAATAAAAAAAAATTGGGTTAACTGTCCCAATCTCTTCAACTCTTCCGACTTGCTTCGATTTTTGACTCCAAGATCCGTTCATCATCTTTATGGGTTGACTCAAAAGAGGAAATTTCGAGCCTTAATGGATCTCCCGATGTGCGAAGAGGAGGAGTCCGAGGAGGGCTCGGAGATAGAATTCACATGCATAAAAAATAATAAAAATAAAAAAAGAAAATTAACTCACTATAGAATGTTAGAAAATAAGCAATGGTATTAATGATACAAAAATTTAAAGCAGGTATGTAATTAACAGATAGCTCAACCTATGTTTATAACGATAATGCTATGAATATTTAAATTGCAATGTGGTGTCAAACATTTTGGACGATATGCGCATAAAGGAAAGTAAGCTACCATATACTAAAGAGGCATGATTAACGGTTAGTGATATAAGAGAGTGCTACTGCATTGACAATAATCGACATAGAAAAAGAAAACAAATAAAAAAAAGAATAAATAAATATGAAAACTCCACATGATGAACAATCTTAAGCATGAGGAAATTCTGCATCTCAAAGAGGCAATAGCATTCGATAAAGCAAAAATAAATAAATAGATAAAATAAAATAAAATAAATCATTTATTTATTTTTAAAAAAAAATATATGATATGTACCAGCAGTAAAAGGCATTAAAAAAAACAACTTATGAACATAACATTAGAATAAAGACACATATCGAACTAAAGAAAAGCTTCTGTTCCCAACCATAGTCTATTTCCTATCGTTGAGAATTTACACGCGAAGGTATAAAATGAGTTGACCAACCTTATCAATAAAACTATATGAGACAGTATAGAGTGAAAAGACTTATAACATTACGCCATGTAAAAACAAAGAACCAAAGTCAAGCTGTGGAAAAAGAATAGAAGACGACTCAAGCTGTGAGACAAATCCATTTCGAATGAAAATGCTACACAAGTTGAACATAGGGTGCATAGCTAACAAATTTTCAAACAGAATTCTAAGGACAATTAGAACACCGAACCGAACAGTAAAAGAATTAACGACAGGACGATCATACTTCATACTTCAAACGACTAAGACGAGTGAGACATTCTGAAAATTAAATAACTCATGCCAGAGAGTTTGGAAAATAAACAAGAAGAGTAAATATTTTAGGCTTAGGAAAACGATTACAAAAACATAAACAAAAATGATTCAAAATCCGACATTAACAAATAGCCTCCAAACTCTATGGAACAAAAACGACAGACTTCTTAATTCTTGTCCTCAATCATCAAGGTATTTGAGTACGAGCAGCTCACATGAACAACACACTTTCACCCTAAATCACGAAACATACTACTTGAAACCAAACAAAACTTTATCATACCATCAAATATAATCACGGAAGACAGAAAACAGTACAAACCAGAAGGAGAAATGGCAACAGAGAATTTCATGTTAGTTGAAACAAATGATGATCAAACGACATAATATAAAGAGAGTTCACCTTCTCCGAGGCAACGAACAGAGACAACGAGCAGAAGCAACGGACGAACTTCCACGCTAAGGATTAAATGCGAGCAATAGCCGAGATATTTTAGTAAAAATATACCAAAACCCGAAACACTATAGAGAAAGAAGAAGAAAGACTCCTTCTCTGATTTCCTAAATTATATCTTAGTATTTCTATGTGGTCTATGCCTATTTTTGACTAATCGATGCCTTTTTCTTAGAAATTTTCCAAGTGAAAAGCCACAACCCCCTTTTCCTGAATGTATCTCTAAAGCTATATTACTGTATCCCCCTTTTCTTTCTTTCTTTTTGTTTAATATCTTTGCTCAAAGTCACAACTAAAACTCTAACTCGCCTCCAAAGAATCCCTGTTTCTTACTCAAAATGTTTCAAACAAAGAAAGCTCTCAAAGACAAAATAAAAATCTATATGTTCTCTGCTGAACCAAAACAATCCCCAGAAAAGAAAAAAAATCCCCCTTTGAGCTTCCAAGAACAAGAATATTTATAGGAGGGGATTAGGGTTTCCGATTCAAAGGGAAAACCCGAATCATCCCTTGGCCCCAAATCAAAATTTGAAAATCCCAAATCTTACCAATTTGAAATCCACAGCTTTTCTTGAAAATCTCGACCTTATCCGAAAGAAGGAAAGGCAAATCGACGGCTCGAATTCATCTCTTGTCCTTGGTGAACAACGTGGCTTCATCCCAAGCCATCAAGGACGAGTTGCAGGTCTGAGAGGAAAAAAAAAATGTTGGCGAGGGACGCTGAGAAAGACGACAAGAGGGAATCGTGCTGCTTTCTGCTATGCTTCTCTCGCGTGAAAATCGTACGATTCGACTGCTCTTGGCTCTTCATGAACGTTGGCGCATCCCTCTTGCAAAAGAAGAAAGAAAGAAAAAAAAAGACGCGCTTCCTTAGGGACTTCGGTCCGCTGCGCGTGAAAAGAATTGTCTTGGGTGGCTAGGTCGATTCGAGGTAAAAATGGGGAATGGGTCGGGTCGGCCGAATTTAAATTGGGCTGTACGGGATTGGGGCAGCGAGATAGGTTGAGAATTTAGTAATTGGGTTGGGGTTTGAAAGGGGTTATTAAGATTTGTATGGAAAGGGAATTATGGTAGAAAATATTGGGTTGGGCCCTTTTAGAAAGGTTAAAATATAATAATGGATCAGATTTCTGAAAACAGATAAAGAAACGTTGGGCTAGGATGAGAAATGGGCCACTGATTTAGGGTCTCTATAAAATGGGCTGGTTTTGAGGGAATTGAGTGGTGGGTTAAAAATTTAAAAGAGGGCCCAAAATGGTTTGCCAAATGAATTAAAATTGGTATATAGATGAGGTGAACTAATATAAATTAATTAAATAAGCTCCTTAATCTCAACAAAATAAAATAATCAACTTAATTATAAACGACTTATCCGAAGTAATAACTACTATACGACTAACATAAAAATATTTTTACAAATAGAAATAAAAAAATTTTGAGAATGAATTTTGCATAAACCAAAAATACACTAATTATATACATAGCTATGTAATATATATTATCTAAAAAAAAATATAAGAATGGTAAAACTACTTAAAATAACGCAAACTTTGTATATTTTCCTTTTCTTAAATATATAAACCTAATTATTTTAAAATGCTTGGGAAATAAGAAGCTCGTTAATTAATTTATCGGGGCATGTCGAAATTGAGTGTCAACAACTGTCCCTCATTTTACTTGGATTGATGCAAGAAATCTGAGAAAAATGAAGTTGACCCAACCAATTTTGACCGACTTCATCTTCATCTTTTGGGAAAGGGATTTTGGTACAGGCTTTAGGAATTATGGCCGAAAACAAAAAATAGGTTTCCTGCATATCTCAGGCTATATGAGAACTCAGGCCACTCGTAGTTCGATACGCTAGATTTAACGCACGATTTTGAAAGAAATCAAAAGTCATCTCGATACCAAATTATGAAGATACCGAAATGCTCGAGAATAAGATTTGAGAGTGAATGTTGGAATACAACCGAGTTTTCAATATTGAGCTCGCCTACATATCCTTAAGCCTCAGGAATCAGGCTGTTTGTAGTTCGACTCGATCGATTGAAAAGGAAATCTATTATGCTAGATAACCTTTGGTTTCGGATAAGTGACAAATTAAATCGAGTATGAAAAGGAGGCTTGTAACCTCTTAGCCATGAATGTGGTGCGCTTCGCACCCATAATTAAGAGCTTACACGGACATAATTCCCAAAACTCGTGGCGCATTGTCACTCAGATTGGAAACTTGCTTCCGGTAGACCAAAAATCCAGATGCAACCGAAACTGACAAAAGCCAAAGAAAAACCCACATGCCTTCTGATAGGGGTGTGGTTTGATTGTGGTGGAGGTCGCTCCTCTGCTCGCGTCCTAAGAGTTTGACACTCCTCTTGGGATTATGTCCCAGTTCGCTGCTAAGAAAAAGTTCCACGTTGTGTTGCATCCCTTTTAATGTCGTCCGCACCTGTGGTTTGTTTTGGAGAATTCACCCTTTTGGATGCTCTCAACAAAGACTGGGATAAAATCGTCAGCCTGAAAATGCAATTTAAATGGGAGACAGTGTCTTTTACCATGTCGACACTTAATTGCTCTCCTCGACATTTGACGTCAACTCGATCGGTTTGACGTAAAGCAAATAAAGATTATGTCTTGTGTTTGCAATGTAATCTCCAAGGTACTCTTCACTTGATGTCAAAATAAATAAATGATGATGCAATGCTGATATTTCTTTTGATGTCAATGTACTCTTCATGCTGATGTCAACATAAATTAAAGATGATGCAGTGCTGATGCTTCTCTCGATGTCGATGTACTCTTCATGTTGTTTACTCTTATCATGAATAGAAGGGCGCAGTTGATGCCAATAATTGAATATTCTTCTTGAAATGCACGGTTTCTACTCTGGTAGTGCATGATTACTTGCGGGGTATGAATATCTTCCCACGATGCGTAAATTTTGCGAGGGATGGAATCTTCTCGCGATGCATAAATTCCGCAAGGTATGAAATCTTCTTGCGATATATAAACTTTTGCGAGGGATGAAATCTTCTTGCGATGTATAAATTCGGCAAGGTATGAAATCATCTTGCGATGTATAAATTTTTGCGAGAGATGGAGTCTTCTCGCGATGCATAAATTCCGCAAGGTATGAAATCTTCTTGCGATGTATAAACTTTTTGCGAGGGATGAAATCTTCTCGCGATGCATAAATTCGGCAAGGTATGAAATCTTCTTGCGATGTATAAATTTCTGCGAGGGATGGAGTCTTCTCGCGATGCATAATTTCCGCATGGTATGAAATCTTCTTGCGATGTATAAACTTTTTGCGAGGGATGAAATATTCTCGCGATGTATAAATTTGCGATGCATAAATTCCGCAAGTTATGAAATCTTCTTGCGATGCTTGGATATTGACTCGCGATGCATCAGTATTAACTCGTGATGCATGATCTTCTGCGACGCATGAGTATTGACTCGCAATGCATGAGTATTGACTTGCGATGCATGATCTTCCGCGATGCATGAATATTGACTCGCGATGCATGATCTTCCACGATGCGTGAATATTAACTCGCGATGCATGCATATTAACTCTTGGTGTCATCTTTGGTACCAAATGAATATAGTGCTTAAATCAAGCAACATAGTGATCTTCTGGGTGCCTTCTAGATAATCATATCGTCTCAATTGATGATAACGGTAAAATGACTTTTAGATAGTATATCGTCTTGATCGGCAACAATATAAATGACCCCTCGGGGTAATGTATCGTCTTGATCGACAATAAAGTAAATAAACCTTTCGAGTAATGTATAATATCATATCTGACATTATGATGCAAATGACGTCATTTACGGCAACCGTAAATTCTTCCTCGCTTGATCCACCTTCGAATCTAACTGGATGTTCCTTATAGACTTCATGTTGTTGGAAATTGACTAAAATAAACAAATCATATTCCCAAGTCCCTGGTATAAGTAATAAAATAATTGTTGCGTCTACAGGAACACCGTTAATTTGGGAGAGATTTCTCTTCCCTCGATTCCTCCATATTCATCGATCAGAGGAATTTACTGATTTCTGAGAAATATTATAAGCCTGCATCCACAGAAAAATTGTTAGTTTACTGATCTGTGTTGATTCATCAGTTGTCTGCTCCTTGTCCTGCTATCTCCGATTGATCTTCCTGATCTCCCAACTCTTGAAAGATAAGACAAAATATTTTATGCCAAAACAAATGAAACATGAAAGGAAAATCTTTAGAAAAAATAAATTTTCGAGAAGTAATGTTTTGAAAAGGATCACTACCAAATCTCATGTCACGTCGGGCTTAGCGAACTTCTTTGAGTTTGGGTGCTCGGAAGTTTATTCGCTGGGGAGTCTTCACAACCACTCTAGACTATCGATAAACCCATGTTGGAATTTTGAGTCCATTCTCAAAATTTCTGTCCCAGTTACTAGTTATGGCTTATCTTCAACTGTCGGTAAGTAAAACATGGAATTTTTGAGGTCCTCTCGAAAATTCTGTCTCAGTTGCAATTTTGAAGTATTTTCAGTCTTGGCTTGCTGAGGAAAAATCTTCTTCTTGAGAATTTTTGAGATCCTCTCAAAAATTCTGTCCCAGTTTCTATTGTAAAGAGGAATAGAAATCTTACAGGAGATATGACCGAACCCTTGTGGCGCCTACGTATCCCGTTGAGGCAGGAATCAGGTCAAACGTAGTTCCCCTTAATGCTAACAAAAATAAGAAATTTACAAAGGAAACCAACCGAGGCCGACATAGGCCGCCTACGTATCTCATTCTTGAGAATTCAGGTCGAACGTAGTTCAAATTCAAAGAAATATTTAAAGGGGATAAATGGGGTGATCGAGACCGACATAGGCCGCCTACGTATCTCATTCTTGAGAATTCGGGTCAGACATAGTTCGTTACAAGAGGGATAAAATTTTAAACAAAGAACATACAAGCAAAACAAAATAATTACAAGCAAATGACAGAAAAACAAACTTAAACTTCACACATAATATCTCTTGACAGCATCTGAGTTGATCGGTTTTGGCCACACGGTGCCATCCATCTCTGACAAGACCAAAGCGCCTCCAGATAATACCTTGCGAACCATGTAAGGACCTTGCCAATTTGGCCCAAATTTTTTCCTTTGTACTCATCCTGATGAGGAAAAATGCGCTTAAGTATCAGCTAACCGATTTCAAAAATTCTGGCTCTTACTCTCTTGTGGAAAGCACGAATCATTCTCTGTAGATATAACTGGCCATGACAGATAGCAATCATTCTCTTTTCATCAATCAAGGTTAACTGATCAATCCACTTGCTAACCCATTCAGCATTACTCAACTCAGCTTCTTGGATAATTCTCAAGGAGGGTATCTCAACTTCAGCAGGTATGACTGCTTCTGTTCCATATACTAGCAAGTATGGAGTAGCTCCAGTCGACGTTCTAACTGTCGTTCGATAACCCAATAAAGCATATGGCAACATCTCATGCCAACCTCGGTGATTGTCAATCATTTTCCTCAGGATCTTCTTGATATTCTTATTGGCAGCTTCTACAGCTCCATTCATTTGAGGACGATATGCGGTTGAGTTTCGGTGAGTAATCTTAAATTACTCACATATCTCTCTCATCAAGTGACTATTGAGATTTGCACCATTATCAGTAATGATGGATTCTGGTACTCCAAACCTGCATATCAAATTGTTGCGCACAAAATCAGATACAACTTTCTTGGTTACCGACTTGTAAGAAGCTGCTTCCACCCACTTGGTGAAGTAATCAATAGCAACCAAGATGAATCTATGTCCGTTAGAAGCGGCTGGCTCTATCGGACCGATGACATCCATGCCCCAAGCTACAAACGGCCACGTTTAACTCATAGCATTAAGTTCGTGAGGCGGCACTCGGATCAAATCACCGTGCACTTGACATTTATGACACTTCTGCACAAACTTGCAACAATCATTCTCCATAGTCATCCAGAAATAACCGGCTCGAAGGATCTTTCTTGCCAAAGTGAGCCCATTCATGTGCGTGCCACAAATTCCAGCATGTACCTGTTCAATAATTTTTGCGGCTTCAACAACATTGACACATCTGAGAAGACCTAAGTCTGGGGTCCTCCTATAAAGGACTTCTCCACTTAGACAGAAATTGAGAGTCATACGGCGTATCGAATTCTTTTGGTTGGAGGTAGCATCTCCAGGATAATTTCCAGACTCCAAATACTTCTTTATATCAAAATACCATGGCAAACCGTCTGGTTCTGCTTAAACATGTGAACAATAGACTGGATGTTCTTTCAACTCAATATCCAAAGGATCTATATAATCAGTATCTGGATGTTTGATCATTGACGCAATGGTGGAAAGAGCAACGGCCAATTCATTCTGTATTCTGGGAGTATGCCTGAACTCGATCTTGCAAAATCTCTTGGACAACTTCTGTACATACTGTACGTACGGTATAATCTTTGGGTTCTTCACGGCCCACTCTCCTTGAACCTGATGAATCAACAAGTCTGAATCTCCAATGATGAGTAACTCGTAGACATTCATGTCGATGGCCATTTTTAAACCAAGGATACAAGCTTCATACTCAGCCATGTTATTTGTGCAATTAAATCGGAGCTTGGCCGCCATTGGATAGTGCTGACCAGATTCTGACACTAGGACCGCTCCGATGCCTTTCCCTTGATGATTTGCCGCCCCATCAAAGAATAACCTCCAACTAGGATATGCTTCCGAAATATCTTCACCCACAAATGACACTTCTTCATCGTGAAAATAAGTTTTAAGCAGCTCATACTCCTCATCAACAAGATTTTCTGCAAGATGATCAGCCAAAGCCTGTGCCTTTATTGCCTTCTGAGTCACATACACAATATCAAATTCACTCAACAACATTTTCCATTTAGCTAACTTTTCGGTCGGCATTGCTTTCTGGAAAAAATACTTCAACGGGTCCATTCTGGAAATAAGATATGTAGTATAAGTAGACAAGTAATGCCTCAACTTCTGAGCAAGCCAAGTCACAGCACAACATGTTCTCTCCAACAGAGTGTAACGAGACTCATATGGAGTAAACTTCTTGCTTATGAAATAGATAGATCTTTCCTTCTTCCCTGTCTCGTCGTGTTGACAGAGCACGCATCCGAATGCACTATCTGATACGAACAAATATAGAAACAAAGGACTCCCTTCTCGCGGAGGAACCAATACTGGCGGATTTGACAAATAGCTCTTGATAGCATCAAAAGCAGTCTGACACTCTTCAGTCCACTTTGTCGGAGCATCTTTCTTCAACAGCTTGAAGATAGGCTCGCACACCACGGTTGATTGAGCTATGAATCGACTGATGTAGTTCAACCTCCCTAAGAAACTCATCACCTCTTTTCTCGTCTTCGGCGGAGGTAACTCTCGAACTGTATTATTTTTGGAAGGATCGAGCTCTATACCCCTTCTACTGACTATAAATCCCAAAAATTTGCCGGCTGGAACTCCAAAAGCGCATTTGGCGGGATTTAACTTCAAGTTGTAACGACGCAAACGATCAAAGAACTTCCTTAGATGTGTAAAGTGGTCAGAACTCTCGCGAGACTTGATTATGACATCATCCACATATACCTCAATCTCCTTATGAATCATGTCATGAAATATGGTCGTCATAGCCCTCATATAAGTAGCGCCAGCATTCTTGAGGCCAAATGGCATCACTCTGTAATGATATACACCACAAGGTGTAATAAAAGCTATCTTTTCTGCATCTTCCTCATCCATCAAAATCTGATGATAACCTACGTAACAATCCACAAATGACTGCATTTCATGCTTAGCACAGTTATCGATCAAAATATGAATATTTGGCAATGGAAAGTTATCCTTACGGCTAGCTTTGTTGAGATCTCTGTAGTCGACACAAATTCTGATTTTCCCGTCTTTTTTGGCGATAGGAACAACATTCGCCAACCAAGTCGGATATTGTGTCACCTCTACCAATCGAGACTCAGGTGATCTCTTCTTTAATCTTTAAACTCAACTCAGGCTTGAACTTCCGAGTTTTTTGCTTCACCGGCTCGAACCCTAGATTAATGGGTAATTTGTGAGACACAACATCGGTGCTCAGTCCCTGCATGTCACTGACTTCCCAAACGAACACATCAATGTACTCATCAAGCAAGTGAATCAGGCCTTTCCTTTGATCCTCGCTCAAGTGAATACTGATTTTAACCTCTTTGACACACTCTTGGTCGCCCAGGTTTATCGTTTCAGTTTTCTCTAAGTTTTGTTTATACTGATTTTCAAACTGACGAAATTCCTTGGCAACATACTCTGGTTCCTGACTTTCCTCTCTGTAATCATCAACCTCATCATCACCTGCCTCATTTTGTTCATTTAGCTCGTGACACGACATGACATTGGCAGGTTTAAAATTTACCTTACTGAAACCATAAATAAACGAAGTTAGAAAATCAAAGCATGACAGATGATTAAATAAACAAAATTAAAAAATAAAAGAGGCTTTCATTAAAATTGAAAAACAATGCAAACTTTGGCCATGGCAGAGCCATATTGCCTTTTTAAACATCACGATGCGAATTTAAAGTTCAAACAGTGAAGAAGAAAATGCAAAATGGTGGGTCTCGGGCCTCTTTCGGACTACCACCGATTTAAACATGCATAAAACGATGCCCTTCTACCAAGGAGTTAGGGAGATCAGGATGGGCGTGGAGGTCCAGTTCTGCAACGTCTCTCTGGGCTGAGCATCACGAAATCCTGTCAGCTCGACCTCTTCTTCAATAATAGCATCAATTTCTTCAAAAAGGCCACAGATTCCTTCCCCCAGGTCCTCCTCCTCGGCATGCTCACGAACTGGGAATGATTGATATAGATGAGGGATTGGTTTAGCCAGTGCTTGATCATTCTTCTTTTTCACCTTCAAATCATCATCTGTGGGGACGTACCCCAAGCCATATCTAGCCCCTTTGATGGGGACTGGAACAGGCTCAATAATTCCTTGAGAATTTCTTCCCAATCCAAAACCTGGTTCAAAATCATTTTGCAACATCACAGTGGCTATCATCTTATACACGGCAGGCATAGGAGGCTGTGGGGCCAAATCCTCACCAGTGGCATTTACCAGCTCCACTGTATAGAAATCGGTACCTCGAGACACTTTATCAATAATCAGCGCCTGTGTACCAGAGTGACTCCCTTCACCATGAATAACCAACTCTTCGTTTTTTCAAACGAGCTTCATCATCTGATGCAAAGTCGAAGGCACAGCTCCAGCCATATGAATGAAAGGCCTTCCCAGAAGAAGGTTGTAGCTTGTATCAATATCTAAGACTTGGAACTGTGCGCTGAATTATGCTGGACCCATTTGGATGACCAGATTTACCGCTCCCAGGGTATCTCTTTGGACCCCATCAAAAGCTCTCACATTGACTTGGTTTTGCTCCATCTTCCCCAAGTCAAAATGTAACTGCTTCAGCGTTGACAATGGACAAATATTTAAGCCGAATCTGTCATCTACCAAGACGCGATTTATGACCTTCTCACGACATACAATAGTGATGTGCAACGCCTTGTTATGCGACTTCCCTTCGAAAGGCAACTCATCGTCATAGAAGTTGATGCGATGTCCTCGAATAACCTGGTGGATCATGGCGGCCATATTATCGCTGCTTGTGCCCGCAGGCACATATGTATCATCGAGTGCTTTCATCAGAGCTTGCCTATGTGATTGAGAACTCATCAACAGGGCCCACACAGAAATCTGGGCTGGAGTCTTCTCCAAATGTTTGACGATAGAATAATCCTTCGGCTGCATTCTCCTCCAAAACTCCTCTGCTTCTCCTTCACTTATTGGCCTTTTAGTCTGATCCTTCTTTTGACCTCCGAGAGCAAGCTCGTCAGGAGTGTAACATCTTCCGGATCTAGTCATGCCTTGAGCAGCAGCAGTTTCAATAACGAACTTAGGCTTGATAAGAGCTTTTGATGGCACCAAGGCAACAGCCTTTGCGGGTGTCAATATAACAAACTCTTTTTTCTCTTTTATAGTTAATGAAGCCACAGACATTTCCAACTCGTGAGGTACCATTGGAGTTATCACCTTTGTCACACACCAATCGTCGTCTGTCTCTATCATATTCACGTTGCCGCCTCCATGATTCGGCAACGGGTTGGTGTTGACATTTGGTGTCGCTGGTTGGAGAGAGACTATATATTGGTCAATCAGATCCTGAATTTTATGCTTGAGGTTGATACAATCCTCAGTATCATGCCCAACACTGTTGGAATAATAAGCACATCTCTGATCAGGCCTGTAGAATCTTGAATTGACATCCACGGGTTTGGGCCCTACAGGTGGATGTATCCGGCCGCAGCCAGTCGCTCGTACAGATTTGTTCGGCTTTCTGCGAGCGCGGTGAAATTCCTTGCAGGTTTCTTCTCGAACTGAGGTCGAGGGGGTCATAACTTCCTTGTGGGGGAGGCGTCTGTTGATAACCTCGGTTGTTCGGACGTGGAGCTTGATTTTTGGGATATGGGTTTGTTTGGTAGTTTGGAAATGGAGCTTGGTAATTTGGAGGGGAATTTTGGTATAGTGGAGCTTGAACTTGATAAACAGGAAGGGGTGATCCGTAGCTCGACTGCATGTTAGCACAGCTGGGAACGATACCAAGATAATGAGGAGATGGAGTTTGGTAGAGTGGAGGGTGACTTGGATAAATGGGAGATAGATTTTGGTAATTTGGGGGTGGATTTTGGTATAGTGGAGCTTGGACATTCGGATTAGTGGGGGTAGAATTTTGATAAAATGGAGGATTATTGGGATGACTAGCTTGCATGTAGCGATCTTGACAGGAATTTTGGGAAGGTCGAGGACGACCTCAGGAATATGATGAGCTTCTGGGGGTTTTCTTCCCCTCGTAAGAAACAACAGTAA
The DNA here is from genome assembly GCA_016801875.1 of Solanum sitiens. NCBI lineage: Eukaryota > Viridiplantae > Streptophyta > Magnoliopsida > Solanales > Solanaceae > Solanum > Solanum sitiens. The sequence continues at coordinate 3,714,194 of JABWTJ010000012.1, read as the reverse complement.
TTTCTTCTCTCTTCTTCTTTAACAAACCTGAAGATTCGGGCGATGCGGCTACACGGGCTATATTCCCTGTTTTCAAACCGTCTTCAATAGTCTCACCGATCTTCACTATTTCAGCAAACTTTGCTCCAACGAGCAACATAATTCTGTCATAATATTCGGGTTCTTGTACCCGCACAAACACCTCAACAATTTCTTTTTCAGACATGGGCGGTCTTACTCTCGCCGCTTTCTTCCTCCACCTATAGGCGAATTCTCTATAGCTCTCAGTAGACTTCTGCTTCATCTTCTCCAAAGAGTAGCGATCAGGAACGATTTCTACATTATAAGCAAATCGCTCGATGAAGTCTTTTGCCAGAGCATTCTAGCTGGGCCATTGTCGAGTTTCATGGGAGGTGAACCACTCCAAAGCCTCCCCGCACAAACTTCAGCTGAAAAGCCACATCAGCAAAGCTTCGTCCCTTCCAAATCCCACGAGCTGGTCATAGTAGGCTCTTAGATGAGACATAGGTTGCCCACTCCTCCGAAGGTATCAAACTTCGGGATCTTGAAACCTTCTGGAAGGTCCAGACTCGGGTGAATGCACAAATCTTCATAGTTAAGTCCGGTAGCATCGAGAACGCATTGAAGCTCTTTCATAGCCTTCTTGATCTCCTCCTTTATGTCTACCCTTGCTTCTTCCTTCGCCCTCCACTATCTTTCATGTTCCTCATAATGGTCCAACTCAGAACCGTGCACGTCTTGCTCAGCACGGACAGGGATTTGGAAAGTGGTTCTTTTAGGCAAGGGTGGAGCTGTGGAAGGACTCTGGGCGTTTTGAGCAGCTTGGTAATTTTGGGGGTAAGTCTGAGGGTTGGTGTTCTGATTTAAATGATGGTGGGATGCCTGAGGATTAGAAGTGTTCTGATTCAGAATTTGACTTTGGTTTTGCGGTGGTAGAGCGGATTGAGGTTGGATATTTTGAGGATGAGGCGGCATTTGGGGGTGGTTATTCTGAGGAGGTGGTGGAGTTTGATAAGAGGCTGAAGCATATTGTGGGTTTTGGGTAGTTGGATCTATAGTGGGGGGATTCTGAGCAAGCGGCATGCCTTGAGCTGGATCTACATTCGAGGAAGGAAAGTAGATAGGAGGCCTTCCCTCTGTAGCGTTAACAGCATAACCCGGCGGAGGCAGATCCTGTCTCCTTTGCATTTCCATTCTTATTTCTGCAATTTGCTGCATCAACTGCAGAATCAACTCGTTTTGGTACGCTGTGGTGGGTTGAGCCACCACAAAATCAGTAAGACCAACTTTCTCGCTATTATCTCCCATAACTGTCTTTCCTTTGTCAGAATTTTGTCCTAGGAAGGAATCTGCGGGACCTTTTTATCTGGTGAAGTAAGGATGATCTGCCAGCTTAATCAACACAGATCAGTTCAGAATACCTGAGGAGGAAAACAACTCAAAGGCAGATTTTTGAGTTTGGACTCAGAATACAAAACACATAATATCACACATAGAGAAGGTAAACACACAAGTTGCTATGTTTGAGGAATATCTTCAACCCACGAGTAAGGACGGAAACGGTTTTATTTTTTTTAATTTTTTTTTCAAGCAGGAATTTGCTTGCTCTTTTAGTTTGACACTATCTCAGAAAGGCCAAATCGCGTTGAGCTAAGGTCTTCTTGCAGTTGCTCTCTGGCGTCCGTTGATCTGATCTTCGTATCTCCTTGTAATATGAAAGGGGAGAATGAAGAAATTTTTAAATATAGGGGCTGGGCCTTGGAAGGCTGCCTACGTATCTCACAAGGAGAAGTCAGGCCCAACGTAGTTCGAGTAGAAAATAAAACATTGATTTTTCATTCATTCATTCGTTGGGATTACAAGGAAACTTATGATAATCAAAGCTTAAAAATAAAACTAATGGCTCCAGCTCAGTCATTTTTCTTCTCTTTATCATCTTAGTCACGAGGAACAGTCTCAACTTGAATCTTTCCCATGCCAATGAGGGATTCGAGGTCGTGGCGAAAGTCAAGACACTTTTCAATATTGTGGTCTGTAGCGTGATGATGATAGGGACAACGCTTTCGAATTTCGTGCTGAAGAGAATATTGCATGTCCACATTCTTGTAGTAATGGGTAAAGATGCCATTCTAAACTAAATCCGAGTATATTTCCCTCATTGTTTTCTTGAAAGGAGTGAATGAACAATGAAAGAATCTGGTCCTCTCTATGACCGGTATGTCATGACGTATTTCATCACATGCAAGGATGACGCCGTCACCCCAAGTATTAGAGTACTATCCATACTGAATAAAAAACGGACAGCGTTTTTAAACCCAACACACTCTTCTATTGTATGTCCTTTCTCCCTTGGATGACATTCACACGTCTTGCGGAGATCTCCTAATCCTGCTTGGGGGGACGATTTCTTAACGGGTCTTAGCAAGCCCCTAGACCGATAGTGTTCAAAAATGAGAGCACACGAGATGACCTTTATCTTATTTCGGCCTTCGTGCGGATATGCCTCGAGAGAAATTTTGCTATCTCCATTTGCCAGACGCCCCTGAAAAGAAGGTGGGCGGGCAAGTATCTCCTTATAACTTTCCTCCTCATAATTTCCTTCGTTGATTTCTTCTTCGGGGCTCTCAGGAGGAAATAGTGATTCGTACAGACGCTTTCTGCTGCTTTTGCATCTCGATCCTCTCTTCTTCACTTGGTTCAGCTTGAATACCCTTTCCTTTGTCCATAGCGGCGATTTTGCCTTTCCTAAGACAGTAAAGTACTTGTCTTAGGACTTGGGTATGAAAGGTGTCTTTTGAGTGAGAAACTTAAGACTTGGGAAATTTTGGTCGGACATTTTGTAATAGTGACTTGTTTGTATTATTATTTTTTTTTTGAAAATTTCTGAAAAAGAGTGGGTTTTCGATTTCCTCATTCATAGCAACACAACACATAAGCAGTTAAATAACACATATATCGCGTCCTAAAACATACAGGGGGACCCTTTTGTGCCAAGGGTAGGCCTAGCGCATTTGAATGATGTACGCGTGAATTTGAACCAAATAAACAATTCCCCCCAAAATAAATTTCACAAATGAATAATAATGTTCACAAAGGGGAAAAATAAAGGACAAAACATTAAAGACAGACCCACGCAGGGGCCATTTGAAAGTGCGATAAAGTCAGGACCACGCAGGGGCTAAAAACAACGTGAATACATATAAAAAACCCACACAGGGGCGAAATCCTCTATGCTGTGCCTGATGGTCCTGCTCCGTTGCCGTCTCTGTGGGTCTTATATTGCTGCAACATGTATTTTAGCATCAGCAAGAATCCTTCACCCAGGCGTCCCTTGTCTTCCAAGCTTTTGTATCGCATCCTCTCAATCTTTTCCTCGATCCAAGTATCAAATCATCATAACTACGCCTTAATCTTTTCACCTCTTGAGTCGTCCTCTCAATAATATCCTGGTTCTCGACAAATTTAGCGTATATTTCTTGAACCTCTTTCTTTACCTCTTGTAGCTCAGCGACTGCCTTGGCTTCCTTGTTAGTTACGCTGCGAAAGCTGCGAGGGGTTGAGGAGGAGATACCTTGTATGTCTTTTTTCAACCATTCTTTGTAACCCTCATCGTACCCAGCATTGAATCGGTCTAAAGCGATGGTAGTTTTGTCCATCCACTTGGTACCTTTCCATTCTCTGAACAATTCAGTTGCGTCATGTACCCTATCGTCTCTGATATCGTATACATAAACGCCATAGTACGCATCTTTAGGCACAGTTTGCCTCCTCCCAAACTGTCGTAAGACTCGAAAGGGTGCATAAGGGCGAATTCCTCAAAAACCTGGCAGAGGAAATACAATTTGTCTGCGGCTCTCTACAACGACTTCTTTGGAGATGAAGCGGTCAAGCATCTATTGGAGATCTTCTTCTCTCAATTCGGAGAAAATCTGAGCCCATCTACCCCTTGTTCTCCGATTGCCCATATTCCGCCAGTACAGTATGTCATTCAAATCTTTGAGGGTGTTCTTGTTGTCGAGAGTGTGTAGCTTCTGAGTCCCAGCACCCTTTGCCAAGTGGCTGAGAATCCACCACTGAAGAAGTAGGTTGCATCCTTGGAAGTATCGATGCCCTTCTTTGCATTTTCCTAAGGCTCGATACATATCAGACAAGATGACCGGAGCTATAGGGTCATACTTCGTTATTCCATGGTGCGTGTACCCTTTGAACAAGGTGTGCGCGAGTGTTATTACTCGGGTATTGATGCTCAGACTTGGACCATGTGGAAAGACCATCGTCCCCAACAACGCTACGGCAAATGCTAGAGGACGAATTTCTTTCCATTTGCTGTAGGAGATCTTGAACTCTCGGTTGTAGGTGGCGTAGAAGCTTGCATGTCCAAATCGAATGTACAGATCTCTAAATGCTATATGGGAATCTTGGCACCAGTAGGTAAAGTCTTTCCCCAATCCGAACCAATCCGCAATATTTTCTACAGAAGGCTTGTTAGGGATAAAGATGTCTTCTTGTCTTCTTGCTCTCATTTGTATCCCAGTGCCTACCGTGTCTATGCAATCTCGGATTTCCTCCAAAGTTGGGATAATTTCGGCGGTTTCGAATCGAAACACCATTCGTTGATTATCCCAATAGCCTGTAAGGACCTTGACCAATTCAGGCCAACCGTTCATGTTGATCAATTATGTCAGAGCGCCCACATATTTGTTGAGGGTCCTTTTATGAGCACCGTCGAGATTGTCATGCCACATTTTGACTTGGAGTGGCGCCGCTATGATCATGTCAAACTTTGGAAAACGGTCCATATCTACAAAACAGAAGCTAGTTAGGTTTACGCACCTCAAATTGGTTTTTACACGTACATCATTCAAATGTCAAATAATATGATGTGTCGTGAGGTCGAAGACCTTAGACACGATTTTTGGCGGTTTTCTACTAAATGGACTTAATACACCTTGGGTATTAAGCCGTCATAGGCTAATGCTTAAATTTTGGTTTTCGTTTTGCTCTAGCTTAGGCTTACTAGAATAGTTTTCAAGTTGACGGTTACCCGAGTCGGACAAACAACGGGGTGAAGCTACCAAACGACGTCGGATGACCGCATTCCAACTATTCGTTTAATACTTCCAAATGAAACTCTTGTGTATTTCTGAAAGAAGCCGTGGAAAGCCATGTAACTTCCGTTTTCCTAATGCATACTATTTGCCGTTTGGCGGAAAGATGCCATGAAACTGCAACTACTCAAAAACTAAAATAAACTAAACAATTAAACAATTTATCACAAATAGCCAAATAATGTTAGTTTTAAGGTTAGAATCCTCCAAATTCCCAGCAGAGTCGCCATTTCTGTTTTATCAAAAAAAATATTTTTATAAGTTTTCAATTTTTTAGAGTCGCCACTTAATTTTTTAAGAAAAAATCAAGAAAACTATCGTTTTCAAATAACTTAATAGAGAAAATTACTTGAAAACAGTTAAAGGGTTCGGAGATTCAAATTAATGTTTTAGGAAGGTGTTAGGCACCTAAAACATCTGTCTAAAACGGTTTTCCAGCAACTAACATAGTTTGGCTAAAAATTTGTTTTTAACTTGACTTAAAAAATATTTAGAAGTAGAGAGTTAAAATACTAACTCTTTACCTAAGTGAGTTATTTGCAAGATTTATTGGTTTTTGATAAAACAATTAAGGCATTTTTCGGGGATTCGGATTTTCCTTAACTTAAAACTAACTAACACGTAAGACAGATAAAACAATTAAGGCAAATAAAGAGAGAGAAGGAAAGAGATTTGGGTCCAAATCCGGGTTCTGTTCGCCTTGAGCGGAATTTTGGACCCACCTGTTTCGGGTTTTTGACCAGTTTGACTTTTTGGGTTTTCGACACATTTTCTTTTGTACCTGTCCTAGTCTAAACAAATAATAAATACAAAATAAATACAAGCGACAAAGGCTTATCCCCAAAATAAATACAATACGATAAAAAAAAATTGGGTTAACTGTCCCAATCTCTTCAACTCTTCCGACTTGCTTCGATTTTTGACTCCAAGATCCGTTCATCATCTTTATGGGTTGATTCAAAAGAGGAAATTTCGAGCCTTAGTGGATCTCCCGATGTGCGAAGAGGAGGAGTCCGAGGAGGGCTCGGAGATAGAATTCACATGCATAAAAAATAATAAAAAGAAAAAAAGAAAATTAACTCACTATAGAATGTTAGAAAATAAGCAATGGTATTAATGATACAAAAATTTAAAGCAGGTATGTAACTAACAGATAGCTCAACCTATGTTTATAACGATAATGCTATGAATATTTAAATTGCAATGTGGTGTCAAACATTTTGGACGATATGCGCATAAAGGAAAGTAAGCTACCATATACTAAAGAGGCATGATTAACGGTTGCTAATTAATAAGTAGTGATATAAGAGAGTGCTACTGCATTGACAATAATCGACATAGAAAAAGAAAACAAATAAAAAAAATAATAAATAAATATGAAAACTCCACATGATGAACAATCTTAAGCATGAGGAAATTCTGCATCTCAAAGAGGCAATAGCATTCGATAAAGCAAAAATAAATAAATAGATAAAATAAAATAAAATAAATCATGTGTTTTTTTTTATAAAAAAAAATATATATGATATGTACCAGCAGTAAAAGGCACCAAAAAAAACAACTTATGAACATAACATTAGAATAAAGACAAATATCGAACTAAAGAAAAGCTTCTGTTCCCAACCATAGTCTATTTCCTATCGTTGAGAATTTACACGCGAAGGTATAAAATGAGTTGAGCAACCTTATCAATAAAACTATATGAGACAGTATAGAGTGAAAAGACTTATAACATTAGGCCAGGTAAAAACAAAGAACCAAAGTCAAGCTGTGGAAAAAGAATAGAAGACGACTCAAGCTGTAAGACAAATCCATTTCGAATGAAAATGCTACACAAGTTGAACATAGGGTGCATAGCTAACAAATTTTCAAACAGAATTCTAAGGACAATTAGAACACCGAACCGAACAGTAAAAGAATTAACGACAGGACGATCATACTTCATACATCAAACGACTAAGACGAGTGAGACATTTTGAAAATTAAATAACTCAGGCCAGAGAAATAAACAAGAAGAGTAAATATTTTAGGCTTAGGAAAACTATTACAAAAACATAAACAAAAATGATTCAAAATCCGACATTAACAAATAGTCTCCAAACTCTATGGAACAAAAACGACAGACTTCTTAATTCTTGTCCTCAATCATCAAGGTGTTTGAGTACGAGCAGCTCACATGAACAACACACTTTCACCCTAAATCACGAAACATACTACTTGAAACCAAACAAAACTTTATCATACCATCAAATATAACTCACGGAAGACAGAAAACAGTATAAACCAGAAGGAGAAATGGCAACAGAGAATTTCATGTTAGTTGAAACAAATGATGATCAAACGACGTAATATAAAGAGAGTTCACCTTCTCCGAGGCAACGAACAGAGACAACGAGCAGAAGCAACGGACGAACTTCCACGCTAAGTATTAAATGCGAGCAATAGCCGAGATATTTTAGTAAAAATATACCAATACCTGAAACACTATAGAGAAAGAAGAAGAAAGACTCCTTCTCTGATTTCCTAAATTATATCTTAGTATTTCTATGTGGTCTATGCCTATTTTTGACTAATCGATGCCTTTTTCTTAGAAATTTTCCAAGTGAAAACCAACAACCCCTTTTCCTGAATGTATCTCTAAAGCTATATTATTGTATCCCCCTTTTCTTTCTTTCTTTTTGTTTAATATCTTTGCTCAAAGTCACAACTAAAACTCTAACTCGCCTCCAAAGAATCCCTTTTTCTTACTCAAATGTTTCAACCGAAGTAAGCTCTCAAAGACAAAATAAAAATCTATATGTTCTCTGCTGAACCAAAACAATCCCCAGAAAAGAAAAAAAATCCCCCTTTGAGCTTCCAAGAACAAGAATATTTATAGGAGGGGATTAGGGTTTCCGATTCAAAGGGAAAACCCGAATCAGCCCTTGGCCCCAAATCAAAATTTGAAAATCCCAAATCTTACCAATTTGAAATCCATAGCTTTTCCTGAAAATCTCGACCTTATACGAAAGAAGGAAAGGCAAATCGACTGCTGGCGAGGGACGCTGAGAAAGACGACAAGAGGGAATCGTACTACTTTTTGCTATGCTTCTCTCGCGTGAAAATCGTACAATTCAACTGCGCTTGGCTCTTCATGAACGTTGGCGCGTCCCTCTTGCAAAAGAAGAAAGAAAGAAAAAAAAAGACGCGCTTCCTCAGGGACTTCTGTCTGTTGCGCGTGAAAAGAATTGTCTTGGGTGGCTAGGTCGATTCGAGGTAAAAATGGGGAATGGGTCGGGTCGGCCTAATTTAAATTGGGATGGACGGGATTGGGGCAGTGAGATAGGTTGCAAATTTAGTAATTGGGTTGGGGTTTGAAAGGGGTTATTAAGATTTGTATGGAAAGGGAATTATGGTAGAAAAGATTGGGTTGGGCCCTTTTAGAAAGGTTGAAATATAATAATGGATCAGATTTCTGAAAACAGATAAAGAAACGTTGGGCTAGGCAGAGTAATGGGCCACTGATTTAGGGTCTCTATAAAATGGGCTGGTTTTGAGGGAATTGAGTGGTGGGTTAAAAATTTAAAAGAGGGCACAAAATGGTTTGCCAAATGAATTAAAATTGGTATATAGATGAGGTGAACTAATATAAATTAATTAAATAAGCTCCTTAATCTCAACAAAATAAAATAATCGACTTAATTATAAACGACTTATCCGAAGTAATAACTACTATACGACTAACATAGAAATATTTTTACAAATAGAAATTAAAAAAATTTGAGAATGAATTTTGCATAAACCTAAAATACACTAATTATATACATAGCTATGTAATATATATTATCTAAAAAAAATTATAAGAATGGTAAAACTACTTGAAATAACGCAAACTTTGTATATTTTCCTTTTCTTAAATATATAAACCTAATTATTTTAAAATGCTTGGGAAATAAGAAGCTCGTTAATTAATTTATCGGGGCGGGTCAAAATTGAGTGTCAACAGTTAGGATGATCACTTACCTTTGATTTAGTTATCTTACAACAATAGCTATCACTCGAGCATATCCATGGCACCTTTTGAAGCTCTTTATGATGGATGGTGTAAATCTCCGATTGGATGGTTTGAGGTTGGTGAGTCCTCACTTCCTTGGTCCAGAAATTATTTATGAGGCTATAGAGAAGGTTCGAATCATAAGAGATAGATTGAAGTCAGTCTATAGTCGACGAAAGTCTGATGCCGACAATAGAAGAAGAGATCTTGAGTTTGAAATAGGTGATCAGGCTACTTGAAGATTTCACCTATGAAAGGGGTGATGAGATTCGGTAGCAAGGGAAAGTTAAATCCCCGATATGTTGGTCCTTATGAGGTTTTACAATGGAATGGAAAGGTTGCCTATGAACTGAAACTACCTAGTGAACTATCTTCGGTTCATCCGGTGTTTCATGTTTCTATGATCAAGAAATGCATAGACGATGGGGTGTCCAATTTTCTTATTGAAGGTTTAGGGGTGGATGAGAACCTCTCCTATGAAGAAATTCCGGTTGAGATCCTAGACCGCCAAGTCAAGAAGTTGGGAAACAAGGAGGTAGCCTCTGTAAAAGTTCTATTGAGGAACCATCTTGTTGAAGGTGCAACATGGGAGGCTGAAGCCGACATGAAGTCCCGCTACCCTCATCTATTTACTCCTTGAGGTTAGACATTACTGTTAATAGAGAAATTAATGCGTAATCATGAAATTGAATGTTGCTATATAGGTGCATGTTTTGGTAGAAGATAATAGCAACTAGAGTTTTAAGAAAATGCCCTCATACTCTATTCTTGCACTTATGTGAAATTTGTATGCATGTGTCTTCTTGAGATTTTGTTGTTTTATTTTTGTCTTGAGAAGAATGATAGCATGGTAATTCCTTGTTGTATTTTGAGCTCATGATAATGTTGAGAAGGAAGTTCCTCACTATGTGTTATGAATATGTAGCTCTTATATGTTGTGCGTCATGAATTTAGTGTTATGTGTAATGTTATGGTATGTGTTGTAAGGAGTTGTGATGTACTCCTATGAGGTGTGACTCATTATGATTTTATGTTGTTAATTGGTTGGGCTGCTAGTATCGAGTCTATTCCTTACCCTCCAAAAGATTTTAGCGTCATTCGGGGACAAATGTTTCTAAGGGGAATAATGTAACACTCCGAAAATGCCATGACTTAGACTAGAGATTAATCTATTAAATAATGTTTAAATGACGTTTCCAGAACTATATTAATGTAATAAGTTCATTTAGAAAAGGTTAGAGCCAAAATGACAAAGAAAGACCTTTACATCCGGAAACTAGCTAATTCGAACTAGTTGGCATCCCTATGTTTAGTGAAGGTTTCGAAGTGTTAAATGAAGTCGAAAACTTGTAAAAAGACTTTGGATAGGTAATATTTAGTACAAAGGGTCCAAACATCTGGTAACGACACCCCAAGGACCACCCGAAGGATTCTTGGGAAGTACCCAAACATGGGGGAGCAGGCTGCCTAGCGGCCTGCGAACAGGCAGAATTTAATGAACAAGAGCGCGACACGCGGTCCTCACGAAGTGTACTGCCTCAATATGTGAGTGGCAGCCTCGCGACGTGAGTCTGACACGTACCTCACTGCCTCAACCCAAAATTTCAGAAAAATAATGGGATTTGGCCCCGCGACGCGCAACCACTTGCTAGAATCGTTAAAGTCATATTTTTGGTAATTTAACTTCATAAAAAGACCCATTTAAGTGGAGGGTATTTTGGGAATTTTATAGGACGACTATATATGGATTATAGGTAAGTTTTAGACCACTTTTTACACGTCCAAATCAGATTCAAACGCAATTACCCATCTCTCTCAAGAAACGCTCTCTTTTCTAAACTCCATTGAAGAACAAGAAGAGCTTAAGGAAGAAGACGAAGGCTTCGAAGTTTCCAATCAAATTTCATGAATTATTCATATATAAGGTATGAGTTTTTCACTCTTGGGATTCCTTTCCCCAAGAGGTCCTTTCAAGATAAGTTTTCAAGAAATTCAAATACTAGGTTTTTTATTCTACAAAACGAATTTTCTTCCTAACTCTAGATTTATGATTTTCAATGAAAATTAAGTGTTTTCTATGGTAAATTTCACGCGAATTGATGAGTATGTTGTTAGTAATGTTTGAATTTCGCGTGATGCATGTTCTTATCTAATTGATGGTTTCGATGGGTTGTACCTACTACTTGACAATATGTAAACGTTGGGATTGGAACTAAGACTTGAATGGACTCTTTAATGACCCTTTCCCTTATCCCATATATGAATTTTATCTTGTACATGATTTGAATATTTTTTCTTGGTTATTCTATTGAGTATTTAACTATGTTATGGTTATGAATGTTGTAAGTTCAATGTAAGAGGTTGAATAAAGTTCATGGAAGTGAGAGGTAAATCTTCTAAATGCCGTGATTACTCTATGTTGGATATGTTATCCCATAAATGATGTTACAATGCTATTGATTTATGTATGATGTTGCTATGTATATACGTTGGGCTATGACCACGTTAATTGTGAGATCATGATAAGAATACGAAAATGAAAGTTTATGATATCCTCTTGTATGCTTAACACAAGGTGATAATGTTATGTTAATCTCACATACGAAGGGTTATGAGGAAAGAAAATTCTCATCTAATCCTAAAAATCTCATGATCATGTTTATACAAGGAGTTTATCTCCTATGACCTATGATAAGTTTATGATAAAATACAACTTATAAGTTATTCAAGAAAGGGACTTAAGCTAAGAACCAATGAACTAGATATGAGAGGTGTCCCTTCCCTAAATGGAAGGTAGGTCACAATAACTCTCATGAGATAGAGGCTGCCATGCAATGTGGAACTATGGGTCTCTAATACATGTCCTAGTTCTTGAACTATGTTGCCACAATAGGATACTAGCTAGTGGATCCACCTAGAAAGCTATGTCATGTTTGGTTCTACTTTGGCCGGTAGACCACCTTCTTTCGGTGAGGGGTTTTATGACACCGGATTCCATGTTTATCTCACATGGTCTATGTCGGTTAAGGGGAATGTTCCCTCATGTAAAATGAAAGACAAGTAAATGGGCGTTGACTAGGGTGAGTTGAGGAGTCTACTTTGTATAGGTAGGGTTATGGGACTCTACCTAGACATTGCACAAGTTGACTCTAAGGGAAGTCCTAGGAGATTGTTCTTATGTAATATGATAATATGAAAGATTTATGTTTATGATATATGATGTTAATCCTATATGATGTTGGTCATTATGATAAATATGTTATTGGCTTATACTGTTATATGAAGTGATGACTACTTATGCTACAAGTCATATGAAGCCAAGCTTTACTTGTGGTCTCCTATCTTATCTACTTGGTTGTGTGGTGTTATGGGGATACACATGACCATTGCACTTGTAGGTTGGGGGATGGGATCAAGGGTAAGTGTTTTGTATGTTATGTTCTATATTTTTTGAACATAAAATATTAACATGACCCTATGATAATATGTCTTTGATTATGATATGTTGTATGTTGATGAAGCCCTTAATTGTATATGTTCTATGGTATGTGCATTGAAGAAATTTACATGACTTAGCATGCTTTCTAAAGAAATGACAAATGATCCTTTTTCATGTATGTCGTTAAATGTTATGTGCATATACCCATACTTCGTACATGTGACGTACTAACCCCATTACTTTGTATTACTACAAATATAGGATCCGACCATTGAAGATTTAGAAGGTCGATTGAAGAAGTTTGGAACTCTTTCTCCAAGTATTGGTAGGCCCTCATGTTCGGGGACACTATCTTTCGTATTCCAACTTATGAAGACATTAGTAGATTTTAAGAGTATTCTATTTCCATTTATGTTCTTTGGATTCCTTTGTATTGAGGCCTATATGGCATATTTACTATTTATTAGCTAAGTCCAGATTCATACTCTTTAGATTGTTTTATATATGTGAGACAAGTTTTTAGAATATCGTATGCTATTATGAATGTTAAGTATGAAGTCTAAGTATACTTCACATAGTATATAAAAGTTTTAATTTTCCCAAAATTTTAACTGATGACATGTTATGACGAATTCTAAGGGCTTGTCTGAGTCATCTGAGAGGACGACGACGCTGGTCGCATCTGGGGTATGCGCTCCGGGTGTGACAATTTCCTATGTACATGAATATGAATGCATGAGTATGTTATGAACATGTCTGGTTTAAAGATTTTATGTGAAAGGATTACTCACATGTATATACACACACATGAATAATGATGTAGTCAATAGATGGACACTTGAAAGTGTTCTCAAGAGTAGCCTAAACTAGATAGGTGATTGAATATGCTAGGAGCTAAGTATATGAGGAGTCAATATCCTAAGCCTATGTTTTCTGAAATAATGTAATAAAGTTTTTCAATAAAGGAACATAGCTTAGCACCGAGTGAACTTGAAAATGAGAGGTGTTGGATTCCCTTGGAGGAAGTTTCACCATTGGGTTCTCATAAGGTGTTGACTTCCCTTAGAGGAACATTCACCTATGGTTCCACATGAGGTGTTGACTTTCCTTGAGGAAGATTCACCCATGGTTTCTCATGAGATGAGGCTCCAATGCTAATGAGCATGTAGAGGGTTATGTATATCTCTTATTTCCATAAACTATGTTTGCCACATAGGATCAAGCAAGTAAATTCACTTAGTATGCTAGGATATATGTTAATGTTCTACTTTGGCTAAGTGAAGCAACTTTCATTGGTGTAAGGCTCTACAACACCAAATTCCATGTTTAGCACCCATAATCTTACTGTCGGTTAAGGCTTAGTTTCCCTAGTGTAAAATGGACATTGGAGTTAAAGTAAATTAAAGGACCCTAACTAGGATAACCTAAGAGAAGATCTTTAGGATAGGTGGAAGTAATGAACCCACCTAGACATTGCACAAGTAGCTCTCTAAGGGAGTTCTAGGAAGGTGGTCTAATGTATGTGCATATGTTATGGTTAGCTTCCATAACATTGTGTGAGTGTCTACATAGTGTGATGATATGCATAATGGTGGTCTGATTGACTATATGATGAAGGTCCTGCTTGACATGAATGAAGTTGTTTTCATTTACTATGTTGATGTATGAATTGGATGTTAAGGGTTGTGATCTTATGATAAGTTTACTAAGTATGTGTGAGGTTATGGGGCTTCACATGTACATTGCACTAGTAGACTTAGATTGGGATTGTAAGTAAGGTCTTATAAGGTTGTATGTTAAGTAAGGTTGGTATATGTGCATAATAAGTAAAGTTCACTGTAATGTCCTTATGGTCTTGGCTTAAATGTGTCTATGATGTGTTATACTTCTATGATGGTATGTGTTGCCTTATGTAGTTTGTATGCATGCTTTCTTTGTGGCCCTAAGGTGATGCATTGCACCAAGTATCACTAGAGG